>JARFJB010000865.1:1435000-2074648 GCA_036346205.1 Vesta saturnalis
GGTATCTCATTAGCACGCGGGCTCATTAAGCTGAAATCTGCTAAAACAAAAGACAGTACAGGGCTCCCTCACTCTTGTATTTGTATGAATTAGTATTGTCGTTTGTTGTTTATATTTATATTTGTATAGAGGTGGGCTGGTGAACGGGTACATGATACCGCTGGTTATTAATGTAAAAGACAATTGCCAAGTGGGTACACACTCCCGGGACCATTAAACACCTCGAATTTTATTTTTATTGTTTTATTGTTGTATAGATGAATGTGTAACGTGAGAAAGGGGCGATGTATTGTTCTAACGCACTCAAACGTATATAGCGGTCACGATGTTATGATCTATTTATAACTTACCCTTGTAAGGCATTGTTTTAATGAGTTTTTTGTCAGTTTGTTAAGTAGAATTATTTGCCTGCGAGGTAATTTCTTTTTATATGTAATTTATTGTAATTTGACTTATGTATTTTGAGCTTTAGTAGTCACTAAACAACTGTGGATGTGTAAATTCCTTGTCTATTTTCTTTGGTCCTTGCCTTTACCTTATTATCACCTGTGCAATTTTACTGTTGTATTTTATATGTACCGTAATTTGCTTTATAGTGTGCTTATTTACTTAAAGACCGGCATGATTGGTTTTAAAGGGCAACATGTTTGGTATTACGATTTTTATTCTGATTATTTATTTATGACACAATTGTGTGTGTGACTACATGGGTTTTTTTATAGTTTTTATATGTAACTAAACTGCTTTTTATTTATTTTTCTCTTAATGTTATAATTTTTTACGCAGTTTAACCTGATATAATGGTGTTTTGTTATCTATTTAACCCTTTCATCGTTTTGTTTTTTTGTTATTTGATTTATTAATGTATTTGTGCAATTACTTATTTATGAATAAAGTGGGTTTTATTGGTGGTTCTTTCCCACAATAGTATATTAACGGACTGAACCACCATTGCGCAAAGCTCGTTAATTTTAATTTGAGTAGTTTCATTGTTTACCTGCCCTCATGATGCAACACTTACCTCATCCAGCCTATCTAATTCAAATAGCACAACGTACCTACCACTAGACGGCCACTTTGTTTGATCAGATTTGAGGTTTGCGAGTAATTAAATATCAGACTTGCAAATAAATTCTAATCTTTTAATTATTGTCAGGAAAGTCATGTAAGGCAAGCAATTAATTTGAGTAATAGTAACATTATTGTCAATAAAGTCAAGATAAATCACTTAGCGATTGTTTTGTTCTTGAATTTTCATTCTTGCAAATAAGTTCAAATTACACTTTTCAAGGCAGGGTACCTGGGGACCGTTACAATATATATATATATATATATATATATATATATATATATATATATATATATAATGTTTAAAAATTGGCTCTATAATCAGAAATAATTTTAGAAACTGCCTATTAGCCTCCTGAACGCTTCATGAAGATTTCAAATCTCCACCTACGAAAGACCGAAACACTATTAGCCCAGTATATTTATTTGTTTATAATTATACTATAAGTAAACCAAAGAATATTATTATGAAACTTAGTTAGGAACTCTAATATCTGGAATTTCTGTTAGTAGTTTAGTATACACTCTGCTTCCTGCCATAAGGAGACCTTTGTCTGAACTCACTGGTCTAATATAGAGTTATTAAATTGCAATTTTGTGTACTATTCAATAACAGAAAAAAATATGCACAAAAACAAAATTGGTTAATACTGATCTATTCTAGTGTTACTCAACAACTAAATTGATCCATAAAATGCACCCAATACTTTAAAGTCAATCGTGAATTTACCTATTCTTTCTATACCAATTTATAAACACATTTTCAATACGGCCAAATTACCATCGAAATTACCATATTACCCATCATATAATATTTGATGTGTTGGCGCAGTCAGAACTGCCCACTTCATAAATCAGAAACCCATATTTTAAATATATCTGCACGATAACATATTTAATAAGTAACATTGTCCATGAGAAGTTCTTTGCCATTCATTAGGTCAGCCCCCACCATTGCACGTTTTATTGCAACCCACTCCATAATTAGGTGCTAATGTTAGAAATAAAAAGTATTAAGTTCATAACACGTATATCATAATTAAGCGCTAATTAGATGCATAAATTGCATTTGAGAGATACGTGATACGTTACAAAATTGATCTCGAGCTGGTACATATTCACAAATGAAATTTACCAACAAACGACAACTGTTTTTCCACTTTGTCACTGAAATGCATTTATATATAATTATCCCGTATCCATATTAAGCACTGTTTACTGTTTAGAAAATTGTACTGTGCGGCTCACCTCTCAAGAGCAAAGAAGTCGGGCGTATTTTCCGGTTTGTCATCAAAATGATTTCTGCATTTTGGCATTAAGGAAATATACAATTTCCAAATTACTACTTAGAAAAATTAAACTTGTCACCTACGACAAAGAAAGGTGCTTTCCCAGTTTGCCGTTAAAGATTTCCTTGTTTACGAAATATTAAGTTCCCCAATGAAAACTTCACAATTTAAAGAAAGTGGAGCGGTTCAAATCGCGATTTACCGGTCAAAATTTTTCTAAATAATAAGAAAATATAATACGAAAAATTTATATTTGGATAGCGGCCAAATAATTCAATTGGTTGAATCACAAACCGGAAAACCGCTAATTTTTTAAACTCTTGAGTGATTAAACCCATCTACAGACCAAACAGTCCAAGTATTTCGAAATGGTAAAAGCACTGGATTTGGTAACTGTATATTTCGATAATTCGTAAATATAGATATTATTTTCAAAGTAAAGAAGAACAGCACCTAATTTTTCGACAACGGTACTTTACTAGCAGCCCGCGCCGTTGATGCCCAAGCACAAATTTTTCTAAACGATAAGAATACTTCATACGAATGCGGGATATTCCAGCAACATGTGAATAAGGAGCTAATTTTAGTGACAAACTGGACAAAATTGTTCTATACTGATTTTTAATTAAAGCACCTAATTACAGCCTAATGACTATTTTTATGTACTAGATATTTTTGTATATTAATTTTTCTAATTAGGAGGGAAGAGAGCTTAATATTAAGTTATGCCCACCCAAATTAATTCTATTATTGTGCAAGAATTGTTTCATTAGCACCTAATTATGAAATGGCCTACAAGAAAATGTGATATGACGGAAGGAGTGAGGGATAAGTTAATACTAGTATTTCTTTGTCACCAAATAGAATACTTTAAAAACCACTATCTGGATTGCGACCAATTAAATATAAATATATGGAATATATTTTATAGAACAACAATATGGCTAAGAGGGTTTGACAAAGTAATTCCAATCCAGTTAAACCTAGCTAAAATTTTTTTAACGTAAAATTATTTTTTAGTTATAAAGAACAATTTCCTAATAATTGTTTGTAGTTGTCCAACTATTAAACAATGAAGAATGAATATTTGGAATAAAAACAACATTAATTATAACACTTATGTTTTTAGATACAACTTTTTTGTTTCATCCGTAAAAAACTGAAAAAAGAAACGATAAAATCCAATTGGACTGGATTAAAAACAATTCCTTTTTTTAAGGAAAATTCCATGAAATTGACGAAAATCTACGAAATTTAAAAGCAGATCAAATTTGATCAAATTAACAAAATTTGACGAATTTCGCAAACTTGATGGAGTTGGACGAAAATGGTTAAAATTTTGACCTAGTATCGTAAACTACACTTTGTGTGTAAAGCAAACACTACGGCCGAACAGTCTCTTATTCATAAGGCTTTAGATTTATCCGCGACCCCAAAGGAATTGTTGTATAAATATAGATTATAGAAAACATTTGACGCCAATACTGATCAACACTCAACGGTCACAGAACTTGGCTCTTACCTGGATATCTTACGAAAATGCTGCATAAATATAGATGTTGTGCAACATACGCCCCAAATGCTGAACAACACTCATGGGCCACGGAATTTGGCTCTTGGTCATTGAAGAAATCACGCTTGTCGGTATACAAAATATATATTTTAGCCAACATTACAACCAAATGAGGACAGACACCCATGAACTGCGAAATTTAGCTTTTCGTAAACAAGGAAATCCATTTTTTCGCATTCTCAACAAAATTGTTGTAGCAACATACTTTTTGGGCCCAATTGGAACCAAATTCTGACCAACACTAATAGGTTAACATAATTAGCTCTTAGTGATCGAGGCAATCCATTTTGCCACAACGCCAATATAAATATATATTTTTTACTATATCTCACACTCTGACCAACACTTATGGACTACAGAATTAGGTTCTTGGTCACAGAGGGAATCAATTTTACCACGTCAACAAGGAAATTGGGTTATTAAAAGTGTGTTTGTCAAATTCGACCCAAGTGTAGACCAACAATCATCCGTTAAAATTTAGTTCTTGATCATGTCCACAACGAAATTGGTGCAGCAGTGTAGTTTTTGGGCCAAAATCGACCCAAATCTTGACAAACACTCAGGATTCATAGTAACGACACAGCTACCTCTACACTTAAGATAACTCGCCAGTCTCTGAACGGAAATAATTTTTTTTTGTCATATCTCCTACTTACCGTGACCAGGTAAGGATACTTTATAGAGCGTTTTATAATGTATTCATGAGTGAAATATGGCAGTGATACAAGGTTCGTAGCTATTTTTTCAGAATCTCGTAGTTAGGATAGTCGGGTAAGAACCATTTTATAGAATTTATAAAATGCTCCAACCCAAACTTTGTCTGTGAAAGGAACTAAAATTTTCGTCATCTCATTAGTGTGGCCAAGTAAGAACTATGTTATAGAGCGAGATAAAGTATTAATGTGTGAAATAGCAGTGACACATAGTTCATAGCTACCTTTTCGGTTATAATATTCCAAAAACTATGTTATAGAGCGTTTTATCGAGTATTCATGTGTGAAATATGGTAGTGGTGAATTTGATCTTTTGTCATCACATTCCCTACATATGTTGATCAATTAAGAACTATTCTATAGAGCATTTGATAAGGTATTTATTTGTGAAAGATTTTAGAGTTCGCAACTACTTCAGTGAAGATAACGGTGCAGTCACGATTTTGTTTCTAAACGATAATTCTTTTGGTTAAGTAAAGACTATTTTATAGAGCGTTTTAGAAAGTATTCGTGATTTGGTCTGTGAACTGGAATTAATTTCTTGTTTCTGATTCCCTAGCTAATGTAATAAAAAAAGTGCTATTATACGGCGAGTTTTATACAGTGTTCATGTGTAAAATATGGCAAAGATACCGAGTTTGTAACTACTTCTTCATCTATGATAACGATCCATTCTCTAATTTGTCTCTAAACGGAAAATCTTATGATACGCGCTAAACTCTTAGCTAGGGTGAACAAGGAAGGCCTATTTTGTAGAGTATTCATGTGTGGAAGATGGTAGTCATACAAAGTTCGTAACTGCTTTCTCAGGTTTTTGACGCTTCAACCACGATCGTCTTTGTAAAGAAATTAGTTTTTTGCTCGCTCATTCTGTGGCTAGCACTATAATACTGTATTTAATTACAAACAATTATTAATGTATAAATCTATTAAGGTGGGAATCTCCTTATATTTTGTTAAATGAAATAATCGTTTCAGAAATCAGTTATTAATAATTTACCAAATATCATGTCTCATAATTGCTTAATGTTATACTAAGTGACATAGAAAGAAAAACACCCAGTAATAATGAATATTTTGCAAAAATTATTTGGGAATGTTTGTTTATGTTAAGATAAAAAACGATCAATTTTTTAGCCATATTACTCTAGCGGTTTTTGCGTTAACCTCTTTCAAAAGCATTTACGATCACGTAGCCTTAAAATCATTTGTAACTGCAGTTGTCATTTAAGACGTGCAAAACACATTACAAAAAGCTTCTTTAATTGAATAACGGTGCCTCGAGTGCGAAGACGCCAAAATTTTCGGCAGTTAAGCGAGTTTGATAGGGGTCGAATTGTGGGCTTACGAGAGGCTGGTTTGTCTATGAGAGATATAGCCGATAGAACGCAACGGAATTTGAACACTGTGGCAGTCTGTGTTCGGGCATAGAACCAATAGGGCCGTACACGAAGGGCAAGAGGTACAGGACGTCCTCGAAGAACCACAGAAGGCGAAGATCGCCGTCTTAGAGTATTGGCTCTACGGGACCGCTTCTAGTCTACACGGGCGTTGCGGACCAGTGGTTTGCAGAACATTGACGGGCGATTGGGATACGAACTGTTTATAAGAACCTTCGGACTCTTTTCATACCGTCCCCATTTTGTGCTACCACTGACTGCTGGACACCGATGTGATCGTCTAACGTGGTATAGAGAACAGGCAAATTGGAACCAAGAATGGAATTCAATTGTCTTCAGTGATGAGTCTAGATTTTGTTTGGGCATGCATGACGGTCGTGCAAGGGTGAGAAGACGGCGTGGTGAAAGACAAGATCCTGTGGAAAGGCTTGTGCACCACACAGTTGGAGTTATAGTATGGGGGGCTATTGCTATTGGAAGTAGCTCGCCTTTGGGCTTCATTAGAGGTAACTTGACCGCTGCGCGCTATATCCAGGAGATCTTAGAACCCCATATTGTACCTCATGTTCAGACCATCCCCAACAGCACATTCCAACTAGACAACGCACGACCTCATGTTGCTAGATTATTACTCAATTACCCCACAAACTCTAGCGGCTCTGCAGCATGAGTTACAGATAGTATGGGATGAGATACCTCAGGATGAAATCAATTACCTCATTAGAAGTATGCTCAGACGTGTTAATGAGTGCATAAGACATCGTGGTGGCGCAACACATTATTAAGTTTTTCTTTAAAAAGTTAACAGTTTAATTTTTATCAAATTTTGATCGTTTACTTGTCTAACTCGAATACACTTGTATACCAAAAATTGTTCAAATAAATTGATTATTACTGGGTGTTCTTCTTTCTATATCGCTTAGCATACTTTCTTTTATTTTTCTGTATATTTATTTTGGTTTTGAAATAATTTTATTCGTCGCTCGATATTTAATGTGGGTACTATGAAGATACGTTCACGTGTGTCCATAAGTCTACCACGGTTGAAAACAAGACATTTTAATATTTAAATAGAACAGGTAAATATTTTTGATGGTGATACACGCAGGAGAAGAAAAGGCATGGTCAACGTTTTCCATTCCCTCCGCCAAGGGAGAGAGCGGACTACTTGAGCTTTCCAAACATGCATACATTAAGTATGTATGTATGGCAGGATTAAGGATAGGTGCGGTCAGGATAGAATCGGAAGTAATGGAGTTAAGGTTATAAGCGGGACGACACTACCCCAGCATTCGCCTAAATATACGCAGTGATAATGCCGCTATGTGCGTATGAGGAAAACCCCTTGCAAAACACTCATACAAGGTAGACAATATCGAACATCGGGCAGATATTAGATAGTAACATAAAATATAATAATATGCAGTAGTTGTTACTTTAGCAACAAATAACGAAAAGAAGTAATAAACAATAACAAAAATAAAGAAACACTGGAGAAGATCATTACTTTTTTCTTATACTACCATTTATTTTAGCATTAAAATTAAAATTGAGTCCCTAGAAGCCGCCTCGGAAGCCATGGAGACCGTTACCATGTAGAAGGTGTCCACGGTAATCCGCCGGTAGAAGGAGAATTAACTTCTACCGAAAACTTAACCGACGTGGGATTGCCTTCACTCGGGCTAAGGCCGTCAGCGAGGGAATCCGGATACAGCCTGCCTCAACCAAGGACCGAGGCAAGCTACTCAGTTTTATGGATAGGCATGATACACCATATCATACCTATCGGGTAAAGAGCAAGCGTTTGTTTAAACTGGTTATATGAGGCGTGCGCGTAGAAATCATCGAAAGTGACGTAACCTTAGAGCTGCAACAACGTGGTTTTAGCGTTTATTTTTGTACCAGGATGAAGCAACAAGGACGCCCGATCCCTCTACTACTGGTACAACTACCGTCCGCAAAGTAAGTAAAGAAGATTTGAGAGCTGGAGCACGGACGACCGCATACGTGTCACCGTCGGGGACTTGAGGCGGAAAACTGACATCCGGCAGTCCCACCAATGTCAGAGCTTCCGCCACGCACAGCGCTGCTGCAGGGCCGTGGCGCGTTGTGTGAAGTGTGCCGGCGAACTCCACCGCAGTGAGTGCACTAAAACACGCACCGGCAGTGCGTTTTCCGAAAGGTGACAGCGGCACTCGCTGAGACAAAACTGCGAGCGACCTTTGGAGAGTGATCTTCACGCACGGGCAGGACGTGTTGTTTGCACTTTTTGAGGAAACGCAAAGAATATTGCCCCAGGATGAGTATTACCGTATCATTTACTTACTCTTATGTTCCGTTGATACCGACGCGCTGAAGCGGACGAAGACTCCTGATCAGAGCACCACCAAAACAACACAATACTTTGAATACCTTATTATTTTATGTATTGTTAATTTTCTAAATATTTAACAAACTCTGTTCAATTGAACATAAGAAAGTCTTGTCATTTTATTCCCTTTGCAAATTATGGGATAAATTCGGGATGGTTATTGCGTGATTTAATAACACATTTTATAAGTTTAAAGTTGGCAGGATTATACTGACGAAATTTTTATTTTTAGGGGTACGTTTTGACCTCTTATCCTCTTTACAAATGAATTGGATAAGTTGAGAATGATTGTTGAGTGGTTTATAACATATTTTGAAAGTACCTATAAAGTTTATAACATATTTTGAAAGTACCTATAAAGTGGGTATAACTTACTTGACGGCACTTACCTTTTTAAGGAGTGATTTCTCACCTCTTATCCCTCTGCAAATTAATGCAAAAGCTTTAGGATGCGTGATTTCAGTTTAAAGTTGGCTGGGCTCATAATTTTTTTTAACCTTTGGGGGCAAGCTTTAATCTTTGACCCCCATTGCACAAATCGGGATTACTGCGTGGTTTATAATATATTTTATAAGTTTAAAGTGGACAAAAATTTTCTGACGAAACATGAATTATTTTTGGAGATTCCTTGATCTTTACTTTCATTTTAAATTAATGTGAAAGAAACACATTTTAGAACTTAGAAGTAATTGAAACTATAAATTCATAAAGATTACCTCGAGTGGGATTTTTGAACCCACGACCTGTTCTTTGCTAGAGAGTTGCTCTACCAAGTGGGCCATCGAGATACAATCCCACTCGATGCAAACTTAGTGTTTATGTATATAAAATAGGTGTAATTTCAATATATTATTTATGTATTTAAAATTTTTTTCTGGATTTTTCCGGCGAGAGATGAATTTTGTTTATCTCTGGGGGTGTCTTGACCTCTTATCTTATTATCAAATTAATGGGATTAATTCAGCATGATTGCTGCATGGTTTATAATATATTTTGATTGTATAAAAGCAGACTTATGATTTTTAGGGGCAAGTTTTCACCTTCTATACCCTCTGCAAATTAATGGGAACAATTCAGAAGTATTGTTGCATGGTTTAATAACATATTTTATAAGTTTAAAGTTGGCAGGATTTTTCTGACGAGACATGCATTATTTTTGGGGATGTCTTGATCTATATTTGCACTGCACACATTAATGGGAATAACTGTTACGAGGTTTCATACCATATTTTATAAGTAATTAAAACTTTTTAAATACACAAAGAAAAAAGGATTACTTCGAGTGGGATTTTGAACCCACAATCTGTTCTTTGAAAGAGAGCTGCTCTACCAACTAAGCCATATAGCTACAAGACCCACTTGATACAAACTTAATCTTTATGTATGTGAGATAGGTTTAAAAATTCAATATATTATTTATTTATGTAGTGAAAATTTTTTAATTACATATAATTTACATCGGAACTTCTTTTTGTATTTCATAAGTTTAATAAATTTATGGACGAAATATGAACTTTGTTTATTTCTGCGGGTAAGTCTTAACCTATTATCCCCTTTGCAAATTAATAGGATAAATCAGTATATAGTTGTTGAGTGGTTTATAATATATTTTGATTGTATGTATATAGTTAGTATATCTTTTGCGACAGCACTTATGAATATTTTCCGTTTTTAGCAGCAAGTTTTCACCTTTTAACCCCCTTGAAAATTAATGGGATAAATTGAGGGTGATTGTTGAATGGTTTTAAAAGCTTAACAACGTTGGCAGGATTTTTATGTGGAGACATAATTTTTTGTATTTTTAGGGGTACGTTTTGATAACTTCTCCCCATTGTAAATTAATTGGATAAATTTAGGATGATTGTTGCATCGTTAATAACATAATTAATAAGCTTGAAGCTGACTGCATTTATAAATTTTTTCTGATGTAAACTTTCTGGATTAAGCGTAAATCAAAATTTGCAAAAATGAGTTAAATATTGACTTTTGTATTTATTTAATTTACTGAATTTATTACATAACTACTTCCCACACAGAATATTATAGCTTCATTCTTATAGTTTTGATAGAAACAAAATAAAAATGAAAATAAAATACTATAATTCAGATTTGCTACGGAAAATGGTACATCATGTTTGCCTTTGATTGTAACGTATAAATAAAGTGTAAAAATTGCGTTTTAGTTTTGACAAAACTACTTATAATTCGAAAATTACTTACAGGAATTTCAAAGAATACCTATTGTAATATGAAAATTGCAGAAATCACTTATTGAAGTTCGAAAATTACAAAATTCTAACATATTTCTATGTTAGCTCTGTTCGTTCGAGGATGCTTTGGAATGTCATTATTGGCACTGATTAATATTTAATCTAATCAATGATTGTAACAATCAAAACCGGTTGAGAATACAAATATTGTGTAATAATGCAGAATCTCTGTTAATTTATTAATTATATTTAATCTTGAAATTCTACAAGGATTACAAAAAGATTTAATTAAATTTATAGTTAATTCAATGCGTGTTAAAATAGAAAACAAAAATAAAAATAGCATCTATTTTTGTACTTTTGTCGTAATATTAGAAATTGTGGGAATCTGTAAATCGTGTGATTATAATAAGTCATAATTGTAATCAAATAATGTGAATGCTCATCGATCTCACATGTGCGTGTTCTCGCGAATATTTGGGGTGATTTAAAAAGAATGTCAAGGTTAATAATAATAAATTAGAACGTAGCACATAGTTTATGATTGTATAGTTACTTCTTTATTCCGCAGATTTCAGAGTTATCTGTAACATTAACTTCTTGAATTCCGCTGAGTATAATGTTACTTACACTTTACGTGTGATTAAGTAGGTTTGAAATACCTTCTCAGTTAACATTGTATAATTCTTTTTAATATACACCATACACTTGTTAATGAGCTGATAATGCAACATTGCTGCCTAAACCAAACATGAACAAAGCGCGCATATTGAATATAGTAAGTATAAACAAAAGTATAAACACCATAGACAAATATATATATATATATATATATATATATATATATATATATATATATATATATATATATATATATACAGGTTGCACAATTAAAGATGATTCGGGTCGCGCAGATTCGTCATTGCGTTCGGGAACAATCGTCAAGTGTAACAGCTTAAAATCACTTACCAGGGGCGGCGTAATTAATCGTTGGTACATGTACAAAATCACATTTCAAGTGTTATGTTATTTTATTAATTTAATAATTTATATACATTCCTAATCTGTTTAAAAACATTCTAATTTCATTAACTTAAATGTAAAATTTGCATAAGTATTAAGAGAATGTGTTAATAATTATGTTTGTATACGTACAATGACGTAATATACACTTGAAACAATTTACCTGCGACGCTACTGAACTTCTCGAATTGCCGCGAGTAGAATATTTGAAAACGGACAAATGCGCATCTGACCTCCAAATCATCTTTAGTTATGCGACCTGTATATATATATATATATATATATATATATATATATATATATATATATATATATATATATATATATATATATATATATATATATATATATATATATAATATATATATATATATATATATATATATATATATATTTTAATTCTGAAAATTTGGTAGTATACTCGATGGGAGCCATCCGGGTAAAATATTTTCAAGATGGCGGCACTTCTGGACGTCGCGTCGACCCGAACTCGCTTAATTTAAATAGAGCCCTGAAAAGTCTGGAATGCGGCAGGACCTATAACAAACAAAATACACCCCACTTACACAAAAATTAAAAAACACCGAGCGCGTTTCAATATCTAAGCTATCATCATCAGCGGTCGACTGGGACGAGTAAAAAAATTTCTAATATATATATATATATATATATATATATATATATATATATATATCACCAGCGTTGCTTCTATGTTGAAAGCGAAAGTTATGAAAGTTTAATGAATTCTGAGTAGCCTAAAGGTCCCTGACCGGTGTCAAAAGAGCGACCAATACTAGCAGCTAAAATTTCCGAAGATACCTGAATTGAAATAGACCATTATATACCCATTTTCTATTACTGTTCCTTTCTAATAAAGAATTTAACCAATTTATAATTCCAATCTAAAGGTCTGAATATGCCAAAAGAGCAGACAAACAACTAAAATTTCGAAGATACCTGAATTGAAATAGACCATTATACCCATTTTCTATTACTGTTCCTTTCTAATAAGAATTTAATCAATTATAATTCCAATTAAATTGAATATGCCTAAAACAGACAAACAATCTGATACAAGGGTTGCAAAACAACCCTTTACATATCTCAAAACGGCACATACTATTACGATTAAATTTTCGTTTAGTATGGTATAATCTTATAACGATTAAGCAATAAAATATCCAGGTGCACTGCGTCCAAGGGTAGAAAAACCACCCTTTACATATTCGAAAACGGCACATACTATCACATCAAATTTTCGTATTAGGTTAAAATAATCTTAGAATGATTAAGCAATAAAAATATCCAGGTGCACTGCCGTCCAAGGGTAGAAAAACCACCTTTATCATATATCGAAAACGACATACTATCACAGTCAAATTTTCGTAAGGTTACATAATCTTAGAATGATTAAGCAGTAAAAATATCCAGATGCACTGCCGTCCAAGGGGTAGAAAAAACATCTTTTAAACAGCATACTATCACGATCAAATTTTCGTTTTAATTATTCTAAGATTATTGTCAATCTAATGGACGGAATTTGAATCGTAGATAGTTTTATTGCCGTATGAATTATTGCTAATGATTATTGCCAACCTAATACGAAAATTTGATTGTGATACTATGTCGTTTTCGTGATAGTGTGTGCCTTTTTTGAGATGACAAAAGGGTGGTTTTTTTCTACCCCTTGGACGGCAGTACCACTGCTTATTTTTATTTCTTAATCATTCTGAGATTAGAATCAAACTAATACGAAAATTAGATCGTGATAGTATGTGCCGTTTCCGAGATATAATGGTGTGGTTTTTTGTACCCCTTGGACGGCAGTGCACCTGAATATTTTTATTGCTTAATCATGTTAAGATTATTTTCAACATAATTCGAAAATTTTATTGTGATAGTATGTGTCGTTTTCGAGATATGGTGAAGGAGTGGTTTTTTATACCCCTTGGACGGCAGGGCCCCTGAATGTTTTTATTGCTTAATCAGTTAAGATTATTGTTAACCTAACACGAAAATTTGATTGTGATAGTATGTGTCGTTTTCGACATATGGTAAAGGGGTGGTTTTTTCTACCCCTTAGACGGCAGTGCACCTGGATATTTTTATTGCTTAATCGTTATAAGATTATTATCATACTAATACGAAAACTTTATCGTGATGGTATGTGCCGTTTTTGAGATATTATAAAGGGGTTACTTTTGCAACCCCTTTATCAGATTGTCTGTTTTTGGGGTGTACTCAATTTAATTGGAATTATAAGTGCCTTAAATCTTTATTAGGAAAGAAACAGTAATATAAAAAATAGGTATATAATGGCCTATTTCACTTCGGGTATCTTCGGAAATTTTAGCTGCTAATATTGGCCGCTCTTTTCACACCGGTAGGTCCCTGATCGTCATTATTTATTAGAATTTGTTAGTTTTTGAAGCTCTCTAAACTTTCATAGCAATCAATTTCGTACTTATTTACTAATATGTTTGATTAATTAATGATACCTTATCTACTACATAATTTTTATCAAGTAATTACTGCAATATCTAAACTAAAATGTAAAAATACTGCAGACAATAACCAAATTCCAAGCGTTCTGGTAAAATATCTTGGTTCTCTTCTTGCGAAACCACTTGGTCTTATCTATAATACTGAACTCGATATATGTACTTTCTCTGATAAAAATAACAGACAACTGCCCTGTCTTAAAGGGACGTGATCCATGTGATGACTATCGTCTAATCAGCAATTTAAAAAAAAACAATATCTTCCCGTATTTACCCTGCTGTTTCACATGATCGGCATGGTTTCATGGAGAATCGCCCTACCACTACCAACTTAGCGTGTATCACACAGTTTATTTCTGAAACGATTTATAGTAGAGGGCAAGTAAATATTATTTATACGGATTTCACAAAGGCTTTGACAGAATTCCTCATGACATTATTGCTGCCAAATTACAAAATTTTGGATTTCACGCTTTCTAATAAACCGCACTCAATATGTGATATACAATAATTACATCTCACTATCATTGCTACCTGAGGAGTACCACAGGTAGGACCACTTCTACTCCTCATTTTCATTAACGATTTATCGCATACCATTCATTGTAACAAACTTTTATTTGCCGATGACTTAAAATTGTACTCTATTATATATTCCCGTGAAGTATGTCGTAAGCTACATCATCTATTGACTACTTTGGAGGATAGGTGCCGCTAACTGTTTATTACTAAGCCTATCAAACTGCTCTATTGTTACCTACACTAACAAGTTTCACCCAATTACTTTTAACTACACTCTCAATTCAACTCAATTAATGAGATCTTCATCGATCAAGGACTTGGGTGTTTATTTTACACATAATCTGGATTTCTCTCAACATATTCAGTTCGTAACACATTTTACCTTTTCTATTTTCAGATTTGTTATACGTAATTCCGGAATATTTCACAATTTAACCGCTATTACGTCTTTATTCTTCTGTTTGATATGCAGCAAACTTGAATATTGTTTTTTAATTTCTTACGCGGTATAAGACTACCAAACGCGTAACTTAGAAGCAGTTCTAAGGAACTTTTTACAATATTTATCATTTAAAATCGACGGTGTATATCCTCAAAGAGGTTGTGATCACAATGAATTGCTTTCTCAATTTAATATTCGCTGTTTAGAAACCAGAAGAGTCATGAACGTTTCTTTCCTCTTCAATCTTTTGCATGATAATTTAGACTGTCCTTGTTCATTAAATCAACTGAACTTTCAGGTCCCAACCCACTACTCACGAAATTCTCACATTTTTTAAATCTACACTCCTCGCACTAATTTCCTATTTAAACCTCCCATTCAGAGTAGTTGCAGAAACTATGATCTTATCTCTAACTCGGATGTTGATTTCAATTTTGAAAGTTTACCCGCGTTACTGTAAAATATATAGAATTAGTTTTACGTACTTCAGCTTAATAGTATTTGTAAAATTACCAAACTATCTTGCTTATACAAAAGTCTATCTAAAATATTTTCCAAAATTAATTTGAAAACAGTCACTGCTTCAGATAATAGTTTGCAAACTGTTTTAGGCAATCCAAAAGATTAAGTGGATAAGCAGAATCGCTCGGGAATTTATAAAAGTAGTTGTAAAAATTGTGAACAAATATATGTAGGGCCAACTAAACGACCTATCACAATTCGCTTTAAAAACATTTAGCTCACATCAAATACAAACATTAGGACGTCTTCCGTAGCCCTACATATGTCTGATAAAAATCATGTCGCAGATAAGGTATCTTTAATCAAACACGTTAGTAATAAGTACGAAGTTATCTAGAGATCTTTAAAAACAAATAAATTCTAATGAATAATAACGATCAAGAACCTTTTAATAACTTTCACTTTCACCAGATAAGCAACCAAGCGTTACTCGCTGAACTTCAACGGTTTTCAAATGACTTAAAATTTGCGGTAAAAATGACACAGACATTTGTTTAGTAAATCATTAATTTTCTTTAACGCAATTTAGATAGTGCCGGGATGTAAGAGATATTAAATAAACTTTCTTTTGTCATATCTCATTTCAACGTTAAAAAGGGAGACAGTCCGTTAAAACGCCCATAGTAATGCATAGTTTTCAAAACATTTAAAAAATCTAATTACATTTTGCAAAGCTTCAAGACGGTTTACTTACACCGGACATCAATTCTAACTTGGTTAATTTAGATGGATTAGATGGAGTTCCTCAGTTTTTAATGGACAAAAGTACAAATTTTTCATATAATAAGAATTTTGCCTATCTTCAACTGTTTTAAAATTATTTCAAATTTGCGGTGAAAAATGACATTCACAGAGACCTTACAATAGACGACATTTTTTAGTAAATGATTAATTTTCTTTAATGCAATTTGGATAGTGCGTACGAGAAGTCGGAATATAAACTTGGGCCATTTTTTGTACAGGGTGTCCAAAACAATGTTTCTAATATCCATGACAAAATGGTGGTGGACAAAGTTACACATTGTTCCCATAAAAAAAAAATATATTACTTAATATTTTACATAGTATCTAAAATGATATATGCGTATTTTGACAAAGAGAATTGAAATATGAGATTCGGTAACTCGGGTAGACCATCTTCGACCTTCGTAGCAGAAAATTCAGCTTTAGGTCATATTTTGAAAGAAATCAGCCGCTTTATTTGAAATCAGTGATATGCTCACTACTCATTTACGCTCTTGGAAATCACGCAATTTCCAAATAAATAAATTTTCCCATATGTAACAACTCGTTACAGTTTACCGTATAAAAAAACTATTTAGTTTTCATCAGCAACCAGAATATTTTGATCCCCAAAAATGAAATCACCTGAGCATTAAATAATACATTCACAATTAGAATTAGACTGAAACTAATTTATTACGTTGTTTATTTACCTAACGATTAACAAAAAGATTACTGCTAGATAAAAAAAAATCCAGTTCCACGCTAACGTTTACATCGACTACATCAAATATCTATTATTACAATTCTATAACTTTTACAGCTATTCTAAATACTATTTCAGTTAATTAAAACAAGTTATTTTCGCGTGACCTCGATGTATTGCCAAAACCTGTTTTCTCTTACTTAAGGGCTTTTCGAAATTTAGACAGTAAATCTTTGGCAAATGGTTAAGAGTAAATACTGGCTCATAATTGATCTTGTATCGAAGCTGTTCATCGTCTTATTTATTATCACCCTAGTCGCATCTCAATTTACGCTGCTCATCGAATTCCAATTATCAGTAACCGATTGTAAGGGGTAACTTGTTTATTTTCTTTTTTGCTAGACAGCTAATGTATTAATTCAAAATTTAATTAGTAGTTTTAACTACTGAACAATTAGTAATGAAAATTTTCTTTACTATTTATTTGTTTATGAATTTGATTAATTTTGTTGTGACTAATTACCATGCGCAAAATTATTTTTATTATTAGACAATTTTTTTACTGCCGTTCCTTTTCATAAATGTTCTTAATTTTATTAAAATTTTGTTTTATGATTGATCTATTTTTTTATGTCCCCTTTTTATTTAACTAATTATTATATTTTAAATTTTTTCATTACAGTTCGACTATTTTTAAAATACATTTTTCCATAGTTTTGATATAATGGGGGTAAAATTAACCAGTGGGGAATTATTCTAGAATTATGGTAAATTTTTTTCGTTTCAATGTGATTTCAGATATTCCATATATTGTAGGGTTGAATTCTTATTGTGTTAATAGAAAAAAATCTATTGCGTTTCAAATAAATATTAATTTAACACAATGTCTGTTCCAGCTTAATCCGGTTCCATATATTTGATACCTTCGCGCATAATTGGCGCATAATGGCTGTATAAGGAAGAATGATTTATGTAGCTGTTTGCGTCGTATCGATGATTTATGCAGATGTTTTCGACTTTGTGAACTTAGTAGAATTATATTGCAATAATTTGTACCTATAAGAGCTAAAATTTATTTTCATGGATGCATAATTGGCGCTGCGTAATAATCGCGAGGTTAGCTGTGTTTAGGTAATTATTGTCGTAGTTTAAATTTCCTTTAGGGTGGCAAAATTTAATTTCAAACGCGCATAATTGGTGCTTAATATTGGCAAAAAGAAATGTTTGCTACTCTGTAAAGTTAGCTGTATCGCTGTGAAAATTTGTCGTATTGGTACACAATTATTTACGCAGTGGTTGTTAGCAGTTCTGTGAAGTTATTAGTATCGATTTAAGTTGTGTAACAATTTGTCGTGTATGAGCCAAAATTATATTTCGAATGCCACATAATTGGCACCTAATTAATTACTACATAACAAAAATGTGACTTATGCAGAATTTGTCGGTTCCGTCCAGTTAGCAGCTGCTTAATAAATTATCTCCTATAGGTAATTTTAGTTGCGCATAATCGACACATAATGACTGCATAAGAAATGATTTCAGCAACTGTAGTTCGTAACACCTTGTAATTAGCAGTACAGATGGAGATTTTGCAATACTTAGTCCTAAACGCTCATTGACATAATTTTAGACTATTTATTTAACACACGCTCGATTTTCAACTCTCCATGAGGTAATTCCACCTGCATCACATATTCGATACATAAAACATTAAGAACTGGATTAAGACTCAATAAAAACGTAGTCCTAATTTTAGGCTTATTTTAGACAAGACGACATGACCCGACCGGACCCGACGCACTATATCAATCGACATTCCACCACGCAGTACTCACACAAACAGGACCTCTTTCAAGCTATCAAGACCAAATGAGTAGAATCAAACGAAACCTATCAGATTATTTAATATTTATTTTGTACTAATTTGTACGATTAATTAAAATTTTGTACCTCATGCCGTTTTAAAAAAAACCCGTGGCGCTTCCATATTAAGACAAGGTAGCTGTACCACAATAAAAAAAAACCATAAAAAAAAAATTAAGATCAGCAATAGAAAGAACTGAATTTGTAATAATTTGTAGCATAAAAATAAATTAAATATTTTCATTTATTCCGTGAAAAACAACCCCAATTGATTTCAGATATATTAGGGTCAAGAGAAAACTACTCTTTCCTATCATTACAATCCATCGCTACTTGCACATGCTTTTTTTCAAAAGAAGTTAGCATTAACGCGGGAATACCACAGGGATCCGTTATAGCGCCTACACTTTTTCTGCTGTACATAAATGACCTTATTTCTTCAACTACTAACCCCATCCATTGCTTTGCTGACGATAGCACTCTTCACTGTAGTTCATCTCAGTCTACTCATAGTGATAATCCACCTTCTATGTCAAATCAAGAAATTAAAGCTGAAATGGCAACAAAGACATTCAACGTATTCTCGAATGGGGAAGCAGTAATCTAGTTAAATTTAATGCTAACAAAACTCAGTGTTGTCCGCCAAAAAAGATCGATCATTTCCTGTTGTAAGTATGAATGGCTCAGTTCTTAAGTTTTCAGACTCTATTACTCTGTTGGGTATGACTGTATCTTCAAATCTCTCATGGGTTGACCATCTTCTGTCAGCTACCAAAACAGATGCTCGTAAAATAGGCTTTTTGTACAGATCTAAGCAGTACTTTACCTCTCGACAACTCCTTCTGCTGTATATGGCCCAAATTCGGCCTCATCTGGAATATAATTCTCACCTGTGGGTTAGTGCTCCCCAACACGCTGTCGATATCGTTGATCGTATTCAAAAGAGAGCGATTAGGCTTATAAATGACCCGTCCTTAACTTCTCACATACAGTCCCTTGAGCATAGAAGGATGGTTTCAGTTCTTTCTTAGTATTATCGTTATTACAACGGCTATTGTGTTACTGAATTATATTCTTTGATACCATCTCGGGCTATCTTTGCGAGAAACACTCGGTTCGCTCATTCACATCATCAGTATGCAGTACAAATCTCCACTTGCACCAAACGGGCGTAATCCACATTTTTCTACACGGCTTTTAAACTCTGGAATGATCTCCCTAGTTCCTGCTTTCCTCTCACTTATGATATGAGAAAATTTAAGGTAGCCGTTCATAGGCATCCATTGGCAATTCATTATCCAGCCTCCTAAGTGTTCCTGAGTGCTTTAGCACGATAGGCCAAATTTAGCCTGTTCAGGTCCACAATCATAAAAAAAAATATTTCTCTGTGCTTCTCACTCCGAACTTTGCGGGTCTCTCTGGGATTTGAATGCGAAGCGGCTTATGTATTCCTCTTAAAGAAAAACCAGTTTTTAATGTAGTGGTTTTC
Organism: Vesta saturnalis; assembly: GCA_036346205.1. Classification (NCBI taxonomy): domain Eukaryota; kingdom Metazoa; phylum Arthropoda; class Insecta; order Coleoptera; family Lampyridae; genus Vesta; species Vesta saturnalis. The sequence continues at coordinate 1,455,416 of JARFJB010000865.1, forward strand.
TTCCTTTTATAGCTAATGTTACAGATAGAATTGAAAAAATCCCAATTAAATATGGCATTAGGAAGTACAATTAAGATCACCTAAAGATGTTTCAAACCCATTATCATCTTCCGGAGTGAATAAGTTATCTTGTTCATGTGGAAAAGTATACATTGGAATCACAAAACGTAGCTTTCATACAAGACGTAAAGAACATATGAGATTTTCTAGATTAGGTCAACCAGAGAAGTCTGCGGTGGCTGACCATGCCTTGAATAATCTAAATCACGACATTCAATTTGACAATACCGAAAGATTGTCAAGACAAACTCATTATTATGTTCGTTTACAACATGAATCTATTGAGATATATAAATACCCTAATCATTTTAATAGACAAGAAGGAAATCTCCGTTTAAATAGGTTTTGGCATGTTATAATTAAAAAAAGGCATAATGATACGTCTTGCTTTCAATTTTAATTTTGACTTTTGGTATGTTTAGGTTTTTTGCTGTGTTTTTCCTAGACTTTGGAGCAAATGCTTTACCAATTATATGTTAAATTCCCACAGCACTATAATTTAACATAAGTAGTTAAAATTAAGATTAAAATTAAAAAACTATAAAAACGTTCTGCATTATGCTTTTCATCGTTTTTTATTGACAAAGATATCTCTTTGCTAGATTTAACTGGATTATTTTATTTGATCTTATGCTCATATTTGTGAATGCTTCTATCATTTTCAAATTGAAGTTTTTCACAACTTTACACTTACATTATAACTTGATTAAATTTTGTTAAATGTGTTCTATGGCTAACATTTTTCATTGTTACCCTTCGCTGTTAGAGGGTGTTTTGATTTGTCATCTGTAAGACAGTTTAACTATATTTAATTTGTAATCACCTAGTTATTCTTTACTAAAATTTAATTTTATAGTTGGCTTTATACGTTTCTCAATATGTTATTAATAGCAGGCTGATGTTTATGTTTTAATTTTTCAACTTTGACAAAATTGTTTTCGACATCTTTAACAATTTTAATAGATATTACTACTGACGAAGATAACTCTAAGTCTTATCGAAAACGTTTAGATTGCATAATTTAAAATACACCATTAAAAAACCCAAAAAAGATAAGTGTTTTACATTTTAATAAGTTTACATTAATAATATTTAATAACGTTTAATGATATAGTAGCGCCGGGGAGAGGTGTCTTATGACGGATTCGAGAATGGAGATATAATTACTACTGTGAAATGCATCTGTTTTCCTTTATCTTAGTGCGAAGTTCCCATTTAAAGAAAGACGGGTTATAATTTATACGTCTGCTATATATTTCAAATGCAGGACTTAAAAACGTATGTCGATTCTAAAGTCAAAGCGCATGACGCTTGTCACATGTCTTCTTGGCTAATTAACCTCAAATTATTCTTCGTATTTCGTTTCGTATAATCGGATCGTGTTTTGTAGTTATAATAATTTATCTTTCGCTTCGTAATTTATTAGTTTCCATTGCATTTGTAAACAACAGTTTTTGTCAACACTATTATTATTAATATTCACTATTACGAGGTAAGTTTATAAAGCAAAATGTATTTCCCATTGATTGAATGCATTTATTTTGCAGCAAATAATGATGTCATTAAAAGGTAAATCTTTGAAAAGCCAAACTCAAGTAATGTTAATGAATATACTGCATTATTTCCAGATGGAACGCGATAACGGGGGACCAAGTTTACCTTTAACTTCCATTATCCAGGTACGCTAATAATTTTCACTATTTAAATTTATATTTATGTAATATTATGTTGCAGCGAACTGCTCTCGCATGCGGTATTTCCGAGAAAACCGTAACTCCGACAAACTCGCTTTAGAATCTGGGAAATCGGTGCCGAATTCACCGCAAAAACATAGGCTGCGTTTGAAGTCGAAGTCAGAGGATGTCGACGAATACGTGAAAGACGTTTTGAAACGAAAAATATACACCATGCATGCAACTGGTAAATAATTAAGAAATTATTGTTGAAATGGAGTTAATCACTGTTTAATTTTAGGCTCACATATTACTATCGAAAAACTCCAAACTGAACTTAAAAAAGATAAAATATTTACTTTCAGTAAAACGAGTTTGAAACAATTGTTACACAAAATTGGTTTTGAATTCAAAGTTGACGATGGAAGAAGGTGTTTAATGGAGCAGGTTCATATTGTTGGTGCTCGAGCAACAGTTTTGCGAAAATATTTTGCTAATAAAAGTTGTGAAATTAGTTACGATCCTGTCTTTTTGGGTGAGACGTGGATTTTTAGGAAGCGTTCGAAAATTATGACATGATAATGATTTGAAAAGCACAAAAAACAAACCGCTAGGAGAAGGTAATTAAAATAGTCCGATTTGTTAAAAATAGTTTTAACCGAACAAATTTTAGTTTTATGGTACTGAGTGCGGGCAACAAGGATGGTTTTATACCGAATTCATCATTGGTATTTTCCAGTAAAAGTAAAACAGCAGACTACCACGATAATATGAACGCTGATTTATTTCAAAAATGGTTTCAAGAACAGCTTTTACCAAATTTAGGAAAACCAAGTTTGATAATTCTTGACAATGCCAGTTATCATTCTACATTAGTAGAAAAATTACCTTCAAGTAGTTGGAAGAAAGAAGATCTTCTTCAACTTTTAAGAAAACACAACATTCCTCATTCGAATGATATGCTGAAAGTGGAATTATTACAAATTGCCAAGGATTTACAAGTTACAAAAATATATGCAATTGAAATCGCTCATCAATGGGGACATCAAATTTTACGTTTACCTCCGTATCACTGCCAATTCAATCCTATCGAGTTAATATGGGCAAATTGTAAACAGAACAAAAACGTTGGAAGACAGGGCTTCAGGGACGAGAATGTTTTATCGCTATGGAACGATTCATTAAACCAAGTAACCGGAGAACATGCTGAGAAGGAAATGAGCCAGTGATGGGACGTTCAAAAAAGAGCTGAAGAAATGGTAAAACCTCTAGTAATCAATATCGGAGAGTCGAGTGAAGATGATGACTTTTAATCATAAGATGTCCAATATTTGAATTTAAAGCGCAAACATTAGAATCTTAGTTACTTTATAACATTGTAAAGAATTATTATATTTAACATATACCTCTGTAGCTATATATATATATATATATATATATATATATATTTATATATATATATATATATATATATATATATATATATATATATATATATATATATATATATATATATATGGGTGACAAAGAAAAAGTGCCATGCATAGTGCCACGCGATAGAGGACACTAAAATAAGAAAAAAAGTTCCTATGAACTTAGGTCCGCAACGCCTTCGTTTAAAAGATATAGGGTGTTGAAGTTTAATTATTTTTTTGTTTTTTTTACAATGATGTAATAGCGGACGAAATTTTGTATACAGGGGCTTTTACGCAGAATTCAAATATGACCTTAGTTCTTTTATTACTGATAGAGGACGCCACATACAGGTTTCCATCTAGTTTGAATTGGTCCTAACTTTTTTGCCTTACACTGTATGTCATTTTCGACTGGAAAAATTTGTTTTCCCATCTTTTCTGCTTCAGAAAGCTATGATGTATTGAAGTCGCTAGGACCAATAGTTTACGAGAATAATGCATCCGATGCATTCGTCACCAATATGGGTTTTCTATTAATGTGTGCCTTCACATTAATTCCTTTGTAATAAGTTACAAAAGGATGAACTGTAGCCTGGTCACTAACCCAATGATAACTTTGGGCTTCGTTTTGCACAACCATGCTGTAGTTTTCAGCGAAATGTAGTGTTACAGCGAATTCAGATGCATTTAAGTTTTCCTTTACCTTGTTCAGATATGAAGTTTGTTTTTTTGCAACAAAGTCTTATCGAGTTAAAACCTCCAACTTGCTGCAAAACATTTGAACGAATTCACCTGATGGTTTCTCTAATGTCTCTAAAGAACATCTGTCTACTGATATCCATTGTCTTAATGTCACTTTTTCAATTAGGTTTTCTAGAATTTGTCTAACTTCTCCTCCTCCTGGACATGACGAACATTCATTCATTAAGCAGTCTATTGATGGCGGATTACATAACATCTTTGCTACGCAGTGCTTGTACGTCTGTAATTCATTGTTAGTTACTGTCCCCAGTTTTGCGTTTTCAACCATTAATTTGGCATTTTGATGCGTCGTACATACACATACTGTATGGGTGACAGTTGATCCAGCTAATTCACAGTGCTTGGGTCACAACTCAGCGAATTTTGAAAAACCTATCTTAATAGAGGGAAATTCACTTTTAAATAGAACATACGGCTCTTTGAGGTTGCATAACATAAGTCGTTTTGAGACTTTTGTCTTGTTTCCACTTTGGTTAACTATAGTGACACAGTCCTTAAATCGTGGCATAGCTCTACTAAGCTCGTCATTTTCATAGAAGTCACAGACATTTTGAATAACTTCTTTTGGCAAACTTCTGCCGGGTTTAGGATTTGGGCTTTCTAAAATTCCTATTCTTTTTGATTGACGCATCATATAGTTTGGAGTATTAAACTCGCGCATTATTTTTCTGATGCTCCAAGCATTTGGAATACAAGTTAAAATCATTAACTTCTTCTTTCTACTAGTTGCATGGGAAAACTGGGTTTTCAGATTTTGTAAAACAGAATGATTTAATTCTTCCTGGTTGTCATCATCTGAGTTGGAACCTTTTACTGATACAAAAAGCCATTTTTTCATAGCAGAATCTATCCTTTTAACCTTTTTAGCTGAATAAGATTTTGATTTAATTGTTTTTATAATCAATACTTGACTCACCAAGCTCTTTTGGAGAAGTGTTGAAAACTAGGATCATCTTCGGAATCAAAAGGGTTGTCTTTGTCCTCCAAATCTAGTAATGTATTTTCAGTTTCTTGGACCTTGTTACAAGCAATGTTTTCATTCTTAATCGCTGAAACGTCTTTCCTGCAGCTATCACAAATCTTTGATATCTTTGAAATTTCTGGGTACACATCCTGTCAGTAACAGCAACATTGTGCATTTGAAAATTTGTAAGTGTCTGTCCTTTTTCTAGTAACTCATGAAAAACTTTTTTATCACCCTAAACAATATATACACGTATTAAAAAAAAATTCTACTTAATAAACTTTACACACACACTTTAATTAACACACTAATTCCCACTTTCAGTAATAAACTTTAATGAAAAAAAACTAGAAAGTACTCTACTTAAAATATAAAACACTTGGAGTAATGATGTGTGCGCCACTGACTTCAACTGCAAACTGAATATATTATTGCTAATTTTATCTCTTTTTTGCTATAAAGTTATTTTATCGAAATAAAACAAATTTTATAAAATATATTTTTTAATCATTTAAGCATGTTTAGAATGTACAAAGGGTAGGTTTTGTAGATTCTTTCGAATTAGTTAACGAGAATCTAAATAATTGTCGGATTCTTTTATTTTAGATTTTATCCATCCAGGTTTTTTTATGAATTGAGCTTTATGCTAAAACACATAGATATTGTAAAAACCACCACCATTATTTTGACTATGAACCCATTACAATCCCATAACCAAACATGGTATACAAATTAGTGATGATACGACTATTATATATATATATATATATATATATATATATATATATATATATATACTACACAATATATATATATATATATATATATATATATATATATATATATATATATATACTACACACACATATATATATATATATATATATATATATATATATATATATATATATACAGGGTGTTCCAGTTTTTTGTAGCAGGACTTTAATAGTCGATAGAGCTTTCAAAATTAAGACAAAAAGTTCATATAAACATAGGTTGACAAACGCTTAGTTTTGGAGATACAGGGTTTCAAAGTTTTAATTTTTTCTCAGTTCTTTTAATTTATCTTCAAAACTATTTAAAATAATAAATCCAAATTTAGTACACATATTACACTCCTTAACCTCAATATTAAGAGTAGTTTAACGTTTATCAATATCTACAGGGTAGTACATTTCTGGGGTGGTACACCCTTTATCCCCCCGAACTTTTTCATGCGACGCCTCTTAACTCTTAAAAAAAAATTTAGAAAAAATTTAGATTGTCCATTTGATTTAGGAACTTTTTTGTCTTCTGCTTTTTTTTCGAAAAATGCATAGTTTTTGAGATAAATTAGCTGTAATCCATGAACAACTTCCAAATGGTAAGTAAAGAACGTCTGATGCTCCCGCAAAACATAGAGTACCATGAAAAGAACAATAAAAAAAAATAATCAAATTATGTCAAATCTCACATTTTATTTTAAATACGACTTCATCATAAGAAAGAATGTAATTTATTTACATATTTTATTGTGTTAATTTTTATTGCAAAAGTGATCTTTTAAAATGCCATTTTTGTTTTCTAATCAAGAAATAGCGGATATCCAGTTTATTTATGGCTTTTTAAATGGAAGTTCAGCAGCAGCAGCCCGTGAATATAGGCGAAGATTTCCTTTTAGAAGAGCTCCGCATCCTTCAGTATTTGTAAGAGTTCACCAACAAATTATAAGTCAGGGGTTAGATAATGTGCATGGTCGTCAAAATATTAATCATAGGCAGCAAAGAAATATTGCACGACGAATTTTGCGTGAATTCGACAGAGACCCCACAACTAGCATTAGAAGAGTATCCGTAGCTTTAGGTGGAGTCTCAAATACTACTATTCACCGAACATTAAGACGGGATTACCGATATCCTTACCATCTACAATCTGTTCAAGGACTACAACCAGGGGATGCAGAACGTAGAGTTGCGTATTATCGATGGATTCTTGCTGAACATAATAACAATCCAGGTTTTTTAAATAATGTTTTATGGGCCGACGAATCCTGCTTCACTCACCGTGGTGTGGTAAATTTTCACAACCAGCACGTTTGGGCACATGAAAATCCACATGTAGTTCGCCCGAGACATTTCCAACAAGAATTTAGTGTGGACGTCTGGATAGGTATTTACAATAATCACCTTTTTGGGCCCTACTTTTCACCACCTCGGATGAATGCTGCGGCTTTCTTGGAATTCTTAGATAATGAACATGGGAATATGTGGGAACATATTCCCTTAAATTTACGAAGAACGGCTTGGTTCCAGCTTGATGATTGTCCAGCTCATTATAGCAGAACTGTTAGAAACTGGCTGGAAACCATTACCCAGGAAGATGGATCGGTCGTGCAGGCCGAGTTCCCCGGCCGCCAAGGTCTCCAGACCTAAATCCCTTAGATTTTTTTGTGTGGGGGTATTTAAAAGAAAGGGTGTATGCAACTCCTGTGACAACAAGAGATGAACTCATTAATATGATTAGGGATGCGTGTAATGAAATAAGACAATTTTTAGTTAATATTCGTCTGTGTGAATTATGTATTAAAACAAAATGGTTCACATTTTGAACAGTTTCTTTAAATTTATTTATTATTACGATAGCGTTTTTGTTTTGTTGTTATAGGTTAAGTTTATTTGTTTAATTTATTTATTTCGTTTGTTTCGTTCTTGTTAAAATCTTAAATAGAAATTCTTTCCAATTTTTTCCAATAAATACGTATTTTTTAATATTTATTTTGTTGTTTTACTTTTATTTTCCTTTATTTAATTCAACTGAAAAGTTAGGAAAAAATCAGTGGAGTACTACTTTTTATTAAGAGACAAAAAAAAAACGTGAGGATTGACATAATTTGAATCTTTTTTTTATTGTTCTTTTCATGGCACACTATTTTTTGCGGGAGCATCAGACGTTCTTTACTTACCATTTGGAAGCTGTTCATGGATTACAGCTCTCAAAAACTATGCATTTTCCGAAAAAAAATCAGAAGACAAAAAAGTTCCTAAATGAAATGGGCAATCTAAATTTTTGGTTTTTAAGAGTTAGAGGCGTCGCATGAAAAAGTTCGGGGGGGGGGGATAAAGGGCGTACCACCCCAGAAAATGTACTACCCTGTAGATATTGATAAACGTTAAACTACTCTTAATATTGAGTTTAATTTATTATTTTAAATAGTTTTGAAGATAAATTAAAAGAACTGAAAAAAAATTAAAACTTTGAAACCCTGTATCTCCAAAACTAAGCGTTTGGCAACCATGTTCATATGAACTTTTTGTCTTAATTTTGAAAGCTCTGTCGACTATTAAAAGTCCTGCTACAAAAAACTGGAACACCCTGTATATATACAATGTGATCATTTAAGTCCGCACCATACGGGAATTTTTTTTAACCTCGGCTTTAGCATAGATCTGATTATCGCACTTATTTTAGCTTCAAATAAAACCAAAAATGAACTATAGTGTTTTACAACCGACGTCATCTGTCAAGAATTATTTTTTTAAGAAAAAAAATTGAAAAAAACGCATAAAGTGGCCGAATTTCGGAAAAAATTATTATAAAAAGTTGTTAATTTTGTGTTTTTACACTTATGTACTGAATTTCAACGACCTAGTATGATTTTGAATTTTTGGCAGTTTTTTGACATTTTACCAATTATTTTTCATCTTGATTTGATGTAACCTACGTAAAATTCTTTATCTAATGAAAACTCAACATGGCAAGTCTATTTAAGTTAAAAACAAAATGGCTTTCAAGATTTTTTTTTAAATTATAAAAATTTATCCACAATCATGAGTCATGTTTGGTGCAAAGTTCGTTTAACTTTTGTTTTGAGGCAAAAATATTTTTTGCTTTTCTAGTTACATAGAAAACTTAATTCAAATTTGGTGGGGTATGTTAAAACAAGAGTTTTCTTAGCGTTGAATTAAAATTTTTAACAACATAATGTTTTTTATTACAGACATAAATTTAACAATTTGTTGTTTTATCTCTTTCTTTTAATACTTCAGCTAAACGTATTTCTCAAAAGTATAAATTTGATTTATTATGATAAACAACACATTTTACATTCTAGTCAGAATCTGTAATGGCAGTTACGTAATAATATTTTTCAGTTAAAAACAAAAGTTAAACGAACTTTGCACCAAACATGACTTCTGATGATGGATGAAATTATATCATTTTTGAAAAAATAACAAAAAACATTTTGTTTTCGGCTCAAATAGATTAGATATGCTGAGTTTTCATTAGATAAGGGATTTTACGTAGGTTACATAAAATCAAGATGAAAAACAATTGGTAAAAAGTCAAAAAACTGCCAAAAATTAATAATCATAGTATGCCATTGAAATTTGACACAAAGGTTTAAAATGACAAAATGAACAACTTCTTCTAATATATTTTTTCGAAATTCGGGCAATTTATGCGTTTTTTCCATTTTTTTCTTAAAAATGTAATTTTTGACAGGTGACGTCGGTTGTAAAACCAACTTACTATAGTTCATTTTTGGTTTTATTTGAAGCAAAAATGGATGCGATAATCAGATCTATGCTAAAGTCAAAGTTATACAAAATCCCCATATGGTGCGGACTTAAATCATCACACTGTATATATATATATATATATATATATATATTAAATTTTTAAAAATGTGTGTTTGTAAATATTTCAAGTCAAAAATTTATTTTTGATTTTGAAAAAAATTATGTTCTCATAACCTATTATGTATTATATCATTGGAAAGGGCATAAAAAAAGCTAAAACCCCTTTCTCATGTTTCTACCTTAAACAGGAGAGGAGTTACCATTTTTATGTTTTGCCGCAGCAAGATTTTGACCGTTTTTTGAAAAATTTTTACCTTCATGAAGGTAACCTATGTACCAAATTTCATCACAATCTGAGATGGCGAAAGAAAAATCTCTTAAAAGTGTGTTGATTTGATCCGGAATGACCCATACGTTTCGGGTATAAATTTCGGAGATGATGGCTACTGTTACAATTTTCACTCTACTATGGCAAAGAGAACTCAGAAAATCCTGTCACTGGACCTCTTGGATATTGAGTTGTTAACAATATGTTATATATTGTCAAAGATCCTAAAAGTGCATTTACTTTGATAACTTTTTTACAAGCTCCAGCTTGTTAGTTCATCTAACAAATAAAGGCTTCAGAGCATCTGGAACAATTAGAGACAATAGAACAGGAAAATGTAGTATTAAGTCTGACAAGGATTTGCAGAAAGAACAGAGGAGATCGTATGATTTCAGATTCGACAAAAATAAGCAAATATTAAGTGTTAAATGGAACGACAACAAATGTGTTGCAGTGGGGACAAATTTTGACAAAGTGGAACCGATGGCAAACGTTCAGCGTTGGAGTAAGCAAGAAAAAAAAATTTAGGGTTTCCCAGCCCGCTGCAATAAATATATGGGAGGCGTTGACCATGATGGAGAAACATAACATAGCGATTTGAGGTAAAAATGGTACTGGTGCTTGTTTACTAGGACGATTAGCTATAGTAAACGGATATGTCTTATTCAAAATGATTCATGGCAGGCGAACAATTTCTATAAAAGATTTTACACGAACAATTGCGCTAAACTATTTGAAGTTAGGAGACGGGAAAAGAATTGTTCGAGGTAGACCGACAAGTTTGCCTACAATTTCTGGAGGTACCCTAGAGGCACTGCCAATACAAGGACATATTTCAGAAAGTGCAATAAAACTTTATGTATTCCAAAATTTCATAAAAAATAGTAATTTTTTTATATTTTATGTCACATTGCTATAAATATAAGATATCTATAAAAGTGCTCATTTTTTAAAAAATAATTGATTTTATTTTATATGTGTAGTCCCATTGTCCTCAAAAGAGGACGGCCCTTATTTAACATGCAACATTTTTTTATGACCTTTGAGACTTTTACAATGTTTCTAAATACTGTCTTTACAGGTGTTTTGAAAATTATGTCGAAACTCCAAAAAATAATAATTTGGGACTTAATGGGTTAGTGCATCATCATCGTATTGAAACACTGTTGTACACGAAATATTTTTATTTCTTTAATTTTTTATGTTATAGGGGCTCTGTAGAAATTGTATAAACGCAAACAAAAATACACATGGCCTCCTGTTATGAAATGACCTCATTTTTAAGAAAACACGATCTTAATGCACAACCGTCGTATTGAAATGAGCCCTGTTTTCAAATTACGTAATTTTTTTTTATACTGGTGCTTCATATATTTTAGTTGGTCTTTCAAAATAATTTCGAATTACAACCCTCCCTGGTCAAAACTAATAGGGCAAATTTGGTTGAAGCAAAATTTGAAGATTTTCTAATATATTCGGGGTTGTCGTTTAGTTGAAATTTTTCATAATCATACCGCCGTGTAGTAACTTATGTCGAAAGTACTTTCGTGATCATGTAACGGAGCTTTAGAACAATCAAAATTTCGCGGTAAATTATACGAGATTAGATGTTTATATATTATTTTTCTGGATAAAGAAACGGTTATTGTTTATTTGTATTTGAATGTAATTAATATGAAGGTGAAAATCTTGAGTTTATTTTAATAAGTCATCTATATATTCAATTTGAAAATATTTAAATACGCGCCATTTGCAAGTGCATTAATGTGGTGGAAGGAATGACGCTGTTATAATAGTGATATTCAGTTTTTAAGGGAGTCACATACAGTGAGCGATCACAAACAGTCGCGATAAGCGAACAGAAAGGGTCGCATAAAAATAAGCGCTCAGAATTCGCAGTCTAAGCGGAATTCTATAGTCACGCTGCCCTATAAAGTGTTAAAATTACAAATAAGAATTAATTAACAGTGATAGGGAAGAAGTAAAAAATTACCTTCATTATTAAAATAATAAAAAGTGACGTAATAAGTTAACGCGTGTTGTAGATCTCAGAACCGTAATCAATTGTGTTTAAATAGTGGACAATAAATATAATAGACAGTAATCGACCCAAATTGGGAAATCGAATTTATTGATACGTAAAAAGGGAACATTCGCGGTTTGTAAATAGCTTGCATTTCGTTGTGCAGGCTATTTGTAATTAAATCAGAACAATTAAGAAAAAACTGAATAGTGGAAACATATCGAACAATTAGTTACTATATTCATTAATTGATGAAAGAAAATTAGAGGCGTATTCAACTACACAAAAGTATAAGAAAAGATAAGGAAAACAATAAAGAAGCGGTTGCAGGGTGCCGGTAGGTGACATCGGAAGAGCAGGCTCTAACCTTTCTGAGGCCCCTTATCAGCGGACAAAGAAACGCCAGCATTACGTCATCAGTTTTGCAACGAAAATAAGAAAGAACTTTTTTTGTTTGTGTAAATAAATATACCTTTTTTGTATGAAAATGTAAACTTTCACCATTATCACTCATAATAAAATACTTTTCAGTAGTAATATTTGTTAAAAACTATTAAAGATGAACATAAAGGGGTTCAGTTTGTGAAAAACGCGGTGTCCCGAAACAGATTTCTCGAAATAAAACAGAACATTCATCTTGCAGATAACAATCAGTTAGATAAAGAAGATAAGTTTTCGAAAGTTCGTCCGGTGGTTAATCTACTGAACAGTAATTTCTTGAAGTATGGTGTTTTCAAACATTGATGAACCTTACTTTAGTCGTCATTCGGCAAAAACGTGCCTGAAACGGTAGCTCGCACGTTTTGGCTTCAAAATGTGGTGCTTGACATCTAGCGATGGATATTTATATAACTTTATTCCTTATGCTGGAAAAGCCGCTCAAAATGTAAAACAAGAATTTAGTCTGGGTGAAGAATTTTGAAAGCGTTGCGAGATATGTCGGCACACAAGATATATTTTGATAACTTTTTACGAGTTATAAGTGATTAGTTCACCTAAAACATGAAGGACACTTTGCCACTGGAACGGTACGCGAGAATAGGATGCTGAATCACTAATATCACACAAATGGAATTAGTGTTGTACGTTGGAATGACAATTCCGTGGTTACGGTGGCAACAAATTGCGATTCTGCACAGCTTATTATTTTTGTCAAACGGTACAATCGTAATGAAATATGAGAGGCGAGCGGTAGATGGCGCAAGTGTCGCTGTGTATGTAATAGTTTCACATTGCAATAGTGCCTTGTCGGTGAGTATTAATTAATTATTTAAAAATAACAGTGACACGTTTTGAGTTAAGGCACACAGTATGATTATTTTTTAACAATACATTCAAGAACGTCACATTTGGATTTGTGTCATTGTTGTCTTAAATATTAACGTAAGCACGTTTATTATTTTAAAATAATCAACGACAGATTATGAGTTATGCCATTGTTACTGAAAAATACGTCTTTCTTTGAGCAACATTTTCACAAATGTCGCTGTTGAATTTAAATTTTGTTTAATTTGTGTCTTTTTTTGTGGTAACTAGATATTTCAACTTTAGACTATAATACTAGTCTTGTACCCAGTACAGTATTTTTATATCGTTCACTTGTTGTTTTTTTTTGCAGAAACATGTTTTCGTACCCAGCGGATAATCAACAACGGCAATGCAGGTGTCTGTGAAAAGAAAATTCTGGACGATGAACGTGATCCAATTAATACTGCGAATAGTTCTCTAGAAATTACCGCTACGAATTCTCAAGTGCAAATGCGCAAATATTCGTTCCTGATGATAATAGTTTTGGTCATGTGACTGATCTAAATAATATCCGAGAGGATAATCTACAGCTCCAAAACGTGTTGTGCCTGACAGTATTATTGAAAGCGGAAGTGCCGCTAATTTCTTAGAGCAAAAGAATGATTTACTCCTAGATATAAAAACTTATGACAAGACAGTGAATCATCGTTATCAACTTCCAGTGGCTGTTCGAAGTGTAGTATCATCTCATCTTCGGATTCAAGTGAAACAAAACTGTGCTATGCCGTTGAAGAAGGGAAAGGAAATGTCAAGCGTCGTGGTAAGAACCGAAAAATTGGACGAGACCAGTGGAAAAGAAATTTAGCTAAGCCAGTGGTGCAGAATATAAGAATGCCAAGACTAAAAAAACTTTTTCAAAACGATAGTTAAGATCACCATGTGGTGAAAAATGTAAACTATAATGTTTTACCAAAGTTTCTGAGGAAGAGCGTACAAATATTTCTACCAAATATTGGAAACTGGGAGATCTGTAGCGTCAGCGTGATTTCATTGCTGCGAGTATGACAACTTTGAAATAAACAATAAGATCAGGGTTTGCAGGTTGTTTTTTTAAGAACATCTTGTCTATTAATGATCGTACCATTAGGACTGTCATAAAGAAAAAGGATTTGCAACATCCTCAATTTGTCGAAAACAATTTGCGCGAAAACATCAAAATCATTATAAGCTTGACGACGACCTCAAGGAAAGTGTTAGACAACACATTCAATCTATACCCATAATTCCTAGTCATTACTGCTGTGCTAATACTAGTAGGGAATTCATTGAAGGTGGCTTAACAATTGCGGAACTCCATTGCCATTACAAAAATTCGCGCCAGTAGTCGGGAAATTATTCAAACGAAGAATTTATTATTCGTTCTCTACACCCAAAAAGGATCAGTGTGAAGTATGTGTTTCCTTCCAAAACAGTAGCGAAACAGATAAAGAACAAACGAAAATGATTTGCAGCAGAAAGAACTCCCACGTTTGGAAAAACATTCTGATAAGGAATCAGAAGATTTTGTTGCAGTATACGATGTACAAGCTGTGTTACACTGACCAAAAGGTAATACACCCTCGTTCTATTATGTCTCTAGTCTCTATTTTTAATTTCACTGTCTACATTAAAACTTGTTATGTGCTATGTGTGGAACGAGGACCAGAGGAGTTAATGAGCTCGGTTCTTGCCTTTTATCATATTTGGAAAAGTTAGATTACACTTTAAATGTGCCTAAAAATATATTTTTTTACTCTGATAACTGAGCAGAGCAACAAAAACAAAACCGGTTTTTGCTTCCAATGAGGTAAAAACTTTTAAAAACATTCAAAGTATTACCCACAAATACTTAATTGCCGGGCATACTCAAAATGAATGGGACAATGTTCATTTTCTTGTCGAAAGAAGTCTTAAAAGATCTCTAAGATCTGGATCAGTCTACGTACCCGAACAGTACGCTACTCTCATTAGAACCGCCAAAAAGACTGGAAAGTCCTACAACGTACAAGAAATGACGTTCGAAGATTTTTGCGATCTAAAAAGTTTGGCTCAATCAGTGGGCTTAAGAAGTGTTCCCCAGTCGTTGAAAATCTCTGAGGCACAAATTTTAAAAGTAAAAAAGGAAGCCCCCAACAAAGCGTTTTTCAAAAACTCTTTTGATCAAGAAAATAAAAAATATAAGGGGAGAAAATCAGATTCGGCTGTCATGTTATTAAGGACACATAAAAGTAAGCTAGGAAAAAGTGAAATTAAAAAGAAGTTTGCTTTCTTTGTTTGCTGAAAAAGCTAATAAAAGCACTGCGGTTCCTAAATGTTACAAAGACTATTGCAATAATCTCTAGTTACCTTCTAGATTTTTCTACACTTAGTTAACGCCATACTGTTTTTTTACCATAAAATATTTCTTTTTTTCATTTGTCTTTGTATTCGTAAAGATCCTAACGTCATATTTTAAAATGCACCTCCTGAAAAGCTATGCTTTTTGAGTTGTCACTGTTGTTTCGAATGAGCGATATGTTCCCAATGTTGCGCTAACGCAAAAAAAAAAAAATTAGTGTTCTGTTCTGTTTTTTTTAAACCATTAAAAGATATTTATTATATCTAAATAACTTTTTTCTAATAGTGGTCCCAGATGGGTTAATCAAAGTCCATTTCAAGCAAATGTTAAATTCACAATTTAAAAAATAGCTATTGGTATTATGAGTAAAGAAAAGTATTGTTTTTCGTTACGAATCGAGGCGCAGAAGAACCCAGTTTTCTTTAAGAATAATACATAACATTTTTTCGGACACAATGGAAATGGATTATATTTTATAAGAAATTATTTAAAAAAGACAAGGGCGAGAATCAAATTGCCGTTTTCATCACTGCTGCAACTAAACAAAAATAGGTAAACAAAACTTTTGTCAAGCGTTATCGCGTGAAAATGGAAATAAATAATGAAAAACATCTTGAAATATCGGCATTAGTGCTTGAAATTGTTACTAGTTTGTTACCCTTGAAATCTTGAGATAAATATGAGATCAACAAAATGTTCAATTCTTGGAGGACTTCCAAGAATGTAATAGATATCGATGCTTGCTTTTTTTTATGAAAAGGTCAGTTTTCCTGAATACATTTATTTACATATTTTAAGTTTTATCTTTATATTTGATTACAGGCTGAAACACTGAAATCTTCCACGCTGTGACTGACATGTTGCAAAGTATGTTGAGAGTCAAAGAAAACGTCGGTATATCACCGGAATGAAAAGAGCGGTCAATTCTAGCGGCTCAAATAGCCGAAAATGCACGAAGCTCCAATGGCGTGCATTACTATCACTTATTCAAAATTCGCCCCTTTACTGGCAAGCCATACGTACTGTTAAGTTAAGACTTTCCCATCTAACCATTATTAATAGTTCACACAAATGAAATAAAATTCTTGTGTCCCCAGTCGAACGGTTAGTTAACACCACCCCTTAGCAATATCTCCTAAACGGTGTATACTGTCAAATTGAAACTTACCTATTATTTTACCCACCATTTATAATTGACAAATGTAGAAAACATTTTTTCGCACCCGAGTCTAAGGGTTACTTAAACCCACCCCTTCGCAATATCTCCTAAACGGTGCATACTGTCAAGTTGAAACTTACATATTATTTTACCCACTATTTATTGCTGACAAATGTGGATAAACATGTTTGCGTACCCCTTCCCAATACCTCCTAAACGGTGCATTCTGTCAAGTTGAAACTTACTTAATAGGTCGAAATAAGAACGTTATAGGAAGCATGTAAGTAAACATAGTCAAAAGGAAATATTCAAATAGAGGAGGTTATAAAAATAGTAAATATTGGCATAGGATTGCAATATAGTTTGCGGGAAATTTTAGGTAGTAAATTATAATAGGGGGTTGAGTCAAATTGAAATTGTTTTAAGGTATTATAGATTTAATTTGGTTTTGTACAACTTGTCAAGCAGCTCCGGCTAGCTTAAGGCGGTAAAATTTGTATAACCAAAAGTTGGATAATAAAGTTATTTGAATTTGAACTTGAATTTAAATTATTATTATTATATATTATTATTGTTACTATTAGTATTATTATAATAATTATTATTATAATGAATTCGTACAATATTAATTTTTTTAATTAAGGTGTTTAAAGTGTTTTATAGAAAGTTAAAAACGTGAAGATGTAGTTCAAATCTGAAACCGAAGGAGATTCTTAAACTATAAAATATGTGCTGTCTTCAAACCTTACTAACAATAACAGAATATCGTTACATTTAAATACAGCACAGTATTTAAATGGGTTTATTAACCCTTAACTCGGGTGCGCAAAAACATTTTTTCACATTTCTGAATTATAAATAGTGGGCAAAATAATATGTAAGTTTCAACTTACATGTATGTACAGTATGCACCGTGTAGGAGATATTGCGAAGGGGTGGGTTTAACTAACCCTTAGACACGGGTGAGCAAAAATGTTTTTTTACATGCCATTTATAAACAGTGGCGAAAATAATATGTAAGTAAGTTTCAACTTGACAGTATGCACCGTGTAGGAGATATTGCGAAGGGGTGGGTTTAACTAACTCTTAGAATCGGCCGCGCAAAAATGTCTTTCCACATTTGTCAATAATAAATAGTGGGTAAAATAATATGTAAATTTCAACTTGACAATATGCACCCTTAAGGAGATATTGCGAAGGGGTAGGTTTAACTAACCCTTAAGACTCCGGTGAGCAAAAATGTTTTTCCACATTGTGAATTATAAATAGTCGGCAAAATAATACGTAAGTTTCAAGTTGACAGTATGCACCGTTTAGGAGATATTGCGAAGGGGTGGGTTTAACTAACCCTTAAGACTCGGGCGAGCAAAAATGTTTTTCCACATTTGTCAATAATAAACAGTGAGTAAAATAATATGTAAGTTTCAACTTGACAGTAAGCACCGTTTAAGAGATATTGCGAAGGGGTGACTTCAACTAACCTTTAGACTCGGGTGCGCAAAAATGTTTTTCCACATTTGTCAATAATAAACAGTGAGTAAAATAATATGTAAGTTTCAACTTGACAATAAGCACCGTTTAGGAGATATTGCGAAGGGGTGACTTCAACTAACCTTTAGACTCGGGTGTGCAAAAATGTTTTTCCACATTTGTCAATAATAAACAGTGAGTAAAATAATATGTAAGTTTCAACTTGACAGTAAGCACCGTTTAGGAGATATTGCGAAGGGGTGACTTCAACTAACCTTTAGACTCGGGTGTGCAAAAATGTTTTTCTACATGCCATTTATAAATAGTGGCCAAAATAATGTTTCAACTTGACAGTATGCACCGTGTAGGAGATATTGCGAGGGGTGGGGTTTAATTAACCCTTAGACTCGGGTGCGCAAAAATATCTTTCCACATTTGTCAATAATACATAGTGGGTAAAATAATATGTAAGTTTCAAGTTGACAGTATGCACCGTTTAGGAGATATTGCGAAGGGTGGGTTTAACTAACCCTTAAGACTCAGGTGAGCAAAAATGTTTTCCACATTTGTCAATAATAAACAGTGAGTAAAATAATATGTAAGTTTCAACTTGACAGTAAGCACCGTTTAGGAGATATTGCGAAGGGTGGGTTTAACTAACCCTTAGACTCGGGTGCGCAAAATGTTTTTCCACATTTGTCAATAATAAACAGTGAGTAAAATAATATGTAAGTTTCAACTTGACAGTAAGCACCGTTCAGGAGATATTGCGAAGGGTGACTTCAACTAACCTTTAGACTCGGTGCGCAAAATGTTTTTCCACATTTGTCAATAATAAATAGTGAGTAAAATAATATGTAAGTTTCAACTTGACAATAAGCACCGTTTAGGAGATATTGCGAGGGTGGTTTAACTAACCTTTAGACTCAGGTGTGCAAAAATGTTTTCTACATGCCATTTATAAATAGTGGCCAAAATAATGTTTCAACTTGACAGTATGCACCGTTAGGAGATATTGCGAAGGGTGGGTTTAATTAACCCTTAGACTCGGGTGCGCAAAAATATCTTTCCACATTTGTCAATAATACATAGTGGGTAAAATAATATGTAAGTTTCAACTTGACAGTATGCACCGTTTAGGAGATATTGCGAAGGGTGGGTTTAACTAACCCTTAAGACTCAGGTGAGCAAAATGTTTTCCACATTTGTCAATAATAAACAGTGGAGTAAAATAATATGTAAGTTTCAACTTGACAGTAAGCACCGTTTAGGAGATATTGCGAAGGGGGGTTTAACTAACCCTTAGACTCGGGTGCGCAAAATGTTTTTCCACATTTGTCAATAATAAACAGTGAGTAAAATAATATGTAAGTTTCAACTTGACAGTAAGCACCGTTTAGGAGATATTGCGAAGGGTGATTAACTAACCTTAGACTCGGGTGCGCAAAATGTTTTTCCACATTTGTCAATAATAAATAGTGAGTAAAATAATATATAAGTTTCAACTTGACAGTATGCACCGTTTAGGAGATATTGCGAGGGTGGGTTTAACTAACCCTTAGACTCAGGTGGCAAAAATGTTTTCTACATGCATTTATAAATAGTGGCCAAAATATATGTTTCAACTTGACAGTATGCACCGTTAGGAGATATTGCGAAGGGTGGGTTTAATTAACCCTTAGACTCGGGTGCGCAAAAATATCTTTCCACATTTGTCAATAATACATAGTGGGTAAAATAATATGTAAGTTTCAACTTGACAGTATGCACCGTTTAGGAGATATTGCGAAGGGTGGGTTTAACTAACCCTTAGACTCGGGTTAGCAAAAATGTTTTCTACATTTGTCAATTATAAATAGTGGATAAAATAATATGAAAGTTTCAACTTGACAGTATGCACCGTTAAGGAGATATTGAGAAGGGGCGGGTTTAACTAACCCTTAAACTGGGGTGCCCAAAAATGTTTTTTCCACATTTGTCAATAATAAATAGTGAGTAAAATAATATATGTTTCAACTTGACAGTATGCACCGTTAGGAGATATTGCGAAGGGTGAATTTAACTAACCCTTAGACTCGGTGCGCAAAATGTTTTTCCACATTTGTAATTAATAAATAGTGGGTAAAATAATATATGTTTCAACTTGACAGTATGCACCGTTTAGGAGATATTGCGAAGGGTGGGTTTAACTAACCCTTAGACTCGGGTGTGCAAAAATGTTTTCTACATTTGTCAATTATAAATAGTGGGTAAAATAATATGTAAGTTTCAACTTGACAGTATGCACCGTTAGGAGATATTGCGAAGGGTGGGTTTAACTAACCCTTAGACTCGGGTGCGCAAAATGTTTTTCCACATTTGTCAATAATAATAGTGGGTAAAATGATATGTAAGTTTCAACTTGACAGTATGCACCGTTTAGGAGATATTGCGAAGGGGTGGGTTTAACTAACTCTTAGACTCGGGTGAGCAAAAATGTTTTTCTACATTTGTGAATTATAAATAGTGGGCAAAAGTAAGTTTCAACTTGACAGTATGCACCGTTTAGGAGATATTGCGAAGGGGGGTTTAACTAACCCATAGGCTCAGGTAAGCAAAAATGTTTTTCTACATTTGTCAATTATAAATAGTGAGCAAAATAATAGGTAAGTTTCAACTTGACAGTATGCACCGTTAAGGAGATATTGCGAACGGGTGAATTTAACTAACCCTTATACTCGGGTGCGCAAACATGTTTTTCCACATTGTGAATTATAAATAGTGGGAAAAATAATACGTAAGCTTCTACTTGACAGTATGCACCGTTTAGGAGATATTGCGAAGGGGTGGGTTTAACTAACCCTTAGACTCGGGTGCGCAAAAATGCTTTTCTACATTTGTCAATTATAAGTAGTGGGTAAAATAATATGTAAGTTTCAACTTGACAGTATGCACCGTTAAGGAGATATTGCGAAGGGGTGAATTTAACTAACCCTTATACTCGGGTGCGCAAACATGTTTTTCCACATTTGTCAATAATAAATAGTGGGTAAAATACTATGTAAGTTTCAACTTGACAGTATGCACCCTTTAGGAGATATTGCGAAGGGGTTGGTTTAACTAACCCTTAGACTCGGGTGAGCTAAAATCTTTTTCTACATTTGTCAATTATAAATAGTGGGCAAAATAATACGCAAGTTTCAACTTGACAGTATGCACCGTTTAGGAGATATTGCGAAGGGGTGGGTTTAACTAACCCTTAGACTTGGATGAGCAAAAATGTTTTTCTACATTTGTCAATTATAAATAGTGGGTAAAATAATATGTAAGTTTCAGCTTGACAGTATCCACCGTTTAGGAGATATTGCTAAGGGGCGGTTTTAACTAACCGTTCGACTGGGGGCACAAGAATTTTATTTCATTTGTGAGAACTATTAATAATGGGTAGATGGGAAAGTAAGTTACAAATTATATTTAAAACGCCAAAGTTATGAAGCAAAAAAATCAAAAATTCTATCGCAGGATGATTTGTAAAAATTTTCGACAGAAGGCCTGACGATACTTTTCTTATGATTAAAGTGGCGCTATGTTTCAATCAGTATGGGGCATGTCGTAGTGAGGAGCTAAGAAAGTTAAATGTTAAGGATATCAAGGGTGCCGGCTCTATTTTGGTTGTCACCCTCCATGACACTAAGACAAGTAATAAGCGTATATTCACCGTTATGACAGAAATGAGAGGAATTAACACGTTAAGCGCCACAGTTGTAATTGTCAAATTCGCTTGTTTTTAGTTTCAGTTTAATACAATCACTTGACTTTTTCCTCAAAGCATATTATTTTCCCTTTTTAATTTGCTTTTTGAGGTACTCCTTATATCTCGCGCGACCCGCTGACGAGTCGGGCCGCGTGGCACACAAGTCGCGTCGCGTTTTTTGCAAGTCAAGACACGCTTGTAGTCGTATCTTTTCCTGCTTCGAGTCGTGTTACGTTTTTATTCATTAGTACAGCGTTGTTTGTATTGTACGTACGGTTGTCCAAATTACTGTTTGTAAACTCGTGAACATCAAATTTAGTGATGTCGGAATACTAAGCGGACCACACCATTGTGGAATATAATATTATCGGATGAAGACCGTTCTAGTACTGAGCTATTTCGGGATGTATACTTATCTAATGTGTATTCCCCATGTGGCAGTGAGTCAGACAGTAGTGGTAGTAGTTCTACAAGTAATTTTGCTTAGCTAAAGAAAAAACGTTTGAGAGTCGATTGTTTCTGGGAAAAAATTGCATATTCAAAATCATGGCGCTTCAACCAGTCGAGCACCTAATAATTAAGTGGATGGGGATATAGATCAAGTAATAGAAGATGTTATTGCTCAATATACCGAGGACAGTGTTGCTAGTGAAGACGAAGAGAGCGAAGACCAAGATAATAATATTGACAATTCCCAATCGAATTGGCGTTCAGTCGACGGTACCTCACTAAAACAGTTTCCTTTTGTGGTTCAGAACATTGGTATTGACGCTTAATATGAACATTTCTATAATAAAACCCCAATTGATATTTTCAAATTATATTTCACCGATGAAATAGTGACCCATATTGTAGTGGAAACTAATCGCTACGCCGAACAATGCTTGGCCAAACCAAATAAACCAAAATCCCGTGTTAGGGAATGGATTCCTACTAATAATTTAGAAATCGAAAATTTTTTAGATGTTCTTCTGTGGATGGGTTTGGTAAGACAGCCATAACTGCGATCATATTGGAGGAAGAGTCCTTTGTATTCCAATGAGATTTCTAAAATTTTACTCCGAAAACTGAGTCCATTGGTAACCAAATTACTAGAAAGATTCCAAAATATTTTCACACGTGGTTCAAAGTTGTGTATAGATGAGATGATGGTCCCATTCCGTCGACGCCTCCGTTTCTAACAATATATAAAAAATAAAAAAAAAACAAACAAATTCGGCATAAAAGTATATAAGGTGTGTTGTGAAGGTGGATATACTTATAATTTGAAAATATATTGTCGTAACGACTGCGTGCAAGGAGGACGGGCAAGCGAAAATGTAGTGCTACACCTAATGGAAGCACTTTTGGACGCTGGTCGGATATTATACACCGATAAGTGTTTCTTTGACTACTAAATTGTTGGCAAAAAAAAAAAACTCATTTGGTTGGTACTCTGCGTACCAATCTTAAGTAGAATTCAAAGGACGTAGTGCAAAAAAAATTGAAGCGTAAAGATGTAGTGGCGCAAGAAAGTGATACCGGAATAGTAGCATTAAAATGGCACGACAAAAAGGATGTCCTTATGTTGAGTACTGTCAACACGGATGCACAGAAAAAAACACAGAAAAGAAGTGATGAAATTGAAAAACCTGAAGCTATCCTTGATATCTCTGATCAGGTCAAGGCTTATTCGCATTGTTTATTAAGGAGTACAAAATGGTACAGAAAACTAGCCATGGAGTTTTTATTAGGTTCTGCCGTAGTAAACGCTCACATAGTTTACAAGGAGGCTACTCAGAATAGAATCTCAATCACAGATTTCCGAGAACAACACTCTTTATCTCTGTTTGAACTCGTGGACACTAACCTAAACCAAACTTTCGAAGAAGGAAACAATGGACAAGGTGATGAACATGTGTTAATGGACACCAACTCGCGTTTGCGTTGTTTTGTGTGCTACTGAAATTTCAAAGAAAAAGACGCGTTACAAATGGCAATGTTCTGCCTGTAGCAAATGCTACTGTGTTCTATGTTTTTTTGAAGGCCATAATGCCAAAAAAATGAATACATAATGTACGAATATTTTTGCCGCATTACTGTTTATTTTCGTCGTTACCTACTTGGTTTATTTTTCCATAAAATGTTTCAATCTGTTTAGTTTATAAGAGTTACTACTTATTTGTGGTCTATAGAATATCCACATTTGCCATATTTTTGCTGTATTACCGTTTTCATTTTCGTCGTTACCTTGTTTATTTTTGCCTAAGAATGTCTAAATCTGTTTAGCTTTTATTTTTGATCTATAGAATATCCACTTTTTTCAAAATTCTATGAACAACGTGTTTTGTAAGGTTTGTATTTCCAACAAAGTATATTATTGCATAATAATAGGGTATGTTTTATTTTTATCTTAAGATTCCATTAAAACAGTAAAAAAAAGTCAAAATTTACGGACCAACATCAAGGTCTGGTCCCTTGGGTCACGTACTTTCGGCCCCCATAAGAAAATCACATAAGCGAGATACACGCGGCCAAATAGAACTGCCAGCAATGAGACATGGCATGCGTGTCGCGAGGCCCCAAGTGCCAAATGAGGTACGACACACGCATTACACCTCATGGTGCTTAATGTGTTGATTGAGTTATTGCAGGAGATATGTAAGCTTGCGTCGAAAACATATCAATCACTCAAGATTGTTCATATTTGATATGAACAATAAATGTACAGTACAACCTGTGGGGAACCACAGTTTCTACAAGATGCCGAAGAAAATTGCCCATTATTTGAAATTACCAAACCCAGACGATTACACTGGACACTGTCTACGTCAAACGTCAACTACTTTTCTTGCTGAGGGTGGAGCGGATATCAGGAGGCTCAAAAATCATGGTGGATGGCGATCCAACACGAATCCAGAAGAATATATATAAGAAAGCCGTAACAATAAAATGGCGACTTCAAAAATGATTTTTAATCAGCCATCATCAGTGGATGCGAGAATCCATCAGATATTGTCCTAAAACGTACTGAATTGCAGTTGGCTCTTGCATGTAGCGATTTATCATTTTCTACGTCAAATGAAGGTTTTATCAAAATCGTCACAATCATTTAATGATTTACAGTTAAAACATTGTACAAGCATAAGTTTTTCTAACGTTAATATTGTACGTTTAATATTTATTCCAATAAATAATTAATAATTCCTTATAAATAAATGGTTGCTATAAGTCTGTCGAGCTAGCCCCCCCCCCCCGTAAAAATAAAAAACAAATGCATGAAAATTACGAGCTATTTATGAGCTTTTATATTCCGCAAATTAAAAATTTTGAGCTCGTCATACTGGGGAGGAATTTAAACATTTCAGTGGGGGGGTCGCAGTCGACTCATTTTTGAGCTCATCGTTTAACCCCAAAACAACCCTTTAAATAATTCAACTACTGTCCTTATTCTACAACTCTTGTTGAACTCATTTTTCTGTATTACCTTTTCTGAAGTGGTGGAAGAAGTATTGTTCCGTTGTCATAAAAAGACTGTAACTTCCAAATGCCTGAATCGATTTTCACAAACGTAGCCTCCATACAAAGAGAATTAAAGGTAGATTCCACAAACAAATAACACTTTAAATTTTTTAATAGGCAACTAGAGGGCGGTACGTAACACCTAGCTCTGTCTATGATTTTTTCTGAGCAATTTCAAATAAAATACAAAAAGGCAAATAAGATGACTTATTGACCTGTCAAAACCGCGAACTGATATCTCTTGTCATTCCAAAGATATTGCTATTTTTGGATAAGTGTTGGCTAAAATTGTTTTAAGAATAAAATAAAATAGAGGTGTTACGTACCGCCTTCTGCCTATTAAAAACTTAAAAGTGTTATTGTTATTTGTTTTTGGAATCTACTTTTAACTCTCTTTGCATAGAGTCTACGATTCAGGCATATGGAAGTTACAGTCCTTTTATGACAACGAAAAAACACTTCCCCCCCCCCGCCACTTTAGAATAAGTGATACAGAAAAATGACTTTGACAAAAGTTGTAGAAAAAGGACAGTAGTTTCTAAAATTGATATTTTTTATCAACCTAAATTAGGGAATATTTTGTAAAAAATGCAATTACATCTTGTAAGTGATGGCCACCTAACGGAAAAATATGGACTCAAAAACATTTTTAATCCTTCTTTTAAGGCCAATTTGGTTATAAGAATTTTTTCCCCCAAATTATCCCTAATCCCTAATGCCTACGCCGATGGAGTAAATTGGACTTACGTTTATATAAGTTGAGTTAAAATGATTAGATTCTTCCCGAACCCTTGATTTTCACGTTTTGATGTTGTTTGCCAAATAATACAGAAAAATAATAACCTGCCTAAGCAGTTTGTATAAAATACCTAAAAATGTGAGTATCTTAGAAACTGTTAAACTTATCGATTTAGACAAAGTATACCTTCTTTATCTGAAAAAAAAATCCAATTTATTCCATTGGGGTAGAAATTAGAGGTTAAAAGGTTGCTCTACCCCTTGCGTTCTACGCCACTGAACATAATAAAAACGTATTCATAAGCTAAAACCAGTGTACTTTATATCTCATACCAAGAATAAGAAAAATACATTTTGCGTTTTGGAGATCAGCATAATTTTTTGGAATTTTGATACCATGTGTAGCTTTTATTATGAACATTTTATTATAGCGAGTTGCGTCAGATCGTAATATTTCGAGGTCGAGAATCTTACATTTCACTTTGGACCATTACATACGGACTATCCCGTATACATACTTACGGCATAACCCCAATTCAGCGGCCCCCTATTCAGGGTCCCGTTTCGGCAATGTCCAGTTTCGGCGGTGCCCCGTTTCAGCGGTCTCTGTTTCTGCGGTGCCCTGTTTCAGCGGCCCCTGTTCCAGCGCAACCCGTTTTAGCAGGAAAGTGGACCTAGATGCGTTAGCACAACATCGACCAAAAAATGAATTAACTTTGGCTGTTCAGAAAAAAGAATAAAAAATACATTTGTCACAAAATGTGGAAAACGAGAAAATCGTAATGTTGGAAAAAATAATTTGAAACGGTGAGCTCCCCATCCTTTTGCCCTTACCAAATAGGCAAAGGAGCTAAGGAAAAGGTATACCGCCGAAACAGGGGCCGCTGATGCGGGTCGCCGCTAAAACGGGAACCGCTGTAACGGGTCGCCGCTGAAACGGGGGCTGCTGAAACGGAACCGCTAAAACGGGGACCGCTGAATCGGGGTGTAACGATATTTACATACAAACACGCGCGCGCGTGAGCACGCACGCACGCGCGATTATGCTGATAAGAAATGCCAACATAAAATACTACTTTATGAGTAAATCGAAAAAAACTACTTTTTACTGCGGAGGTAATACATACTTATCAGCGCATCATTACACGACAAAGATGCTTATTTATTTTGTTTTTCTTTTGTAGTCAATAATTTAATAAAATTGTTGACATTTTGTGTTTTTCTTGATGAAATGGCTCGACTTGAATATTCTAATACAGATTATTTGAATTTAATTTTAATTCACGGAGAATGTCATAGAGTTGTAACACGAACAGTAAGAACATTTATCGAATGCAATCCTGAGCGCCCCAGACCATCAGCAGATACAATAACACGTGTGGTCAAAATTTGGAACAGTTTGGCACATTTAAACACTCTGCGCCTCGCAAAAAAAACTGCTATTGATAACGAACAGAATGAAGTTATAACTTTAGGATATTTCCGTGCCTATCCTTGTAATTCCATAAACGACGCGAAAACAGATATTGGCTTAACACCAACTATAAGAAGAATTCTTAAGAAACATAAGTTTAGACCATACCGTTTACAATTAGTTCAACATTTGAAAGAAGCGGATTTCTTGAAACGTATCGCATTTTGTGAAACAACTTTGCTCAAAATACAAGAAATTCCTAAATTTGGAATTTTAACGTTTTTTGTGCTATTCGGAATAACGAAATCTTTGACGTGTATTTTTACAACGAAGGTTTAAAATAGTTGATTGTTGCGATTTATGATTACAAATTTAATTTCTAGAAGAAAATTATCTTGAGATATTAAACACTCGAATTCAACCCCGATTAAATCTAGAAAGGGAAAATTTATGATACCAACAAGACGGTGCGCCCCCTCACAACACCAACGCTGTTTCCATGAAACTTTATGAAATTTTTGAAGATCGTTGGTTTGCCAATAATGGTCCCTTTCCATGGCCACCTAGGTCACCTGATCTTACGCCAATGGATTTTTATCTTTGGGGTCGAATTAAAAATATTGTTTATGCTACACCATTAACGACTAAAGAAGATTGCATTGCAAGAGTGCAAAATGTCTTCAATTCTCTTTCTCCACAAGAAATTCAAAGGGCTACAAATGAAGCCGTTATAAGACGGGTTCAACAATGTCTTGCGTCTAACGGGCAACATTTTGAACATTTAATGTAAATTAATTTATATTTGATCACGAGCAAGAAATACTAAATAAGCGACTTTATCGTGTAAGAATGCACTGATAAGTACCTATGTGAAGTTAGCCATAAATTTCATCCATAAATTTTTTTTTCGTTTTTCCGAAAAATTTCGATAAAAACCTATAAAAAATTAATAATCCAAAACATATTAAGAGGAATATTGATATAAATCACACATTTTTCACTTATTTAAAATTAAAAACTTATCGCGGTCTCCTCGGTCAAGCGCATAAACAAATTGTTTATGGATGATATCTGGGACAACTTGTTTTTAAATTTTTTTGTCAAATCCCCGAAGAGTACATAATAATACATAACAAATCCAAAAATTAGGATGTAATTATTTTTTATAAGTCAAATTCAAAGCCATTTTGGCTTTGAATTTGGTGTATTTCGGGATCAAAATTCAGTAAACGCACATAATCAAATTGTTTATGGATGATATGTGGAACAACTTTTTTTTAAATTTTTTTGTCAAGTTCTGGAAGAGTACATAATAATACATAACATATCCAAAAATTAGAATGTAATTATTTTTTATAAGATCAGAAAATGACTGAATTTGGATGTATTTCGGGATCAATATTCAGTAAACGCGGATAAAGAAATTGTTTATGTATGATATGTGGGACAACTTTTTTTTAATTTTTTTTGTCAAATCCTCGAAGAGTACATAATAGTACATAACATATCCAAAAATTAGGATGTAATTATTTTTTATAAGATCAGAAAATGACTTTGAATTTGGATATATTTCGGGATCAATATTCAGTAAACGCGCATAAACAAATTGTTTATGGATGATATGTGGGATAACTTTTTTTTAATTTTTTTTGTCAAATCCTCGAAGAGTACATAATAATACATAACATATCAAAAAATTGGATGTAATTATTTTTTGTAAGTCCAGAAAGTGGCTTTGAATTTGGTGTTTTTCGGAAATGAAATTTAGTAAACACGCATGAACAAATTGTTTATGGATGATATGTGGGACAACTTTTTTTTAATTTTTTTTGTCAAATCCTCGAAGAGTACATAATAATACATAACATATCAAAAATTAGGATGTAATTATTTTTTAAGTCCAGAAAGTGGCTTTGAATTTGGTGTTTTCGGAATTGAAATTTAGTAAACACGCATGAACAAATTGTTTATGGAGATATTGGGACAACTTTTTAATTTTCTTGAAAGTACATAATAACATAACATATCCAAAATTAGGATGTAATTATTTTTATAAGTCAGAAAATGACTTTGAATTTGGATGTATTTCGGGATCAATTTTAGTAAACGACATGAACAAATTGTTTATGGATGATATTGGGACAACTTTTTTAATTTTTTGCAATCCTCGAAGAGTACATAATAATACATAACATATCCAAAAATTGGATGTAATTATTTTTATAAGTCAGAAGTGACTTTGAATTTGGATGTTTTCGATCAAATTAGTAATACATAACAAATTGTTTATGGATGATAGTGGGACAACTTTCTTTTAATTTTTTGTCCAAATCCTCGAAAGTACAATATATACTAACATATCAAATACATCAAATTCAAAGTCATTTCTGACTTATAAAAATAATTGATAGATTTTCGGTATATCGATAATGTATAAAGATAAAAATTGATGTACCTCGAGATTTGACAAAAACATTGAAAAAGTTGTCCACATATCATCCATAAACGATTTGTTACTGCGTGTTTACTAAATTTCGGTTCGAAACACCAAATTCAAAGTCACTTTGACTTATAAAAATAATTACATACATTTTGGATAGTAATGTTATTATGTACTCTTCGGATTTGACAAAAAATTAAAAAGTTGTCCCACTGTTATCCATAAACAATTTGACTACGCGTTGACTAAATTTTGATCCTGAAATACATCCAAACTCAAAGTCATTTTCTAATCTTATTAAAGATAATTACATTCCAATTTTTGGATATGTTATGTAATATTATGTACTCTTCAAGATTGACAAAAATTAAAAAGTGGTCCCATATCATTCATAAAGAATTTGTTCATGCGCTGGACCGAGAGATCGCGATAAGTTTTCAATTTTAAATAAGTGGAAAATGTGTGATTTACATCAATATTCCTCTTAATATGTTTTGGATTATTAATTTTTTATAGGTTTTTATCGAAATTTTTCGGAAAAACGAAAAAAAAAAATGTATGGATGAAATTCATGGCTAACTTCACATAGGTCTGATAAGTATGTAGTTACTACCTCCACAGTAAAAAGTAGTTTTTTTCGATTTACTCATAAAGTATTACATTTTTACACTTATGTTGTATATCGAATTTTAAAAAAATGACAGAAAATTTCTATTTGGCAAAAATGACTTTTGAATCACAAAATTATCAATTTTTATAATTTTTTTGCAGTAACTTATTCAAATATTTTTCTTTATTTCAATTCTCAATTATGTGGTTTCCATGGTGACCACGAACAAGGAATACTAGATTTAAGTATGTAGCTCATTTTTATCACAAATTTTAAAATTGGAACTTTTTTGATAATAAGTATGAAACCGTTACGTTTAGGCAAATGAAGTTTTAAACAAACTTACCTTAATTTTTGACGTTAAATCGATCTGAGGAATAAAAAATAGGGGTTTCCATTTGATTTTTTTGAGTAACTTGCATTTTTTGATAGTCAAGTTTAGACATTCATAATTTTAGTTTTATGAAAAATACAAATGTCATTTTTGCAGACTGTTGCAATAAACCTTTGCCTACAACACCTCAAAGTTTTATTCAAATTGTTTGACAGGAACAGACCAATTAACGAGTTACTACTAAGACCGCATCTGTCAATTTTTTTAGAAAAATGGTTTTTTTTTTAAAACGACTGAAATTTCGTATCTAATTTATTTAACAAAATTACCTTAAAATTCGACATATAATCCAAAAATGTATTAATATACGGGGTGTTCCATTTAAAATAAGCGACTAAGTACCTACCGACTTCCGGTATAACCGGAAGTGGTACGTACGTGAAAATATTTTAGATGAGTTAGCCCTAACATCATTACCCTGTCACCAAATTTTCAAAATTATAGTAAGTTTGGTTTAGCAGATACTCATAGGATCAGCTCCCAAAGGCGGACTCGGTATAAAAAAATACGTAAACTTTTTAAAAATTGCACGTTTACGCGTAAACACGTTTTATTTAGCAAGTATCAGTCAATTAATATTAGCACGTGATATAGAAGAAGCGGAAAATCTATTATTTGTTATTTTAACTATTGATGTTAATGACGCGTGTGAAGTTAGCACCCCGACAAAGAGTTCCAATAGTTCTGATTAGAGTTCTAGCTTCCTTTTAAAGAGTTTAGAAGTACTTTATAAGAATAAAAAGATTGCATAGCTTAAATTTTCGACGATAAATATTTTGATGAGTTACAATAGTTCTCGACATGCACAATGCCTTTCCAAAGAGTTTCGATATTATAATTAATTATATAATTATTTTAAAAATGAATTTATCCGAAAAATGGGCTATTTTTTACTAATTGTTAAAAAAATTATCTATGGTCGGGCCGGCGAGAGGTATCTTATGACTCATCTTTTAGTAAAGCATGGTTTAAAATTTAAAAACGTATATCGTTATTGGTTCATACAGTTAGTAATTTTGAATACCAACAAAACATCGTCAATGTTTCTAGCTTATTTTCAAATGTAAGCCGCGCTGTCAAATTTAAATAGTGAAAATTATTAGCGTACCTGGATAATGGAAGTTAACGGTAAACTTGGCCCCCCGTTATCGTGTTGCATCTCGAAATAATGCAGTAGATTCATTAACATTACTTGAGTTTGACTTTTCAAATATTTACCTTTTAATGATATTATTTTCTGCAAAATAAATAAATGCATCCAATCAATTGGAAATACATTTTGCATTATAAACTTACCTCGTAATAGTGAATATTAATAATAATAGTTTTGAAAAAGACTGTTGTTTACAAATGCAATGGAAAAGAATAAATTGCGAAGCGAAAGATAAATTATTATAACTACAAAACACGATGCGAGTATACGAAACGAAATACGAAGAATAATTTGAGGTTAAATAGCCAAGAAGACATCTGACAGTGTCATACGCTTTGACTTTAGAATCGACATACGTTTTTAAGTCCTGCATTTAAAATATATAGCAGACGTACATTATATAACCCGTCTTTCTTTAAGTGGGAACTTCGCACTAAGATAAAGGGAAACAGATGCATTTCACAGTAATAATTATATCCCCATTCTCGAGTCCGCCATGAGACACCTCTCCCCGACGCTACTATAATTAATTTTTTCATAGGAACTCTTTGGAAAGGCATTGTGTATGCTCAGAACTATACGAGAATTGTTTTAGAATAATAAGAACTCTTGAAAATCGACCAGCGTCTCATCTATATCCTCGTAAATTTTCAAAGTATCGATTAACAATATTTTGAAGGGTTCCAATAGTTCCAAAAGCAGATTTGGATAGTACTCAGAAAGCTATAAACGAAATTCTAATGATCGAAAGCAATTAATGTGTTACCGTAGAACGGGGTTAATTGGGAACCGCGGGGCTATTTGGGACCTAAGGAAAAAAAAGAAATATAGCAACGCCGCCGCAACAGGTGTACTTCTAACCAAAATGTGCGCGCCGCACCACGTGGCAGCATGTTCAGGGCGAACGTGATGATGCGGTTCAGTCCGTTGTATTAACTTTTGGTAGCGTGAGGTGACTTGCAAGAAATTGTGAAAATCGACATAAAAAACGATAGTGTCCAACTTTCTGTTCGCGGAATTGGACTGCTAGTGATAAGGTAAGTTTGATAGTTGTAACTAATTGTTAGGTGACTGTACATGACCCAACATAAATATTGTAAAGATATCTTACATGTTAGATTTTTAACAGGCTACTTTCTTTGGTGGGGTAATTTGGAGCATAACAATGGGGTTATTTGGGACATTGGCGAGTTAATTGGGACAGCAAAAAAGGGCCGCTCTTTCAGAAGAAGTATTACATTGCTTTTTTGAAACTGCATCCCAAATGTTGTTTAGGGCTGATCCTTCCCTAATTATTAATTTCGCGGACGACCCGGGGTCTAAAAAATTCATTTACAAGAGGGGCACCAGATACCCAGAGAGGATAATTAATGCCACGAAAACCGTAATTAGCCTGATGTATGCGGGAACAGCCGATGGACAGCTTCTTCCAATATATGTTGTTTATAAGGCTGATCATTTATGGGATTCTTGGACCGTCGGTGGTCCTCCAGACACTAGGTATAATTGTGCCAAGAGTGGCTGGTTCAACGGTATTTGCTTTGAGGATTGGTTTTTCACTGTAGTGGTACCATTCTTTCTAGTTTTTCCAAACTTCAAGTCAACTTATTTTTTTTTTTATTTTTCTAGGTCTTATAGGAGATAACCTCTCCTCACACTTTTCAGAGAAGGTTCTCAAGAAGTGCGAGGAACTGAATATTGCGTTCATATGTCTGCCACCGAATGCAACATACGTTATGCAACCGCTAGACGTTGTGTTTTACGCGCCACTAAAAAAATATTGGAGAGACATTCTAAGCAATTGGAAGAAGACATATGGTCAGAAATTTCCGTCATTAACAAAAGATGCATTCCCCAGCCTTCTTTCAAAGTTGCAAGAAACGGGAAAGGGCTCGTCCAATTAGGCGGCAGGATTTTCCAAAACTGGGCTATATCCTGTGGACCCATCAAGACCAAAAGAAATGTTGCTAATGTAGTCTCTGACGTGATAATAAATATTTTAGAAGATATGAGGTCTGGGGACCAAACAAAGAAAGTTGCTCGGCGTAAGAGGTTTTATGTGGAGCCTCGAAAAAGTGTGTCGGCGAATGATTTATCCATGCCATCTACATCTGGCAGTACGCCGAAACAGCCGATATATCAACTTAAACTACTAGACCATGCTGAGTATTCTAGCGACGATGAAGTGAGTAGCCTTGAAAATAAAGAAGATGTTACTTTTCCTGATGAAAGTGAAGATTTAACGCTAATACACATTAAAAATGCCTCCATTATCACTGAAAAAGGGCATAATAGTTCCGAAATGTTTATAAGCGGTGAAGAACATCTGCCTGAAAATGACGAGTCTGGAAATTTTTCCGATAATAGTGATGATCTGTCACTAATAAACATAAAAAATCCTTACAACATTGCTGAAATTTCCAGCGACGAGGGAGCAAGTATTTCAGCTCAGGTAAAGAAGGCAGCTGGATAGTGGTCGAGTATGAAGTAAGCAAAAGTAGAGAGCACTTTATTGGCCAAGTTAAGCAAGTTCTTGACTCGACACTACATGTGGAATTTAAAAAAAAATCAAAGAAGTCCAGTGGAACGTTTATTACCCGTCTTGTACAAGATACTGATCATATAAGTGGAGATATGGTTGTGAAGATCTTAAAACCACCAATATTAAAGGGAATATGAAGAAGGAAATTTTACAGCTTCAATATTGATCTCATGCCTTTTAATTTTTAAAGAGTCAAAACAAACCTATTATTGTGTTATTTTTGCCAAAGAATGTTTATTTTTTCTAACTTAGGATAATGTTATTATTTGCAAACTTTTGGTTACAACTACAGAATTAATGTTTACTTTTTTAAAATTTATTTTGGGTGTCCCAAAAAGCCCCAATAGTCGATATTATTCGAGTTCTAACGCAATTTGCTATTAGTCCCAAATGGCCCCACCCTACGGGTAATTTGGGACAGCTATAAAAAAAATTTTTTAGCCCCCCTTCCGTAATGGGCGAGGCTCATTGTTTCACATACGACAGATACACATACTACCTTTCCAAATATATATCAACAAGGTGGATAATAAGTACAGGGTGGCCAACTAAGAATGCGAGGTACTGTATCTGGGAAACTATCCATCGTAGAGGCTTACAAAAACCTGGAAAATATTTTCAAGTTTCTGAAATGGCCGCTAGGGGGCGTAACTGCAATCTTGAATCTAAAAAAGTGATGTTTCTGTGAATTCTGCTATATTAACCTAATAAAAAAATAACTGATCTTTGAAGTCGAGGATAATCTAAACTTTTTTTGTTTGGCACTTTTTGACGTATCTATAAAAATAAAGTGGTGGGGGGTATTTAAAGGTTTCCTTAAATCACCCCCCGTATCTTCGAAACGGCTAATCCGATTTCAACAAACTTGGGCGCGTTGAAAAGAGCTTTTCTTGGGCTACAAATGTTAAAATAATTGAAGTTTTGTCATTTTCACATGTCGTCGCTAGAGGGCTTTGTTCGACATTCCGACAGAAACGGTTAATTTTCGCAAAAACATTAAATGCATTGGTATGACTTTTTTTCATGAACAAGTAGCTAAATGATGCCTAAACAAGCTCGAGAAAACCGCATCTCGATAGCTTGTTCCTAACCTAAAATATCGGCCAAAGAAAACTTTATACGAAAATCCCTTAAATTTTTATTTTTTTTGAACTATATTTTTCTGGAATTGTTTCTATTATGTAAGTTGTGGCCCTAAAAAGGACCGATTTAAAGGAGGAAGATTTTTAATGCCCCGGTAAATGCTCGAAATGCTGACCATCACTCTGTGCATTGCTGAGGCCTCTTATGGGTAGACAAAACTGCAGCTTCAATTTCGGCTCTGAGTAGGTTACCTAGAAATTGCGATTTTAAATGTTTGTAAATTTATTCACCAGAATAAAATCATCCTTTTTGAAATTATTACTGGCAAGTAAGCAATGCTAAAAGTTATACGAAAGGCCTATTTTTTGTTTGTCTAAATACATATTCACTATGGATATATACGAAAAATACAATTAATAGAAGCAGGCAATGGAAACAGATACCTAAACAAAACATACATAATCCTCAAATTGTCAATAGTTGTCAACACTTTCGCGTTACTTTGAGCAATTTTTGTGCTTTCAAAATGAATTTTAGGAATAATGAAGCTGTTGATATTCTTGTGGTTTATTTTGAATGTCTTCAGAATGCCGCAGTAGCTAAAAGAGTTTACGCGGCTCGATATCCAAATCGCCGTCCTTGCGATGTAAGAGTTTTTCCCCGATTAGTGGCGAGCTTACGAGCCAATGGTAGTTTTCGGCCTACGTTTCAACGGCAAAGAGTTGGAAGAACACAAGAAAATATTAACCGTGTACTGGGCTATATTGAAGGAAATCCTCATGTTAGCACAACAGCATTATCCACTGAGTTGGGCATATAACGGACAACGGTTCAAAATATTTTGAAGGACCATAGGTAAGTTCTAATGGCCATCAAAAAAAAAAAAAAAAATATA
The DNA here is from genome assembly GCA_036346205.1 of Vesta saturnalis. NCBI lineage: Eukaryota > Metazoa > Arthropoda > Insecta > Coleoptera > Lampyridae > Vesta > Vesta saturnalis. The sequence goes on from JARFJB010000865.1 coordinate 1,491,957, forward strand.
TATATATATATATATATATATATATATATTGTATTCGTTTAAACTTTTTTAATTACTTTAAGAATGCACCCATATCATGTCGTTTTGCATCAGGTCTTGAAAGAGGAAGATTTTGATCGAAGGTTAGACTATTGCCATTGGATGTTACGCATGATACGCGACAATAGAGAATTTTTATTTCAAATTCTTTGGACCGATGAAGCCACCTTCAGTAGTGACGGGAGAGTCAATCTGCACAATATGCATTATTGGTCTGCAGAAACTCCCCATTGGTTGCGTGAAGTTCAGCGCCAAGGACGTTAGAGTTTAAATGTATGGTGTGACATACTGGGAGGCAGAATTATTGGGCCATATTTTTTCGAGCAACCCCTAAATGGCAATGTATTTCTTGACTTTTTGGCCAATCAATTACCGTTGTTGTTGGAAGATGTGTCTCTGGAAACAAGGCAAACATTGTTTTTGCAGTTGGATGGTTGCCCAGCACATTTTGCTATTAATGTGCGAGAGCATATTAATGCAGTATTTCAACAGCGGTGAATTGGAAGAGGAAGTCTGTTTCCATGGCCGCGATCGCCAGACTTAACTTGCCTCGATTTTTATTTATGGGGGCGCTTAAAGGACATCGTGTTTCGGACTCAACATACTACTAGAAAAGATATGAAAAACCGGATTCGTAACGCAATACGTAACATACCGAGAGCCGAAATTGAAGCTGCAGTTTTGTCTAGTCATGAGAGGCTTCAGCAATGCATTGAGCGTGATGGTCAGCATTTCGAGCACTTACGGAGGCATTAAAAACTTTCCTCTTTTAAATCGGTCCTTTTTAGGGCCACAACTTACATAATAGAAATAATTCCAGAAAAATATAGCTTTCTTTGGCCGATACTTTAGGTTAGGAACAAGATATCGAGATTCGGTTTTCGCGAGCTTGTTTAGGCATCATTTAGCTACTTGTTCATGAAAAAAAGTCACACCAATGCATTTAATTTTTTGCAAAAATTAACCGTTTCTGTCGGAATATCGAACAAAGCCCTCTAGCGACGACATGTGAAACTAACAAAACTTCAATTATTTTAACATTTGTAGCCCAAGAAAAGCTCTTTTCTACGCGCCCAAGTTTGTTAAAATCGGATTAGCCATTTCGAAGATTTAAGGAAACCTTTGAATACCCCCCACCACTTTATTTTTAGACATACGTCAAAAAGTGCCAAACAAAAAAAGTTCAGATTATCCTCGACTTCAAAGATCAGTTATTTCTTTATTAGGTTAATACAGCAGAATTCATAGAAACATCAATTTTTTAGATTCAACATTGAGGCGGCCATTTCAGAAACATGAAAATATTTTCCAGGTTTTTGTATTGGCCGTTGTAGTAATAACTTTTTTTTCCGCAAGCCTTTACGATGTATAGTTTCCCAGATAGGGTACCTCGCATTCTTAGTTGACCACACCGTACATGTTTGAAATACCAGCAAAAAATGTCTCAAATTTGTCCCAATTAACCCAGTTCTACAGTACACAAGAAAATTCGGATTTAGCACCAAGACTTAAAATCATTAAAAAATAATCTTTTTTTTTCATATCCAAATCTGCTGAACTCTTTAAAATATTTTTTGTTATTTTCTTTTTTTAAGTGAAAGGGTTGTAACTTTTTCATTTTTGATTATAATTTTTTTTAATTAGCGAGAACTCTTAGGAATGAATAAAAAAACATCAAAAGTTGACTGGAACTATTGCATGTCAAAATTGAATTTTCAAAAATTTCTAATTTTTTTGTTTTCAAATAAATATTTTTTCATATCAGGAACTCTAGAACTTTGCAAAATATAGTAATTTAGCTAGTCAGAACTACTGGATCTCGATTTTCGATGTGAAGTTAGAACTCCATTTTTTCAAATTAAAATTTGGAACCGTTAATGAGCGGAACTCTTTTTATTTTTTATAAAGTAGTTCTAAACTCTTTAAAAGGAAGCTAGAGCTCTAATCAGAACTATTGGAACTGTTTGTCGGGGTGCTAACTTCACACGCGCCTGTTAAAGAAACAGAATGAAAGAATCCCCAAGGAGAGTCTACATGCTGCGAAATTCAAAAACTGAAATTAAAATGTTTATTGACAAGCGAAACATTGAGATTCAGAATGTTATGCAACTAATGATAAAGAACTTGAGGTGAAGAGTTAAATATAAATCAGTTACAGTAAATCGTTATTTAATACATAAAATTCATAAAAATATAATTTATAAAAAGAATATACAGGGTGTATTTTAAAATCTCCGACAAACGAAAACTGGAGATTCTGTGATTCAAAATAAGACAAAAATTATCATAAACGCTTTTCCGAAAATGCTTCCTAACCGAGATACAGGTTGATTAAAAAATAATTTTTTTAAGATTCCTCAAAAGCTACAAAAGATATTACACTGAGATTTGATACACCTAAATGTCTAATTAAGTACAATTAATCAGGTGAGTTTGAGTCAACTGGCTCCATCCTGTGGCGTAGAATATGTTAAGTTAATCACCTTAAGTAAAAAAAACGCACGCTACTGCTTTTTTTGAAGAAATATTTTTTTGTTAAATTCAACATTTAATTCTGCAAATAAAATCATACTTAGTATTTTTTCGATTCGGCACCCGTTTTCGAAATATTTTGCTGAACATAAACGACTACATTATTCAGTAATAACCAAATTAAATAAATCAGAGGGTGCTTTGCATTTGACAGTTACGTATCTTATGTTTGCTAAAATAGTTGCATTTACGCGTGTTTTGTAATTCATTGTTTGTGTCTAATTACTGTGAAAAAATGAATTATTCCAAACGAGAACTGGTCGATATGCATTTATGTTATGGTAATACTAATTGCAATGCTCGTGCAGCTGCTCGACTCTATGAACAAAGATTTCCAAATAGAAGGCATCCACATCATACTACGTTTAGAACCGTTCATCGTAACTTGTTAGAGTATGGAAGTTTAAAAGAAAAGAAAAATTCCGGACGAACGGCTCTTGTACCAGTTGAAATTGAGGAACAAATTTTAGATAGTTTATGAAAATTCATCAATAAGTACGCTTGAGTTAGGTTTAGAATTTGGTGTGTCGCATAGCAAGTCTTGGAAAGTTTTACGAAAACAAAATTTACATCCATTTCACCTACAAAAAGTGCATGCATTATTGCCTGCTGACCATCCTCGTCGAATGAATTTTCGCGAATGGTTTTTAAATAAAAATGCCGAAGATTTTTTAAAAACTTATTGCCACCCATGAGTGTATTTTTTCCCGAAATGGAATAATAAACTTGCATAATTCCCACAAATGGTTAGATGAAAATCAGCATCCAACTGCAGTTACAGCTCACCAACATAGATTTAGCGAAAATATTTGGATAGGTATACTAGACAATCACCTATCCGTTTTCCTCAAAGACTTACTGGCGAATTCTATTTAAATTTTTTGAGAGAATATTTGCCAGAATTGTTTGACGACGTACCCTTAGATGTTAGAATGAACATGTATTTCATGCATGATGGTGCACCACCACATTCTACACGAAACGTCAGAGAATTTTTAAATGCATGGTTCCCTGGACGCTGGATTGGACGAGGAAGTGAAGTACCGTGGCCGACACGATCGCCAGATTTAAACCCATTCGATTTTTTTGTGTGGGAGTATCCGAAAACTCGTGTCTATTCTGTTCAAATTGATAATCGAGAGCAACTTTGGAATCGCATATAGATGGCATGCGATGAAATTAGGGCTATGCCACAAATTTTCAGCGTGATAGGTTTCATTTGCTAAGAAGAATACAAGCTTGCATTCAAAAGGAAGGAGGACATTTTGAACAATATGTATAAATATAATTATTATTTTGTTTTTGATTCCTTCAATATCTCTTTAATAATGTACCTAATAGTTAACTGCGTTATTTTTTTGTAAAATAAAACAAATTTTGATTTTTATTGAATAATGTGGTCGTTTATGTTAATGCAAAGTATGATTTTATTTGCATTTGAATCTATCAAAAAAATATTTCTTCAAAAAAACCAGGGGCGTGCGTTTTTTTTAACTTAAACTGATTAACTTAAAATATTCTACGCCACTGGATGGAGTCAGTTGACTCAAACTCACCTGATTAATTGTATTTAATTAGACATTCAGGTGTACCAAATCTCAGTGTAATATCTGTAGTTTTTGAGGAATCTTAAAAAAACCTTAAAAAAAGTATTTTTTAATCAACCTGTATCTCGGTCAGGAACCATTTTTAGAAAAGCGTTTATGATCATTTTTGTCTTAGTTTGAATCATAGAATCTCCAGTTTTCATTTGTCGGTGATTTTAAAATACACCCTGTATAAAAAAAAATCACAATATGCCAAAATATTGTGCAATTAATTTAATTTTATTTTAAATTTATAATTTGAAAATATTCTTGAGCTGCAACTTTGATTTATTAAAAAAAATGTTTATGAACAAAATACGCCGATGGAGTAAATTGGATTTGTTTTAATAAATTATGAAACTTTGATGTATTTCAGATAAAAAAGATATACTTTGTCTAAATCGATAACTTTTAACAGTTTCTAAGATATTTGCATTTTTAGGTATTTATTACCAGGCTTAGGCAGGTTCTTAACTTTGGTACCCTGTATGATTAGCTCGATCATTTTCTGAAGTTACGTGTATTCTTCCCGAAACACTGATTTTCACATTTTGATGTTCTTTCCCAAGTAATACAAAATAATAATAATAATAACCTGCCTAAGCAGTTGGTAATAGATACCTAAATATGTAAGTATCTATTTAAACAAACTATACGTTTTTTTTATCTAAAACAAATTAGGGATTAAAAGGTTGCTCTACCCCTTGCATTCTACGCCACTGTACATAATAAAAACGTATTCATAAGCTAAAACCAATGTATTTTGTATCTCTATTTATTATACCAAGAATGAGAAAAATATCTTTTTTCGTTTTGGAGATATTTCAAAAATCAATATATTTTTTTTGGAATTTTGACACAATGTGTCTTTTTTATTATGAATATTTTATTATAGCACGATGCGTCAGATCGTAATATTTCGAGGCCGAAAATCTTACATTTCACCATTACTTACGAACCACCCCGTATTCATACTTGCACACACACCCACACACACACGTACGCGCGCACGCACGCACCCATCCACACATCTACGCACCCACGATTATGCTGATAATATATGTGAAGATCAAAAACTACCTTTCTGTTACATCTGTATAGATGTTGGCTCACTATATAAAAAAAAACGCAAACTTCTTAAAAATTGCACGTTTACTCGTAAACAAGCTTTATTTAGTAAGTATCAGTCAATCAATATTAGCGCGTGATATAGAAGAAGCGGAAAATCTATTATTTACTATTTTAACTATTGCTGTTAATGAAGCAGAAGGAAATAATCCCCAAGGAGCATCCACATGCAGCGAAATTGAAAAACTAAAATTAAAATGTTTATAGACAAGCGAAACATTAAGCGACTCAGAAAGTTATGCAACTCATGATGAAGAACTTGAGATGAAGAGTTAAACTATAAATAATAATTCAGTTACAGTAAATCGTTATCTAATATATAAAATACATAAAAATATTATTTATAAAAAGAATATACAAAAAAAATGTATCACAATACGCCAAAACATTGTGCAATTAATTTTATTTTATTTTAAATTTATAATTTGAAAAGATTTTTGAGCTGTATACTTTGATTTATTAAAAAAATACGTGTATTTTAATTATTGAACTGCAATTCCTTTACAATAAAACTAGTCCCAAATCTTTCCAGCGTAACAGAAACTATGCTTAAAGTAAAAGAATTGTGACTAAATATTATTTATCGATTTACGGGCTTAGGAGATACAAGTGTTTGATTATTAAATTAAAACTATTATAAAAATAATCACCTCGCATTTTTTTCGCATCAGAGAGAACTATACTCAAGACTTATGAATTTCTTTCTTGTGTGCTGGACAGATGAGAGACAGTTTTACCGTAAAGGGGTTGCAGCTCAATAATCAAAATAGACGTATCCCAAGAGCGCATAAATCGATAAACAATAATTACCTACAAAATAGTTAACTTTTTATTATTTTAAGCATAGTTCTCTCTTGAACCGGGGAAACGAGGGGTAGTTTTACCGTAAAAGGGTTGGGGGTCAAAAATTAAAATAAGGATTTTGAGAGCTCTTAAATCAATAAGCAATATTTACCTGCACAAGATTTACTTTTTCAATTTTAGTGCAGTTGAGTTAAATTATTTAAAGGGTTATTTTGGGGTTAAAACGATGAGCTCAAAAATCGAAATTATATTATTTTTACAGCTCATAAATAGCTCCTAATTAAAATATATTGATTTTTGAACTATCTCCAAAACGAAAAAAGGTATTTTTCTCATTCTTGGTATAATAAATAGAGAGATATAAAGTACATTAATTTTAGCTTATTAATACGTTTTTATTATGTGAAGTGGCGTAGAACGTAAGGGGTAGAGCAACCTTTTAATACCTAATTTCTACGCCGATGGAGTAAATTGATTTCTTTTAATAAATTATGAAACTTTGATGTTTTTCAGATAAAAAAGATATACTTTGTCTAAATCGATAACTTTTAACAGTTTCTAAGATATTTGCATTTTTAGGTATTTATTATCAGGCTTAGGCAGGTTCTTAATTTTGGTACCCTGTATGATTAGCTCGATCATTTTCTGAAGTTACGTGTATTCTTCCCGAAACACTGATTTTCACATTTTGACGTTGTTTCCCAAGTAATACAGAATAATAATATTAACCTGCCTAAGCAGTTGGTAATAAATACCTAAATATGTAAGTATCTATTTAAACAAAGTATACGTTTTTTTTTATCTGAAGCAAATTAGGGATTAAAAGGTTGCTCTACCCCTTGCATTTTACGCCACTGTACATAATAAAAACGTATTCATAAGCTAAAACCAATGTATTTTATATCTGTATTTATTATACCAATAATGAGAAAAATATCTTTTTTCGTTTTGGAGATATTTCAAAAATCAATATATTTTTTTTGGAATTTTGACACCATGTGTCTTTTTTATTATGAATATTTTATTATAGCAAGTTGCATCAGATCGTAATATTTCGAGGCCGTAAATCTTACATTTCACCATTACTTACGGACCACCCCGTATACATACTTGCACACACACACACACACACACAGACACGCGCGCGCGCGCACGCACCCATCCACACATCTACGCACCCACGATTATGCTGATAATATATATGAAGATCAAAAAGTACCTCTCTGTTACATCTGTATAGATGTTGGCTCATTATATAAAAAAATACGCAAACTTTTTAAAAATTGCAGGTTTACTCGTAAACAAGCTTTATTTTGCAAGTATCAGTAAATCAATATTAGCGCGTGATATAGAAGAAGCGGAAAATCTATTATTTACTATTTTAACTATTGCTGTTAATGAAACGAAAGGAAATAATCCCCAAGGAGCATCCACATGCAGCGAAGTTCAAAAACTAAAATTAAAATGTTTATTGACAAGCGAAACATTTAAGCGACTCAGAAAGTTATGCAACTCATGATGAAGAACTTGAGCTGAAGAGTTAAACTATAAATAATAAATCAGTTACAGTAAATCGTTATTTAATACATAAAAATATAATTTATAAAAAGAATATACACAAAAAATGTATCAGAATATGCCAAAACATTGTGCAATTAATTTTATTTTATTTTAAATTTATGATTTGAAAAGATTTTTGAGCTGCATACTTTGATTTATTAAAAAAATACGTGTATTTTAATTATTGAACTGCAATTCCTTTACAATAAAACTACAAATCTTTCCAACACAACAGGAACTATGTTTAAACTAAAAGAATTTATTTTGCGACTAACTATTGTTTATCGATTTACTAGTTTAGGAAATACAAGCTTTTGTTGTTAAATTAAAACTTATAAAAATAATCACCTTGCATTTTTTTCGCATCAGAGAGAACTATACGTAAGACTTAAGAATTTCTTTCTTGTGTGCTGGAAAGACGAGAGACGGTTTTACCGTAAAAGGGTTGCAGCTCAATAATCAAAATAGACGTATCCCGAGCGCGCAAATCGATTAACAATAATTACCTACAAAATAGTTAACTTTCTATTATTTTAAGCGTAGTTCTCTCTTGAACCGGGGAAACGAGGGGTAGTTTTACCGTAAAAGGGTTGGGGGTCAAAAATCAAAATAAGTATTTTGAGAGCTCTTAAATCAATAAGCAAAAGAGTCACTTTTTTTATTTTATTGCAGTTGAGTTAAATTATTTAAAGGGTTATTTTGGGGTTAAAACGATGAGCTCAAAAATCGAAATTATATTATTTTTAAAGCTCATAAATAGCTCCTAATTAAAATATATTGATTTTTGAACTATCTTCAAAACGAAAAAAGGTATTTTTCTCATTCTTGGTACAATAAATAGAGAGATATAAAGTACATTGATTTTAGCTTATTAATACGTTTTTATTATGTGAAGTGGCGCAGAACGTAAGGGGCAGAGCAACCTTTTAATACCTAATTTCTAAGCCGATGGAGTAAATTGGATTTCTTTTAATAAATTATGAAACTTTGATGTTTTTCAGGTAAAAAAGATATACTTTGTCTAAATCTATAACTTTTAACAGTTTCTAAGATATTTGCATTGTTAGGTATTTATTACCAGGCTTAGGTAGGTTCTTAACTTTGGTACCCTGTATCTCGAAAACGAAGTACCATTGGACTTACGTTTATATGAAAGTTTTGTGTTAAAATGATTAGTTCGATAATTTTCGTGCATTCTTCCTGAAACACCGATTTTCATATTTTGATGTTGCTTCCCAAGTAATACAGAATAATAATAATAACCTGCCTAAGCACTTGGTTATAAATACTTAAATATGTAAGTATCTATTTAAACAAAGTATACGTTTTTTTTTATCTGAAACAAATTAGGGATTAAAAGGTTGCTCTACTCCTTGCATTCTACGCCACTGTACATAATAAAAACGTATTCATAAGCTAAAACCAATGCATTTTATATCTCTATTTATTATACCAAGAATGAGAAAAATATCTTTTTTCGTTTTGGAGATATTTCAAAAATCAATATATTTTTTTTGGAATTTTGACACCATGTGTCTTTATTATTGTGAATATTTTATTATAGCAAGTTGCGTCAGATCGTAATATTTCGAGTTCGAAAATCTTACATTTCACTTTGGACCATTACTTACGGACCACCCCGTATACATACTTGCACACACACACACACACACACACGCTGATATTATGCTGATAATATATGTGAAGATCAAAAACTACCTCTCTGTTACATCCGTATAGATGTTGGCTCATTATATAAAAAAAACGCAAACTTTTTAAAAATTGCACGTTTACTCGTAAACAAGCTTTATTTAGCAAGTATCGGTCAATCAATATTAGCACGTGATATAGAAGAAGCGGAAAATTTTATTTTATTTTAAATCTATGATTTGAAAAGATTTTTGAGCTGCACACTTTGATTTATTAAAAACATACGTGTATTTTAATTATTGAACTGCAATTTTACAATAAAACTAGTTTTTTTATCTGAAACAAATCAGTGATTAAAAGGTTGCTCTACCCTTGCATTCTACGCCACTGTACATAATAAAACGTATTCATAAGCTAAAACCAATGTATTTTATATCTCTATTTATTAATATACCAAGAATGAGAAAAATATTTTTTCGTTTTGGAGATATTTCAAAAATCAATATATTTTTTTTGGAATTTTGACACCATGTGTCTTTATTATTGTGAATATTTTATTATAGCAAGTTGCGTCAGATCGTAATATTTCGAGTTCGAAAATCTTACATTTCACTTTGGACCATTACTTACGGACCACCCCGTATACATACTTGCACACACACACACACACACACACGCTGATATTATGCTGATAATATATGTGAAGATCAAAAACTACCTCTCTGTTACATCCGTATAGATGTTGGCTCATTATATAAAAAAAACGCAAACTTTTTAAAAATTGCACGTTTACTCGTAAACAAGCTTTATTTAGCAAGTATCGGTCAATCAATATTAGCACGTGATATAGAAGAAGCGGAAAATCTATTATTTACTATTTTAACTATTGCTGTTAATGAAGCAGAAGGAAATAATCCCAAGGAGCATCCACATGCAGCGAAATTGAAAAACTAAAATTAAAATGTTTATAGACAAGCGAAACATTAAGCGACTCAGAAAGTTATGCAACTCATGATGAAGAACTTGAGATGAAGAGTTAAACTATAAATAATAATTCAGTTACAGTAAATCGTTATCTAATATATAAAATACATAAAAATATTATTTATAAAAGAATATTTTAAATCTATGATTTGAAAAGATTTTTGAGCTGCACACTTTGATTTATTAAAAACATACGTGTATTTTAATTATTGAACTGCAATTTTACAATAAAACTAGTCCCAAATCTTTCCAGCGCTACAGAAACTATGCTTAAAGTAAAAGAATTTATTTTGTGACTAAATATTATTTATCGATTTACGGGCTTAGGAAATACAAGTGTTTGATTATTAAATTAAAACTCTTATAAAAATAATCACCTCGCATTTTTTTCGCGTGTATTCTTCCCGAAACACTGATTTTCACATTTTGATGTTGTTTCCCAAGTAATACAGAATAATAATAATAATAACCTGCCTAAGCAGTTGGTAATAAATACCTAAATATGTAAGTATCTATTTAAACAAAGTATACGTTTTTTTTTTTATCTGAAACAAATCAGTGATTAAAAGGTTGCTCTACCCCTTGCATTCTACGCCACTGTACATAATAAAAACGTATTCATAAGCTAAAACCAATCTATTTTATATCTCTATTTATTAATATACCAAGAATGAGAAAAATATCTTTTTTCGTTTTGGAGATATTTCAAAAATCAGTATATATTTTTTTTAATTTTGACACAATGTGTCTTTTTTATTATGAATATTTTATTATAGCAAGTTTCGTCAGATCGATATATTTTGAGCCCGAAAATCTTACATTTCACTTTGGACCATTACTTACGGACCACCCCGCATAAAAACTACCTCTGTTACATCCGTATAGATGTTGGCTCATTATATAAAAAAAACGCAAACTTTTTAAAAATTGCACGTTTACTCGTAAACAAGCTTTATTTAGCAAGTATCAGTCAATCAATATTAGCGCATGATATAGAAGAAGCGGAAAATCTATTATTTACTATTTTAACTATTGCTGTTAATGAAACAGAAGGAAATAATCCCCAAGGAGCATCCACATGCAGCGAAATTCAAAAACTAAAATTAAAATGTTTAAAGACACGCGAAACATTAAGCGACTCTGAAAGTTATGCAATTCATGAAGAAGAACTTGAGATGAAGAGTTAACTATAAATAATAATTCAGTTATTTAATACATAAAAATATAATTTATAAAAAGAATATACAAAAAAATGTATCACAATATGCCAAAACATTGTGCAATTAATTTTATTTTATTTTAAATTTATGATTTGAAAAGATTTTTGAGCTGCATACTTTTATTTATTAAAAAAATACGTGTATTTTAATTATTGAACTGCAATTCCTTTACAATAAAACTAGTCCCAAATCTTTCCAGCGTAACAGAAACTATGCTTAAAGTAAAAGAATTTATTTTGTGACTAAATATTATTTATCCATTTACGGGCACAGGTGTTTGATTATTAAATTAAAACACCTCGAATTTTTTTCGCATCAGGGAGAACCATACTCAAGACTTATGAATTTTTTCTTGTGTGCTGGACAGACGAGAGACGGTTTTACCGTAAAAGGGTTGCAGCTCAATAATAAATATAGACGTATCCCGAGAGCGCATAAATCGATCAACAATAATTACCTACAAAATAGTAAACTTTTTGTTATTTTAAGCATAGTTTTCTCTTGTGCCGGAGAAACGAGGGGTAGTTTTTTCCGTAATTTTAGTGTAGTTCTCACTAGAGTTAAATTATTTAAATGGTAATTTTGGGATTAACACGATGAGCTCAAAAATCGAAATTATATTATTTTAAAAGCTCATAAATAGCTCCTAATTCTGCGCAAAGAACGATTCAATATTTTTGTTTGTAAAGGATGGGGCTGAGTCGATGTCGACTGAGTCCCCCACTGAAATTTTTAAATTCCTCCCTTGTATGATGAGTTCAAAACTTTTAATTCGCGGAATTATAAAAAGCTCATAATTTTCATGTATTTGTTTTTTATTTTTAAAACGCGGGAGGGGGGGCTAGCTCGACTGCCGTGGTTGCTACAGTGAAAAGAGATATACTTTTCTTTACGATTTGTAATAAGGAAATATGGTCCATTTCTACAAAAGAAGATTTTTTTTGACACTATTGCATTATGACACGAAACTAACTTACCGTAAACAACCACTACATTTGACACTTACGGCTAGAGAATGTATCTAAGTCAAAAGAAATTTCCCCTCTCCTTCCCCTTACTGAGGAGTTTGGTACCCCTCAGACTCTTTGGGTGATGCGTCTATGTCCCGTATTTCCTTTTTACATATATGGTCACCTTACCGAAGCGGCGAACTCGTGTAAGATAATCACAAGCTACAATATAAATAAAGTTAAAGCGGAGAAAGAGAATATCATAGAATTAGCCACCAAACAATGTCATTGTGGGTTACACCATTAATATTCGAAATGATAAAAGTCTTGCAGCTCAATTATATGCTTATAAAAAATTTTAGAATTACCTCACAATTTTCTTAATTACACGTAATTGAATTCTGATAAATTGTCTTTAGTAACCGTAACAACGCGGTGGTTAATTTCTTACACAATCAATCAATTTCGATACAAATAAAAACGATATAATCAAAATTAAAACAAAAACTGTGACCATTCCAAAATCACTATATTAACAATTTTTATTTCATACCAAATAAAAATATTGATGTACAAGCCTTTGTTTATAAATTCATGTTTGTAAATGAAAAAAGGTTGTTAAATCTGCTTAATTTTGCTTATCTCATTAAACTATTCATCCAAATCTTGATGTTTTCTACACAAAAGGTATCTTATCTTTGTAAATAGATTTTACATGTTTACAAAGTAAGTGCGATAATGTTTAAAACAGAAGTTAAGAAGAAAAGAGAAAAATATGTATACAGTATTTGTATAAATAGAAGGAAAAGTTATTTTTGTTCTACATAATTACTTTTAAAAGTTTTGTTCGTGTTAATAACAAAACAAAAAAGCTTACCTGATATTAAAATAATTGCTTCCTCCATTATCCAACGTTTAACCTGTAATGCATAACAAATTTGTAAAAGAAATACCTAATACAAGTAGATTAATTTTATAGCGATGTTAATCAAAACATTACCTTATGTAAAACTATTCTAAAATATGTGTTTGTAAATAAAGATTGTGAAAAAAATGGTTTAAATGCGAGCGTCCGCGTGGTAGTGATGAGGTCAACAATTATGCAATATTAAACGGCCTCTTTAGAAGGTGAAAGGTGAATGTGGGATCGTCTCGGCTCGAGCGCCAAATACTAAAGTGTGTATGCAACCAAACATACAGAAGATCTCAGTCACAAACCCAATACAGCACCATCTCGCGATTACAGTCCGATTCCCAAGATGTCATAAGATAACATTATCTTCTTAATTATTCTTTTAGCCATTATGGGTTGATTTCCCATGTTTTGGTTGCATTTTTTTTTTGTAAAACTTGACGCCGGCGGGAACTCACACAACCAGTTTTGCTACTGTGTACAGGATAAGGCGCTATATTTTCACAACCGTTTTGCATAGATAATTATTTAGTAACGAGCAACTCGGTTTAATTAGAGAGTTCGTTTTTCTGCGTTGTATAGCAGGCGAGTCAAGGATAAAAGTTGAAACTTAAAAGCAGCATGCCATGCACTTTTAACGGCTTTATTTCGTGTTTGTACATGAAAAAATTGGGAAGTGTAAACATTCGTGCTTTATTTACTGCGCACGATCAGTGAAAATTTAAGATGAGAACGAGTATGTATATATGCATGTAGATATAAAGGAAAGTCGTGAACAGATTAGCAAAAAAAAGTAAAGCTAGCATATCGAGACAATATTGGTGTAGGCAAGCGGTAGTAATTTTTGTAATAATTAGTAAATGGTGCAAGATTAATAAAGCAAGTTGACAATGCGTTAGCTAATGCAACATTAAGCTAGGAAACATTCTGACAACATTAAATATTTTATTAGTTGACCTCTACTGGCCTTTTGCAGTCTTTGCGTAGAGACCTTCAATGTCAACAGTAATATGCCGGTGAAGGCCAGTTGGCACGTTATTCAAAATCTTCCTAATGTTGCCAGGCAGTGTGGTTTGTTCAATGCATTTCAATTCTGGCACAATAACAGGCTGTAGAATACGAAACTTACGTCGAATGTAACGCTGCACAGATCGGTTGATCACGAAACACCAACAGTTCGCAAACCCACTTGCGCGGATACATAACACTACTAGCCAAGTTACAAGTGCACGACCCCCCTCCGCAACGTTGATAGCGCCCTCGGCACCCACTTGACGTCAGCTTCTATTGATTTGAGACTAGCTTATGAGCGAGACGCGAAGCAGTGATGGCGATAGTAATGGCGCTCACTTGAATTAGCGACAGACAGGACGCTGGTACGTTATGCAGAGTGTCGTTTTCCAACCGCCCGCAACGGGTCCAAGCAGGGCCACAACACTTCCCGGTGATGTCATTATGACATCACACTAACTGGCCGCGGGCACATACGAGACCTTGATCGTGGTCCAATCCATATCGTCATAATAAGCGCGAAATTGCAAAAAACTTACGATTCTCTATTTACGCCACAATATTTTCAAGTTAACGAACCGTGACCTATCTTTTACATCAAGGATAATACAACTCTCATTAAATTTACGACTATATAAGCTTCAATCACATTACAGAATAACTATCCTAATAATTAGAATGCACCAAGGATGTTATAATACAGGATAAAGTAGTAAGAGGCTAGGCCTGAGGCCGTGGACTTTGTACGCTCTACGTTGTATCAAAAAATATTCAAACTTTACCGGGCCCATAGGCAACCCAAACTACACAAATCAACTTTGTATTGCTTCACAGCTCATATTAAAAAACTTATTAAACAAAACAACTTATCTTACTTGTAATTAAATTTAAAGGTTTCGGTATATTCATTTTCTCATCATGTGGGTGTAACATAGACTGAATTAAATATGAAATCCTTCAAAAAACCTAATTAATATCTAGATTAGAATCTTCAATTACTTACTTTTAATTCCGAAACATATAAAATCACAAGTTAATTTTTATCAATTATCATTACATTGAATTGAAAATATTGCCGTTTCTTTACAATTTACAAAAACGGAAAAAAATAGCTCCTTCAACAGCTCAAGAGTAGGGTAGATGGTATAAAGTTGTAAAATCACTCTTTTTCTTAATATGTACTATAATATTAGTGGGAATTGTAAATCAAAGATTATAAAATTATGCCTTAGTAAAAACAAGCATAAAAATGCTGACATGTGGTTGATGTTTATATTTTCCGTTAAAACAAAACCGTCTCTATTTCTAAATAAGTGTATCTTTCTTTAAAAACAAACATTCAGATACATACTGTAGGTATGTAACTCAATCAAGAATTTTAATCGCTAATCAAAATGCGATAATTAAAATAAAGCCTTTTCTTAAATACCTATCGATGTAGATAAACAACATAAGCGCATAAATGAAAAAAATAACACTTTGGAACTTATTCCTTATATAACAGGGAAATAGGCGATATATTCAAACAATATACCGGGTGTCCTACTAAGGTTGGCCACCTATTGGTAATAAGTACACCGTCACAGAGCTTTGACGAAAAATGGTATACCAAAACTGCACATGAGAAAAGGCTGGAAATAGAGTTCATACGGTAGCCGACAGAGTGTGCAATAGGTACACTAAACTTAAAGTCCCTAAATTAGTATTCTAGTGACTTTAACTAAATAAGAAAGTTACGTTTTCCACTTGCGGATATATCTAGAACAATGCGGACCAATAGGAAATAAGCCTTTAATGTATAATATCATAATAGTTTACATAAGTTTAACGTCAAACTGGGGAAGCGCTGTTGGTCTTGTGGTACATTGCTTGCGTGACACGCGGTTGAGGTAGGTTTAATTCCAGCCTCATGTACTTTTTTTGTTTATCTAATCTACTTTTATTAGGTTATTGTAGTTTTGTGTATCTAATCTAATTCTGTTAGGTTATAGTCATTTTTGTTTTTTTCTTCTATTCTTATTTCACATTAGAACGTCAGATTTTAAAATGCTACGCACGCGAGAAGCGAAAAGATATATTCAAACAATATACCGGTTGTCCTACTAAAGTTGGCCACCTATTGGTAATAGGTACACCGTCACAGAGCTTTGACAAAAAATGGTATACCAAAACTGCACATGAGAAAAGGCTGGAAATAGAGTTCATACGGTAGCCGACAGAGTGTGCAATAGGTACACTAAACTTAAAGTCCCTAAATTAGTATTCTAGTGACTTTAACTAAATAAGAAAGTTACGTTTTCCACTTGCGGATATATCTAGAACAATGCGGACCAATAGGAAATAAGCCTTTAATGTATAATATCATAATAGTTTACATAAGTTTAACGTCAAACTGTGGAAGCGCTGTTGGTCTTGTGGTACATTGCTTGCGTGACACGCGGTTGAGGCAGGTTTAATTCCAGCCTTATGTACTTTTTTTGTTTATCTAATCTACTTTTATTAGGTTATTGTAGTTTTGTGTATCTAATCTAATTCTGTTAGATTACAGTCATTTTTGTTTTTTTCTTCTATTCTTATTTCACATTAGAACGTCAGATTTTAAAGTGCTACGCACGCGAGAAGCGAAAAGACGCGTGATTGGTCCGCATTGATCTACATATATCCGCAAGTCGTTTTTCCATAAAATTTGTCACACTTTGGAGTATTTTTTGTTTAAGAATAATTAGTCTACCTCTTGAAATAAAATGGTGTGGTAAAGTAAGCTTCTAAAATAACTTCAGATTGCTTTAACAAAAACTAACAAACTTAGCCTCGCTCCAAAGAGTTTGTACTTTTTTATTAATAACAACAATCTTACAGTACGTCCTATCTTTGCATACCTCTTTCGTTTGCACAAGGTAAAGCTTGTGGAAACATAACCCTACCTACATATATTTACTTTGCCAATCGTTCTTCGTTCACTCTTTGAATGTGACCAAACCAAAGAAAGTGTACCTGTTTCATACACTTCAACCATCGTGTTTTCTACGCCACACCCTATTCATTCTCGTTTTCCGCATATAGTCCGCTAAAATATCATGCCCACACCGTTTATTTTACCGTCATGTTTTTTTTTTCTGACATACTCATGTCTCACTATCAAACACGCTATTGTAGTACATCACTCGTTTCGCAGCTACTATGGTCTTACTCTTATTACCCTGCATTAATACGCTGCTCAATTCCACTATCTATTCTACCATCTGCAGTAAACATTCTACCCAAATACACAAACTCATTAACTTGTTCTACAATCTCATCATGCAAGGTAAACACATTACCCTCTTCCTCATATTGACGATTAAAAATTACTGCCTTCATTTGGCCTTCGTTTACTTTTAGATCCATACACTCACATACTTCATCAAGCTTCCCCAGAATTGTTTAGAGTTCCGTCGCATTTTCCTTCAGCAAAACTTTATCATCAGCATATACCAGAACTCGTGCATTCACATGCATTGGCATCAATACATGCTTGCCTAACACATTTATCCATGAATATATTAAACCACCACGGTGACATCACACAGTCTTGTCTACCTTTTTTTAATAGCTATGGTCCTGAACAGATTAAGTTTAGCTTAACGCGCTAAAACACTCAGAAACACTTAGGAGGATACATAGGAGATATTGGCTATCTTAAATTTTTTCATATCATAACTGAGGAGAGAAGAGTTTAGACGCTGTGTAGAAGAATGTTGATTGTGCCCGTTTGGTACAAGTTGGTATTTGTACTGCACATTGATGCTATAAACGCTATAAACTATACCTCAGTGTTTCTCATAGTGATCGATAGAGGGCGCTTATCTTCAAACTCACCATTACAATCAAATACGGTACTTATTTAATACTGACGAGAACTTGCTTACATAATGCCCATTACTGGTCAGCAAATAATCCTCACAATATGCTCCTAGTTAATCATCAGAATAGTAGTGTACAGTGTGACCCAGTTTTATAGTTTTTCAGAGTATCTGGGCTATGACTGAATATAAAAGATACGGTGACATTTTTTTTTGCAAACGAACAATCGCGTTTCTCTAATTGTTATAGCCTACTTCGATTTTGAAATACCGGACGTCAACTTGATAAAAGTGACAATACTTTCAGAAAAGCGCCGCATTGAATGAGCTGAAAATACATAGACTGACATATTAAAAAAAAAAAAACGTTTGATTGATATCTCTAAAAGTATAACGTACAATTTAAAAACAACTTATACCATCGAAATCTGTAAAAACCTTTAAAATAACCGAAATATGCTAACCAACACCGATGGCCCACGTAATTTAGCTTTTGGCCATTGGGGCAATAAATTTTCCGTAATCCCGATGTGCATAAACATAGATTTTGGGCAATCCTTGACTTAAATGCTGACCATCATCTCTGAATCAAACACGGGTGTTGGGCACAGTTCAGCTCAATTACTGACTAACACTTATCATAGATAGAATGAAGCTTTTGGTCATCACGGAAATCAATTTTTCCGCGTGCTCTGAGAGGTTGGTGTATAAACATAGGTTTTCGGCTAAATTCTGCCAAAATAATGAGCAGTACTCGTGGATCACAGAATATAGTTGTTGAACATCGAAGCAATCAATTACATTGTACTATAAATAATGATTGTAAGCAATATTTAATCCAAATGCAGACCAACATCAACTATAGAATTTAGCTCTTCGCCATCAAGAAAATCTATTTTGTCTAGTCCACAACGAAATTAGTATATCAACATAGATTTTGCGCAAAATTCGGCCGAAATGCTGACCAGCAGTCATAAAGCATAGAATTTTTTTTGATAATAGTGGTCCTAAACAAGCTACGTTTAGCCTAACGTGCCAAAGCATTCAGCACAATGCATTAGGAAAAGTTTGCTTTGCCAAAAGATGCCTATGAACACCTACTTTCATTTTTTTCATATCACAAATGAGAGGAAAACAGTAACTAGGAAGATCATTCCACAGTTTGTAATACCGGTAGTACTAAGAACTATTTAAAACAATTCTTCTCTGTTCAAGGGAATTGTATGTCAGAAATCAACGACGGGTCATTTAAAAGCCTATTCGCTCTTCTTTGAACATGGTCAATGATATCAACCCAAAGGTGAAGTTATATTTTAGATGAAGTCCAAGTTAGCCATTATATAGCAGAAAGAGTTGTCCGAAGGTAAAGTACTACTTAGATCTGTACAAAAAGCTTATTTTACAAGCAACTACTTTAGTAGCTGACAGAAGAAGGCCAACCCATGATTTACAAATAGTCCTTCGTAACATAGAAATAGAGTATGAAAACTTAAAATCTGAGCCATTCATACTTACAACGGAAAAAGATCGTTCTTTTTTGGCGGAAGCAGGCAACACTCAGTTCTGTTAGCATTAAATTTAATTAAATAAGCAGAATAGGGAAAATCTGTCGTATTTTACACAAGTAGAGTATATAAGGTATCATATAACGAAAACAGAAGTCTCTAGGTGGTCTAAACGTGGAGTTATATTGTCAACACACACATAGACACACGCCTCTTTAGATATTGTGCATGCACCACACGGCCTTAGGTTTAAATGGTTTTATGTATTCAGAGAAACAACAAAACGTTAACAGTTTTTTTAATAGTTTTTTTTTATACAATGCTTTATTACATAATGAAGATTTGCACTATGGAAGGAGTTAGACGTAGAAACGGCGTGATAGGAATGCAACATTGGACATATACTGATTTTCTGACAAAATTGTAGATATGGTTTGATTTTCTGACGAAGTACGGGAAGATATTGTAAAATTTTATATTAGTTTTTCTAGCGTAAGGTTTAGCAAAATTAACGCAACAAAACAGCATTTTGGTTAAGAATGATTAGTCTACCTCTAGAAATAAAGTGGCGTGGTAAACGATAAATAACTTCAAATTGCTTTAACCAAAACTAACAAACTTAGCCCCGCTCAACATAGTTTTATTTTCTCTATTAACAACAACTTACTCACTCTATAATTTTATTCTATCCAAACCTGCAGCTTTACCTTTTTTCTTCTGTTGTATCGCTTTCTTCACCTCATTCAAATAAATATCATCCTCAGCAACATTGTTTTGTTTTCTTCACATTTTCCTCGTTTAACTCCTCAGTCACCCTACCCTTTACTTTTCAAAGTATTCTGGCCAGAATTTCCTCGGTCCCACTCCCAAAGAGGTTTTTATTTCCCCCAAGATCGTTACGCATTTTTTCACCTTCTGCTACTCTAAATTTCTTTTTGACTCATCCTTACTGCCTCAATTACTGCTTTCTTTGTTAATATGTACTATTCATATAATCGCTTCTCGTCATTGTCATTTATCGCAGCAATCAGTGCCATGCAGGCGTCTTTTTCCTTACATACTGCCTTTTTCACAAATTCACTCGACCAAGCGCTTTTTTTCTGTTTATTCACAGTCGTTCTTCCACATATCTGTCCAACACAATTGATAACAGTATCTTTCAAGGGTATCCCATACATACCTCTAACATACCACGTATCAACTCGTCATTATGAGTTCATACGGTCGTCATCAACGAAGTCTATCTATTTCAGCCTGGCCGCCCCTCGTAGTCTAACAGGTCTGAGGCAATCATATTAGCTTCGTAAGTACCTGAAATAGCAGATAGGCCCGTTGTTGTACTCCGAACGATGTAGCATACCCCACTGATGGTATCGTCCTACTACTGGCCTGTGTTGGCATAAGTTAGCCCACTTGCCGCAAACGCGGCCACTTTTCCGGTTACTGCATGTGTGCTCAACGTAATTTTATACAAGCGACGATTCCTATCCAGTAGGAGACCTATGCGGTACTGTGACATAACTTGAACAACTCTTCTATTAATTGTGTTATAAACTATACCTCAGTATTTCTCATAATGATCGATAGAGGGCGCTTCTTTAAAAAATTTTATTCTTTCACTTACAATCATTCCAACTCTTTTTGCACCATGCATTTCCGTTTCAATCTCGACCATAGCGTTAGGCTACCATCATGTAATCCCACAATATCGCTTCTTTTGCGCTTTGTCTCTGATACTCACAGAATTTCATTCATTACAGTCATAATTTCATTATTTCCCATTCATACCTCTAACATACCACATACCAACTAGCCGTTCCGTGTTCACGGAGTCTATCTGTTTCACCCTGGCCGCCCCTCGTAGCCTGACAGGTCTGAGGTAATCATATTACCTTCGTAAGTACCCGCTGTCGTATCATCCCACCAGAGGTGCTCAAAATAATTTTGTACAAGCCATGATTCCTATCTACTAGGAGGCGTATGCGGTACGGTGACATACCTCGAGCAGCTCTTCTATTAATTGCGCTGTAAGCTATATCTAAGTACTTGCCGTAGTGATAGACAGAGGGCACTTTTTAAAAAATGTCTTTTACGGTTTTTTCGAAAAATTTAAATAAAATGTAGTTTTTCTTCAAACGCACCATTCTAATCTAACACGGGTTATTTGATTTACTAGCGATAGAAATTTGATCTTACATAATGCACATTGTTGGTTAGTAAATAATTCTCATTAGATGCCCCAAGTGTACAGTATGTACCAGTTTCATGGTTTGTCAGGGTATCTCGGCTATGACTGAAGATACAAGATATGGTGCAATTTTTTGCCAAACGAACAATGGCGTTTCCCTAATTGTGATAGACTACTTTGTATTTGAAATATAAATAAAGTGAAATACCAAGTATTTGCAAAAAAGATTTAAAATATGCGCATTTAATGAGCTGAACATGTATAGGGTGACCTTAAAAAAAGTTTGGTTGATATCTCAAAAAGTATAACGTATATAACATTCAACAACTATAGAATTCAGCTTTTGGTAATCAAGAGAACCTACTTCGTCTGTACACATCGAAACAGGTGTATCAACTTCGATTTTGCGCAAAACTCGGCCGAAATGCTGACCAACAATCATAAATCACTGATTTTTTTAAATAACTGTGGTCATTAACCAGTTTAGCTTAGCCTAATGTCCTAAAGTACTCAGCAACACTTAGGAAAATGCATAGGGGATTTTGAATTGCCAAGAGATGTGTTTGATCAGCTACCTTAAGTTTTTTTAATATACTCAAGAACATGCTATTGTATATCACTGGTTTCGCAGCTATGCCCATACTTTCATTTTTAATTATGATTCATATACTGCCCCTGGATTGATATGCTGCTCAATTTCACTATTCATACCATCCGCAATGAAAATTCTACCCAAATACACAAACTCATTAACTAGTTCTATAATCTCATCATACAAGGTAAACTAAGGTGACCATTTATGTAAAAAGGAAATACGGGACATGGATAATATTTTCGGATATGTCTAAAGTTTCATCTGGAAAATCTTGAACTTCCAAAAGTTTTACTTTAATGCGCATGTCTTTCATAAAGTATCTTACAATATAAGATTGACCGTTCCGAGATCATTTTGTATGAAGCTTAATGATTCTTTTTGTAAAATGTTACACAAAATACTTTCAGATTTGGTTCTAGCATATGCAATGCATTGTTGGTTAGCAAATAATTCTCATTAGATGCCCCAAGTAAATCATCAAAATAGTAGTGCACAATATGTACGAGTTTTATGGTTTGTCCAGGATATCTCTGCTGTGACTGACGATGCAAGATACGGTGCATTTTTTTGCCAAACGAACAATGATGTTTCTCTAATAGTCATAGTCTACTTTGTTTTCGAAATAAAGGACGTTCACCTGAGAAAAGTGACAATATTTTCAGAAAAATTCAAGTTTCTCAGGTTTATAAAGCAAAAAGATTTAAAAAGGCGCATTAATGAGCTGAAAATGTTTGGTTCATATCTCAAAAAGTATAACGTATATTCCAAAACAATTTACACCGCCGAAATCTGTAATAATTTTAAAAATAACCGACATAAGCTAACCAACACCTATGGACCAGATATTTTAGCTCTTGGCCATTGAGACAATCAATTTTACTGTAACCTCAACGATATTGGTGCCACGTCGAAATTGGTGTATAAAAATAGGTTTTAGGCAAAATTCTACTGGACAGATTAAAAACAATATACCGTAAAGTGAGGTGGAGTGCAGTTTTGAACTTTGAGAAGCAAATCGAGATATAATGATCTTGTTTTTTTCAAATTCATCACCTGGTCAACTTCGACTCACGTGGGGCGAAGATGACCGGACAAATAATCTGTTTGAAAAACTGATCTACACAATAACTGAAGTAAAGTTGACCACAGTAAGCTCGATAAAATCTCCAAAAATGTATTTATTTGTAATACAGAACCAAAAATTCTCTGTATTATAGCATAAAATTAATTGTTGACATTATGGTTCCTAAATTTTTAGGTCAACTTCTATAATTCATTTGAAACAATAGACAAAACCATAATTAAATCAAATTACACGCTAAGAGGTCATTGCAGAATAAATATTCACCCTTCTACCATGTACAGGTGTCGGAGAGTGAAACATTATCATGGTCTTCATAACTTGGCCACAAAAACTTCTGATTTTTTAAATTCCTCAGAAACTTTATTTCTGTTTCCAGTGTAGATTCTATAATTTTTATTCTGTCTCCTTAATATTCTCTTGTCCTGATTCTTCATTTTCAGATTCAATCTCTTCATTATTCTCTGCTTCTGTCTGTTCACTTGTTTCTGATTCCAATTCAACAAAATCCTTGAAAAAATGTGCTAAACTGCATTTAGCTACTTTCGCAACTGACGTTGTAGATACAGATTCACCTGCTGTTCCTTTGTGGGGAGTCGTCAGCTGCTGCAACAGATCTACCAGGAATAAAATTCAATCGTTTTCGTTTGATTTGACAAGTCCTTTTTCGTGGGATTACTTTGGATTTGAAAGTAGTCCATCAATACAAAATGTTATGTGCATCTTCTGATTGTTTCGGAATTTTACTGAACAGCTTGTTCTTGGACAATGGGTATATGTCAAAAAACTGAAAATCACTAACAGCTTTTTTTGCTGTACTAGCATTAACCAGTCTTTTTGATAGTACGCTCTTTTCTTCCATTCTATGAGTATCTCTGTACAGTGAGATTTCACTGGTTCGAAAAATCTTAGATCTAGTGGTTGCCACATGTGGGTGGTGTTGGGTGACAGGCAATCGAAAACGATCTAGTTTCCTTTGCATAATTTAAGAACTTCAGGGGTAAAGTGCGACGAAAGGTTCCTATCAATAATTTCGGGTGTGGAAGAAGCATTGTTTCAAACCAGTCTGGAAAGCAGTGTTACACGTCAAAACCGTACTAGGCGTCGTGCAGGCTTACCGAAGTAAGCGGGTTCCAGCTACAGTGGAAATGGTCGGGGTCGATATAAGGAGTAAAATGATTGAAAGGTAGTTTCAAACACCTTACACTTACCATAAATCTACAACTCACAATGCTCAGTCCAGGAAAAATTGTCTCTAGGCGCCACCACAATCTTAAACGTTTCTAAAATAATTAGTTTTAGGCGAGATGTTAAATTAATCCTATCTGACTGTGGGAGACAGGATTGCAGCCTACTCAGTAAAATCATGCACCACTCAAGTTCATTCACACTAGAAAATGAATTTATCCAACAGCTTAAGAAAATTTTGAAGTACAGGGCTCATCGTAAATTTATTGAACACACCCCGTACATATGAAAATTCCAAGTCATAAAACGTTAATTTGAATACCTCGTATACATATAAATTTATATTTCTAACTGTTATAAACTCATTAAATAAACATTACTGAATTTACAGAAGAATAAAAAAAAGTCGGTTTAATAGTTTTCAAATCACCACAACGTTCGTTAGTTTCCGAAAAATTTAAAATAGAACGATCAGTGCTTTCATCATAAATAACCTCTATATATTTAGTCCAATAAACTCCTGAACGACCACCAGTATGGGTTCAGACAGAGTCGTTCAACGGGTGATCTTCTTTCACATGTCACCCAACTTTGGAGTAACACACAAGAGAGGCCCGGTCAAACAGTCGTAGTAGCTTCAGATATTTCAAAGGCTTTTGACCAGGTTTGGCACAAGTGCCTACTTGCCAAGCTCACTACGTTCGGTTTATCCGATACGCTCATCAATTGGATATCCAGATTTCTTGACAAAAGACGTATACTCGTTGTCGTCGATGGCTTCTTTTCGAAAGAAACTACTATTAACGTGGGCCTACCCCAAGGATCAGTGATAGCTCCCACACGTTTCCTGATATATATATATATATATATATATATATATATATATATATATATATATATATATATAAATGACCTCATTTACTCAACAACTAACCCGATCCATTGATTTGCAAACGGCGGCACTCTACATTGTAGTTCTTCTCAGTTTTTCCACAACAACAAGTCTAGTCAGGACGTTAAGGTGAAAATGGCAGCCACAATCAACAGCGACTAAGAACGTGTCCTTGAATGGGGAAGGAATAATCTACTCAACCCCAACAAAACTAAGTGTGCCTTGTGTTCGCCAAGAAAGACCGATCATTTCCTGCTGTAAATATGAATGGCTTAGATTTCATGTTTTCAAACTCTATTTTTATGTTAGTTATGTTCGTATCATCGAACCTTTCATGTGTTGACCACCTTTTGTCAGCCAGCAAAACAGCTGCCCGTAAACTGGGCTTTTTATACAAATCTAAACAGTACCTCACATCGCAACAACTCCTTTTACTGTATAAGGCTCAAATTTGACCTCATCTGGAATCAATTCCCACCTCCGGGTCAGTGCTCCCAATACGCCCTTGATATAGTAAACCGCATCCAAAAAAGAGCTATAAGGTTTTTAAATGACCCGTTTCTGTCTTCTGACCTACAGTCTCCTTGAGCATAGAAGAATAGTTTCGGTTCTTTTCTTGTTCTATCGCTATTAAATATTGATACCTTCGATAGGAACACTCGGCTTGCCGATTCACATCATAATTACGCACTCAAAATTCCATCGTGTCACACTAAGCGGGCGCAATCTTCATTTTCCACACGGCGACCAAATTGTGGAGTGCACAACCCAGTTCCTGTAAACACTTCTCGGTAGCCTAGTAATATCCCTAAACCCTCCCAGTATTCCTGTGTGCTTTAGCACAATAGGCAAATCTTAACCTGTTCGAGAATACTATAAGTAAAAAAAGTACGGCAGCTGTAGTCTTATACTGTCACGTGGTCGTGATTTTATCAAAAATATGCTGTTAGTTTCGAAATTATAAATTATTCGTTAGTACCATACATCTGAAATGTAGTATAAGTTCATGCAATTGAACTTGTTAACGCATACATTTGTGGGAATCTTTTCGATTGTAACGTGTTTGGAAAGTACTTGAAATTTTTTAGAAATGATGAACGCATTTAGTCTCCTTTTTTTGAAAACGAAATAAAGTTTTTTGTTTGTTTATCAAGTTTAGATGGAAGTTTAAAATTAAGATGTGATTTACGTATCGATATCAATAACCAGTAAAATCCCTTTTACTGATTTGGTTGAGAATTAAGTAGTTTCTTCGGAAATAATAGTTGTTCGTAATTGTTACTCTGTATTCAAATATAGTGTAGAAAAGCATAATAGCGCAGTTTGTATAACGTTTTAGGCGACAAATTGACGGGAGTTTTCGATAAATTTTTTTGGTGTTAAAGAAAAGTTTCACTTTTATATACGAGGCGTTAAGGTCTAGTGTCGTTCTGAAAACTTCATTTTACAGGATATCGATTACATTGATAACACCCGCTGGTTGCGAAGTATTTTTTTGGGTGATGCAATCTTCCCGACGGCTCTCGGGATTAGTTCGTTTTTGGCACGTATTAAAAAATTTAAGTAATCTTTTTATGTTTGGTTAATTAATAGTAGGGAGATAGTTATACGAGTTGCAGTACAATGCTCACTATAAAATAGTTCACAATAGTTAAATTTTGTAATCGATCTTGCTGATAAAGCAATTTCAGATCAATCATTAAGCTCAAAAATATTCAAAGATCAATTTCAATTATCAAAAGATGTAACCTGTTAGGTAAATTTACACAGGTTAATGCTCAAATGTTTATCTTAGCTGACACAAATAAGCAACAAAAGTAAATTAAATAATGGACATATATTGAGCAATTTGCAATTGTAAATATGTACAAACACGTAAAAATCAATTCTTGTAGATTAAAAGTTCCCCCAAAATCTTAAATATTAAACACATTAAAATAGACAAAGTTCGATTATCCTTTTTCTTATAATAAGAAATTGTTAACTAAACAAGAAAAAATAAACTCAATAAAGTTAATCGTACTTGTATCTGTTAAACAAATCCATTCTAACTATCTACCCCTTACTTCAATTGGGATCTCGCTTATATACCTCTGTCCGCCTCATTGCCAAAATGCCGCAACAAATTCGCGCCAACATCAAAATGCACCTATCACAACTGAGATCTCACGCGTTTCTTTGCCGCGTCGGAACCCGAAACGGAACCACTGCTACGCAAAGTAAAGAGAACGTAGCCATCTTGAATTTACATGTAAATTCACTCACAACTCTCCGAAAATCATTAATTGTAATTATATTCAATCTGTACATTATTCAGATCATAACTCAACGTTCTACAAAAATTTCGCATATAGACGAATCCTCTTTCCGCACAATTCAACAACCTCATTCTTAAACATGCATTAAATTTTTCGTTATTGCACAATATTACAAAAATTCTACAAACAAAATATGCTTACATATTCCTTACTGCACATTAATACAATATGAATATATCATAATCTCACTCACTCATATGTCTACAACCATTCTTTAATCCGAATTCCTTTGCACACAGTAGCAATTTGGAGATACCAGTGCCGTCCCAGTAAAAATTTACTCACACATTTTCAACCAAATTTAATGCTTTCAACATACAAATATTTCTACAACATCCAAAGATTCTTTCATATGATATCTAATGCTTCATTAAACTCCAGTGGCGTATCATTTACACAAATTTACATTCTACATACACAAAATTTTGTTTTCGTGCAAACTCACTTCATTTGTATTCAAAATACGTTCCATACATTATCATAATCCTGTATATACACGATGCATCAAAATAACCTGCATCAAACCACCCACGATTGCTGTGATTATAACGCGCACCACGCAAGCAGCATTTTTTCTTACAACATGGACCTCCTTCTCGCCAAAAGCCTCACATATTTATAGCTCGATAAGTTATGTGTTTGTGTTTGTGTAATTGCCATAGCCTACTTTGTTTTGGAAATATATGACGACAACGTGATAAAAATGACAATATTTTCAGAAAAATTCAAGTTTCTCAGTTAGATACCAAGTATGTGCGAACAGCTTTAAAAGAGGCAGATTAAATGAACTTAAAATATATAGGGTGTACTATTAAAAACGTTTGGTTGATACCTCAAAAAGTATAACGTGCGGTTGCAGTCCTGAACAGGCTAAGTTTAGCCTAACGTGCTAAAGCACTTAGGAATACTTAGGAGGTAGCGTAGGGGATTTCGAATTGCCAAGAGACGCTTATGAACGGCTACGTTAAATTTTTTCATAGTGTAAGTGTAGAGTAGAAAACAGGAACTAAGAATATCATTCTAGAGTATAGAAGTCGTGTAGAAGAAAATATATAGGTAATAACAAGTTAAGATTGGTACTACACGTTGATGATGTGAATGGAAGATCGCAATATTGTTAGCAAAAGTAACCCGATATGGTACCAAAGTAAATAATTCAGCAGCATAATAGCTATTCTAATACCGATAGTAGAAAGAAAGAATTGAACAGATTCTTCTATGTTCAAGAGATTGCCTGTAAGCGCATTGGGGAGCCAGATGTGAGAGTTATGTTCTAGATCGCCTTCAGAGTAATTCTCGTTCCATGAGCTTACATCACCTTCTTTGTACTAGAGTTTTACCTCACTTTCACTCGTGTCCGAGCAATCTTGTTTTTTTAATTTGCTTCGCTGTGTTGGAATTCCTGAGGTAGAAGTTAACAGTTATCAGATATTTGCGGATTTACCAAAGTAAATGCGTCTGTATTAAAATCATTACTGTAATATTTGTACCTGGTAACACTAAGCTTTTTTTCTTCTAACTTGTCTGTTCTCTTACATTATATAGATGTTTGATACAATTATCTCCTAGAATTTCAGTTATAGTAGTGACAATATGACTGCTTAAAGGATTTAAAACCTGCTGTCGATTTAAAGGAAAATCTCGATTTTTTTAAATCTCGATTGTAAATTTTTCAGGTACTTCATCAAGTGCTTTAAAGGTTGGGAAATTCGTCTTTATAACTCCGAAAGCTTCTCCTAGTTTCTCTTCTGAGCAGTTTTTGTAGTTCCGGCTGACTTTTCGTTTATGTCTCTGTGGCATAGTTTCCAAAATCAAACAGATTTTTTTTGTTATTTAATACGCAGAAACTCCTAGAAGAAGAGGCTAGGAGTGTCTTTGCGACGTTAATTTTTTGTCACAAAGTCACTCCACTGATTGTAATAATGATAAACTTTCGATATGAACAATTGATTAATAAAATTCAATTGCAATTGTATTATCCAGATTAGTACCAATATATTAATCCAACAAAACCTGTCTTTTTTATGATATCACACGAAAGTTGCTGTTGGCGAACAAAAACAAAATAAACACATTTGTCGACGTACGAATTAGTTATAAATGAAGTAGAAGGAAATGAAGCAGAAGTATGTAAATTATGTGCTAGATACTTATACTACACTTTTCATATACAACATCCCAATAATTCTCTGATTCATAATGAGTAACTCAAATTGAAAAGTTCCTGTTCTGAATCCATTGTCACAAAGACACCCTGAGCATCACCAAGTAGCCCCACTTTGCGGTTCTGCTCGAAATTCATCGCGAGGGTCAGTTACAAACAAAAATAACAAGTTAAATTTTTCTTTTTAGCCAAACTTCACGATGAATATCTTCCTCGAAATCTTTGCCCCTATCATTCTCTATCGCATAGCGTTCCTAAACGTACTTTTTTATCAGCCTTAGATTTTTGTCTTGACCTTAAAACACACCTACCCAAGACTCTCTTCGAACGCATTTTTTGCAATCGATTCTTGTGTTGTTTGACAGGCGTCAAAATTAAAGAAGGTTTTTAATCGCGGTTCTTTCAGATTTTTCGTTGTTACGATTTGAACTCGAAAGCACTGAAATAATTTCAGCAAAAGAAATCGTATTGATAACCTTTTCCGGGAGTAGTTTCATCATTTTTTTTATTCCTGGATTTTTTATTAGTTTTCATTTGCATCCTTACCATAAAATTTTTCCGCTGACGTCTTCTGACGTAAAAACATCCGAGTTATAACAAATAATCCGGTTTGTGAGACTCTATTCATAACTCTTTCGGGAACTCTGCCAAAAGCTGTATAAAATAATTCCGCCACTTCCTTCGGAGTTATCCTCTCTTCAGGGTAACTTGTTAAACATTTATACTGGAACACCTTTAGATGACTTGAAAATGCTTTGCCCATTTTATACATAGTTCTTCCGTGATTCGTCCATTGTCTGAGCATTCATAACTGTACATGGAGTACAATTTCGACTTAACTGTGGTGACATCCTGTTTAGGGCGTATATGAACATAGTCGGCACGTACATACCTGACGCACTAAATGCAGACATGACTGTTCTGGTTTTACCTTTCTCCCAGTTTGACACAAATTCTACTCTTTGTCTGTTCGTTTCCTGCAAACACCCTATTTGGACGTTGAACTGTCATAACTCCAGTTTGGCCACAGTTAAAAATTCACTGTGGCCAAATTTAAATTTCTCTATGACATAAGGGATTCTTCCGGAGAAAAGCAACTTCGTCCGGATTAAATGGCGTTATCCTATTCAAACTGGTGCCTTCCAGTTTTCTGAAGATAATAGTATTCCGAGACATGAAGCCAGCTGCCCAGTCTTTTTCGACCTCTTCCTTTTCCTGATTAATTGGAGTCGCCAATTTATTAAGATGGTTTGCTCTTTATATAGGCCAAGTTCAAGTTCAACAAAGTTCAGAGCGGTTTGAACCTTCAAACGTAAGCCTCTACCCAGCCTAAGCGCTTGTGATTTTCATTACAATCGCTTAACTTCGCAAAAAGAACCTAGCGTTTTCGCTCATCGTTCCGGTTCCGGCATCGTGATCTTCGCCGCTTCGGAGGTAGATCTGTCACTGCTTGCATACAGATAATACGAAGGAGCAGTCATCAGAAGAGGGCCACAGCCTAGCCGCAAGCAGGAGCCGCCGGAATATTGCAGCAGCAGCGGAAAATTCCAGGAACATCTAGGACACCGCCAACAGCAGGATCGTCGTCGGGTCAAGGACAACTCTAATAGGCTAAAGGTATCATTAATAAATAATTTTAATTTAACTACTTTGTTATTTTATTTTAACTGTGTATTTCCACCGTTTCGTATTGGGTCTCTGATTTCCAAGCCTTTTTTCCTCGGGGTGTGAGGCTGCACCTCGGCAGAGACCCGGCCCTTTCATAAACAGATTCTTATTTCTTTCTTAACCTATTCAAAAACCTATTACTAACCACGCAACCGAGATGGTCAAGCAAGGTCGCCACCGAGCTACCGTCAAAGTTGTGTCCCCTACCCCCGACGCCGTCCGTCCACCCACACCACCACTCACCACACAATCCTACGCACACACACTCGTTTCACCTTCACCTGCCTAACGTACACGCTCCCACTCCAATGCATCATCCATTTCCACTACATCCACTCACTCCTACATTTCCACACGCTCTACTGCCTCCACAAAACCACTCAAACCCGCACACACACACACACACACACAATCCCGCACACACACACACAATCCCGCACACACACACAAACCCGCTCTCCTACCTACACCCGCTCTCTTACCCACAACCACCTGTACCCACCGTGAGTCCTACTCCTGCTAACCTCAATCCTTTACCCACCCGCTCACAATCCTCGAGATATTGCGTCCGCAATATCCCGAAGTCCATCACCTCACAGAAATCCCTCTTCAATTCCCTAAAACCCCTTAACCTCCCGTGGTTGAACTTAACGTTCAACCACAATCACACCTGCCTCCTCGAAACCTCCTCTCCCTTACCGGATGGAACGCAGCTTAGGCTGCGACATCACTTCGGTGAACCGTCCCTCACCCCATCACAGTTATCCGGCCCCCGTCCACATACCTCCATTCCTAAACCTCCCTCCTTTTCCTGCGTGATTCGTCACGTGGATAAGGACATCCTTGCCAACGAGATCCTCGACGCAATCGACCTGCCTCACGTGAGAAAGGCCGTGCGCATCACCTCGAAGGCCACCAACAAACCCACATCCCTAGTCCGCGTCATCACAAATTCCCAAACCACCCTAGAGTTCCTTTTAGTAACCGGTGTCTCCATGTTCGGGAGGCACTTCCGTTGCGAACCTTCCTCATCCCTGCACCTCTCCCCATGTATTGTGTCACCTGCAAGCAGGTGGGACATACCTCTGAGGAGTGCCCTACCCGATCCATCAAGTGCCCCAACTGTGGCGGAAGCCACAGATCCACTTCCTGTAAG
The DNA here is from genome assembly GCA_036346205.1 of Vesta saturnalis. Classification (NCBI taxonomy): domain Eukaryota; kingdom Metazoa; phylum Arthropoda; class Insecta; order Coleoptera; family Lampyridae; genus Vesta; species Vesta saturnalis. Next base: position 1,524,931 of record JARFJB010000865.1, read on the forward strand.
TCCGCGGCAAACCCAAAGTGTAGCAACTGCGGGATGCCCATCCTACCTACTCCTTTAAGTGCCGGATGCGGCGGGAACCTCCCAGTTCTCCGTCACAGATGGCAATCCTTGATCCCATCATGTCTGACGAGTCTGACTCTGAAGACACCCTTCACCTTAAACCAATCCCGACACAGATCCCGTCACAATCAAATCCTTCATACAAGTCCTTACCCACTCTCTCCTAGACCTGTTCCTCACCACCAACGCCGTGTGATGCGAACCATAGAATCCTTATCCTCAACTTTTTCCAACGGCGTATCAACGTCTGCGTAGCCGGTACGCGGAGGAAGGTCGCCGTAGTCCGCCAACCCCATCCTTAAACGCCTTTGTTCCCAATGGACATCATAACAGGGACCATTAATGCTAGGGGCGTTCGTCGGAAACGCCCCCTAATTAAACACTTCTTACACCAACACAATGTACACGTCCTTTCAATTACAGAAACCAAACTCTCACAAAAATGCACACTACAATTTAACACGTATAATTCTTTCCACAACAATAGCGCACACGGAACCGCCCTCCTAATTAAAAACTGTTTCCCTTCAACTCCGTTTCAACTACCTGCACATCTGCAGCAACTCGAATGCGTTGCTGCAACGGTGCACTTCCCCACTCCCATAGTATTCATATCCTACTACAATCCACCCGGGCACAATACACTTTCCGATGACCTGTTAGTTTATGCCTCCAGCCTCCCAAATGCAGTCATCCTAGGAGATTTCAATTCCCGCCATATTCAATTCGGTGACACCGCAACAAATGGAAACGGCAACAGACTATCATCTGCTCTGTTGCAGTTGCCTATGTTGAGGATCGCCAATACACAACCCACTTATTTTGACCACTTAGGAGCCTCAATAACAGATCACATAATAGTTTCCGAATCAATAGCACACTACTTCGATCGTGAGTGCTTTCAAGGCACCACGATAACTTCAGATCATATTCCACTGCTGGTCAAAACTTCATTTTGTCCAGCTCCCCCAATACCCCCTCAAAACACAATCATTAAAGATTTTTCGAACGCAGACTGGAATGTGTTCGCCGAACACATCTCCAACAACCTTCCTACACCCGATCTTCAAACTACCCAAGATCTCGAGAGAGCCATTAGCGACCTAACTTCAGTAATAACGGAAGCGGTCGACACCTCAGTCCCGCTTAAAAACATCGACATTTCCAAAAAACCGCTCCCACGACACATAGTGAACTGGATCAAAAGAAGAGACGAATCTATCGTCAATTCTTGAGATCCAGGGATCCGGCTCTCAAGACGGAATACAATCGCCTTAATCAGGCGAGAAGCCAATAAACACGCAGAAGACTCCTGGGCTAAAGCCACTTCCCAGTTAGATTATCGAGACGGTAAACGCTTCTGGCAACAGTTTGACAGACTGACCAGAAGAAAAATTAACCCGAAATCCCATCTAACCGACCTTCAGGGCAACCTAATCTCCTCCGACCAAGGAAAGGCCGATTTCTTTGGTCACCACCTCCAATCCGTACTCCAATCCCCCAACGATCCACAATTCGATCCTGGTTTTAAGGTATTCCTCGAGAACCGTCTCGTGGAATTCCGAAACCTTAACCTTCCCGAACCCCCTCTCGACAACGAGAATCCCTTCTACTCCCCAATTACGCCCGACCAGGTCAATGCCTATTTTAAAAAAGGTAAAAACTCAGCCCCAGGCCGCGACGGCCTCAATAGAAAAATCCTCCGACACCTGCTCGGCCCATGCCTCCAACTACTCTCAAACATATACAATAAGTGCCTAACCCTCTCTTACTTCCCGACGGATTGGAAATCGGCCTCCACCGTCATGATACCAAAACCTCACGCAGACCTAACCTCACCTAATTCCTACAGACCCATACCCCTCCTGAGTTGCCTCGGAAAATGCTTCGAGCAAATTCTAGCCAGGCGGCTCAGGGAACACCTAGAGTATAACGACCTCCTTCCCAACAGCCAATTCGGCTTCCACCCAAACCGGACGTGTCACGATCCCTTGTTGAAGCTGCTTACTGAGACCACCAGAGCATTCACCCTAAGCAATGTAATCTGGCTGTGTTCTTGGATATTAAGCAAGCATTTGACAGGGTCTGGCACGCCGGTCTCCTACAAAAAATCCGAAACCTTAACATTCTCGACCCTTTCTCCAAACTCCTGCTTTCGTACCTGACCAATCGATCGGTCAGGGTGAAAGTGGTAAAACCTTCAGACCCTTTCCAACCCACTGCAGGCGTTCCGCAAGGTTCTGCTTTAGCCCCATCCTTTACACATATTTGCTTCAGATATCCCTCAAGTTACCCAACCCGGAGTAGTCGTTGCGCAGTTTGCAGATGACACCGCCTTCTGGTCGGTTAATCGGAACAGCGAAACGGCCTCCAACCGCATATCCAAAACCCTTCGGAACTTTTCCAACTGGGCCAACCGGTGGAGAGTCTCCGTTAACCCCTCCAAAACCCAAGCAATCCTTTTGCGCCACCCTAATTACGCAGATGACAAATTCCCAAACCTATACTCTAGAAATGTCTCCCTCACCATTAACCAAGAAAGAATCCCCCTGCAAGACCAAATCACATACCTAGGAATCCTATTCACCAGAACACTTAATTGGCTCCCCGATGTTAGGAAAACACTTAACAGAATTAGAAACCGTGCAAACCTACTGGGCGCCCTCCGGGGTCGAATCAGAGGTTGTCACCCCAAAACACATACAAAACTTAATCCGCCCTGTTATGGATTTCCGAGCACCAATATACACAAACATTAACCCTAACCACCTTTCCTCTATAGCATCCTGTGAACGCCGAATATTTAGACGTATACACGGGCTACCCTTCAGGTACCCAAGCAACCTCACAACACAACACGAAAACATACCACCAATCACAAACAGAATCCAAACACTTCAGAAAAACTTTACACACAAAAGGATTTTCGGCGATACCATCCCTACCAAAGAAATCATCACAACTTCCTACACCTACCAACCTCCCAAATTCCCCCGTAAAAAACCCAAACTTAAATTCAAACACCCCCCCGCGATCTTAACCCAATTATTAGACGACATCCCAGAGGAGATAGAAGAGACCCTCGATAACATTCCTTATGCACTCCGCATCCCACCATCAACTGGATAACGACCACGCAAGGATACTGGCTAACGAATCGTTTACACCCCTCACCACACTCAACCACATGCACACCTAAACCTAAATACTCACAACATTAATAAATCAGACCTTCAAACTTTTTTTTTACACCAAATAAACCCTCAACAAGTAATTTTCTTTTTTTTTTTACACACCAAAATAATAAACTCATGATTGTAAACCACAGAATTACAAAAACATCGCAACACCAACAATAATGGAATGACCAGGGCTGAAGAGGAGGAATCCTGAACAGTCTACGAATAAGCATATAAGCATAAAACATAAGCATACTAACCAAAAGCATGAGCATACTAACCTAAAAAAAAAAAAAAATCAACAGTTTATTAAAATTGTATGATGCATTAACAACATATAGATATTTACAACACGTATTACAAAGATATTATATTACACAATAAAATAAGTAACAATGAATTGAGTAGTGTTGGTGGTGCGCTGCTCAGGACTCTTCGTCCTCTTCAGCTTGCCGTCACTCGGCGTGACTGACGCCGGCCCGGGTTGAAGAAGGCGGTGTCCTCTTCGGTCTCTGGTGTCCTTCCGTCTTCTTGCGCGAGAAATTCAGGCAGCCCCTGTAGCTAGCGGGGTGGTCTCCACCGCAGTTAACAGACTTAGCTCGGCCTGTACGGGGTTTTCTGCATTCATTCCGGCGTACTTGGCACAGCGTGCTGCCGCCCTGTAGCAACGCTGTGCGTGGCGGTAATCTTGGCACCGGTGACACTGCCCGATGTCGGATTTCCGCCGCAAATATTCTACAATCACGCGAAGGCGGGCGACGTACTCCACCTTCCAGATCTTCTTGCTGTCTTCCTCGGTCGGCAGCTGCACCATCACGAGGGGGATCGGGTGTTCTCACCGCTTCATCCTGAAAACTGAAAGTACTTTAATATTTTGTATTGTTAGCTCTGATCTAATGTCAACCTCGGATAGTTCTACGGCACGCCACGTATCACTACCTTAGTCAATCGCCCGCTCTTTGCCTGATAGGTGTAATACGGAGTACCACACCTATCCACATACCTCATCAGCCTGTCTCTGTCCTGGAGTGAGACAGGTTGGATCCGGATTACCACGCACAAGACCTTGGCTCTCGTGAAGGCGATCCGTTGTCGGTTAAGTTCTCGGGAGAACGTGACCTAGTTCTCCTTCTAACGAAGGATTACCGGAGGCACTTTCTCCCTGGTGTGCTCTCGTGCCGTTGTCTGCTCCATCGCTGCTGGCCTGTCCGTAAACTCTTCAAGTCAAGTCAGACTTCAATATGTCGCTTGTTGAATCTTTGGCATTAAATCAACATTTAACATCGGTATTTGAAAGTTACGTTGTACTTCTTGTTATTTTGTAACATGAGCTACGTTTTCTGATAATTTTTCAAAATATAAAATTGATATGTATTTATTTTCTGTTGGTTATGTGTTAACTGGATAAATATTTTTGATAGATAATTTGTACTCTTGATTTTTGATTATAATTAAAGTCAGTGGCATAGCTTGGGGCGCGGGGCTGATCGACCCGGGCGGCATTTTTTGGTGGCGGCATTTCATAATAAAATAATAAATGTCTTGAGGGAACCGAGGGCAGAGCTTCCAGATCTAGGATTTTCTGAATGGTATTAAGCAAAAAGGATTTACGGCGGGATTTAAATTACTTTACACAATTAAAGACCTTGCTCTTAGAAAAAGTAGTCGATTATATTTGAAACGTAACCATTTGAGAGTGCTGTTTGTTTTTCAATTTATATAATTTATTGAAATTGGTTTGGTTTAATGGTAGTAGAATAGACGCATTTTGACCGCCATTTTGTTATTTGTGACGTCACCCTTGGGACACCTTTGGTCGCCATTGTTTTATATGCCCACCTGAAAATAAAAAAGACTTAATCTGTTATTAATATTTATTAGGGCCCGTTTTTATTAGAGGAGATTGCATAATTGTTATTAAAATTATTATTACATTTATTTTAATTCCATCTACAGATTGTGACCTTTTACCTATACGAAAAATTTATTTATGCATTGGGGGTTGCATTTTAATAAGGGGCCCTAGTCTCGTAAGGCATAGATGTCGTAACACTAAAAATTAAATATGAATGAAATGATTGATGTTTTATAGAAGCAGATGGACTTGGTATTTTTTAAGTTAACACGTCTATTAAAATTATTACAGACAGTGTAAGCCTAAAAATTAAATACGTATGAAAAATGATTCAATCGTATTATTGATAGAAACAGATAGACTTGGCTTTTTAAGTTAATATGTATTTTATGATTGTTAAAATTATTACAGGTAACGTAAGACTAAAAATTAAACATGAATGAAAATGATTAAACCGTATTATTGATAGAAGCGGATGGCCTTGGTATTTTTTAAAGCTGGTGTTTATGTCTATCTAACATGAAGTTTAAATATCATTCTGTCGGAGATAAATGTTTTTGTTTTTACAATGTGGTTTATTTTTCGTAATGCATATTGCATAATTGTAATTAAAATTATTATTACATTTCTTTTAATTCCTATCTACAGATTGTGGCATTTTACCTATACGAAAATTTATTTATACATAGTTTAAATTATTTCACTTCGATGTCATTAAAATAAAACGAGTAATTCAGTTATACCTAATTAGTCTGCTTACGGCAATAACGTGCTTTAAAATGATTTTACCTATAAATGCATTCATTAAGATGTTATACAATGCAATCGGAAAGTAACAACCACTCATTGACATTGTGTTAAATAAATGTGTTTTCGTAATAGGGTTTATTACAAAGGAGACTGCATAATTGTTATTAATATTATTATTACATTTCTTTTGTGTTCCATTTGACGGTTGTGGCCTTTACCTATATACGAATTTTATTACAACATGCTGATTTTTACCTTGAGAAAGTCACCTTCAACATTATACATAATTATAAATGAGTAATTAAGTTGCCATGCTTTAAACGATTTCTACCTTGAGAACGTTAAATTATGTGTACAAGGTCTAAGCAGAAATAAAATGCATTAATACGATAAATGGTTACACATATGCATTGTAGTCTGTTTTACGCTTCATTGTGTACCCCCTTTAATAGTGCTTTCGATTAAAAATAAAATATAAATTATATGCTCAAGGTTTAAATGGAAAATAAAATTGCATTAATACGTTAGTTAATACACATATTAATTAAAAGTAAATATTGAAGGTCGACAGTTAAAATTATGTGTACAAGGTCTAAGCAGAAAATAAATGCATTAGATGGTTGCATATATGCATTACAGTTGTTTGTTTTACGCTTCATACAGGTAAAATGTTGCGACGCGAGGCTTTCGGCGAAGGCTGCTTCGGCAACCCCACTCCAACACTCCCTGAACATAACCGAGATTGTAAGAGAGGTGTAGGTTGTCGCAACATGTTCTCAGGTCTTCGCGCCTTGTCGTCATCGGAACTTGTTCGTATTGTTGTGGTACCCTTGGCGGAAAACTTGAATTTGTATGATAATAAGGGACCTAATGCTAACTTGTAAGACAGGTGTAGGGCTGCGAAACTTGCTCTCGGGGCTCTGCTCCCTTGTCGAGGCCCCATTGGCGAAAAATTTGAATTTGTATTTAAGTCTCTGCAGGTTATGGCTGGAAATATGAATTTGTATTTAAGTGTTTACATTATGATTACTTATTGCGAGAAATTTGAACTTGTATTCTAATAAGAGGGGCCCGAACGCTAACGGGTAAAACAAGTGTAGGGATTCGCAACTTACTCTCGGGGCTTCAACACCTTGTCCTGACCCCTACGTGTAAAATCTGAATTTGTATTTAAGTCTCTGTAGGTTAAGGTGGTAAATTTGAATTTGTATTCCTAATAAGGACCCCTTGACGGGAAATCTAAATTTATATTTGTCTCTGCATTCTATTCGGTTGTGAAGGGGAATTTGTATTCTAATAAGGGGCCCTAATGCTAACTTGTAAGACAGGTGTAGGGCTTTACAACCTGTTCTCGGGGTTTAGCCCCTTGCCACATCTTTGTTTTCAATGTTTTATTAAATCTCTCAGTCTCTACATTCCTATTGTTTATTGCATGAAATTTGAACTTGTATTCTAATAAGGGGGCCTAATGCTGACTTATAAGACAGGTATAGGGCTTCGCAACTTGCTTTCGAGTCTTCACCGCCCACGTGTAGGACGCGTTTTTTCTACCCCTATGGTTTCTTTTCGTAGGTCTTTTTCAACCCTTGATGGCATTTTCACCCTAATTAGAGCCCTTTTGGTTGTGTTAAGAACTTTTTTGTCGGTTCACACCTATGGCTTCTTTTCGGCAGTCATTTTTAACCCCTTGATGGAATTTTTACCCTAATTACCGCCTCTTTGGTAGTTTAGCCCCTAGAAGGTAGGCAAATGCGTGCGCATACAATGTTTTAATAAGGAGGCCTAATGCTAGCTTGTAAGACACGTGTAGGGCTTCGCAACTTGTTTTCGGGCCTTCGCCCCCTGGCTGGAGATGGTATGGGGGCCCTAACCTTATAAGACAAGTGCAGAGCTTAGTCCCTAGCGTGGGCCCCCTTGGTGCAATGAAAAGAAACCATAGGGGTAGAAAAAACGCGTCCTACACGTGGGTGAGTAAAAAACAAAAATAATTAGTGATGGAAAGGGTTGAAAAAGGCCTCCGAAAAGAAACCATAGGGGTGGAAAATACGGTCTCACACGTGGCTGTGTAAAAACAAAAATAATTAGGGATGAAAAGGGGTTGTAAAAGGCCTCCGAAAAGAAACCATAGGGGTGGAAAATACGGTCCCCCACGTGCGCGTATAAAAGTGAAAGTGGGTTTTCCCCAGAAAATCCAAGATGGCGCATGGTTTCTGTGCACTACTGGTAGGGCCCAAGCGGCGTCGCTCGTCGAAAGTACTCACTTTTTGGTCCATTATTGTAACATACGCGGTGTCAGGACTAATGATAATGCTGTTCACTAACACCTTGAACAATTACAACCTGACTGTTTCTATGTGAAACACAAGTCTCCTCTGAAAATTCCGATTCATTCGGCTTGCAATTTCCTCAATACAACTTTTACTCTAGCTTTCGATTCAAAGTTAGATGGTATTTAAAATAACTATTTGGAAGGATTTTCAAATAAATTTTAAAGGGAACATAAAATAATCTTTTGCTTAGATACGGCAACACAGCACATTGCCAAGGACTGCTTAAAATATATCACTTACTGCAGTATTTATTCTGTAACTGTCTGGTTACTGAAAATAATATTATCGTTTTTAGATTTTTGAAAAGCACAAGAAACAAACATTTTAATGGGGGATAAATAAAAAAAAACATGTTTATGAAATAAGTAAAAAATTACATAAATTATACTTTACTACTGTTTCTCTTTCTCGTTAGCAAACAAAATCAAGTTATAACAATAGACAATGGAGGAATAGCGAACAAATGAAAAGAGATAATAAAAAGAATTGATAAGCCATAGATGATACCCTTTCAAATCCGACTCATGACATCTATATCAGTTTGTCATGTACCTTACCTACAATTTGATCCAAATCAGGTCATCGTATGACGAAACTGATAGGTAATAATTATTAATTTAGAACGTCGCATCGTTATAGGATAAGGTTAACTAGTTTGATATGAGTGCGCGTGCGCGGTTAATTAGTTTGGTATAACTATTTTAACATTACAGCACTTGTTTTATTAAAAGTCAAAAACCCCAGTCATAAGCGTAATATTCCATAAAAAAACTGTTTATACGATTATAGCTTTCCCGCCACTCCTATTAATTTTGGGAGTGTTAACTAGCAATACACTATATTTTTCAATAGTTAGATTAAAAGAAATCGTTTGCTTTAATCATCAAAAGATACACGGCAGTAATTTTTTTAAGTTTCGCCCCCACTACAATTTTGTATTAAAGTCGGGATATATTGTAGAAAAAGATAGTATTTGCAGTAATCTTATTCAAAACTTGTACAATTTTAAGCCTTATGAAGAAATACAATTTTGAGGAATTTGAAGGGATTCGCAGTTTAAAACTATATTGGTGATAGAATTCGTAAATTATTTTTTTTTAAAGTAAACAATGTTTCTTGTCAGTTTACTGACATATTGACCTTGTATAGCCAACGATAACCTTCATATCTTTAATTAAAGATCAAATCATTTTAAGGATTTATAAACCATTTAAAACAAGTAGCGTTTAGTCGAAGGCTAGTTCGGTTATTACCATTACAAACAAAGGATCTGTAGTATCCCAGGTTTGTATCCCAAGCTTTAGATTAAGCTCCTCTTCATCACAGAGTAGCGTTTGTGAAAAATAATATAAATAAAGATAAAAATACTCCGATCATTAACAAATTCGTTGGCTTGCATCAAGAATGGACGGGGTACAGCTAATTATTCTTGTTTGACGAGTTAAGTTCCATAATGCATTAAACTGGTCACTTTATTTTTGCTGTTAATTCATTAAAAGGTTTGAGGCGTATGTACCCCATGTCAGTCGGGGAAGTATCACTACCCTTACCACCATTGGCTCCTTAATATTGACTCTCCGATTTTCTGAACTCGGTAAAACTGCCGTTCACCTTTTCTTTATACTTAATCTATTCTCATCCTATTATACCTCTCGCCCTCACTGTCTTCCTATAGGATTGAAAGTCCAAAATGATAAAAAAGATGGCTGTGGTTTCTAGGGTAAAAAATACCGGATGTAAAATCCTGCCCCGTTGGGAAGTCCGGGAGCCCATGGCTAAAGCGAAAGTACTCACTTTTTGATCCATTATTGTAACATGCGTGGTATCAGGCTTAATCTTAATATTGTTCAACAACATCTTGAATTTATAGGTCTCCAATAACAATAATTTTCAAGAATTCTTGGATTAACTTAGTTTGAAAGTTGTCTCAATTTCCGTCTTGCGATATCTCAATTCTGGGAGATTTCCATGTTCATAATTCTATTTGGCTTCAAATTGCATTTCACAAAAATTATTTCTCAATCAACAAGAATCTTTGATAACCCTAACCATACTCCACATCTTCTAGACCTCTTTCTTACATCAAACCCACTTGTTTAACTTTTTCCCCCACTAGGTCTATCTGAGGATTGTCTAATAAAAATAACTTCTATTGTTTCAAATTCCTGAGTTGTTCACAACTCTGAGAAAATCTTACGTATAGGCCATTCTCGCTCCCAATCCTGTTTGTGCTGATGTAATACCATTGAAAAATATGTCCTATATCAAATGGAAATCTAATAAAAGTCGAGAGTCATGCAAACTACTTTGGTGCTAAAATCTGCAAAAGTATTATCACTAAAGCTAAAAAGTTGTTTGAAGCACGAAGATGCAATGAACTAGCTACATCTCCTTTTGGGCAGTCATAAATTTTAATCTTTAGCTAAAGTTGAGTTGTCAGTAAAAACGTTGGCACATCTTCATTTCCCCCATGGCATCTTTTGGTGGCTGATTCTATAGACAAAGTTAATCTTTATGTAGATTTAATTGCATTAAACTCGTGTTTTAATGATTCTGGAAATAATGCGCCCCTAGTCAACTCTTCTTCATGCGCTATGAAATCAATTGCTTATTTCGATACAAGCTCGTAGAATCGACCAGTAGGCTTGATTTCAATAAGGCGACTGGCCCAAACGGTATTCCAGTTATTCTCTTAAAGAAATGTTCCCCGGATTAGTACAGTCCTATCTCAGCTCTATTACATCTCTATGTCTTGTGAAGAATTTCGTTCATTATGAAAGTTAGCAAATGTTCTACTAACATCAATGAGTAACTGCTTTCCTTCCTTGAATCTTACAAACTCCTTAGTGACCACCAATATGGCGACAGAGTCGCTCAACTGGTTAAATAGTTGTTTAAATATTTAAAAAAGCGTTTGACCAAGTTTGGCATAAGCATTTACTTGCCAAACTCACCTCGTTTGGATTAACTGATACGCTCATCAACAGGGTTTCCAGTTTCCTTGATAAAAGACGAACATGTGTCGTAGTTGATGGTTTCTTTTCAAAAGAAGTTAACATTAACGCGGACGTGATCCATAGTTTTTAGTGTATTCATAATTGTAATCCACCTTCTACCTCAAATCAAGACATTAAAGCTGAAATGGCCATTTCAATCAACATTCAACTTATCCTTGAATGAGGAAGTAATAATTTAGTTAAATTTAATTCTAACAGAAATTAGTGTTGTCTTGTCGTCCAAAAAAAGACCGATTATTTCCTGTTCTATGTAGTAAGTTTTAGACTCGATTATTATGTTGGAAATGGCAGTATCTTCAAATCTATGATGGGCTAACCATCTTCTGTCAGCCAATAAAGCAGCTGCATGTAAAATAGGCTTTTTGTACAGATCTAAGAAGTGCTTTACCTCTTACTGCTATATAAGGCCCAAATTTGATCTCATCTAGAATATAATTGTCACCTCTAGGTTGGTGGTCTCGATATCGTTGATTGCATTCTAAGAAGTGCGATTAGACATAAATGACCCGTCCTTTAGTTCTGACGTATTGCCCCTTGAGCATAAAAGAATCGTTTCAATTCTTTGTACTAACTGTATTGCAATGGCTATTGTGCTGGTGAATTATAATCTTGGATACTATCTCGGGCCACCTTTGTTAGGAATACTCGGTTTGCTTCTTCATATCATCAATATCCAGTAAAAATTTCCACTTGTCGTACCAAACGGGCGCAATACACATTCTTCTACACGGATTTTAAATTCTGGAATGGTCTTCCTAGTTACTGATTTTTTCTCATTTATGACAAAAATATTTAAGGTATCTCTCGGGAACTTAATATCCCCCTAGCCATCGCCCTAAGCGTTCTTGAGTGCTTTAGTATATTAAGCTAAACTTAGGGCCATAATTATTAGAAAAAAAATTATTAAATAGACACTAATAACGAGAAAATATATTTTCGAAATGACACACTATTCTATCACAACAAAAAGATTTTGGCAGAACGAAGACACTAGTAATGTTATTTTTTATAACGATTGGTCTATCTAGGTTACATTCAACGTCCAATCGTTAACGTCCAACTTGACATATTGACTATCAGTAGAGGGGAGCCCGCATAGGACAAAATGGAGTGAGGTCAATACTCGCGCGCGACCATTTACCTTACCTAAAAACCGCGCGTTCATTAATCTAGCCTAATATTTCACGTGTATTGACCTAACCTAAACGCAAGACACGAGGGGACGAAGGAGAGGCGAGAGAGCTGGGGAGACGAAGGGTGTGAGAGGGACGAGAGAGCTGCGAGAGACCGGAGAAGCGAGAGACAAGAGACGGAAGATACGAGAGAGACGAGGGAGCGGAGAGAAACGAGAGAACTGATAGAGACGAGGAAAGCGAGAGATGCGAGGGATACGAGAGGCTGGAGAGACGAGCACGATCAACTTCTATTACAGACAATATTCGCTAGTTTAAAAATACATCACTAGACTCGTCGCAAACAAGCAAATCTGTTTTAAAAATATACTACTAGGTAAAGCCACGATCAACTTCCATTACAGAAAACATGCACTAGTTTAAAAATACACCACTAGAGGACGTCACAAACAAATAAGTCCGCTTTTAAAAATAAGTGTAATCTAATTGTAGGGATTTTTTGTTACGCGCAAAGAACGTGAACATCATATAATTCGAATCCATTTAACTTTCATAAAGGTTTCACTAATGTAGGACTATTGTTTTTTTCCAAATACATTAGATGTACTTGAATAGTGAAAGGATGTTATTGTGGTTACATAACTGGGGAAATCCAGAAAATAATTACTTTATATTAATGATAGCGGGAAGACTCTAAGTACTTTATATTATTCAGTTATAAGTAAGATGCCTAAAGTGAATGTATTGTGACTGTAAGAAGCTGTTTACCCTGCCAAGGCGTTCTTCCAATACGATTATCGACAACAACCCTGGTAAGTGCTCGTTTTTTATTTTAATCCTTACCCCTTATTTTATTTAATTGCTTTAAGTCCTGATTTCAAGTTTGATTATATTTGTTGTTGTATAGGCATTTTTACTGATTTAACTGTAAAACGTATTTTATCACTGTATGCAAAACTCGGCAATAATGTACACGTTAATTTGAGCGTGGGTAAAATAAGTCCTATAGCTGCCTTACGCAATGAAATCGGTGTTAGTTTCAAAACACTTGCGTATTATCAAAATTGTAAATGAAAGTCAGCTTGTTTATTTACCCTGGGTGTATTTACCCGTTTTCAAACAAAATAGTGCGTTCAAGCTTGTTTATAAATCTAGGACCCTTTTTGCCAGAGGTTGTCTAATGATAATGATAAGCGTTGTATAAAGTAAAACACAGTTGCCTTAAGTTAAGTTGTAAGTTGCCTTACGAAATGAAATCGGTGTTAGTTTCAATTCACATGCGTATTATCAAAATTGGAAGAGAAAGTCAGTTTGTTTATTTGTCCCCAGGCAATTGCCAATTTTCAAAACGAGATATGGCATTCAAGCTTGTTTCTAAATCTAGGGCCCTTTTTGCCAGAGGTATTTCCGATAAGACAATCCTTGTATGTAAAATAATATAGTGGTCTGATTTCAACTTTGGTTATATTTGTTATTGTATAGATAGTTTTACTAGTTTAACTGTAAAACGTATTTTTAGGACTTTATGCAAAACCCGGCAATAGTGTTACAAGCTAATTTGATGCTCGTATATTGACAGTAATGCCGTAGGCGATCCCATGTATTTTTGAATTGTGGTTGGTTTTAGCAAGCTGTAAGTTAAGCCAAACGAGTATTTTTGAATTGTAAGCTGATTTTTGCAAGCTGTAAGTTATGATTTGATTGATTGAGATTGAATTGATTGAGATTGGATTGATTGAAATTGAATTGATTGAGATTGATTTGCTGATGATCGACTCTTTTTCCACGCCGGTGTCCTCACGTTTTGAGAGAGTACCAGCTCTGAGTGTCGGTTAGCCTTATCTACAAAGTAAGTGGTCGCTTATAGGAGCTTGGTATATACGGTGGGAGAATCGTTACCTGAAGGTTATGAACAATTGTGAGCTCAGCTTCTTGTTTGATTTGATTGCGGTTGATTGATTTGGTTAATTGCTTTGATTAATTGTGATTAATCTGATTGTTTGATTTGATTCAGAGTGATTTGTTGGAGATTGATTTGCTTAATTAATTTGTTTGATTCGATCGAGGTTGATTGATTTGGTTTGATACGCTTCAGCTGATTTTATGCTTCGATTGATTTGATTAATTTCTGTCTTTTGACAAGGGGCGATTTCAAATTTCCCGCCAATACAAAATGGCTGTCAAAATTTAATTAAGACTCATAATTAAAAACAGATTAATAACGACTTAGGATTCAGGCTTGCTTATAAATCTAAGGCCCTTTTTGACAGAGGTGTTTCCGATAAAGCAAATCTTGTATGTAAAATGTTTTAATTATCATTTTTCCATTTCCAATAACGTCAGCCCCTATTACAGAAAACATTCATTAGTTTTAAATCTCAAGATAGTATTACTTATAATAAATGATTAAAACCATTTATCTTTTTTATTAATGACTCATAATTAAAACCATAATAAGTACTGCGTAACAGTGGACTAATCACCGAAAGCTGGTGTAGACGTGAGAACTAGCGCCTCTTATTTCAAATTTCCCCCATAACCATTACAGTGATCTGTATGTAGTTTTAAAGTATACCGCTAGGTGGAGCCACTTCTATTACAGAAAACATCTTTAGTCTATACACAAGTAGATGGAGCCACAAACAAATTCAAATTTTGGGGCAAGGGGGCCACGACAAGTGGGCTAAGACTCGAAAGTAAGTTCCGACGGTTTATAGCTGCCTTACCAGTTAGACTCAGGGCCCCTTCCAGCAGAATGCAGAGACTCAAATACAAATTCAAAATTTTCGCCAAGGGGGTGAAGGCCCAAGAGCAAGTTGCGCAGCCCTATACCTGATTTATAAGTTAGCATTAGGCCCCCTTATTAGAATACAGGTTCAAATTTTTCTCGCAATAAACTATCAGAATGTAGACACTTGGATACAAATTCAAATTTGCCGCCAAGGGGGCCAGGGAACGTAGGACCGAAAGCAAGTTGCGAAGCCCTATACTTTTCTTATAAGTTAACATTATGCCCCCTTATTAGAATACAAATTCAAATTTTCCGCCAAGAGGGCCATGGAAAGGGGGTGAAGGCCCGAGACCAAGATGTGAAGCCCTATACCTGTCTTGCAAATTAGCATTAGGCCCCTTATTAGAATACAAATTTCCCGCCAAGGGGGACACGACAATGGGCAAAGGCCGACGAACAAGTTCCGAAGACCTATGCCAAAGGGTCCTTAATCGACAAGATGGCCGACAAGATGCCGATTACACGTACAACCAATCAGGTATAAAGGATGGGTGTAGCCTAGTCTTAGCTCCGCCTTAATGAAGCCCTAAGGGCCTTATCTAGTCTTAACCCCTCTTTAACTCAGCCAAAATGGCCGTTAGACCACACCCTAGGTGCATCCAACACCTCTAATCATGGAGCTAGACCGCCAAAAAGGCCCTTAATATGGCCAAAAGGACCATAATTAGAGGCTAAATCCCGCCCAGGGGTCGAAAAGGCCTCCAAAAAGAAGCCGACCCCACCCAATCAGCCTCCACCCCATTTTGTCCTGGCGGGGCTTCCACACTCCATTCTGTCCTGTACGGGCCCCTTCTATTACTATAACTCATGCTTAGCCTTAGGATAAGCACACAACTTCTATATTGGTCACAACCCGTAATTTTATAACAAGCCATGATGTTGATTTTGGTCCCTACTCCGACAACCATAACCTCCAACGACGCTCGTATTAAAAATCGAATTACAGCACCATAACAAAAACATTCTTGTCCATAACCCCAAGTATATGTTTCACCCAGCATGACCTGAAACCCCAATTTTAAAAAATATCACTACAACCAAACCAACAGCATTTTGATCGCAACGTTAATTACATTCAAACTCCCGTTCTAAGGAATAACGACACTTGGGGCCAACCTACTCTTCCGGCATCTTCTTTATGCCCTACTTTGCTGGGGGTATTTTAAACCCTACTTTCTGTCGGTTTCTTTTCTGGCTTCTGTTTCATCCTCATATTGGATATTTTACTCCTATTTTCGGAATTTTTTCGTTATTTTTGGGTTCTGCGTTGGTTTTTTTGGCTACTTTTCATCCCCCTATTTATGTTTTCCTTCCCTAATTTTAACCCTTATAACTTTTTTCTCCCTTAGAAAAGCCTCGCGTCTTTTCGGCTATTTTATTTCTCGGGGTGATTTGCAAAACCTTTTTAGTGCAGTTGAGGGGGCTTTTTTAGTCTACGTCCCTATTTAAAGCCGTTTTGCTCCCAGTTCCTGTAGGTAATACGAATGTGCCTTTTGGTCCAGAATCTTGGTCTAGAATCTAGAATTTTGGTACAACATGTTGGTCCGGTATCTTAGTCCAGCATCCCGAGCGTAGTCTTAGTTTAGTTTCTAAGTCTAGCATCCTGATTCAGCACGTTAGTACAGCATCCTCGTGCAGTATGCAAGTACAGCATCTTGGTGACGCATTTTCGTCATACAACCCCAAAACCACGAAACTTGCAAACATATAGCTAACATCCAGGCATGCGCGAAACAAGCAAGAAAATACACACAACAAGCAAAAATTTTACTGGAAACAAGCACATACAAACAAAGAAACAAGTTACTCAAGATCAAAACACGTAACTCCCAAAACAACGAAGCTAAACAACAAACACCCAACCATACACGAGGAAGAAAACATACCAAAGAAACTAAAGCATGCAGGAATAAAAAAGATTAAGCTCCTAGCTTATATATTATGTGGCAACAAGTCCCTCATGCGTTTTCGTGTTAACTAGTATGGCTGCTTGAAACTGTTGGTTAACTTATTTGTTTAGTTTGCATGTTTGGAAATTGAGTAACTTGTTTGGTTGTTTGCGCGAGCTATTTTAGGTGCTTACTTGTTTGCTGGTTTCTTTGTTTGCGTATGTGTAGGTTGGCTACATGTTTGTTTTTGTACGTTTTGGTTTTTTTCGTGTGTTCTCTTTTTTCTTTCCTGCGAGTTTCGGTGTTTGTTGACTAGTTTCCTTGTTTTAGGGATTGCATGTTCACTGGTTTGTGTGTTAGTATGTTTGTGAATTTAAATATTTTATGCTTGGGCGCATACTTGATTGCTGGTTCCGTGTTTACTTGTTTGTTGCATGTGTATGCTTGGTACTAGATGTTTGCATGTTTTAGTTGCTTGGGTATGTTTTTCCAATTTTTTTACGCTATATTGAATCTTGTATGTAACTTTAAAATTATACCGAAAGATGTCGTTAAAGCTTGTTTTATCGACAAGATGTCGTTGCATAGTACATGCTAACTTCTAATTACACCGGATTATGGTTGTTACTATATACTCCACTAGATGGTTTTGCAATGTGTGTGCTAAATCCTAATTATACCAAAATATGGCTCTACTAGCTTAGGTAGTTTTTAAATTATACCACGATATAGCACTAAATTTTCTTCAAACCCTAAAAAATTAAAGACCTTTGACCCATAAAGAGGAAGCCAGAGACAGAGAGAGAAAGAAAGAGAGAATATATGTTGGCTAGTGTCTGTTTTATGAGGTTGCATGTTTTTATGTTTAGACGTTGAGTAATTTATTTCTTTGTTTGTGTGCTTGTATGTCTGCAGATTACTTGGCTGCTAGTCTCTTTGTTTGCCTGTGCTTGCTTGTTACTAGATTTTAGCATATTTTAATTGCTTTGATGTTCTCTGGCCTGTTTCGGTGTTTGTAGAGTGAGATTGTATATTTGTTGAGTAACTTGGTTGCTATTTTTTTGTTTTCCGGGTTGTATAACGAAGGTGCTGGACTAGGATGGTGTATAAGATGCTGGAATGGAATGCTGGACCTGGAAGCTGGGCCAAAATACTAAACCGAGGAACCCAAAAATAAGGGCAAAACTCTAAATATAAGAGTAAAATGTTGAAATAAGAGATGATAAGGAAAAAACCGGGAGGAGTATTAATAAGCTCCATCGGCAAAGTTGGTGAATGGAAATAAAAACCGACGAAAAAGTAGATGGGCCAAGTAGCACCGCTGGCAAGCCAGGTGAGTCTAGTACGGTTATTCTACTAATGACCACAACGCCTAGACCAAACATTTAGCAGAAATGAAGTTACACCTTTCTACCTTTAGAATTTTGTGTGAAAATGTTAAATTACGGAACTCAATCTTCAATTAGGCATCATTATCCGGATAAGTCGACATAGAAGTAGGGGAATTCTATCTTACTTCATCTTTAAGGGAACATGCGCTTTCCACGAATAGTTTACAGTACATAGAGGGTTGGCATAATTACAGAAGAGAATTTTTGAATCATAAGTATAACAACCATTGGATATTATTAATATGTAGTGTGGGTTGGTCTCTATACCTTAAGGGATCCTATATCTTTTAGGAAGTCCAGAATATTGTACGCTTTCCTCACTTCCTCCTGTCCTACACTTTCCTTTCCATATAGGGCCTTCTGGCCTTATTGAATGCTTCACATTCGCTGATTATGTGGTAAAGACTCTCATCGTTCTCACCGCGACAGCGACTCAAAGGGCTGTTGGACAGTCCCATTTTATACAGAAACTTATTCATGCGGCAGTGGCCTGTGACCATTTCAGTCCGCCGTTTGCTATTTTCCCTGCTAAGTTTTAAGTCGAACAATGTTCGTTCACCCATTGAGTTCTCTAAATGGTCTGCCCTAGAGTTTTAGAGCAGTATCTGTTGCGCTTTTTGCTGACCATTGCCTGCATCTTCTTTTTAGCTGTGTATATAAGCCACGCGCTGGTTAGAGTCTTTTCAACGTTTTCTTTTGTTTGCAGCTTTTACAAGTTGACTGGCAACCTGTTTCCTTAACATGCCGGGTAACCATGTTACACGTCCCTAGCATGTGTTTATATGCGTTCCAGAACCAGTCCCGATGTTACCATAAGAGAGCTTAGTGCTGTAATCACTGATATACTGTCAGTAACTATACATATTTTATTCCTTACAAGGTGATATTGTAATATCCACGTGACAGTTGTCAGAGTTGCATAAATCTCGGCTTGAAACACGGTACCTAATTGTAGTTTTTTGCCCCAAACTTACAGAAATTCTGTGGCCTGGCCCATGACTCCTGGGCATGTACCATTATTCCTTTTAGAACAGTCTGTGTAATACATGGTTTTCTCCAGCTTGGTCTGGTTGGATTTACTCTCCCAGTCATTTCGAGTAGTGATTCTTCTTCTAAACATCTTAGGCTGTCTTATGTATCGTCGTAGCTACCACACCGATGGTTTAATTCCTATAAACTTCAAGGAAGATGGTTAAGTTTAAAAGTGATAAATTTAGGAAGGTCTCTATGGAGCCGCGGTGGTTGTGGCCACTGTCCCCACAATTCCAAGCCAATCTTTCCGCTTTATGCTGAACTGTGTTGGTCCTGTGCCACTATACCAGCGACGCATACGTGATGATTCGTTTTATCACTACAAGGTGTATCTAATACGTCACTCTTAGAGATAAATCCCATTTGCTTCCAAACAGTCGCCTTCAAGCCCACTATGACTTTGAAGCTTTGTTACCAATGACCTATCTATCACTAAACCAACCCTTAATCACCAAACTGCGAACTATAAAATACGAGGGTACTACTTTTGATATTCAGTCATATTGCACATAAAGTTACAGTGACATTATAAAGCTACCTACTAAATGAATTTCGATAAAATGTTCCGACTAAGCTTAAAATTGGATATTGTGGTCATTACTAAAATTGCGGAGTGGGATCAAGTACGTAGCTGAGGTTATGAACGATTGCTTTAGCTATGGTGTCGTAAGCCGATTTTCAATATGCACATTGTTTTTGCTGGTTATGGTCTAGTCGGGTGCTGTGACTAAAATCACAGGGGAAGGTTATGACCAAATTTGCAGTTGTAGGTATGTTCGGCGTTAAGTCTAAGTTGGGCGTTATGATCACTCGGTTTGGTGGGTTACACTATTGGTTGATGAGTCACCTTTCATTCGAATAGTTAGTTATAGTTTTCCATCCTAAGACCAATACAAATAATTTCTAGTAAACAATGGTACACAGTAGGTATCACATGCTTATCAGATGTGAACAATTTGTGGTATTTGAAAATAATTTTGTATCCCTAACATATGGCGGAAAGTTTTTCATTTTCATGCCAGTGTTCATAATTTTTGGGTTACGAAAAATCCGAAATACACGTATCCAGGCATATTTAACCATTAAGAAATTAACAATACTAGATAATCACATATTTAATACGATAAAGTTAACAAGAAGCTTAAATTAACACGATTTGATGTATCCCAAAATTGAAAATGTATCCTCCTTGTCTTGGTATGCCATCTATTTCTTTTGTTATTAAAACTGTTTGTGTGATGCCCGAGACTTTTCTCTAATTGCTTCTACTACCGCACATTTTTCTCAACTCTCTTGCCACCGCGCACGTTCGAAGATCTTCCGTCTCCTCTTACCACTATTCTTTACGTAACCTCCATTTGGCCTGTGCCTCGTGTAGAATTGGGTAGTTCTACACGAATTAACTTCTCCCCAGTTCCTGATGATTCAGACGAAAACGTTCGGGAATACTCTTGTCGTCCATGTTTCTTTATCTTTCCATTGTTTGACTTCCCTTTCTGTCTTTGTAGGGTGGACATTAAGGTTCACAGTTATCGGCACCCTGCCATGGCCGCTAGCACTAATGATAACTATGAATCTCTCATCCATCAGTGTATATACATTGTACCCTTTTGTAGTTTCCGTATAATGTAGTTTAGGTCTCTGTACCTGGATATTACCGTTCAGTCGTCGGCGCTTCACTTGACATCGATAGTCTCAGAATCCCGTCGTACATAACATTCCACAAAAGAGTCCCCCCTCCAACGCACATGTGGCACTCCACATTTTGATTCAAACTCTACTTCGGTATTGTCATGTATTATTGCTACATCATGGTGTTGACAAGGTAGCTATACTTAATACTGTCAATTTCTTCTCTGCCTAACTTCTGCTTGGGTAAATTTTTTTATAGTATCGTCGTCCCACTCTTGGCGACCTTTTTTTAAATGTTTCATGACTATCTTATTTGTGTTGCCGCCAATTTATCTATAAATATTTAACACCTATTTCCGCTATCGTGAATTGCTACTTTAGCTCCTTATGCTGTTTCGCTTGGTCATTCTACAAAATTGTCCGTGAGATGTGATGTGGTAAGTGATCTTCTCGTTTGAATGGATAGTCCCCTCTGGTTCGCTATTACATCGGCTCACAAAAACTCATTTCTAATCCCTTTTCTCTTCATTGTATATTTCACTCATGAATCGGGTAAGGCCATGCTCATTCTCCTGATCCACTGCTTTTTGCAGTTTATAGGGTCGATCGATGTTACGTCACCTCCAACTGACCTATTTATGATCACCTAGCGACCCTTTGGGAAGCAATACTCATTTCCATATTTCCTAATTATGTATTGTTAAGTCAATAAATGTTTTCTGTTCCGCCTTCTTAAATGTGGAGATGCTCCCTCATTTGTCATACAAGTCTAGTGATCCTCAGTAGGGAGAATGAGCATAAAAATTGCCTGCGATTATTTCCTTTAGGTAATTATCTTGTCTTATTGTTATTCCCACCTCTTTAAATTTGCCCACAAATAGCTCTTTCCTCGATTGGTAAAAAGTAGGCACTGTATAAGTTAATATCAGTAGTAGTGCGGCACCTTCCGCCGCCATCTTGGATTTTCTGGAAAAACCCACCTTTCACTTTTTTATACGCCCACCTGGGGATCGTATTTTTTCACCTCTATGGTTTCTTTTCGCAGGCCTTTTTCAACCCTAATTATTTTTGTTTTTACTCGCCCACGTGTGAGACCGTGTTTTTTACCCCTATTATTGGCGGTTTCTTTTCGAAGGCCTTTTTCAACCCTAATTATTTTTTTTACTCGCCCACGAGTAGGACGTGTTTTTTCTACCCCTATGGTTTTTTTTCGAGGGTCAGCCCTTGATGGAATTTTCAACCTTAATTAGAGTCT
Organism: Vesta saturnalis; assembly: GCA_036346205.1. Classification (NCBI taxonomy): domain Eukaryota; kingdom Metazoa; phylum Arthropoda; class Insecta; order Coleoptera; family Lampyridae; genus Vesta; species Vesta saturnalis. The sequence goes on from JARFJB010000865.1 coordinate 1,547,245, forward strand.
TTTTGACAGAAATTGTTGTACTTGCTCACGTGCATATGCAGGTCTTGGGTTTGGTCTTGGACTTGGGGCTGGTACTGGTTTTGGTTAGGGTTATTTTTTATGGACAGCTTTAACCCTAATTAAGGTCCTTTTGGTTGTATAAAGAGCAGTACCCCTGGAGGTTAGGCAAACGCACACGCATACAATGTTGGAAATTGCACAACTACGCTAATAAGATATTATTATTAAAATTATCGATCCTATTGTTTTAAAATGGCCATATGCTATTGGGTACGTTCGGATGATCTTTTACCTATACGAGAAATTTATTTATACGTTGTATTTCTAATAAGGAGGTTCTTGTAAGACACGTGTAGGACTTCGCAACTTGTTCTCGGGCCTTCGCCCCCTGGCTGGAGATGGTATGGGAACCCTAACCTTATAAGACAAGTGTAGATCATAGCCCCTATCGTGGCCCCCTTGGAGCAATTGTATGTAGGTTCTAACTTAATGTTACAGCTGTAGGCCTTCGCCCCGTCATACAATATTGTATTGTAATAAGGAGGCCCTAGCCTTGTAAGACAGGACTTGTATCAGGGTCTGAGCCCTGGCCCCTTTGAGTTAAAATTGATTTTAGTGCCATCTAGTGGCGTATAGACTAATGCACATTTTCTATAATAGAAGTTGATAATGCACACCTCTCTCTTTGTTGTTTCTCTATCTCCCTCTCTCTCTCTTTAGGCTCTTTTATTGTTATTAAATAAAAATGAAGTATTGTTGTTTATAATAATAATAATATATTTTCAAGCGCTAAGCTTTCCTTCAATTTTGTCAATAAACTTGTTTTCCCTAACGGTGCTCCCCTTCTTGATTCATGTTTGCAGCTTTACGAATTTTCGCGCTAGCGTGTTTTCGTATTTGCGTGTTTACGTTTTACGTGTTCTCGCATTTGTGTCTTCGCGTTTGCGTATTTTCGTTTTAGCGTGATAGCGTTTTTTTTTCGTTTGTGTGTTAGCGTGTTTTCGTGTTAGCGTGTTTTCGTTTGTTTTTGCGTTAGCGTGTTTTCATTTGTGTGTTTTCGTATTTTCGTGTTTTCGTTTTACGTGTTTTCGCGTTAGCGTGTTTTCGTGTTAGCGTGTTTTCGTTTGTGTGTTTTCGTGTTTTTGCGTTAGCGTGTTTTCATTTGTGTGTTTTCGTATTTGTGTGTTTTCGTTTTACGTGTTTTCGCGTTAGCGTGTTTTCTGTGTTGGTGTATTTTGTATGTTTTTGCGTTTGAGTTTTCGCACGCATGTGTGTGTGTGTGTGTGTGTGTGTGTGTATGCGCGTGCGTGTTTTCGTTTGCTCCTCGTGCTAAAGCAATGATAGTCGATTGTATGTAGTCGTAGGCAATATTGTGTTGACTAAAAGTCATAATTGGAAACGCTGCTTGCTACGCCCAGTCCGTGGAGTTATGCTAACGTGTTTTGCTGTTACACGCATCACAGTATTGAAGATTATGTTTATGTATTAGAAAACGTACTATAGTCTCGAAACAGAATGCAGATAAAATTGAAGGAAATGAATACGGTACAACTTTTGCGAACGAACTGAAAGATTTGAAGAGTGTGCAGCATTTTCAGAGCCGTGCTGAAACCAGTTAATTTAGGGATAACCTCATGTCCATGTAATAATAGTGTCTGATAAAAAACTGTCAGGGGTTATTAGCTGCTTTATAGGTTGTTACAATATAATCGTTGGGTGAAGACGATGAGGTGATTGTATCTCAAAATCTCGATGATCGTGATGCTCTATATGAAATTTCAAATAAAATTAGATTACGTCACTCTTATTTCAGATTTGAAATTTTAAAGCGTTTAGTTAACATTGCTATTAATCTCAACTGATAAAAATCCATATAACGTGAAGTACATGTGTGTGTGTGTGTTAGCAAAATTTTTAAAATATTTGTGTTTTGAATGTAAATTTTATAAGTACAACATAATTGCTAAATACGATTAGCAGTAATCAGGTTTTGTGTATTACTTTCTAAATTAGTTAATGATCGGAATGTAATAGTCAGTTTATATCCAACCATTCACAAAGCGTGTTTAGTGAGACTACATGTGGACACGTTGTATAAAAAATATTTCAGTTCAACATATGGTTATCATTATTAGAACAACTGAAGGAAAAACACTTCTAAAGGTAAGCGTATTATTTTTAATATATATATATATATATATATATATATATATATATATATATATATATATATATATATATATATATATGTTTTTACCTGATATTGCTAACAAAACTGTCGATAAAGATTTTTAAAATGTATTATTACTCTTATAGGATGTAGTCATAAGAATAGCTCTACAAATTGCTGGTACGTATTCGTGGATTTTAAACTTGTAGTTATAGTTAATTCGCGTATAATAATAAAACCATTAAAACCTTTTGCCTTTTATTTCCATTATATCAGTTTGATATTCTTAAAAACATGTTAATTTAATTTAACTCTATGTTATATATAAGTAATTATTACTTTACAGTCTTTTTAATGGGGTTTTTATAACTGTTAATGAGCACGTTACTATGAAACAATTTTGTGTATATGTAATTGAACATGCAAATAAATCAGACATAATTTTCCGAATGTATAGGTGGTGCCTGTTTAGAAAGAGAGAATCTATCTATATAAAAAGTAGCATTGCATTAGGGTAGAAATTATTTATTATTTCACGTCATATTTAATTTAGACTTTAATGTATTCAGTTTTGAACTGTAATCTGATTTCCGCAAACTGTAAGACATAATTTCGGTTGATTGAGATTGATCTGGTTGATTTGATAGAGCATGATTTGTTTGAGATCCCCGGTATCATCAAGCACGAGGTGAGTGATGCGTTAACCTTGGTATGTACCCAAAAGTGCTACAATTTTAGATTCCCAATCTGGCTATAAACTTTTAACCTCCTCGACAATTTCGTTCTCCGTCGTTATTGTAGTGAGATCCTTTATTTCAATTATCGACCTCTCTTGCAGCACTCATGAATCTCCTTTCCAGAGCTTAGGAAGAGCTTTTTGTAATAAATTCTACGTTACCCTTCCCCCTTTTCTAACTGCAGCACTATATCTATATCCTTCGGTTTAACCCGTGTATTTCAACGCTAGTATCGTTGATTTGGCACTTTACGCATCTTTAAAAACTTCCTCAAATTTTATATACTTCTAGTGCCTTATCAATACCGCTTATGGCATGATAGTCTTACTGGCTAGTATTCCTACCATGCTCCCTGTTCCTTCCATGTCCGTTTACTCAAAACTTTTCTTTATTGCTATTTCTGTTACTTCTGTGGTTCTCAATTTCGGTGTGTATCGCCCTTTAATCCTATCCACATGTAAGACCTTACTGCGCCAGCCTACCTTTTGTCGCACATGATAATCAATGCGTGACTATTTCCTTTTTCACTGACTAACTTTGCAATATATTCTTCCTTATTTACTTGAATCCGTTTGCCACTATTGCTCTGGTTATTCGTTCTCTCCAGCTCGTACAAGTCTCTTATTAGGTTATTAACTTCCGAGGCCGTGTTCTCATCGATTCTAATGTCATCACCCACATAGACCTTTTTTAACACCTTCAACAATTTCCCTTCACTTGGCGTTAATATCCCCCCCCTCCCGAATAAAGAGGTTCACTGTATTTATTCCCCATTTGGTAGATAAGCCTCTTATTTCCTTTATTTCGTGCTCTTTCGACATCAACGGACTGATCTCGGTCCCGCCTTTCTTGGGCTGTAGATCTAGTCCGCACCATAGCCCATGGTCCATTTTCCTTAGTCTCGAGGCCGCGTTTCTGACTATCAGCCTACTACATCCCTTCTATCGATCAAAATTGAATGCAGCTATCCGATCATATGTACTGAGATTCATTATTTCAATTATCGAGCTCTCTTGCAGCACTCTCACGACTCTCCTTTCCACAGCTTTGAAAAGGCTCTTCCTAAAAAGTTCCGCTTTGCCCTTCCCTTTTTCTAACTGCACCACTATATCTATATCCTTTGTTTTAACCCGTGTATTTTAAGACCTCAAATTCTTCATCCTTATAGTGCTTTACGAGTACCGCTTATAGCATGGTAGTCTTACTGGCTAGTATTCCTCTCTTCCTACGCACCCTATTCCTTCTATGTCCGCTTATTCGAATCCATTCTTTATCGTTATTTCTGTTCCTCCCGTCTTCCTAAATCTCGGTGTCTATCGTCCTATTATCTTATCCAGCTGGAGGCCTTTCTTACTGCGTCAGCCTCCCTTTTGTCGCATATGATAACCAATGCGTTTCTATTTTGTTCCACATACCGCCCTTACGCTGTCTATAGCGTCATATATTCCAGAGATTCTAATCTCACTTTTCGCAGTGCTTATTAATTTTCCAATATGTTGAATCCTTTGACGCAGTGCGCGTATTTGCCATTATTGTTCAGGTTATTTATTCCCTCCAGCTCGTCCACGTCTCATATTAGGTTATTAACCCCAAACGCTGTGTCCTCCGCCATTCTAATGTCATCACCGCATAAACCTTTTTTGAGGTCATTGACAATTTCGTTTAGCTTGAAATTAATGTTCTTGCCCCCCTCCCTCTAAAGAGGTTAACTTCATCTATTTTCCCCCTTAGGTCGATAAGGTTGGAATTAATTTCCTTTATTTCGTGCTCTTTCGACATCAACGGACTGGTGTCGGTTCTGCCTTTCTTGGGTTTTAGATCTAGTCCAGGAGAAAATTTCACGACTCTCACTATCTTTTCATTTTGGCACGCACTATTCCATCCCTATTATTGTATAGGTATAGATCAAAATTGGATCACCTATTCCATCAAGTGTCTCTTATGGTTGCTTCGCTGTTTCCCCCTTTCTACTTACTGAGTCTCCTTGGAGAGATCATATGACCTTCATCCAAATTCTGCATTTTCAGTTGGTACCTGTTCGAATTATAAAAATGTTCATTTTACAAATTTCAGAGTAAATTGTAAGAAGTATTAAGGGTGTAAATCTTGATGGATTGAAAAATATTTAGGTAAATCAATCATTATGTCACCACTCATCCCTAGTTATAATTTTTTCTTTGTGTGCTTTTTATTTATAACGATGCAGCTCACCCAATTCTTGCACACATTTGGATCCCTTATTTATAGGGTTTATTCTTCATATAATGTTTCAATGTGCTGTACAAAATTGATTACAAAATATATAGGTCCTGCACGAGATCTGTGAAATATATGAAAATTTAAATAGTAACTTTATCGTTTCCTCACAGAATCACAATTGTATCACTTACATTGAGCACTATTAAATCTGTTTGAACCTCATCTTCTAGTTTTACACCTGCAAATGCCTTAATTTCGTTCACAGTGAATATCCTGTAACAGGACATTCACGGAGATATGCCTTTCAAGTTTCAGTTTTGCAAAATTTTTGAATAATTCCTGGAACTAAATAATTATTTAAAACGTCTATTTCTGTTACGTGTTGTACTTGCAATTCCATGAATGAAAACTGTGATAACAATGCTTCTTCACTTTCCGAGTTATTAAGTTATGTTAATTAATTCGTGAATATTTTTTGGCTTATTTTGAATTACCCATTCATTTAATTATTAAACACTAATAGTTTGTTAACTGTTTGTCAATATTACGTTTATGTCTGATTATGTGTGAATTACTTTTTTGTAATATTACGTACACTTTAGCATTGTTTATATACTTAACAATGGCCATTGGTTTTGAATGTTTGCACATGAGGTAGCTTATACACAAGTATATACAGTAAACTTTCACCATTATCACACAGAATAAAATACTTATCTTTTTTGGGTTTTTTAATGGTGTATTTTAAATTATACAATCTAAACGTTTCGATAACATTTACAGTTATCTTGTCAGTAGTGATATCTACTAAAATTGAAAAATCTGGAACACTGGAACTGTGGCAGGATCTGTAACAAACAAAATACACCCACGTACCACACAAAATTTAAAAACACCGAACGCGTTTCGATAGCTACGCTATCATCAGCGGTCGACCAGGGCGGACTAAAGAAAATTTCTAATACATATATATATATATATATATATATATATATACCATCAGCGAGTAACGTTTCGTTGCTAATCTGGTGAAAGTGAAAGTTATAAAAGCTTAATGAGTTCAGAGTAGCCTAAAGGTCCTTGATCATCATTATTCATTAGAATTTGTTTGTTTTTGAAGATCTCTAAACTTTCATAACAATCAAGTTCGTGATTACTACTAACATGTTTCATTATCATACCTCATTTACTACATGATTTTTATCAAACATATGTAGGGCAACGGCAGATTTGTCCCAACGTTTGTATTTTATATGAGCTAAATGTTCTTTAAAGCGAATTTTGATAAGTCGTTTAGTTTGCCCCGCATATATTTGTTCACAATTTTTACAATTCATCTTATAAATTAATTTTTTTTTAAATTAATTTATTAATTAATCCTGCTTATCTACTTTATCTTTTGGATTGCCTACAAGAGTTTGCAAACTATTATCTGAAGTAGTGACTGTTTTCAAATTAATTGTGGAAAAGATCTTATTAAACTTTCACATTCACCAGATTAGCAACGAAGCGTTACTCGCTGATAGTATATATATTAGAAATTTTCTTTAGTCCGCCCTAGTCGACCGCTGATGATGATAGCATAGCTATCGAAACGCGTTCGGTGTTTTTAAATTTTGTGAGGTACGTGGGTGTATTTTGTTTGTTTCTACTAAAATTGTTAAAGATGTTGTAAACAATTTTGTCAAAGTTGAAATTTTTTTTAATATCAATTAAAATTGTTAAACATGTAAAGAATTTTGTCAAAGGTGAAAAATTTCAACTTTGATAAAATTGTTCAAAACGTTTATATTGTATAATTTAAAACACACCATTAAAAAAATCAAAAAAGGTAAGTATTTTATTAAGTATATACACTATTTGAAATTGTTACATTATTAGATACCGGTACTGTATCTAATAAACAAGCAATAAATTACGATCATTTTCATTAATATCTAACATATGACCATCTAGCAGTAATAAAATGCCGCACTCTTCTTCATGAGTTAGACCACAGTGAGGCATCTATAGAAAGAAGTAGAATTAAGCGTATTATTCCCAGTTATACAACCTGGACTCCATTTGAAGTCAATGGAAGAAAAAAGTCAAAAATTTACTAAATGACTTTCGGGCGCTTTCTCCATTTTCCCTCTGTATGCCGAACAAACTATATACTGCATGCCATCCTCCTAAGTGTTCCTGAGTGCTTTAGCATGATAGGCCAAATTTAGCCTGTTCAGGTCCACAATTATAAAAAAAAAAGAAAACCTCCAAAATTGCTTTAGAAAAGTAAAATCAATATTTTGGCTATTATTATATGCTAGCCATATGGCAATCACCAACGAAACGATCTTGAATATTGATTTCATGGTCGACCGGGAGTGTAACTGTTTATTTACTTAACCCTAAATATTGTTCCCCTGAATATATACATAAAAATATGCATTTTTAATGAGCTAGAATATTATGATGTACAGACATAAATACAATTCTTGATTATTTAAACATGTTAAGTAAAACTATGCACTGATGATAAGACCTCAATTATTATTCAGTAATAATGTGTTTTTTATTTTGGATTATCATTAATGCATAATTTTAATTTCTGATTTATGTAAATAGATTTAATTCAAAACCACACTGCAAACATAGATGTGGCAATGCTAGTGAATCCAGTGTGTTTTCGTTGCTAAACTGAAGCAGTGGTTATGTATACTATGTGAATAGTATATTACATTGGAGAATACATGTTCCAAAAAAAGAGACAGAACAAAGTATGTACCAAATGATTAGGCACATGCTTTTACTTCTCGATATTAACATTCACACATGGCATATGTACCTGTGCAATTCCATGTAATACTTATGTGGCGTTTCTTTTCATTGAATAGTTATAGTGCTACCTTTGTTGTGACACTTGGACATGGGATGTACTCTTCTAACATGAAAAGCGCTATTCACATAACATATGCAGGGTATATAAACGGATAATTCCCAGTCACATACGTAGTGTAGATCTTGTTAGGTCTAACATATGTTCTCAGTAACATTTTATCGTTTGAGTTTTGGTTTATGAAAGAGCTTTTTTGTTTTTCAAAAAAAAATTTTATATTTTCCTGATTTATGGCCGGACTTCGAAAAGGAAATATGATTTGGAATTCACATTTAATTATCTATAACTCTAGTTCCAACCTTTTCTTGTCAAAATGTATGTTAACAATATGGCAGCAATGAAAAAACTGTATTACTTAATATTTCAGAAATGGGTCCTTGATATGCAAAAAAGTTTCTTTATTTGATTAAATGAAACATTAAGAGTTTTGTTTAAACCATTTTTTTTTGTAAATGATCTCTAAAATGCAATTTTGCAGTAATGTTTACTCATATTGAATTACTGCTGGCTAGGGTTATAACTGTTTTGGGAGAAATTAAAGACTGTCCTGATATAATACAAAAAGTTGTCACAACAGGCATGTTAAAACATTTCCGGATGTGTATGTGTGTCGAAAAATGCAAATCATTTTGAACATTTGTACGCCAATTAAAATTGTAACGCGTTCTATGAATGATAGCAAACAAATGTTTAAAACAATTGAAATAATGCTGGAAAAAAATGTGACTAAAGTTGTAGATAATTTCAAAATGTTTTCTTTTAAAAATCGGGACTCTTTTTTCTCGGTTCCTACTGCCCTCTCAAGTGTCGGATTGTCAGTGTGGGCCCGGTCTCTCCCTCACCCATCTCCTCCATTCCATTCTGTTCCTTGCTATCTTTTTCATTTCTGTGAATGATTTTCCACTTCTTTGGTCTAATCAACATTTTCTTGGACTGCCGCATCTTCCCCTATTAGGTTTGCCCATTTCCAGTATTCTTTTTGGCAATGCTTCCTTATTCATTCTGGTGAGATGTCCATACCAATTCATCTACTTCTCCCCTATTTGATCCAGTATTGATGGTTGGTTGGCAATTTCCATTATGTGCGTATTACTAACGTGTGCGCTTTTCGTAATTCCCGTAGTCTTCCTCATGTGTTTCATTTCCATTACCTCTATTTTTCCTTCGAGTTCTCCCTGTATTGGCCAATTCTCTGCCGCATCTGTGATTGCGGACACTGTTATTGTATTATAGATCTTTACCTTAACCTTCAATTCTATGTCTTTGTGTCCTAAGATTGTCCTGTTTAGAGCATAGTATAGTCGTGTGGATTTACTAGCTGTGTTGGTTAGTTCTGGTTCAATTTTCCCATTGTTATCTAGAATCGTTCTCAGATATTCGAAGGTTGTTACTCTTTCTAGGGTTGTAAATAATAATCTCCCTGTTTCTATTGATATCTCGGTTTTCACTTACTATCATCACTTTTGCTTTGTTGGTGTTTACTTCCATCTTTATCTTTTCTATCCCCTTTACCCATTTGTCTAGTAATCTCTACATTTTTCTTCTTGAATCGGCTATTAACACTACGTCATCTGGGTACAGCAAACTATTTAGTGCGATAGCATTTAAGTTGTTATATCTTACCACTATGTTTAATGTTGTTTCTGTCTTAATTCGTTTTATTATTCTGTACATCATTATCACAAATAATAGAGGGCTCAGGCTATCCCCCTGTTTTATCCCTCTTTTCATATCAGACTCCTTTGATCTTTGGCCTGCTATTTGTATTGTACATTTCTTTTTATTGATCGTTCTTCTTATTATTCTTACAAGCTGGTTTGGTGCGTCTAGCTCCGCTAGGGTATTGCTTCTCTGTTAACAGTATTGAAATCTGATTTTAAGTCGATGAATGTTATATATAGCAACTTTCCTTCTTCTATTGCCTTATGTATTAGTGTTCTGTATATATATATATATATATATATATATATATATATATATATATATATATATATATATATATATATACATACAAGTGTACAGAAAACGTGAAATCCATGTCCATGACAAGTTCCTATAATTTTTTTTCCTCCAGACCCTCCCTACGAAGATGTGGGCCCCTAAAGGACGCCGCTGGAAATAAGTTTTTCTTGAATAACTTTGAAAGTACTCGACATAATTAAAAAAAAATTCAGTATGATGGACACTAGTAAGAGTCTCTTAAAATAGTATCCTTGAAACATTTTTTTTTTATGATTGTGGACCTGAACAGGCTAAATTAGGCCTGTCGTGCTAAAGCACTCAGGAACACTTAGGAGGATGGATAGAGGGATAATGAATTGCCAATAGATGCCTATGAACAGCCACCTTAAATTTTCTCATATCATAAGTGAGAGGAAAACAGGAACTAGGGAGATCATTCCAGAGTTTAGAAGCCGTGTAGAAAAATGTGGATTGCGCCCGTTTGGTACGACAAGTGGAGATTTGTACTGCATACTGATGATGTAAATGAGCGAACCGAGTGTTTCTCGAAAGATAGCCGAGATGGTATCAAAGAATATAATTCAGCAGCACAATAGCCGTTGTAATAACGATAATACAAAGATAGAACTGAAACCATCCTTCTATGCTCAAGGGACTGTATGTGAGAAGTTATGGACGGGTCATTTATAAGCCTAATCGCTCTCTTTTGAATACGATCAACGATATCGAGAGCGTATTGGGGAGCACTAACCCAGAGGTGAGAATTATATTCCAGATGAGGCCGAATTTGGGCCTTATACAGCAGGAGTTGTCGAGAGGTAAAATACTGCTTAGATCTGTACAAAAAGCCTATTTACGGGCAGCTGTTTTGGTAGCTGACAGGAGATGGTCAACCCATGAGATATTTGAAGATACAGTCATACCCAACAGAGTAATAGAGTCTGAAAACTTAAGAACTGAGCCATTCATACTTACAACAGGAAATGATCGATCTTTTTTGGCGGACAAAAGGCAACACTGAGTTTTGTTAGCATTAAATTTAACTAGATTATTGCTTCCCCATTCGAGAATACGTTGAATGTCTTTGTTGATTGAATTTGCCATTTCAGCTTTAATTTCTTGATTTGACATAGAAGGTGGATTATCACTATGAGTAGACTGAGATGAACTACAGTGAAGAGTGCTATCGTCAGCAAAGCAATGGATGGGGTTAGTTGTTGAAGAAATAAGGTCATTTATGTACACTAGAAAAAGTGTAGGCGCTACAACGGATCCCTATGGTACGCCCGCGTTAATGCTAACTTCTTTTGAAAAAAAGCCATCAACTACGACACGTATTCGTCTTTTATCAAGGAAACTAGAAACCCAGTTGATGAGCATATCATTTAACCCAAACGAGGTGAGTTTGGCAAGTAAACACTTATGCCAAACTTGGTCAAATGCCTTTGAGATATCTAAAGCGACTACAACTGTTTCACCGGACTGCTCTAGTGAATTGTTCCAAACTTGGGTCACATATGAAAGAAGATCGCCTGTTGAACGACTTTGCCTAAACCCATATTGGTGGTCACTAAGGAGTTTGTTAGTTTCAAGGAACGTGAGTAGTTGCTGATTGATTGCTTTTCCATGATTTTAGACAAAATGGAAGTGATGGCAATTGGTCGGTAATTTGAGGGATCGGTCTTATCGCCTTTTTTGGGAATAGGTTGAACATTTGCTAACTTCCATGATGAAGGAATTCCCAGAAGACATAGAGATCGTATAGAGCTTAGATAGGACTGGTACTAGTTCGGGGGAACATTTCTTTAAGACAATAGCTGGGATACCGTCTGGGCCAGTCGCCTTATTGAGATCAAGCCTACTGATGATCGATTCCAAGAGCTTGTACCGAAAATGAATTGGTTTCATAGCGTATGAAGAAGAGTTGACTAGGGGCACATCTTTTCCAGAATCATTGAGACACGAGTTTGATGCAAACAAATCCACAAAAACGTTGGCTTTGTCTACAGAATCAGCAACTACCGATCCGTCAATAGATGTCAGGGGGGGAAATGAAGATGTTCCAAAGTTTTTACTAATGGCTTTAGCTAAAGACCAAAATTTACGACTGCCTAAAGGAGATGTAGCTAGTTCATTGCATTTTCGTTGTTCGAACAACTTTTTAGTTTTAGTGATGACACTTTTGCAGATATTTCTAGCACCAACGTATTCCACATGACTGTCGACCGATTTATTAGATTTCCATTTAATGTAACATTTATTTTTTAAAGATATTGCATCAGCACAAGCTTTATTGAACCAGGGTTGGGAACGTGAATGACCTATACGGTACTGTTTTTTGGGAATGTATAACTCCATTCCCATGAGGATGACTTCAGATACTGAAAGAGCGATGTCCGAAGAAGAGGACGACTTAAAACAATATTCACGCCATGGAAAGGTTGCAAAGAAATCCCGTAAATCACTCCATCGAGCTGACTTAAAACACCACAAGGTTCTATCGGTTTTGCGAACAACAGTGGAATTAGGTACAGTAGAAATGATTTTTATTAGACAATGGTCGGAAAGACCTAAAGGCGAAAGAACGGAAGTTTTATAAACAAGAGGGTTTGATGTAAGAAAGAGATCTAGAAGATGTGGAGTATGGTTAGGGTTATCAGGGATTCTTGTGGGTTCAGAAATCATTTGTGTGAGATCACATAAAATAGCAAATGTTTCTGCACTATGACCAACAGGATTTCTAGTAGATGAAAACTGAAGCCAATTAGAGTTATGAACATTGAAATCGCCTACAAAGGAGATATCGCAAGAAGGAAACTGAGACAGGAGATAGTCAACTTTCATACTAAGGTAATCGAAGAAGTCTTGAAAGCAGCTGTCATTACGAGACCTATAAATGCAACAGTAGAATTTCACAAAATTAGGACCAGAATGTTTAAACCAAATCACGCCAAAATTCTTATTTTCTAAGGAAGAAACCCTCTTGCAAGCAATTCTGTCCTTGATGTAGGCACATACGCCTCCTTTATATCGAAAGTTAGAGTGAAGGTGGTATTGAGGAAATTGCAAGTCGGGTGACTCGGAGCTTTCAGAGGAGACTTGTGTTTCAGATAGAAACAAAATATCAGGTTGTAATTGTTCAAGATATTGCAGTAGTGAATCAGAAAGTTGATACTTTCGATGACCGAGGTCGCTCGGGCCCTGCCCTCCCGGACATCCGAATGGGGCAGGATTTTACGTCCGGAGTTTATAACTCTAGAAACCACAGCCATCTTATTTTTTAATTTGGGACTTTTAATCCGATAGAAAGACAGTGAGGGCGAGAAGGAAGAATAAGGATGAGAATAGATTAAGGATGATGGAAAAGGTAACCGGCAGCCCTTACCGAGCTCAGAAAATCGGAGACCCAATATTAAGGAGCCCATGGTAAGGGTGGTGGTACCTCCCCGGCTGGCATGAAGTATACATGCCATATTTAGCTTGTTCAGTTTACCAGTGTTAGTTGTACACCTTAACGCCTAAATTTTTAACACCCTGTATGATAAAGATCTAAAAAAATATTTTTGGATAGATTGAACCTTTCTCTAAAAAGAAGGTATACTTGTTCAATATCGATAAAATAAACTATTTTCAAGAAAAAAAAGAGTAAACAAATTTATGTTTCATTTTCATTTAATTAAAAACTTCATAAGTGGGCTCCGTGAAGTATGATACACTCGCGAGCACGACAGATTGAGGACTGCTGTACCCGCCACCCCACATTGTTCCTTAGCACATCACAATGAAACGTGATTCTCTGTAGAAGCTCCCCCTGGTATCAACCGGACTGGAAGAATACACCAAGGTTTTGAGGTGTCCCCACAGGTAAAAATCCAAAGGCGTCAGGTCGGGAGATCTAGGAAGCCAGGCGATAGGTCCACCTCTACCTATCCAACGGTTTGGATAGAAGTTATTTAAGTGTTCCCGCACAGCAACGCTAAAATGAGGTGGTTGCCCATCATGCATAAAGTACATGTTTCGGCAGGTTTGAAGAGGTAAATGCTCTATTAAATCTTGAAAAGCGTTCTGGAGGAACTCCAAATAAAGTTGTGCATTCAATCGCGCCGGCAATACAGATGGTCCAATCAAAAAATTTTCAATGGCTCCTGCCTAGATATTAATTGATTGAAACTGATGTTGATGATGCGAAACAATAGTTGCATGAGGATTTTCATCAGCCCATACATGTGAGTTGTGTAAATTCGTGATATAATTTTTGGTAAAAGCTGCTTCATCTGTAAAAAGAATAGTGGTAATGAAGTTTTCATAATTTCGTTGCTGATCCAATAGCCAGTTTGCGAACTGCATTCTACGAGGAAAATCTTCACGAATCAATTCATGCACTTTTTGCAAATATCGGTATAACAGCTGTTCTTGAAGAACGTCATGAATTATTGTTTTCGGCTTATTAAATTGTGCGGTTAATTTGCGAGTGCTCGTTGAAGGAGTGCCATCTATAGCATTCAAAATATTTTCCCCTAATTCTACCGTACGCACTGTTCTTGTCAGATCACCATCAGTACTTTTTTTCTTAAACATTCCTAAAGTTATAAAGAAAGTCAATATTATTACCTTAGTAACCGAAATCACTCACCATTCTCTCTTAGATGTTGATCAACTCGTTGAAATGTCATCTGATTTGGAATAGTACGATTACGAAATCTCTCGTGATATAATCTTCTTGCTTCCAAAGCATTGCAAGAGGCAAAATCATACATGAGACGCATATCTGCATATTCAATAAAAGTGAATTCATATTTCGAATAAGTTTACAATTCAAATCACCACGAAATCCAAAAATCACTAAATTTAAAGTAAATTAATGTCGATCAATGTATCAGCAATGTGACAAATGTCAAGTTCTAAAATGCAGGTTATTTGACGTATGTTTTTTTAAGTGAAGATAAATAAAATGAACAAGAATTAAAATTATACCTTGTGGGTCAATAAACTCACTTAAGTTTACTACATTTTTTAAATAATTAATATGTTTAATTTGGTTTCCTAATTTATTATTAAAAGTGTTTTCTCGTAAAAATTCGAAAAAACACTGGCTTAATTTTTTTTTAATAATTTATTAATTATGAAACATGAATTCGTTTATTTTCTCGAAAATAGTTCATTTTATCGATATTAAACAAGTATACCTTTTTTTTAGGTAAAAGTTCAAGCTACCCAAAAATATTTTTTTTACATCTTCATCATACAGGGTGTTAAAAATTTAGGCGTTAAGGTGTACAACTTAGTCCATCCCTGGTAAACTAAACAAGCTAAATCTGTTTCAAGGATACAATTTTAAGAGGCCCTTACTAGTGGCCATCATACAGAATTTTTATTAAATTATGTCAAGTAGGGAGTATCTTTCAACACTTTCTAAATAAGGCTCTTCTATTTCGATTGTATTCACATTAATACATCAGTGCATAGACAGTGGTATGCTCATATACATTAAGTTTCATATCCAATAAATAGGTTCTATATTTAGTGCGATTCTTGGATATTACAATTATTTTTTTAAGGTTGCTACGACTGTTCAATTGTTTCCCATATTGGGGTACCTTTCGCCAATGGTTGGGGTACATTTTAACATGAATAATAAAACACATAGATCGTAAACTATAATTCAAACAAAGTGCGTTTTACATGTCATTCAAGTATTAGCTACTTAATGTTAATGCACTACCTAAAATTAAATTGCGAATGATCAATATTACATGACATTAGTGATGATGTCCATTCGGTGCCTTTTGTATTCGAAGGAGAATATAACTGGCGAACTACATCTCCAATTTCTACATTAGAAATGTCTTCTACATAAGGAAAATAAAATTTCAGGCCTTTCTTTCTTAAAAATTGAACTTGTAGCTCGCTCTCAACTTTTTGTTTTATTTGACCTACGTAATGCACTATAGTTTTTGTAGTGCAGAACTTAACAATTATGTAGTCATTCACTCATAAATTTGTATAATCAACTTCATCATCTGATTCTCTATCTTCATCTACTTCTGACAATGGGCCATCAGAGTAATTTTCACTAGACGTTTCAGTGATTGAACCAAAACCTTTCTTTGTGACCTTAATTATCTTCTGCTTCTGAATCCCCTGTGGTTCTAATTCTTCTTTCTCTGGGGTTTCAGTAAGAATTTTTGATCGACCCCTCTTCCTTCCCTGAGAGTTCTCACTTCTAGGCGGTGTCTTGGGATATGGACGTACGGGTTCTGGTGAAACCATTGATGGCATATGAGATAAATGAGACACATTATTTGTCTGTGTACCATCTACCTCAAGCAATGCTGAACTGCACGATGGTTGTTCGGATATAGACAGGTCTACGTTGGGCCTATCAGTGACACTTGATGCATCAAAATCTTCACCTGAGAATGCATTCCTATCAAAAGGATATATTCCCGGTTTGTGAAAACCAGCCCATTATATTTTTTATTGTGAATGCATTTTGAAATGCTTTACCTGCAAGATTAGCAACATTGTGAATGGTAATTGTCTTGCCGGGATGTGACAACATCCAATCATTTTGAGCTACTTTATATTTTGCCTTGAAGGGGCCAATTAGAGAGACATCCAACGGCTGCAACCGATGGGTGCAATGCGGGGGAAAAGTGACCATTACAATTCCGTTTTCCTTCGCATTTATAATTGCATCCAGTGAGCAATGACTTTCGTGTTTGTCTAAAAGAAGTAAAATTGGACTATCTTTACAGCATTTTGTGTGATTCACTATATGCTGCAGAGTTTTGAGAAATAGTGATGAAGTCATCCACTGGGACTATTGACCAGACCTAAGCTACCTGGTGGTGCACCGTTCATGAAGGTATCGTGAAATCTTACCCGGGGGAGTATAAAAACTGGTGGTAGTGTTCCCTGATGCACTGACAATTCCGATCATAGTAACAAGGGTTCTACGCTCCCCGGATACAGCTTGTCCCACCTGCTTTATTCCTTTTTCAGCAATTGTATTCGGAGCTTGAACAACAGTCATCACACCGGTTTCATCGAGATTGAAAAGAATGCTTTTGAAGAACCCGACCATAATTCTCATAAAATTCCATAAGGTTTGTTTTATTGAAGCTAGTAGCCCCTGAGAGGCTTGTATTTTCGAGTTTACGCAAAGACAGATTTAAATGCCTTTTCATGAATCCACGAACCCATTCCAGACCAGCAGTGTTATTTTTCCTCCATGTTTCTGGAAAGTCTTTACCTAACACCAATACGTAATCATATGCCAATTTTTGTAATAGTTTATATGTAAACCATAATTCATATGAGAATATTTTAAAACATACGAAATGAGAAGTTCTTCTTGTTCATTAGTAAATACCTGTTTGAAAATATGTTTCGAAGAATAATTCTCTGAACGCTCTGGTGGTGCACCATTCTCTCCTAATTTCTTTAATCGATAAAAAAAAGCAGTGTGACACATTATAAACTGCAGCTGCCTTTCTCAGTGCCAACTCCTTATTCTTTACGCTATTTATCGATTTTTGCATGTCCTCCTCGGCAAATGCTGGTTTGGTTCGTTTTTTTTATGTAATTTCTGACCATTATAAGACACTACAACAAACATATTCTTTTATTTTCCAAGTTGTTATGCTGAACATGCAATCTATACATATACACATTCGTGTGGGGCACGTTTGAACAATGTTCAAAGGTGCCTCAGGCGAACTGTTCACTACTGCCCCAACAACAACAAAATCTTCAAATAAAAATAACAACTTCTAGGTTAATTTTACCTTTGAGAAACGACTTTCCAGTTACTTCTTCAGAGCAGCATTACACAATAAAGTAGCAACAGAACAAGAAATTCGCGTATGTTCAATAAAATTTAACAAATTGTGTGGTCCAATGTTGTAATTTTCTGTCACAAAATAAAACATCCATATAAAAAACAAACATAGGAATGACCGATCTATAACCGCGTTGTCACTTGTTAAGTACATAGTAGGCAATGTTGCCAACTCGATAAAAATACTGTATTTCGTTTCTAACCATCTACAATTTTACTGTTCAAACGTGCCCCCGTTCTAAGGTGCCCCCTCGCCCCCCGCGTTCTTTAGGGGCTCACATCTCCGTAGGGATGGTCTGAAGGAAACAAATTTATAGGAACCTGTCATGTTATTTTTTCCTCTTCTATCTGAATCCGAGAGATTTCCCACATTTTTCCGGACACCTTGTATATAGGGTGAATCACGACCGACGCCACGGAGTTCTAGGGCGAAGCGGCATATAATCGTTAATTTCTAATACAGTGATATTATGTAAGTCAATATGAGCAACATTTAAAAATATTTTTAAATATACCGGTGCTCCAAAAAATGACATATCAAAGTAATGTTTTTTTAAATGACACCACTTTCATAAAGGTCCCTTTCTACTTATTGGTAAAGAAAAATACTACTACATTAGCAGAAAGACATTAAGTAGGCATTTTGGGGGGATATTTCAATCTACAAATGATCCAGGAACAAATTCCAAAAATTATTAAATAAGTTGAAAATTTGAAGGTTTAGGTATACGAAACCCTTATAGAAGTTGAAAGGTAATTAAGTAAGCTAAACGATACGCGTATAAAATATAGGATGTACCATTTAAAATAAGCCGAATATTTCAGTATGAATGTTCTACTAATTTAACTGAAAGAAATGAACACCCTGCAAAGAGGTGTTTACTATTCAGTCAATAAATACACTAAGGGAACAGCATTTTACTTAAACCTAAGAGTAAATTTGTTGGAGTTAATTTTATTAGAAGATATTTAATTTTTCCTAAAACCCTGTATTTTCAGAAAAATTGATATAACTTGAAACACTCTGTATGTAGGTATAGCGAACCCTTATGAAAGTGTTACTTATTTTTTATGTAAAATTCGAAAATGCAATAATATACGGGGTGTGATTAAAAAAAAACAACTTTGATATGTCACATTTTTGGAGCACCCTGCATATTTCAAAATATTTTTAAAATGTTGCTCATATTGACTTACATAATATCACTGTATTAGAAATTAACGATTATACGATGCTTCACCCTGTGTGTGTGTGTGTGTATATACAGGGTGTGGCGCGAAGAGTTTTGATTAAAAGTAATGGCGGATACAGTTATGTTAAATATCTGAAATTACGAAGCTGTAGGTTTTGGATGACGTTGAGTTCAAATATAATATTGTCCTGAATGTGGCACTTCCGGTTATACCGGAAGTAGACGTCAACTTTGTTATTTTAAATGGAATCTAAAATTTTTTATATTATTTTCGAATTCTGTATGAAATTCTAGATAAAATTTGTGCACAATGTCATATATACCAAAAATGAAGTATTTTCGAGATATTTCGATTTTTTTAAAATTTTGAAAAAATCCTAGTCTACATTCAATAACGTTATTTCCATTAATAACGAAGCTAGTGACGTGAAATTGTAACTAATAAACAACAAGTGCTTGCCCGTTAACTCCATATCTCCATCTCATTGATATTTCATACAGGGTGATTTAAACTTAGCCGCCAACATGCACAATTTAAATCATTTATAAGTTGCTTACTTTAAATAAACACCCTATATTTTATTACATTTTCCGCTGTATTTTTTTAAGCCAATTCGTTTGGTATCAGTATTCCCTATACCTAAATCCAACCACTTTTGAAATATTTCATTATCTTAGTTAAAACATAACAACACTTCATTATTTCAACATTAGTAAAGGATAGGCCTGTCACATGTTAAAATTTGTCAACAAATTTTAACATGTGACAAATCTAAAAATTTCTTATTAATCGTAAATTCTAAATAACTGAAGAATAATCATAAATGATCAATCAATAAACAATTTTAAAAGAAATTAATGTGATGTACAATTTTAGAGAGACATATCTTAATCATAACCTCACATATTGTGTAAGATAGTAGGGAATAGATTAATAACTCAATTAATATAAAACTAATTGTAGTAGCCCTGAAGAAGGCATCTGAATATATGCCGAAAGCTTAGCAAGTAAAGAGTATTCTTCATAAAAACCTCCAGTGTCGTAATTCTAACGAGTGTATTATCTTTAATATCAACAAGTAACGACCGTTTACTTCTTGTTATCATTATATATATATATATATATATATATATATATACATATATATATATATATATATATATATATATATATATATATATATATATATATATATTTTCAAGAAGAAGAATGGGTACTGGCCACACAGTATACAGAAAATCGACGCACACCAATAGATATCTCAACGTCCACTCACACCACCATCCTTCGCAGTTGCAGTCGGTTGTAAAGACACTGGTAACGAGATCAATAAGACTCACGGATTCCACTCACAAGAAAGAGGAGATGGCAACTCTCATAACAGCTCTACTACAAAATGGATTCACAATGAGGAACATCCGGAACGCGTCAAGACCAAGAAATACGAAACCCACAGAAGAAGAGGAACCACCAACAGCCAAGCTCACACTTCCTTATGTAAAGGGAACGGCAGACAAGATTGCAAAAATCCTCAGCAAACAACATAAAGATAACGTTCAACACGGACAGAAAAATATCCTTAACACACGAGACGATTCCCAAAGACTGCCTAATACATGGAAGATAACACTAGCAGAACATCGTCACACAAGGAAACGATCACCCGAACCAGAACGATCCATACCAACATCATGCACAGCCGCACCATCCAACACCGAGAAAGAAGAGAAAGTAAAAGCAGGGAAAGCAGTGAAAGTAAATGTATTAAATTATCTTTAAAAAAAGAAGCCTACACTATTTTTTCTATAAATTTAATCGTTTTTACCAATTTTTAACCAAAATTTTAAACCATGGTATTTTAGTATAAAATCTAAAGTTATCGAGGTCATAAACACACGCGCGAACAGCACTATAATAAGAAAGTAATTAATTTTCGGTTTGCTATTAAAACGGCTCCTTTATTGAATTAAGTATCTCTTACTATTTCAAAAAAGTTGGTCTGTGTCGTCAGCAGAAGGGTTCTCCTCTAATGAGTAAGCTGTGGTTAAAAATTAGGTGCTTTTCCGGGTTGCCACCAATCTGTTTCAAAATTAGGTATTCTTACCATTTCAAGCAAGCTGGACTATAATGTCAGCACCTCATGAATAAACCGAGGTTTAAAAATTAGGTGCTTAATCAGGTCTTACAATTGGTGGTTCAGCTTTATAGGAAACAAATTTATGCAACTATCTGGTGGACGAATACGCCATAACATTCCGGTTTCCTTTAATAGAAGTTTAATACTTGGCCAAACTATAGTACAATTTGTCAATTGGTTGCTAAATTACGAAAAATGCGTTAGACCGAATACACTTTGCGTTAAGATTTTAAAAAATATGACCCAAGTTTGGCAAAATTTGTCTCTTCTGTTTATTATCAGATACGTAAAGGTTTCGTAGAACTCTATTTGGCTCATTCACTGCTTTACAACATTAACTCACTTATCTTCATTAGTACTCCAAAACAATGATATACCAGACAATGGTAATAGATTGCTAACCAAGAATCCAGAATTAAGGTTACGCTGCTTTTCAAATAACTGAAAACCTTCAAATCTGTTGAAAACTGGCCATCTATTTTTTCAGGAAAACAATACTTACGTTCATTCGCACACAAGAAAGAAAAATATAGTTTGATATCTTACAAGCTTGTTAGCTACATTTGGGCAAGAATGTAAGACAAAAACATAGCCAGTTTCAACATATTTATTATGTTTTTGAAACTAGAGCGAAAGTAAAAATATTGTAAAAAAGTTCCTGCGGCAAATAAGGACCGGCAGCTAATACGGCCCAGTAGCCATAATTGAAAACATACGCTTGTTTCTCAAAATCCGGCAACATCAAGTAGCTTCTAACTACTTGTCCAAGGCCACAGGCTATGACAATAATGCAACATCTGAATACCATTTACAAAATCAGTTGCAATCCGAACGGCGCGCCGTGTAGAAGTTAGACTATAAAAATTTACTTAAAATATTTACGTAAATAATTCGTTTGTTTCAAAACAATAAACTCTAGTACATGATGTCTTGTGTTCTACACTGTATTTTGCTGTGAAAACCGTAACAAACAGGTAAGAGGCACACGAAGTTTTTAATTTTTGAATAACCAGGAAGCATTTCGGCTAATAAAGCCCAGTAACTTTCGCCTAATAAGGCCCATTAAACGGTGGTCCTTATTAAACGACGTTGTAAAACATTTTTTTTAGTTCCCCAACAACAATGCCATCAAAAGTGATGGAGCGAGGAAATTGGACTGCAGAACAACTTCAAGCTGCAATTAACGCAGTGGGAGGTAATGAATTTTCGCAAAAAGAAGCTGCTCAACGTTATAATATACATAGGAGAACTATTGGAAACCACGTAAAGTCTGGTGCTCTAGATAAAAAAAATGGACACCACATTAACTCCCGATCAAATAAAACAATTTTCTGAAAGAATAGTTCGTCAGTGCGAAAAATAGGAATGCTCCCAACACCATTGTTGGTACGTCGCTCTGCGTACAAATTCTGTGTTGAAAATAACATTCCACACCGATTTAATGCTGCCAAAAGGGTCGCTGGTAAGGACTGGCTCTATGGTTTTTTTGAAGCGGAAGCCCAATTTCTCAAGACGCAACTGATAAACCCAGCACGTGATCAAAAATTAAATAAAATTATAGTGGACGGGTTCTTTACGAAATTAGCGAAAATTTTTCATGAAATAAATTCACACGAAAAGGGATGTTATTGGCCAAAAAGGTACCAAGATTGTCCACTTAGTTGCTCCTGAGTACGTAGAAAACGTGACCACTGTTGGGTGTGTAATGCACTAGGAAATAGTATCCCACCTATGGTGGTATTTAAGGAAAAGAGGTTGAAACCTGAATGGGAAGAAAACTAAACACCTGGTACCGTCGTTAAAATGGCCGACAAAGGTAACATGACCAGTGAACTTTTCATTGCTTTTCACATGCTAGTTTTTGATGCAGCTGCATGTCACTTGGATATCTCCATCAGCAAGGTTGCAGATGAGTTGGATATAAAGCTGTTTTGCTTGCCTTCTATCACCACGCACGAACTCCAATCCTTCGACAAAGCGGTTTATCGGTCCTTTGAACATCACTGGGACCCAGAAGTCCTCTGATTTTGGGAAGGAAATCCATACAGTCACTTTGGCTAAATTCTTTCTAAAGTTTTGGCCAATTGCATGACATCCGCGAGCGACAGGCTTGTATCCACTTCATCCTACTGTAATTCCTGATTCAGCTTTCGCCCCCTGATTACCAAGTGAACGACCTGACGCTACACAAATTGATCAGAATAACGCTAATAACGAAAACGATATTTAGCTTAATAACTGTAACAATCAGCCTAATAACGTTAATGATGTGCAATCCAACGATCCTGATTCAGACGACTCTACAGATAACAGTCCACATAGTATGAGAAAGAATATTATCCAGCAAGCAGTTCCGCTAGGATCAAAAACTCTTCTGAAACACCTGTCAAAATTAATAGTACGACACAGACAGTAGCAGAAACTGCATGTCTCGATAAATCTTCTAAAGAATTGCTCCCTACGCCTAAACTGTTTAAATTGTTGGTAACCAAAAACCTATTCTCTTCAACAACTTCTAAATCCAAAGCTATAGTGTCCAAAAAAGGAATAAAGAAACACCCAAATGCATATCATCTAATGTCTTAGTGAGAAAACGTCTAAAGGGTAATCTCCCACAAAGTGATTCTTGCTATTGCTTTATGTGTAACAACCAGAACAATTATCTACGCGGAGCTGTGTTATTTCTAACACTTGGTGCCACGAAATATGTATTGGTTTCACAAAAGACGATAATGATGACTATCTGTGTACGTTGTGATTAAGTTTTGTTCTATTTTTTTCGAAGAATTTGATTTACGATTTTTCTTTTTTCTCTTAAAAGTTTCTCACACATTTTAGACTGTGAATGTAGTTTTAGTTTAATTTACGCTAGTTCGAATCACGATAATCTTGGTTTTTGTTGGTTGTTTTTGTCCTTTATTGCTAAAGCATTTTTTTCTTAAATGGTCTTAAATGATCACGAATTGCACAATAAGGGCAATGCTACTGAATATGATATAATAAACTGGCTCTACTCTCTAATATTGAAAGTTAAGCTATGCAATGACAATGACTAAAATGTTTACAGTGCAACGTTCAAAACATCCACCCACAGTAAAGGTAATAATTTGAAAATGGTCTTGATATTTTTAGAATATTGATCACATGTAAATTCGTTGAAAACTTCACATCGACTTTTTTATTTTTTACAAACATTCGTGTAATGTGTTTATCAGTTAACATTACAAATATAGCTGGACATTAATACATTTTAATACCTAACTATTTATCAATCAGTAACATTTTTCTAGAATTTATATTCATATTTGATTTTAGAAAGAAACATCCTAAAGAAGATCATTAATTTCATGTTATAAACGCTTTTAATACAAAAGTACATCCATAGAATCAAAAGCAACATTATGGATAATACCATAACTAAAGGTTATTTGTTTTAAAATTTGAAAAATATGTGGCAACACAGCAGGGACGCCCACTGATACCATTAACTAAATATACAGAGTCCTGTAAGATACAAAAGTATTTACTAGACTCCAACTAAACCTACACATGGCTCAGAAGCTACCTTGTACTATAAACGTAAACAGTGTATAACCCGGTGTATACCTGTGGACGCCAACTAACAATTTTGTAGACCGGATGCCATCTTGATGCGTGTAGATAAATACATTTATATATATATATATATATATATATATATATATATATATATATATATATATATATATATATATATATATATATATATATATATATATATATTTATATTCACTTATTTGTATGCCTGGTTGGAATGCAGTTTGTTCTTCCTCCAACTTGTATTCCACATATCTCCTTAGCCTGTTCTCCAGTATTTTTGTATAAACCTCATGTGTTGTTTGGGCCAGACATATAACTGTATAATTATCACATCTTGTAGTTTCTCCCTTCTTGTGTATTGGTATGATCAGGTTATATTCCCATTCTTTAGGAATTTAACTATTTCTGGGGCTACCGCGTCTTCTCTGCTTCTTTCCCAATGTTTTACCGCTGTAATGCTTCTTGCATTTCTGCTTTGGTTATTTCTTGGATGTCTCTTCTGTTGTCACTTTTTCTTCCGCCTTCCTCCTTTGTTTTCTCAAATTTTTTCTCTTCAAAATATGTTTTCCTTTGGAAATCGGCCCATAAATAAGGGAAATATGATATTTTCTTGAAAAACTAGAGAAGCTTGTTAATTCAAAAATCAAAGCTGAAAGAAGAAAAAGTTACTAAGGAAATGTTATATATGACAAAATCTACATTATGTATATGGTTGGTATTAACGGTTGATACATTTTGTATAGTGCATAATTTCAGCAACTGTGAGTTAAAGTTATGTACACAATTGTAATTCTCGAATTATGTACATAATTATAATTATTAAGCACATAATTTATTATACTCATAATTTTAATTACGAAGTATTATGTACATTTTCATTTTGAATGATTCATAAGTACCTAATTTCAATTCTAAAATTTTATTATGTACAGGGTGGTTCATTTTCGATGTTTTCTTGTGGGAAGTATCCTTTCTATTACAGATTGACAAAAAGTAATATTGGGTCCTTGTGCTCGATTTTGGTGTTAATTAAGATCCAATAATCATAATCAAGATATCTCTGACCGTTATAGCGCAATTAGCCAAAATTGAAAAAATGGCGATTTTGAAAAACTTGAATAACTTTTTAAGTAGAATCCGTTACTGCATTCACATTTTTGATACCTCCATAATTTAAAAATATATGACATAAAGTTGTATTTTTTTATATGGAAACCATAGTTGGCTATGACATTTTTTTTGTGCTTTTCAAAAATATATATTACACTTCTATGCTATTTTAATAATTAATTGATTTTTTGACGTTTTTCTTAATTGGTATATTTATGAAGGATAACAGTTGGCTTAGAAAACAAGATATGAAATTGAATAGAGATATTCTACTCAAAAAAGAAATTTCACTTCCAGTAAAATATTTTAGAGACATTTTGTAATTCAAATAAGTTTAATTGTAATGTTGGTCTTGTGGAATGGTAACAAATTATAAAATCTAGAGATTGAATATAAAATTATCAAAAAACTCAAATGCAAATTGAAATGAAATGAAAATAAACAATATAACTTCATCAGAAATTATGAACAGCTAACAGCAAATCAATTTTTATACATATGTAAACATCCAATTCTATAAACGAACAAAAATATGAACACAAAATATCAATATAAATAAAAACACATTAAAACTACAAATATTTATCAAACTGTGTGCCCTTTTTGGATGCAGACTTCGCATCGTCTTTTAATTGAATTTATAGTTATATATAGATAATGGTGTTAATTGTGTAAAAGCCACACAAACACTTTCTTTTATCATTCCCAATATTATTAGTTCTTTTGCATGTGTTTTTAAAAAAACCCACAAAAAGAAAACTAGAGGCGAAAGATCGGGTGAACGAGCAGGCCGCAAAATTGGTGCTGTTGTTCCCATCCAGCTATTAGGAAAACGTAAATTTAAGTAAGAATTATGTGTGGGAGCTCCATCTTGTTGAAATATTACATTGTAATATTGTGCTAAAGGAAGACTCTCTAGAAATCCCTCCAAATGAATTCATAGAATATTGAGATATTTCATTGACTTTAATGTTCCTTCATACATGTGATAATAAAAACGTCCGTTTTTAATGCAGCACCACACATTTATTCCAACACTGACATGAGTGTTAGTATCTCGTCAGTAAGGTAAATTGTGATTATTAAAAATACCATCACTACTGATATGCGCCTTGTCGGACCATGCAATAGAATTTGAAAAATTAGGTATATTTTGGCACTGACTTATATACTAGTAACAAAACTCAGTACGCCGCCTTCTAAGGTCTATTGTCAAAAAATGTTCTTTCCGAAATCTATAGCAATGGTATTTGTTTCTTTAAAATTTGAAGGGCTTTGCTTCGAGAAACGCCTACACTAACCATTTGTCTAGATGAATTTGTTGGCTCTACTTCGACTTGTCTTAAGACGACCATTGAATTTTCTTCAGAATTTCGTTTAGAGTAAGTTTTTGGCCTGGGATTTTTAAATTTTCAATAACCTAAAATTAACTAAGATATTGTTTTGAGCTAGCAAAAATTTTAATTTCTATTAACTAAACCATTCAAAAATATTTTTATTTGGCTGCTGCCTTTCAGGAAAATTTTGTAAATATAATTCCGATGTCACATTCTTATCACCTTCGGATAATATAAAACACTTTTAACATGCAAAATTTTTCTGAATCTGTATAATTAGGCATGTTAATAACTAAATTCCACGATCACTTTTTTGCACACTTCTAATTTTTAATATATTATTTGACATATAGGTATCATTTGTTTTTACTTAAATAAATCTCAGCCTCATATGCCTACTGTGTATTCTTAATATAAAACGTAGATAAGAGAAACTTAAAAAATCATTAATTACTAAATAGCATAGAAGTGTTATAGATTTTTGAAAAGCACAAAAAAAATGTCATAGCCAACTATGGTTTCCATATAAAAAAATACAACTTTATGCCATATCTTTTTAAATTAAGGAGGCATTAAAAATGTGAATACACTAACAGATTCTATATAAAAAAGTGCCTTAAGAATGTTTTTACAGTTTGTCGATAGTCGATACATTTAGAAATAAAAAAGTTATTCAAGTTTCTCAAAATCGCCATTTTTTTCAATTTTGGCTAATTGCGCAATAACGGTCAGAGATATCTTGATTACGACTATTGGATCTTAATTAACACCAAAATCGAGCACAAGGACCCATATTACTTTTTGTCTATCTGCAATAGAAAGCGTACTTCCCATAAGAAAACATCAAAATGAACCACCCTGCTCATAATTTTAATTCTGAATTATTATGTGCTGAAATAAAATTTTGTAATAATAAAAATTGGAATATTTAGACATGTGACAATATTAAATGTAGAATTAAAATTATGCCTACACACAATAACAAGTGTTAATTCTTATTAACATGTTCTAAATAAGGGAAATATGATATTTTCTTGAAAAACTAGAGAAGCTTGTAAATTTAAAAATCAAATCTACATTATGTATATGGTTGGTATTAACGGTTGATACATTCTGTATAGTCATATGATTGAATAGAGCATAATTTCAGCAACTGTGAATTCAAGTTATGTACACAATTGTAATTCTCGAATTATATGCATAATTATAATTATTATGCACATAATTTATTATACTCATCATTTTAATTATGAAGTATTGTGTACATTTTCATTTTGAATGATTCATAAGTACCTAATTTCAATTCTAAAATTTTATTATGTACAGGGTGGTTTCGATGTTTTCTTATGGGAAGTATCCTTTCTATTACAAATAGACAAAAAGTAATATTGGGTCCTTGTGCTACATTTTGGTGTTAATTAAGATCCAATAATCATAATCAAGATATCTCTGACCGTTATTGCGCAATTAGCCAAAATTGAAAAAATGGCGACTTGGAAAAACTTGAATAACTTTTTTATTTCTAAATGTATCGACAAACTGTAAAAACATTCTTAAGGCACTTTTTAGGTAGAATCCGTTAGTGCATTCACATTTTTAATACCTCCTTAATTTAAAAAGATATGACATAAAGTTGTATTTTTTTTATATGGAAACCATAGTTGGCTGACATTTTTTTTGTGCTTTTGAAAAATATATAACACTCTATGCTATTTTAATAATTAATTGATTTTTTATGTTTTTCTTAATTGGTATATTTATGAAGGATAACAGTTGGCTTAGAAAACAAGATATGAAATTGAATAGAGATATTCTACTCAAAAAAGAAATTTCACTTCCAGTAAAATATTTTAGACGTTTTGTAATTCAAATAAGTTCAATTGTAATGTTGGTCTTGTGGAATGGTAACAAATTATAAAATCTAAAGATTGAATATAAAATTATCAAAAAACCTCAAATGCAAATTGAAATGAAATGAAAATAAACAATATAACTTCATCGGAAATTATGAAAAGCTAACAGCAAATCAATTTTTATACGTATGTAAACATCCAATTCTATAAACGAACAAAAATATGAACACAAAATATCAATATAAAAAACACATTAAAACTACAAATATTTATCAAACTGCACCCTTTTTGGATGCAGACTTCGCATTGTCTTCTAATTGAATTTTTAGTTATATATATATAGATAATGGTGTTAATTGTGTAAAAGCCACACGAACACTTTCTTTTAACTCATTCTCAATATTATTAGTTCTTTTGTATATAATGTTTTTCAAAAAACCCCATAAAAAGAAATTTAGAGGCAAAAGATCAGGTGAACGAGCAGGCCACAAAATTGGTGCTGTTGTTCCCATCCAGCTATTAGGAAAACGTAAATTTAAATAGTCACTAACTACACGAGAATTATGTGCGGGAGCTCCATCTTGCTGAAATATGACATTGTAATATTGTGCTATAGGAAGACTCTCTAGAAATCCCTCCAAATGAATTCATAGAATATCGAGATATTTCATTGAGTTTAATGCTCCTTCATACATGTGATAATAAAAACGTCCGTTTTTAATGCAGCACCACACATTTATTCCAACACTGACATGAGCGTTAGTATCTGCCCAGTAAGGGAAATTGTGATTATTAAAAATACCATCACTACTGATGAAAATAAACAATATAACTTCATCGGAAATTATGAAAAGCTAACAGCAAATCAATTTTTATACGTATGTAAACATCCAATTCTATAAACGAACAAAAATATGAACACAAAATATCAATATAAAAAACACATTAAAACTACAAATATTTATCAAACTGCACCCTTTTTGGATGCAGACTTGCCTCGTCGGACCATGCAATAGAGTTTGAAAAATTAGGTATATTTTGGCACTGACTTATATACCAGTTACAAAACTCAGTACGCCGCCTTCTATGGTCTATTGCCAAAAAATGTTCTTACCGAAATCTATAGCAATGGTATTTGTGTTTCTTTAAAATTCGAAGGGCTTTGCTTCGAGACACGCCTACATTAACCATTTGTCTAGATGAAGTTGTTGGCTCTGCTTCGACTTGTCCTAAGACGACCATTGAATTTTCTTCAAAATTTCGTTTAGAGTAATTTTTAAATTTTTCAGTAACCTAAAATTAACTAAGATATTGTTTTGAGCTAGCAAAAATTTTAATTTCTATTAACTAAACCATTCAAAAATATTTTTATTTGGCTGCTGCCTTTCAGGAAAATTTTGTAAATATAATTCCGATGTCACATTCTTATCACCTTCGGATTATATAAAACACTTTAACATGCAAAATTTTTCTGAATTTGTATAATTAGGCATGTTAATAACTAAATTCCAAGATCACTTTTTTGCACACTTCTAATTTTTAATTTATTATTTGACATATAGGTATCATTTGTTTTTACTTAAATAAAATCTCAGCCTCCTATGTATTCTTAATATAAAACGTAAATAAGAAAAACTTAAAAAATCAATTAATTACCAAATAGCATAGAAGTGTTATAGATTTTTGAAAAGCACAAAAAAATGTCATAGCCAACTATGCTTTCCATATAAAAAAATACAACTTTATGCCATATCTTTTTAAATTAAGGAGGTATTAAAAATGTGAATGCACTAACGGATTCTACTTATAAAAGTGCCTTAAGAATGTTTTTACAGTTTGTCGATACATTTAGAAATAAAAAAGTTATAAAAGTTTCTCAAAATCGCCCTTTTTCAATTTTGGCTAATTGTGCAATAACGGTCAGAGATATCTTGATTATGAGTATTGGATCTTAACACGTTGACTGCCAATTACGAGTTATCTCATAGTTTGCGTTCTTGTCTCGGACGCCAACTACGAGATAACTCGTATTTTATTTACTTACCATATTTGTACAGCTACGATTAAATTCGTAGTGTATCAATGTAAATATGAATAGATGTTCTCAAGGAAGAGAACAAAAAAGTTAAGATTGGCTTACATAAACAGAAAATTTAATAAATGAACTGAAAATATATTCATACAAAGTTTATGCAACATCAACAGTAAAAGTCTTGTGATAATTTTTAAAACAACCTTGCACACAAAGGGCTGGCTTCTCTTCACAGATGGGACAAATTTTTAGCTTTTGTGCAAATTCGACATTGTTTTGTTGGATGCTACTTTTTTTCTTTCTTGCAATTTCATTTTCTTTGAAGCTCTTCTTCAATCAATGCGTAAACGAATGCTTCTCTAAATTTTATGCTTGAAAACTTTTATGAGCACTATGTACATATATATAGTGCGACCTTCTTGAGCCATATATTTTTCTTAGGGCTGTGTAGTATGACACCATTTGATCTGATCGATCAATGCGAAACATTCCTTGATTGTAATCCCGAATTATATTCGGTTTCATAGAATTTTTTCGTGTCTGGATATGAACTAACTTGTAGTTGGCTTCCGTGAAGAACTTTCTGTTACACAAACCAACTACAAGATAGTTCGTAAGATCTTTTATTTTTTTTTTTTTGCAAAAAACACATTTTATATGCTTTTTTATGATCATTATGTACTATATAGTTTTTAATAATATGATATGAATAATTTAAATTGGCTTTCTAGACCGGAATCTTGAAAAGTACCGTGGCAGTCAACATGTTAATTAACACCAAAATCATGCACAAGGAACCATATTACTTTTTGTCTATCTGTAATAGAAAGGGTACTTCCCATAAGAAAACATCAAAATGAACCACCCTGCACATAATTTTAATTCTGAATTATTATATGCTGAAATAAAATTTTGTAATAATAAAAATTGGAATATTTAGACATGTGACAATAATAAATGTAGAATTAAAATTATGCCTACACACAATAACAATTGTTAATTCTTATTAACATGTTCTCTACTAACATTATTACCAATGACATGCACTATGTGTTAATTTGCTTTTTTCTTTTGTAATACTTCAATTTTGTGTAAAATATGTAATTCTGTAGTTTATAAAAGTACATTGTTTTTGCAAAATTTCGAATTTGTGTCATCAGCATTTTGGCAACAACT
Source organism: Vesta saturnalis (assembly GCA_036346205.1). Classification (NCBI taxonomy): domain Eukaryota; kingdom Metazoa; phylum Arthropoda; class Insecta; order Coleoptera; family Lampyridae; genus Vesta; species Vesta saturnalis. Next base: position 1,579,449 of record JARFJB010000865.1, read on the forward strand.
TCTTGTTATTATAATACTGAAGCGTGTCCCGTAAGATGCCCTATTACCGACACGGGACTGTGCATATGATAAGGTATGTTTGCCGTTAGAAATCTGAAATTTATAAAAGTACATTGTTTTTGCAAAATTTCGAATCTGTGTCATCAGCATTTTGGCAACAACTTCTTATTATAATACTGAAGCGTGTCCCGTAAGATGCCCTATTACCGACACAGGACAGGACAGTTTTCTTTGTGCCTATACATAACATGTCATAAATCTATGCTCTAGTAAAAATTTCTCATATAAACCATTTCTGGATATTGCAATACTAAAATCAAAATAGTAGAATTTGCATTTCTTTAATATTATCCTGTACAAATTTACAGAAATTACTCTACAATTGTTAAGTTAAATTGCACAATCTTTTTTTTAAGTTACAAGATATAAAACAAAACAAATAACAAGTACTAACAAAACAGTTACAAATAAATATAGCACTGATTCAGACTTAAAAGCTACTGTGTTTAACTAGTAATTGACAAGATCAATTATCAGTAATTGTAAATTGAGAAAAAAAAAAATTACAAGCAGATCTTATGTCACACTCTTGATAAACTGGAAACCCTGAGCAACCTGGAAATGAAAATCCATTTCCAATACAATCATATATAATAAGAGAACAAGCATTCCAATAAGTTAAAACAACAATCAATAACTGCAACTTTCATCTAAATTTAATCAATATAATTTATACTAATAATTTGACAATATTCATATCTCATTTCGTTTCAAGATCAAATTCTTATACATAAAATATACGATTTCTGTTTCAAAATAAATTTTAAGTGAAATAAATGTGATCTTATATGAATTAATTAATTCACATGAAACATTTATTTCTACACTTAAGTGAAAACATCACCAATGAAGGCAGACGAAAGAGGTAGCTTCTATTTTTTCTTACGCTATGTTCAATTATCAACACAGACTAAACTATTTCATTTATAACAGTAACAATTCTAACCCGTAATAGACATAACACATTTTTTACAGTAATCCCCAATATTAGTAAACTTAAATTTCCTTTTTTTGATAAATTCTGGCTATTTGGAAGACGTTAATAATTCTTTTTGTTACTAAGAGTCACGATCACTGCTTCCTACATTAAAAGTCTTTTCGATTGTCCACATTTTACAAACAAATAATAATAGAAGGAATATTAAAAAAAAAGAAAGAATTGGCACCAATTTTTTCGATTAAACCAAATCTAAGCCAACACCAACAGGCTCAATTTTTTCGATACATAATCAGACTTATCTGGTTTTACGTTAACGTTTTAAGACTCTTAGACGCAAATAACAAATTTGCACTTTGATCGTAGATATTAATTAGTTATCTTCACATAAGATCACTATTATTTCTATACATGATAAAAATTGTGATATGGTGTTCATTAGGTACATTATATGTATTCTATTTAATTAACTATTATCTTAAATGTATAAAGTAGCATATTAACATAAAATTTACCATAGAATTCATTTGGTTATTTTAATATATTTAACGTACATAACAGTGGTTAAGCAAGAATCAGTTCTTGATCTAAATAAATCTGAAAGCATTTGTTATAACATACATACAGTCAAACTCACTTAAGACGAGCACTGATAAAACGAGATTCTGGATATAACAAGTGTTTCGTAGGTAAATTGATTGAAATTGTAATAGATTACGTAATAAATTTTCTCGCTTATTACGTTCACGTTTCATGGACACATTTTAAAAGACTTAAAATAGATTAAAAGAGATTACCTACTGCTTAGAATTCGCTTATGCCTTCTGGCTTACCAATTGTACACATTGTACCTGTTTACACTTGCAGCATTCGGGAACAATTTAACTGACGTGAAAAAATTAAAAAAGTGTACTAGTGATGATATTGATAAAGAGCTAATTGTGTGGTTTAAAAACAAAAGAAGTGCCGGTTTACTCATTAATGGGCCCATTTTAAAAACGCAGACAGAGAAGTTCGCGGAACAATTAAATTATACAGACTTGTGTAATAATGGGTGGATTGATCGCTTTAAAAACCGCAATAACATTGTGTATGGAAAAATAAATGGTGAAGCGAAATCAGTGGACACTAACGTTACAGGTGAGAGGTTAAAAAGTGTTTGGCTCGAATTACGACAAAAATTTAAAGATGTAAACATCTACAATGCCGACGAAGCCGGATTATTTTTCAATTTAACACCAGATACCATTTTAAAATTTCAAAATGAAAAATGTATTGGTGGAAAAATGTTGAAAAATCGTCGCACTGTTTTAATTTGCGCCAATACGATGGAAAGTGACAAAAAAAATTGTTGGTAATCGGAAAATCACGAAATCCTGTTTTAAAAATGTTAAGTGCCTACCAGTTGACTACACCTCTAACAAGAAAGCTTGGATGACATCTACAATTTTTGAAGAAGAAATTAGAAAATGGGATAATAAATTACAACGTAACAACCGAAAGATTTTATTATTGGTTGATAATTGCCCAGCGCATCCTGAATTGCAAAATTTAACCAACATCACCCTTATTTTTTTACCACCAAACAAAACGTCTTATCCTTCAACCTATGGACCAAGGGATTATCAGGAGTTTTAAAAATTTCTACCGTCGCTTATTAGTGTTACAGTTAATCGATTGAATGGAAAATAAACAGGATATTAAAATAAGCGTGTTAGATGCAATTCGCCTAATGAGTGATGCGTGGAATAATGTGACCCCCACAACAATTCAGAACTGTTACAAAAAAGCTGGAAGCTGGTTTTGTTTCTGCTGTAAATGAAAGTTTCGAAGAAGAAGATGATCTTTCTTTATCTGCTTGGTTACAGACACCGATAATTTTCAAAATTGCGTGTCCTTAGATGACCACGTAGATATTGATGCCGATGTGATTACTGCGGGTTTAAAAACTGACGAAGAAACTATACAAGAAATTACAGAACGGGAAGCTGAAAGTGATGAAGGTGATATAGACAGTAATGAGTGTGATAAACCCATACCTGTTACACTCGCTAAAGCAGGCCACGCATTGGTATTATTGATGCAGTTTTTTGAAGAAAATGGTAGTAGTGAGCAAATATTTAAATCTATACGTGTTTTAAGAGGTAGTCTCAATGATGTTAAATTTAAACCAAAACGTCAGCTAAAAATAAATGAAATTTTTAATAACTCTCCTAATGCTTAAGAAATATTCCGCTTTTTAATGCAAAATAATGTATTTTTATGCGTAATAAACAATATTTTTAAAAATGTAGTATCCTTTTTAATTTTTTGAGTTTTTTGGATATAACGAGCAAAAATTAGCAGTCCCAGAGGTCTCGTTTTAACCGAGTTTCACTGTATTTAAAATAAAAAATTCGATAGGTACTTATGCAGTTAAACATTATACAAATATCCAATTAAATAGTCACCAAGAACTAACATTAGAAATTATGTTAGCAAACATACATCATACCTACCACAAACCAACTGTGTACAAATGATTCAGAAAATTTTGGTAAGCATAATTGGCATAAAAGAAACTGCGCAACTTTAAATCTAAAGCTACAGTAGCAGTCTACAAAGAATAAGTTCAAAAAAATTAATAAAACAACCAAATGAATAGTGCAATTGTACTACTACAAAAACATAAATTATACATGTAATATGCTACGAAATTTACCACTTAAGTATATTTTTCTAATTTAAAACAAGACTAGAAAATTAAGTAAATAGTACCATAAAAATAATTGTTTTTTTTCTAGTTCTGTATAAGTCTATATTTTGGAATGTATATTTTACGATTACTAGTGATATACAGATATTGGTCTTTTATAGAGTTGATGCTTCTTTATCCGGAATGTTGTTTAGGTGATTATCTGTATCCCAATAAAAATATGGTGGTCCTTGCGTAAAGCAGTATTTCATATCTAGTGGTGTTCCTTCATTTACATAATACATTAGATAGAAATTACACATTTCATCCTTATTCGTTGCACTAAAAAATTAAATATTATTAGTTATTATTATCATTTGTAATAGAATAAATGATATAAGTAGCATAGTAATTAAATTTTTCCCACATTCTTGAAATGTTAGGATTTACTATAGTGTAAATTTATTTTATTTATGCTGTGCATAATAGTGTCGCCGATAGAGGTTTAGGAAAAAATATTGAACGTAAAATGTGTGAGTGCAGCTTAGTTTTATTTTATTGGCCAAGCAACATTGAGGGATTCAATTTGAGCTATCATCAGAATGCATATAGGCGTTATTAACATACTGTGTCCCATACCGGATTCCCCTACAGTATGAACAAAATAATCATGAATACTATGACCACGGACGGCTTTTAGTGTGTGACAATTTTTATACTACAGTAAATGTAGCTACAACAATTTACTAAAAAGGAAAACTTACATTTGCGATACATACCTAATAAGAAGACGTTATCCACGGACACTCCAAGCTTTGAAGTTGAAAAAAAAATGAAATACATGGAATGCAAAAGGGACTTGTCAAAGTTTTAGAGTAGATGTACGAAAGAATTGTGTCTATATTGACAACTGTTCCAAATCACATGGCAAGCCTTCTTGAAAAACCCGATAGATGTGGTAACATTGCTAAGAACCCGCAATGTATTTTCGACTACAATGATGCAAAAAAAAGTCTACTAAGGTAAGTCATAATTTTAAACTTTTGATTGTAAAAATAGTTGTATATTGTAGTGATCAAATGGCTTCTTACCAGAATCCATTAAGAAAGGGGCTGAAATGGTACAAAAAAGTTGCAACAGAAATTTTCTTTGGATCTGCTATGACAAATGTCTGATTTTTAGAACTTTTTCGGAGGCCCAAATTTCGATTTTCGAGTTAACATTTCTAAAGCATCAGGTTCAACAGAATCATCAATCCCTAGACCATGCAGTCCCAAAGGAATACATACATTAGTGGAAAGGGGTCCCGATAATAAAAAATGGAAAAAATGTAAAGGGTGCTACCAAACATTACGAAAAACCATGAATAGTCGTCCAGCTGACGAGCTGACTAAAGTTAAAAAAGTGTACAAGTTTTGTGAAAATTATGTGCAAGACCAGGGCTTTGTCTTAATTGTTTTAATAATGCTCATGCAATTTAATTCTGTTTAAATATTAAAACGTTTGTTTTAAGGGAAGTTTTATTTTAGTTACTCTTGAATATGTTATATCGGATAGTTATAACTAAATAAAACAAGTGTTCTGCATTTAATAATTTTCTCTTAGTCTCTCTTTGCTTATTTCGCCTTACAACGGCTGGCGGCTTAGATGATTATTTTCTACAAAGTGGTATTTTTTTGTTATATGCCAGCATTATTGCTGTAATTATTATTTTATTGGTTTTTGTCACTATTATAAAAAATATCTAAATCCTGTTCAACCGACTGATTAGTAGTAGACAATACATTATGTCAAAAACTTGTTTTCTAATAAACTTTCAACAAATTACACAAAACTTAACAAAATTCTTACGGGTGGATATATCCTATACCGTAACGGTTTTAAAATTCATGCGGGACATATATACTAGGTTGGAGCGGGAAAAATTGACTTAGTATACTACCACCTAAAAATTTCAGGTCCCTAACGCTATTTCTTGAGGTGCCACAAGTGTCCTGAATTTTTGAAATCTGAAAGTATGATTTTATTTTAGCGTGTCAAGCGCCTGAAATAATTATCCACTGTTTCAGATAAATAATCTTCATCAGCAATGACTGCAAAAACACCTTTACCTTGAACTCGTGGAAGAAACACTCAATGTCCACTATATGGAATTGGTTCACCATTTACTACAAACGTTCTGCCGACTTACGAGAAAGCTTCATTGCCTACAATATCAAAAGAAAGAATTGTGGAAAGAATCCGAGAATACCACAAAAAATATCGGGAACTACTAAAACCCTATAAACAGAGAGCTAATGTTGCAAGCTACATAAAAAAGATCGAAGAGTTTAAGAAAGAATCAAAAGGTTTATTCGATATCGCAACCTGCAAGTGCATCTGTTTTGAATAGTGTACATGCGAACAATTGAAGAAAATACCTGTCTGAGAGAGATCAGCGAAGTGCTAGAAAAATGATGATAGCAAACGTTGACAGCAATACCACGAAACAAATGGAGAAAAGAGAGAAAAGGAAATTGCGAGAAGCGGCATCGTCTAATATTGTAAAATCTGTCAAGCTACAAAAGGGTGCTAATGATTCCGAAATTGGAACTTCCTTGGAAGTGTGTCTTAGTTTGTCATCAACTTCTTCTGAGTCTTCACCAGAACCTCCTATTTCGATTATGTCTGGACAAATGCGTAAATCTCTACCAAATTTAGCACGAGAGTGCGATAGATGGAGTATCTCTGATCGTGGAGCAGCTACGGTGTCCTCAGCATTACTTCAGGACCTTGAAGTTGTGACCAAAGATTTCATCAGTTATAGATCGCAGTAAAGTGAGACGAGAGAGGCAGAAGCTTAGACAGCTAAATCAATCAAACAATAAAAAAGATCTCATGCTCAAATCAATATATTTTGATGGCCGAAAAGATTTAACAAGAAAAACAATTTTAAAAGATTGCGTTTATCACCCCATAAACTCCTCTGAAGAACATGTGGTTTTGGTGCAGGAGCCGATGTCCGAATATTTAGGACATGTAACTGCTTTATCGAGAACATCTTCCAACATATTTACGGCCATTACGAATTTTTTATCCTTGAAGGGGTACAAAATTGAAGAGTTAGTTGCCATTGAATGCGACGGAACTAATGTAAATACCGGAAATGAAAATGGCGTAATGCGTAAATTAGAAGTTCATTACAAAAAACCACTTCATTGGTTTGTGCGCCTCTTACACACAAATGAGCTTACTCTTCGGCATCTCTTAGTGGCCTTGGATGGTGCGACGCATGGTCCAAATGCATTTTCTGGTCCAATAGGTAGAGCATTAAAGAACTGCATGCAGCCAGTTGTAAAATACATGGCAATTGAAGGAAATCTATTACCAGCAGTTGATTTGGCGGAATCAAGTAACGATCAGAGTTATCTGTATAGAATAGTCTTGGCTGTAACGTCTGGTGAGTGTTCCCAGCATTTATCTAATCTTCAGCCGGGCCCTATTTCGCATTCACGTTGGCTAGTAGAATACTGCGTTTATATATTTCATCTGAAAAACTCTCTGAGAACCTGACAACTTTAGCTACCTATATCGTCAAAGTTTACGCACCAGTTTGGTTTGCGATCAAAACCAAGAATGGATGTTGGAATGGAACACGACATTTGTGGCAAGTTATTTATTTGAGCAGATATCTGCCACGAAGTTTGAGAAACGCAATCGATCCAGTCATTCAAAGGAACGCATACTTTGCACATCCGGAGAATCTATTGCTGGCTATGCTAACTGAAGATAAAGCAACCATCAGAACTCTAGCTCTACGTCGAATTTTGAAAACTAGGAACCAGAGACAAGACCACCTGGGTGTTAGAAGATTCAAAGTTCCAGAAATCAATTTTGAAGCCGGCGAGTACTATGAAATGATAAGTTATGCCAGTTATTCAAACAGTGAGCCTCCATTAACAAGATCAATAGGCGTAGAAGAACTTAAAGGTTATCTTGATACAAAAGAACATATAATGACATTTCCAAATTACCCCTGTCACACACAGTCTCGTTGAGCGATGTGTTCGTTTGGTCACAGAAGATGCAGCAACAGTAGGCGAATCGCAGAGAGACGGATATATTAACTCAAGACTGAAGTCCAGATCTTTGATGCCCCAATTTGAAAAAAAATCTGATTGTAAATTAGATTAAGAATGTGTTTTTCCTATTCCATAATACTTTCCTTAACTGTTTGAATTATCTTGTCATAATCCATTCTTTTGAAAACTGAAACTTTTGTTTTTCTCTATTTTTTTTATTTTCCTTAGTTGTATTGTGGCAGCACTAGATATTTAATTTATACCCTACATTTTCTTTAAGTTCACTTTAAAATAACCACCCAAGATAAGAAAAATAAATGTTACTTATGTAATAAAAAAAATTCAAAGTATACCGTTTTTTTCTCGTTTTTTCGCAAATTTGGATGCTTTGTGGCACCTGAGGATGTCAGTAGATTTTCAAATTATTTTTGTGGCAAACTAATCTCATATCACACCAACTTTTGCACACCCAAGCTTTTTGATATCTCCAAAAAAAAATGTTCACTCCACCCTAATATATACTCTGTATCGTACTCAGAAAGCAGATGGATTTAGTTAATCCAAATAAGGGTACAATTAAATTGTCGTGCCCACGAATGAGGTAGTTATGATGGTCTGAATGTTTGGAAATTGTTTTTTGCGTTGAATATTTTTGTTCGGGGATAATATAAGTAAAAAAAAAAAAACTTGACAAATATTAAATTATTACAAGTTTTTTTTATGAACGAATAAGTTCAAAAGTAGATAGATATGTAATTAAAAATTATTTATAATTATAATAATGTTTAATTACATATTTACTTTTGAACAATTTGAACTTATTCTTTCATAAAAAAATTATAATAATCCTAAATGTATGTTTATTTACCGAGTTCTGCCACAGTTATGATTTCACCCACTTCAACATTGCTCTATGCATTCCAAACCTCATCAGTTTCTTCAACAAAAGCTCACACTGTCAAAAGCCTTGGAGAAGGCAGTGTGCACCAACAACGATTAATCAAGAATAGACCAATTTGTTTGCAATTGTATATGTCCCAACATAATCGCAAACTGCCAGAAGATGGCTGCCACCATAGTTGACAACATCTTATTATACTAATTATTAGTGAAGTGTTTTTTCAAAGGTTTAGATAAGCTCAACGTTATTATTTGTTGTTTATAGTGATAATAAGTAAAACTTATGCTGTATTGTGTGTTTTTTGTAACTGTGGTTTCATATTTTAATTGGGTTAGTTGGCCTATTTCCACAGAAAGCGAACAAAAGTGTGGAAATAGGCAGACTAACCCAATTAAAAAAGTATAACTTAAGTTTTATAATGACGAGACTGTGTGTAGTATGTAGAAAAATGAACTAGTTAAGTCGTAACCTTACATTCATCTGTAAGTAACCAAACCATAGACATAACATTATTATTTGCAGACTCCTAGTAAGCAAAAATTAGAAAATTCATATTATGTCTGCTTATTAACCTGAAGCACAAATACTGTTTCACATTTTACTACAACTTTTTTATAAAAAAAATCTGATGTGTGCAACACATGACAATTAAATATGACGACCAAGATACATTATCTTAAATTTAAGTTACTGTTTAAATAAATACCTATAAAGCTTGACGTACTAAACAAAAATTATCACGATCGAAAAAGTTGATCAGAGAAAGTAAATAATCATAATCACTCAGTATACATTTATTTAGTTCTTAAATTGAAAACGTATAAATATGTGCATAAAAGTACAATTTTTATAAACATATATATCCACTTGTTATCCATATGTTTCTATTGATGGGGTTACATTTTTACATTTATTCCATAGTTAACTTTCATTGTTGCAAAAACAACAATTGTTAATTATATTTAAGGGCGACTTTTGAGGGGTGTTGTTGCATGGAGTTGTTGCTGATGGAGTTCTAGAGGGAGCGTTTTGGAAGTGTTTGTAGAAATTGGTGGAAATATTTAGATAAATGATCGAAGTAAATGTTTCAATCTAAATTTGTGAGACCACATCTACAAAAAATTCTACAAACTGGTATATTATAACAATTTCCATCATTATAATTGTTTATTATTAATTTTAATTTTTTTATAAAATTGTTTTCTGTAATCATTTTTTGAATATTTATTGTTTCACAGATGGGCTTCAAAATAAAAGATTTATATTTCCTTCTTCAAGTATTTCAATATATTTATTGTAAGTATAAATTTTAAGATATTAGAATATAATTCCTAAATGACATAAGTTCTATTTAATAATAAAAAAAAGTAATTAGGATTCTAACATTTTTAAATTCCTCATAATGTGTAAAAAATGCAAACAAAAAAGTGTGAAAATTTTTGACCAAAAGGCCCAAAAATTGTCTTTTTCCAAAAATCATGTGACATGGTCAGAAATGGCTCAAAACGATTAAAAATGCAAAAAAAAATTTTTTGAAAAATTTTGACCGAAGGGTCAAAAAAGTTTTTTTCCCAAATTCATTTCAAATGGTCAGAAATGGCTCAAAACGTGTAAAAATGCAAAAAAAGTTTTGAAAATGTTTGACCCAAGGGCCAAAACGTGTAAAAATGCAAAAAAAATGTCGAGCATTTTTTAGCAAAGGGCCAAAAAAATTTCTTTCCAGATATCGTCTCAAATGGTCAGAAATGGTTCAAAACGTGTAAAAATGTATAAAAAAGAAAATGTTTGACCAAAGGGCCAAAAAATTTTTTTCGTTTTTCGTTTTAAATGGCCAGAAATGCCTTAACACGTCTAATAAGACAAGAAAAAAAAAACCTCGTACATTATGCGTCTTCAACCCGAGACGCATCAACCAAACGCGCTGCCACTGCGCTACGGGAGGAGTTTACAAACGAAAAACTTGGTAGATATTTAATTCTAGGATGGTCCACTTTGTTTCCTACATAAAGACGTGGCGGTTTGCTAAAATACATGATATAAGCATTGTTTTTAATTGTTTATTGTTTGGTTACATTGACGTTATTAATAACCACAGCCCCTTCAGAAATGTACGTCGCTGCCAGAAAGGTATGTTATGTTGGAGTAAAAAAATTCCTTATAAAATGATAAGGAATGCTGAGTCTATTTTTGATTAATCGTCATTAGTATACACTGAATCCACAGTATACCCCTCCTCCAAGGCACTGACAATGTAGTCATGGTACACCAGCAGGTTGCTTGAAACTGAGTGATTTTCACAAAAGCCATATTGATCCTGATTGATAACATTTTGAAATGTTTTCTTCAAAAAATCAGACACTAGTGGCTCAAATTATTTAAGGTTTCGGGACATTAAATAGACTGGTCGATAGTTCTCAGCCATATCCTTGGTACTGAATTTTTATACACAAGTGTTAAGTATGATTGAGTTAGGTATAGTAGCCTAGTGTGAATTTACGCTAAATATTTAATCGTTCTAAGACAAAGAAGTATTGTTTTTTTAAAGATGTGGCATAAAAATATGCAAATTGTGAACACTGTCGAAAATGTGCATGTTAAACTTATCTTTTAGTTGAGTTGATCGGCCTATTTCCACAGTTTTCTTCTTGCGCAGGTGTATTGCGCTTAAGCTCTTCGCGCATTATTGGAATCCATATGGATTTCATTTCCACACTAGCTTGGCTCATTGAATTTTCTGCTAGTGTGATGTATGTGGCGGCTTCTTTGAGTTTCCGACGAGTTGTGTTCTCGTACTTTGCCACTATCTGTATGTTATCCCATTGGATGAGGTTGTCTACATTCCAGACATGTTCGGCGATTCTCGATTTTTATGTTTCGTCCTAGCGGACGTTGTTCTTATGTTCCTGCGTTCTCACTTTGAGTGGTCTACTACTCTCTCCTATGTATGATCTGCCACATTCGCATGGTAGGTTGTATACACAATTCTTGGAATTCTGATCTTCATAGTATGGTTTGGTTTAGGTTAGTATTCTCCTGAGCGTTCTGACCGATTTGAAGGCAGTGCGTATCTTGTATTTGCTGCTTATCCTTCTTATTTTGTCTGAGGTATCTTGTATATGGTATTATCGCTGTATATTTAGGTTCTTCTTTTTCGGTTACCCTTTCCCTGTTTAAGTTAGGTGTTAGATCAGGGTAGCCATTTTCTTTGAGTGTTATTTGCGCGAGATTGTATGCCAGAAAAGCGACGCGATACTTAGAATTTTCTTATAGATAAGAATTGAAAGTGAAGCTAATATAGATCTTATAGCGTGTTAACATAAGTTTAATTTTTCAATGTACTGGAGACGATGAAAACAGATTGGGTTACATGGAAATACGTTTTAGTACGAAAATTTTCTCGTTTTTACCGCGCGAACTGTTGGACGAATTTTTAGTAAAATAATTGACTAGGGTTCTTGAAATGTAAAATGGCGAATTTTGAGGAAGTTGCGGAAAGATCATGAGGGTCCAGACTTGAGACCAGTAAGGCGTGTGTGATTCGTACCCTTATGTAAACAACCCTTGTCGTGTGAGCCTGAAGAACGTGTTGTGGAATCGTAGTATGAGGGGTTACTACCCAGCTTCGCTTTGGCGTATTTTTATGAAGTGTCCGCATGTGATTTTTTTGTCAAGTTTTCTCCGATGTATTGGTTTCTTGTAAAGGAAAAATAATTGAAAACCACCTTATTAGCGTTTTAATTAAACAGACGGTTAGTTTAATGAACTTGTGATTGTTATCGGTGTCACTTGGATGAGAAGTTGTTTATTTGAAATAACAAAAAGCTGTGTAGAGGCGGCAAAAGTTATCACGCTGTCAGCTTTTATTTACGAAATTGCTCGTCATTTAATTACTTAACATTATTTGTTATTGAATTTTCTACGTTGGCCGTATAGTACATTATTTTTAAGGTTCTGTTTAATTGAAAAGGGTGTAAGCCACCTCTCTATCGAAAGTGCTTTTATAGAAGTAAAAGAAAGGAAAAATAGGCATAGTGTATTTAAATATTAAGTGAATTTAAAGCTCGTATCTGTTGACAAGAACTGTTATTGTTGAGTTAAAATTTCTTGTGGTGTACTTATTGGCGTTTCTTTTACAGTTTAGAGATGTTACAAGGGTGTTATTCATTTTATGTTCGATTATAGTTTTGTTGTTGGTCTAATTTTAGTTTGAGTGTTTGATATCAATTAAGATAGACGACAGTGGCAGTTTTGTTTGAAATTAAGATAAATCAAATCAATTATGTTTATACACAAAAATCACCCCCACCCGTGCTTGGGTACAAAATAATCTATCTAATTTAGTGTGGCTTTAATCACGTGCTATGGCCCCACGTTACTTTAAAGGAACGTACCATACAAATTGGGGTTTCTTACACAATTTAGTTTTAATGCCATCACTACGTCGTAAATAGAATTAAGCGTTAAAACATTAAAATGGCGGCTCTGTGTAGACAGGTGGCATGAACAGTTTATTTTTACAACATTATTTACGCCTTTCTTCGTTAAAACAACATAAACACAAATTTATTTAGTTTGATTTGAAGCAGTTACTGTTGGTATAACGAACAATTTTTGACAGTTTTGAATTTTCTAGAGTCACTGCTAAATACAGGTATGTTACTTGAATGATACATTGAGCTATAAATATTTTTATTATTAGAGTGATCATTTTAGTTGAAACAATGTAAACACAAATTTATTTAGTTTGATTTGAAGCAGTTACTGCTAGTAAAACGAACAATTTTTGACACAGTTTTGAATTTTCTAGTTTTATGCCGAGAGATGAGAAAAAATTATTCTGAAATTTTAAGCAAAGCAGTAGATTATGGAGAATTATCTGATGAATCCTTGATGAGTGGTAGCGGTGAAGAAAATGATTTTGTAGCCGAACTTTCAGATAAATTTTCGTTTCTCGATGAACAAAAACCAAGTTGCTCACGAAATAATTGGACAGTAGAGACAAGCAAAATAGCAGCAGTGAAGAAGTGAGTGATTATGAATTGGATGATGAAGATGTAAGCAGTGAAGAAGATAACTACAAGAGCCAAAACCAACTATCAAGTAATAAAAGAAGGGTTATTTCAAAATATAAAAATAACCCTGCCAATACCACTGATAAGCTTTTCAAAGTTTGGCCTCATAAATTAATTGAAAAATTCAACAAGATTCCTATGACTGCAAAACTTTGTGTGGATGAGCAAATAATTCCATACACTCCTTGGAACAATATTTGAAAACGAAGCCGAAAAATAGGGCTATAAAGCCTTTGTTTTATGTAGATCAGATGGGCTAATTTACAATTGGGAACTATATTCTGGTTCAATACCTCTAGATCGATCTCTTACTGATTTAGGTAACAGTGGAAATGTTGTTACGAGACTTTCAAATATCGTTCCTAGAAACTATTACTTCAAAATTTACTACGATAACTGGTTCAACAGCCCAAAACTGTAAGTAGAGCTATTCAAACTAGGTGTACTGAGTCTGGAAACAATCAGATTAGATCGTTTGGAAGGATGTACCTTTTCTGTAGACAATGAAATGTCGAAAAAAGGGAGAGGTACTATGGAAGAACGAAAAGCAAAAAAAGATGTTGACATCATTGAATAAAGTGGTATGACAAGAATGCCAAATCCAAAATGGATGTTTCATGTCCAAATGCAGTTGGGCAATACAATCAGTTTATGGGTGGCGTTGATCTAATAGATTCATTAATTGCTTTATATCGAACAACCATTAGAAGCAAAAAGTGGTATCATAAAATCTACTTTCATCTTATGGATTTATGCATAGCTGCTTTACAGACACGACTGTAAACGCTGTAATATTGCTAGTAAGCAACAAATGTGTTTGCTGCAGTTCAAAACTGATTTAGTTCACACATTGTGTACACTACGAAAGGTTGTATCTGATAGTCAGAAAAGAGGACGCCTCACTGGCTCCCCAAGTATTCAGCAAGAGATTGAAAATAAGAAGCGCAAAGGCAAGATCGCTGAAATGCCCAATTAAGATACTAGAAGAGACAAAATTACACATTGGCCTACTTTTAGTGAAACGCGGGGAAGATGTAAGAATCCTGGAAGCCATGGGATTCCTAAAGTTGTTTGTTCTAAGTGTAAGCAATATTTATGTTTCACACCAACATCCAACTGCTTTACGCAGTTTCACAACCAATGACGCCCAATATTGCTTTAAAGTAACGTACCCTGAAGTATATTAAGGGATGACTTTTTTTATTATATTATAAGTTACTTACGTTAATAAACATCATTTAAATAGTGTAACAGTCGATTATTTTTTTGTTTCAACTTTTATAAAATCGGGCCATAGAGGGTTAAGGTGCCACACAATAAAAAAATTCTTTAATCTGTAAACTATTACTAACACCAATAAATTCAAAACTTTAAAACGATATTGAGCAATAAAATAATTTGATTTACTTTACTTTTATATGCTAAATAAGTGCATGAAGATACCCCGTGTGTACAGTAATGCACAAAGCAAAAAAAATATATATTTACACTTTTGCGCCTATCGAATACTTACCCCACATGCGTATATGTGCTCCGAGTGCTTTTCATTGTACATCTAGCTGCCTACATTAAACCAAAGCATTAAATGTTTACGTTTTACAAAAAATACTACAGAAACTTACTAAAATATCTCCAGTACGAATAGGATCTTTATTTAAAACGGGATAAAACATTTGTGGCGTTAAAGGATCTCGTTTCCCGAGCAAAGTCCAATGATGCTTTCTATCTTCACCTTCATGTATACCGTATCCAGCAACCACTTTTCCTAAAATTGACTTGTACTATTTCACAACTCTAAAGTTAACATTTTTTTACCTAAGCCATGTGTGTGAGTTCTGTAAGCAAACGGGTATATGGTCTTATTCTCAAATATACGGCAATCAGACTCCATATGTGTAACCGAGTTGGGGGGAATTGCTCCACCTGTACCCAACAGGATCACTCCTGCCAATTTTTTTCTCCTATAACAATCTTGAGTTAGTATCACTTTTAGTGCAAACTGTTGTAAACAAAATATAAGGTAAACTTGTCAACGTTGCTGTACAGTTGACCGAAGCAAACATAATAGCTGAGAGTGAGGAACTAGCGCTGTCATCTTTTTCAGAGTACATCCAGGTTAAGAAGTATTTTGGCGGTAAATTTAAATATTTGAAAATTGGTTCTTAAACCGCAACACAAGTAACTACCTAGAGAGCATAAATAATGTCCAGACGATATTATTTTCTACTAGAAATATCAAAACTTTAGTCCATACCATGAAATTAGCAGCTTGTATTTGACATTTTTGGAATTGAGAGCTATTTTCAGTGTTTTCTATTATTATTCGCTTATTTTCATTGATATTACTGTTTAATTAGTCTTTCTTAAGATTCATTGTTTACAAAAAAGTTTAAAATAAGTAAGTACAGCATAAACCTAAGTACAGCTTTAACCTAAATGTAAACGATTTAGATTAAGCAATGTCCTACTCTCTGCAAGAAAACCAATTTATGTTGAAATCTTATTTTCGAAATAGGCAGTAGCATGAAAATGGTGAATGGATTTATTCAGTTTCGAAGTACAGGCAGTGTTGACAAGAGTAAATCATCTATATGTAGTGTTTTAACTGAAAATGTGGTTGATAAACTAGTGTGCATAGAACGTATTCCTAAAAAATTTACGGCAATTATAACAAACAGGTACAAACTTTTAATTATTATTTTTACTATGACAATAATTAATTATTTTATGCATTATAGGCGTGTTATGAAATGTGTCGAAAAGCACTTAAACAAAAGTTACATTATCGTCCATACAAAATAACTATAATTCCTGATTATGAGACACACATGAACTGCACCAGTGGTTTAATAATAATTTGAGGAATGACGAAATGCTAGATATGTAATTTTTTAGTGATGAAGCGTGGCTTTATCTAATGGGTTACACAATGTCATAAAATACAATATACGGTTTGGTCTGACGAGCCCCTGGTGAATTTGTGCAAGCTCCATTACATCCTACAGAAATTGGTGTATATGTAGCCATGTCACGTATTTTTAAAAAATGCCATTAGAGCTGTGATACAAAACATTAATCAAGACTAGTTAAAAAATGTGTAACAATATGAAAAAACGTATAGATACTGGTTTAAATAATAATGGAGGTCATAATTTAGAATTAAAAATCCCAAATTAAAAAATGTTTAATCCATTATACTGTAACTGTTAAATAAGTATAACTGTTATTATAATAAAATTTTAAATTTCTGGAAGAAAGTTTGATTTCATAGGCAGTGGAACGTATTTTGTTTTGGACATAAATTAATGCTCTCACAGTAGCTGGAATTAATCAAGACGTTGTTGATGCTAAATAATTATCCACTACAAATGAATCCATTAACTTTAATACACATTATTACAAAATAAGTATGTATATAAAACAATGCATAACATGTTATTACAAAATAAGAAATTCAAAAATTATGTATGTTATTACAAAATTTTAAAAACTGCATAATACGTTTGTGTCTAGATCTCGGCCCACAAATACAAAAAAAAAAAATTATAAAATGCAAAGCAAACATTATAAATTTAAACTTTTATTCACTGTCTGAAACTTCATTGTCAGAGTTTGTGTCATCGTCAGATAGCCCAGTATTAATTGTGATAATCAATTTTTCAACTTCTTGATCTATCAATCTGCCTCGCTGCCACATTTCTTCCGCTATATGATCGACGTGTGTGCAATGTTTTCCCCAATCTGATTGGCTTATTTCAGCAAAGGCTGTTCACACTAAATTTTCTATTTGAAGGTCACTTTGATCGACGTTATGCATTGCCACCTTGTGTTTTACCATACTCCATATCAACTCGATGGGATTTAAGTCGCAATGATAGGGTGGTAAGCGTACTACAGTGTGGTCATGGTTCTTCAACAATTTATCAACATAATATCGCTTAGCTTGATTCTGTGCCTTAACGAATGTTATTAATTCAGCCTTATGCATTGTACTGGTAGAAGAAACCCCAATTGCTTTCGTGCAGTTCGGGTTGGGGGTTCATTGATTTGCACACTATGGTATGGCGCATTATGCATTACAATAATTGCCATTAGGTGGTAAATTTGGTATTGTTTTTCCACCCACTGCATAAAATTATGATGGTTCATATCATCATAGTAATCTCCTGATATGCTTTTGGATTTAAATATTAACAACCCATGATTCACAAATCCGTAGGCACCACCTGCGTTGTCAGGTTGCGTTGACGCACCCTGTATGTAGGATGTTGTAATGTTGTGTATTACGTGTTTTGAGTGCGAGTGTATTGAGTTTGAACGAAAAAAAAAAATTTTGTGTATATGTATAATGTATGTGGGTGTATGATACGCCACTGGAAATGTACGAGAAATATAATTCAGTATGTAGATACGTGGATTTGAATATAAGAGAGACTTTAGTGTTGGAATAATTAGATTCTGATGAATGTAAATGTGAAAAGAAATTTGTCGATGGGACGATAATGTTTGCTACTGTGTTGCTACTTGATAAAGAATGGAATGTTGGTGGAAAAGGAGTAATTTTGGTCAGAAGATGTGAAGTATAAGTGTAGAATGTTTTAGAAAATATGTAGAGAAAGATGGGGTATGTTTAAGTGTTAATTTCAGAAAGTTTTCGTAATGTTGTGCAATTTGTTTTAAGAATACATGTATGTATATGGGATTTGAGACCTTAGACGGTACTTATTTTTGCAAATGTTGCGGAAGGAGATCGAGCGCAGATGGGAGATAAACGGTGAAAGTTGTGTAATGGTCCAGAGTGGCCACTGAATGAATGTGATGACGAAAAATGGCTTCTTCAGGAAGTCATTGGAAAATTTGTAAGTAAAAACAAATATGGCGATGTATTGTAGTTATGAGCGTGGTTGTACAGATGGCAGCAGCTATCGGGACCATGAAATTTTGAATGAATACTATTGGAGAATATAGCGCGGAAGGAAGACATGTTTAAAGATGGATGACTGAAGTTATAAATAGGAAAGTCAGGATTGACGGAGCTTTTCGTTTTGGCTGTTGCTTGTGGTGAAGGTTGGGGAGACGCGCGCGCGAGGTGTAAGTGTAACTTAGATGGGTTAAGTTGGAGTTATATTTGTGAATAATATTGAAGGCAGTCATTGTTTAAACAACTGCGTAACCCGAAAGGGGATGAATCGTATAAGACATTCATAAATAGAACAATTAATTAAATTGAGGTTGAAGATAAAAATTAGTTTGTTTATTTTCAAGAAAGTAAAAAGTGCATAAGCAGATTTATAAACAGTTAACAGTTGTTATGTTAAAGTGTTAAGTGCAGCGCGTGTTCTTGTACCGATATTGAGCTAAAATTATTTATGGGACCACTTTTAAGTAAACGAAATTTTCGTAATAAATTAAGCCAATGTTGAGGTAATTTTTATGTGACATTAAAAGTTTATTTGTGTAAGGAAGGACTAAACTTTCCTAAAGGTTGCTAGAAATTTTAAGAGGCAACCAAATGTGTATGGTTTATTACGTTATTGGAGTAATAACTGTGTATAGTTGGACTAATCGCGATTACAGAAAGGAATAAGTGTTTGTGGAATTGTGAAGCATTTGTTATGTGCAGTCAGGGAATTTAAGGAATACAAATGTACTACAAATAATTGATTTACGGGAAGAAAGAAAAGCGTAGGATGAATGGACAATTTTAAGTAAGAATTAGATTTAAGAACCTTGAAAATTTAGTAAAGCACGATTATCTTTTCTTTGTTGTGATTTGCGTAATGTTTAATTAATTATTGTTGAAGGAAAAAGATAATCGGTCTCGAGGTATGTTGTACCTATTGGTTGTTTTAGTATTAAGAATTTTTGAAGAAACACAAATTTGTATTGACAGTGGTTTTTCAACCACGCTGTTGTGTATGTAAACATTTGTTTTTATTATTTTATTCAGGACAATATATATTTATCGTTAACTTTTTATTTTTGTTTATTTAGCCAGTTATGAGATACATTTGTGACGTTTACTTAATTGGTGACTAGTTTTTTGACAAGTCAAAGGTAAACTTTGCATATTTTGGATTTTCAAGATTGAACAACCTGAAAGGTTATATTTGCCAGGTTGATTGCAAAATTTCATGTTAGTTACATTAGCGCAATGCACAATTAACGGATCAGCTGTTGTTTTAAATTTCATTTAGTATAACAAAAGTTGGAGTTTTGAGAACTTACATATTTACGAATGTCAGTACGATTCAGAAATGTTATGAAAATTAAATTAAATTTAAAAGATATCGTTCATGTTAGGAATTTTAAAAATTAATTACCGTTCATTGAATGAATTTGAATAATCAATTTTATTTTGGAAGTTTTGGTATACGAGGTGTATAAAAAGTTTTTAATAACCTGGGTAGTACTATATATATTTGAGTTTGAGTTGAATTGTTTTGGACGAGTGTTTGTTTTAGAACCCTCGTGTGAAAGTTTACTGAGTAAGCACAATCCTACTTTCCACAATCAAGTAGGGTTAATTAACATCCAGCTTAAGACAATTATTTTAGCAAAGTTTCGATTGTGGTGGCGCCTAGAGACATATTTTCCCGGACTGAGCTGTTTGAATGTAGGTGTAAGGTGTTTGAGCATATTAATCATTAATTTTACTTATTATTTCGACCACGCCCATCTCCCTGTTAGCTGGCTTGGCAACCCGCTTACATTAGTAAGCATACACGACGCCTAGTGCGGTTTGGACGTGTAACAGCGTGTACAATAATGTATCGTTGACCTGATTTATTGGTTCGGTATACTCCAGGCTGGTCTTCAGATTGCCACACCATATGAAGGATGGATATAGGTTTCATCCAAAAAAGTTACCGGTTTCTTGTTTTCCCCCAGACTCCTGAGCATTATTCTATCGCAGCTTACATAAGTAGCGAGAATGCCAAGCAACGATATCCCAGTGTTCTTTTATTGTGGCATTTTTAAAATTTGAATCTTACATTTAGTGATTGCTTTCGAAGCGTATCTTCCCCACCAGCATAATTTACTTTGTTTTTCATTTTATCAACCAATATTTTTATTGTTGGAACTTTCTTGTCGACAGTATTAAACTTCCTGAATTGTGCTTATTAAAATGCCTAAGTCACAATCATCAAAAAATAATTTGTTTGATCCTCCGCTTCGTTTCTTTTTAGAAGGCGATTTTATTACCTGATTTTTAGATAATTGCTTTTCCTTTCTAATTCTCATTATAGTTCACTTGCCTTCTCCAAAGAAAAACTCCATTCACCAGCAGCTTTTTATCTATCAAAGAATACTAATCACATTACTAATAATGTTTCGTGCTTCGCAATGAATACTTTTCTTCGATTTAGGTTCCATATTTCTAACCTAAAAGACAATTTATTAAAAATAAGATGTTAGCTAAAATATTTATAGATACCTATTTTTACAAACACAACTAGCAATATTGCTTTGAAAAAAGCAGATTTTACTAACGAGTAACGCAGAATAAGAAAGAAATTAACACACAACTACAAACAATACCGTCAAGTATACATTTGATTTGTGAATGTACTAAAATAAATATTTTTGTGCGATTGGTTAAAAATTTCAAATAAAATTCTTTTATTCACATATTTTCCGACTATCTTGTTTGCTTCGGAGCGCTGTAGGTTACTTACGGTTTCTCTGTATACATCAAAAATATGCCAGAATCGTCAGTACTGCCATCTATAGACAAACGGTTAAAATTAAGAATAACAATAAATCATTAGTCACTAAAAACAACCTTTGAATCTTTCAGTGTGTGCGTAATGTACTTGCAGTACTAAATATTGAATCTGAGTGCCTTCACCAATTTGGAATCCGACATCTTCGGGAACTTCAAATTTTTTTGCATCTCTAGCCCAAGCGTATAGTACCTAAAAATAGGTTGGTAACAGTCTAGTTCAAGGAAGAGAAGTCTTACGTGAGAGCCAGATTCGCATGGACTTGCCCTAGGTATGTCAGAGTCAGCATGAAAATCCGCCATTTCCCCACAGTTCCTAAAACATCTCATAAAACTTTTTAAGCAAATTCTGTGGGATATTTTTTACCAATATGGTTGATTACTACCAGGTGTTGTACAACCATATAGCAAGATGTGATGAGCAGTCTCCATAGTTGCATTCGGTTCAAAACCCACTGCAAAAAAAATTACTTTGAATATGATAAAATATCATAAATAATTTTTGTTTTATACATATGTACGTTTCGTAATAATTGCGACATTCCTTAACACTTGCAAAAACAATTTATGTGCGCATGTAAGGCATCGTTTTGATAGCAAAAGAGAACTGAGGGCGAAAAAAAAGCAAATGATCTAAATATTAACAGGGTCGCTTAACTCGCTTAGAAGTAGAACTTTCAAAATGCGAGATACACGCATAAAGTAAGAGATGATCAAGGCATCATAGCAGCATTCGGCTCAAAACCCAGCATCAATATGTATACCATACGTATGGTATGGCATTAGGCAATATTTCATTTTTCTAATGTTAACAGATACTTTGATAGTTTGATTCTGCCAGAAATTTATTAACTAAATATTAATAATTTTTATTTAAAGCACACACCCTCGCACGCACATACGCACATGTACGTTTGGTAATATTTGTTGAACCCGAATGTATGATGTATATACATGTGGCATCAATCCCAATGCAATCATATAACATTTTCTGTCATTTTCGAAATTAACTTACCTGCGTAGCCCACTAAACTATTAAATTTATGAGTAAAAAATCACTAGTATTGTGTATATAGAAGTGCACCACAAACTTTATTTTGGGAAAAACGTTTAACGGGCTCCATAACACAAGTAATTACTATTTGTATATGAATGTTAGACATTTTGATAGCAAAAGATATAAAAAAAAATATACTAGTGAATAAAAAAAGGAAATGATTTGTTGCTTGTTTCGCATTCCTTCTCCATTCATTTACAGTGCAAAACTATTTGGACGTACCACTAAACAGTATGAGGTATCATATTTATTAGGTAAGTGTATTATTAGTTGAGTTGATCGGCCTATTTTCACAGTTTTTGCTTTTAAAGCGGACTCTGCTTCCGTCATCAGGCTTGAGTCGAATTCATATATTATGATTTTGTCCCAAACACTTGACTACTCTGAGATTCGAAATTGGTACCTTTCACTTGTAAGTCTGACACCTTTGCCGCTGAGCCACTGAGTAATCCAATATATATTTTTTAGTGCGATGTATGTGTCTTCGGCGATTCTTGATTCTTCTGTGTTGTCTTTGCAGATGTCCATAGGTTCCTGAGTTCTCACTTTGAGTGGTCTACTGCTCTCTCGTATGTAAAATCTGCCACATTCGTAAGGTAGGTAATTACAGTAATATATATTGCCTATTGTTGCATCATCAATATGTTGCCCTTTTTCTTGTTTTATGAATGTAAAGTTTCGAACACTTCGGAAAGAGAAATACAGTTAACTACTATCAAAGTAAACAGTTTAGTCACTTTGAAGGTTTTTTTTACCAGATTGGCGGGGCCGATTTGCGTAAAATTTTTGCTATTTAACAATTGATATATTGTTGTTAAAATATGTAAATTCTAATGTGTTTAATTGGCGTAGTTTTAAAAGTGATGAATTTTATTTATAAAAAGGTACTATAAATCTTACCATTTCTAAACACGCTCGACTTTAAACCATAAATATTTTATTTTCCAATGCAAATCAATCAAATTGGAGAATTAGGTAGTTGGATTCTTTCTGAACCTATTACCAAAAATAAATTGTAATAAATTGTTTCCATTTGCTTGTAAATAGCCCAAACAGACTAACATGACCAATTCTCACTACGTGAAGTAAACAAACTTTTTTTTGTCATAACATTAAGGAATTTTCTAAATAACATAAATATAAAAATATTTTCTTAAAATATACCCGCGATTATACGATTATGCGGTTTTGAAAAATGTAGTTATTGAAGAACGATGACAAACCGCCACCGTTTTTAATCTAGGAGAGGCGGCACGCATGTACTATAGCTTGTGAAGGAAAAATTTGTACACATCTTTGTACCTTCAATTCAAGTCAATATATTATTTGTGAGGCAAAATATTGTGTTAAATGAGGACATATAAAGGTTCGAACCTAGAGCGATAATTGTATTAGGATGGTCTATAAAAATGACGTTTTTTATGAAAAACTTTATTTAATGATAAAATAACAAATAAAACGTTTTATTCCCTAAAGTATAAACCAGCGTTTCTCAACCGAAAACGTACGACGGACCAATAAAATGTCTATTTTTTCAACGCGGACCTTTGAAAACATTGCTTTATTTAATTTTTTAATTATAAAATAAACAAAATTCAATAGTATCTTTTATGTAAAAGATTACAGTATAATTACAACAAAATTAAAGAAATATATATTTTTTTAAAGTAGCAAACATTAACTTAAAACTAAATCAATGAGATTGCTGTTTTTCTTTTTCACTGACTAATCCTTGGAGTCAGAGTAGTAAGGGCAAGATGTAAAGCAGGTCCAACAGCCAAACGATTTCGTTACTTTGTTTTTATTGCACACATTGCTGAGAATTCAGTCTTGCACAAGTATGTTGTCGCAAAGTGAAGTAAGATTCTGATTGCCTTCTCGTGTAATATGGGATATTCACTCATAACTTTCATTCAGAAATGTATTATATTTGTTGATTCAAATAATGATTTTAAATTCAAATCCGAATTTAATTCAAGGAGCTTCTCCTGTTCAGAGTCGCTTAGTTTAAGTATATTAATTCCATGTTCAATAAAAGGATTAACTATCCACGAATTTCCCGGTCGAATATCTTCCTGTTGTGGATAATAACTGTCAAATGAACGAGAAAACGCTTCTAAATGATCGCAACTCAAAAACAGTATTAAACTTTACATTGGACACATATAGTCCATTAGTATCAGCCAAAAACAGGTCGGGTGAATGTGTATAGAAGAAAACTAGTAAAATCGGCGTTATACCACGTTCTTTTTAGAACTAGTTTCAGTTATACTAGTTTCTCTAATACTCAATGTCTGAGTTTCTCCCTTGAAAAATGGTATAATTTAAATTATATTAGTTTCCTTTTATACCAGTTTCTCTCTAGACCACATTTCAATTATACAACATTCCCTGACAGTATAATTTCTGAGTTTTTCACTAGATAAAGTAGTATAATTCGAATTATATCACTGGCAAACGATTAATTAAGGAACATTATGTAGGCCTTTATATAAGCACTATGAAAGATGATGCAAGCTAATCCACAAGATGGTTAACCTGAATTTTAGTGTAACTGTTTTATGAACACTGTATATAGCATGATCATAACATAAAGATAACATACACTCTCCACTCAGCATTTTTGTGAAGGCTAAACCAATTTCGGAAAATAACATTTAGAGTTAGTGTGTACAAAATTGGTGCTAAGTAAAAAAAAAAAAGGTCTAGATAGATTTTTGTGGAAAATGTGAATATCCAATGAAAACTGGGCATCGAGTTTTTCACGAAAACAATATATATATATATATATATATATATATATATATATATATATATATATATATATATATAATAATTTTCATACCAACTTGAACCTAAAGTACGTATGCGAGCATACAAACCTGAACCAACTTAACAATTCTGAGCCATATACAGGGTGGCGCATTTGTGTGACAAAGTCCCATATCTCCTTTTTTTTTAAAGAGATACAAAAAAACCTTAAACACAAAAATTGTAAGATATGTTCTGGTGCATATTCCAAAAATATTTTTAATTATACAGGGTAGATCATAAAAGCTTAGAAGTAATTTAAAATTTTTTTAAATAGAAAACCCTACATATTATTACATATTTAGATTCTACATACAATTTTAGACACATTTTATGTATAATGTCCTATACCTAGTCTAACCGTTTTGACAAATTTCAAATTTTTGTCAAAATGACGTTTGCAAGCCAAAACATAGGTGGAAATCTTTTCTAAACGAAGCCTTTATCAATTAGTTATGGTTGGTTTACTTGGAAATGGGGACCTACTCTAATGGGCTGTATTGATATTTTTGTAATACATTCATACAGGGTGATCACAAATGGACAATAAAAAGTAGATTAAAAAAAACCTATAGTCATTTTTTTTTAATGGAAACCCCCTATTTTTTAATTCTATCTTATTTAGCATTAAAAATAAGGGTGACTTTGTATAAGAGTGTATATTCCAAAAAATTATAGTTTTTGAAATAATGACAATTTAACATTTTTTTATTGTAAAAAGGCTATACGGCTTTTAAGTTTTGTTGTTAGATGGCCGTGGCGACGAGGCGTGGCATATAAAAATAATAGAGATCATCAGAAACGTCATTATTTATTGTCAGTTGATAATTTGTGTGACGTATTAGTGTATTTTATAGCAAATTGTCGCCTGCCCATCAGGAACCAACTCAAAGTGAATTTTCTGTGCTAGGATTATTGAAGTAAATCCACTTTTCATCGCAAGTAATGACCCGTTTAAAGAAACGTTTATCCCAAGGATTGGAAAGCATTTGATCACAAACCTGAACTCGCCGTTCTGCCATTGATGGGGTTAAGTAGTGACGTGACGAACTTCTCTACAGCGTCTATTGGCTTTTCCAAGTTGATGCAAATGGCGCCTTACGGTTTCTTTGGAATACCCACGTTCACCTGACAACTTACGGGTACTTGTCGATGGATTTCCTTCAACAACATCTTGAAGTTCAGCGTTACTTAACGAGTTGGACCGACCAGAACTTTGTTTCCTCTTGACACTTGTATCTCCGCCAGTAAATTTTCGAAACCAGCGCAACGCCGTACGAATGTTCACTATTCTTTCCTCTTCCATTTCGCACATTTTTTTAACTGCGCCGGTTGCAGAAACGTTTTGTTTCCAGTAATGACGCAACAGTATCAACATTTCGTATTTTTCGTCAGCCATTTTGACGTTTATTGCTAGTTAGAAACAAAACAATATCAAAAGAAGATTATAGGGGGGCATTCGCCTGATTGATCACCTTTTAATACTGCATAGCATTAACGTATAAAACGTTTTCTAGATAGGAGCAGAAGGGCTCAATAAGAAACTCTAAAAAAACGACATTTTTTTATGGGCCACCCTAATATATAAATGTATTTATTATGTAATTTGAAAAAAATAGTCTTCGAGATCTAGAAATTTCGCTTTTTATTGCAATTTTAATATTACGTTCCTATTTAAAAATGCATGCATAATACATGAAACCATTTTCCCGCACTATATAAATTGCGATTTCTCAGTAGAGGCGACTCAAGGTCACGCGTTGAATTCTCTTACTCTGTTACCTCTGTGTGCAGTTAGACGTTATCTTTGTTCAACGAAATATTTAATTCTACCCCTTGGTTAGCAATAACATAAATTAAGAAATAATCGAACTTTCCGTATTTATTGATTTTAATGTACAGCATCCTGCAAAAATATTGCGTATAACGCTTAGAATAAGGGAGTTAACAAACGTGACACTTTTCCTTTACTACACAGATATATGTGTTGGTTATTGGGCACTTAACAAAACAGTTGAATATTGACGAGTTTGGCAAATTATTGAAAAAAACAAAAAACAAAATGAATTAACGTTGATGTTTTGAAGACTTTGAAGCCATTACATGTGCCCTTTCTTCTTTTAATTATCATAGAATCTTTTCTCTTCAGTCTTACCGCAGTTTCCACTGTCGTTGGATCTGACAAGTCACGCACAAAATTGGCATTAATGTTCCGTCTAGTTTAAGAATGTGAACATGTATGTTGTACTATAACCGAAAGTGTTAAGACTTATCTAGTTACGAGTATTAAGCTACGCTGGAACACAGTGAGATTCTGATGAGCTCGCGGTTTCTTCACCAGGCGACACATCGTAAGGAACTTTCTCACCAAATTTGTCGTTTCAGCTCATTGGAGGTAGTTTTCCGATTGGTTGATTAAGTTGCGGGGTAACGAAAGATATCGTAGGAGATAACGTTTTGTAAGTTAGAGTTGGTACAAATATCGAAAACACCATACATGCTTTTAAACGGGGCCCTAATTGAAATTCCAAAATTAGACGACCGAATATTTCGTAATTTTTACCGTGTGGGAATTTTACAAAGCGAGCAAACCAATATAATCAGAGCGCACCACCCCTTTTCTTGCAAGTACAAGATACGATCGAGCTAGTTCCGAGGCAAAATAAAGTAATCTCCATTTCTTCAAAAGAAAGTGTGTTATACAAATGGCGCCCAACGTGGGGCTCCGAAAAAAAAACACACTGAACGATAGACAATTTCTGTTACAGAATCAACCGAGGAAAATCCAGACAAGCCGACCAACACACAATTAATTCATATTCTTTTTCAGGAACACCAACGACTGTTACAGAATGAGTTTACCGAAGAATCCAGAAGAAACCGACATGAGGGTAGGATGAATTTATCACGTGAAGAAGGAAGAGTTAACTGAAGAAGCCCGTAAGTACACGCTGGAAATGGGTGGAAATGTTGATACACATAGGGCTCGT
Organism: Vesta saturnalis; assembly: GCA_036346205.1. Taxonomy (NCBI): domain Eukaryota; kingdom Metazoa; phylum Arthropoda; class Insecta; order Coleoptera; family Lampyridae; genus Vesta; species Vesta saturnalis. The sequence continues at coordinate 1,607,738 of JARFJB010000865.1, forward strand.
CAAATGAAGTACATACGCACCGGAAAAGGCCAAATAACCGTCCCAACACCAGAAATTGCAAGACCCGCAGCTCAAATACCGTCACCACCAGCTGTAGAATTAACCTTCACAGATTTTCATCAAATCTGAATAAGGGAAACAAGCCTATCTTCGTAACAGGGCGTAGATAGGAGGTAATTGAAATAACAATTACCACTTTATTTATGAGTAATTCTGTTAAGAACTAGCATGTATCTGATGAGGAAAGTTATTCAGATCACAGATACATACAATATGAAATCACAGGTATAATCAAAGTGATTGAACAATATCGAAACCACCGCAAATCGAATTGGGTGTCTTATAAGGAGGGCCTAAAACGCTATTTTCCGGGTATTAATAAACTCAGACTTAGACATAATCATGAGATACGATTGTCTCTACCTTCAAAGAAAACTATTCTCCAACCGTGAGGGTATCAAACAGAAAAGTCACATGGTGGACTCAAGAACTCACGGAACAGAGAAAACAACCACGACTGTTTAACAGGGCGAAACGATGCGACTGGGAGAACTACAGAACATCCCTTACTGAATACACTGAAAAAGTATAAAATGGCATCCTGGAGGAAGCACTATGAAGACTCTGAAAAGTGCCAGACTGTACAGGATGCTCCCAAAAGAAACCCAGTGCTCGAAAAGTAACATCCAGTTAGACAGCGGTGTATACACGAAAACAGGAAAGCAGACTATGACCGAACTCCTTCGGGTACGCTATCCTGGTTCGGAAGTATTATTAAATCAATCGAACTACAAACCGGGAGCTTGGGGACCATGAGCTACAAGGCATCAAAGGCGGACTGGCTAACAAGATTACCTTTGATGGAATTATAGTGGAAAATGCACTCGTTCTAGCAATGAAATAGCTTCCTCGAAGATCGAGAGTCGCTAGAGCAGTCTTTATTCCAAAGAATGGCCGACTACTTTCAGGCAAGGGCATATCCTCCCTGCCGTACGTCATCCGTACTTACGACAATGGGAAAACTACTCGATAGACGCCCTCATGGACGGGTTATTGAGAAAACTCAGCAGCTAAAGATGTATATCTCTAGCTTATGCAGATGACCTGATCACCTTACCAGAAGGGCAATTTGTAAATACAGTAAGAGAGCGCATGCAAACTGCCCTTAATGTAACGTTTAGATCGTCACAAAAGGAAGGCCTAAAGGTCAGTCTTCAAAAAACCATAATCGTACCAATCATGCGTTAAAGAAAAATAGGAAACCTCGGTCGTCTTACCTGGGGCCAACACAGAAAAGTGGAAACCACATTCGCTATGATAACACGCATCTATGATAAAACATAGGGATTGAAACAAAGTATGGTATACTGGCCATACACTAAAGTAGTGAGACCAGTAATGGCATACGCGGCACTGATATGGTGGATAAAAGCCAACCAGGAAACAAAACTAAAACTATGCAAGGTACAGAAACTTAGTAATTACGGGAGCAATGAAATTAACGCCTACCGTCGCAATAGAATCTATGCTGAGCCTTCCTCCCCTCCAATTTATTATTGATGGAGAAGCAAGGATGGGACTTCATAGGATTCAAAACTTGCGGAACAAGGCACGTAAAACGGAACACGAATAGTTATTTGCGAGCATTGGACGTCCCACTAAAACCGTTTTACAGACCTGTTCTAGGAGTAACTCGAAATGTTGTCCGAAGATACGTTAAAAATGGATGTCGGAGCAGCATACGAATTACTGGATCAATAGACTGGGTTAACACACAGCAAGGTCTTCATAGATAATACTTGCTCAAACAGAGCTTTAAAACTTTTACGGTTAAATAGACAGAATCTTAGACCTCTAACGGGAGAAAATTCTGCAGTGAAGAACCTGAAATCGTTATGCACTTTTGTGCAACTGCGATGCACTGTCTAAGAAAAGGTAGGGCATTTTCAGATATTCACAAACGGAACCGGAAGATTTCAGAATACCTCCAGGGAGAGAACTGCGTGATATGTTACAGGGATTTAACATTACGGACTGGGTGTGATACCAACCAGGGAGAACACAATAAGCCTGAATGGCTGCAGTGCTCAAGGAACAACAAGAGGGGATGAGCTCTGGCAGGAAGGAAAAAAAGAATTACCATAATAAAGAACTGGTGTAATCATCAACACCGATATCTCACATTTAGTAGCACATCGTGTGTGCATTTTGTCCAATCGTTCATCGCATACTCTGTAACTGACCTACTTTATTTTTATATTTATTGAATTGCAAAACTGATTTATTTATGAAGTTATAAATTCGTGGAGTAAGGTTGTGTGAATGCGCTCCGTACACGTGAGATATCAAGTGCAAGTGATAAAAGTTTGACCTGAGGTCAATTTATGTAATCGGTCAGTATTGATTAATATTTAATTTAACTCAAGTCGGCGAGTGATAATACGAGAGCTCAGCCGCTGGCCTTTCACTGCAAAATAAGTAAAACAAATTTCTAAGTTTAAGAAAATATATTCTTTAAACAACCTAAAGCAACCAAATAATGCAACATACTAGCAAAGGTCTCCCTGAAAACCAGGGTTACCATCCTGGTCATAACACGCAGTATCAGAATTATGTACAACCACAATCATTTAATCAGTGGCCTATTCCGCAAATGCAGTTTCAACAAAATTATCAGCAACCTTTTACTTCTCAATCATCGATGTCTTTGCCATCGTCGACAATTTAAAATAACATGCAGATACATAATCAACTGTAAGCAAGCTACTACCCGTCCAGTATAAACTTTCCCCCGCTGCGTGCGCCTTCACTTTCCCCCGCTGCGTGCGCCTTCATCACAAATACAAATGTATAATTCGGTACCTTCTGCTGGTAATCAAATATAATCCCGCCAACACAACAAACTGATTACTGTTCATCTCACTACTCCCTAACACTACCTTCAGCTCTTATTGAACCAGTACAAAATACTGATAACATGTCAACAGCAACGGATGACTACCAAGTAATTAAATTAAATGATTTTTAAGAGGTTAAATCACGTAATAAACTAAAACGCGCTGAAAAAAGCCCACAAGGCAATGAGCGTAAACACCCAAACCTAGCCGTACCTACGAAAAATAAATATCAACCCCTAGCAACAGACGAGGGCACTAGTAAAAAAGACGCTACAAATAAAGATGTAAGCTAAAAGAAAGCACCGATTCCCCCATTTATATTACATTATGTAACAGCAATAAATCCATTGATCAAATTAGTGGAAAACAGCATTTCCAAGGAAAACTACTCTTACCAACTTATGCAAGGAAACAAACTAAGACTCCAGACAAATAGCGTAGAGTACTACAAAAATATAAGGGATGTCTTAGATGCTAATAATGTGGCTAGATACACCTATAGTTTAGAGGAAGAGAAAAGGTTTCGTGTTGTTTTACGAAATATGCATCACTCCACAGAAGAAATCATAACCAAGGAACGTAGGAAAAAATGCAGATACCTCAATGAAAAAATTGTCAGTGCTATGGGCACACAAGAAACAGATGCACTAGGCCAGCTCGTTGCGTAAAATGTGCCGAATGTAGAGTCTATCTAGATATTCTCAACAGAAGATCGCAAAATCCAAAGTTTGGCATTGCTATTCGTCAACACCAACAACAGAAACAACCGCAACAGCAACAACAAAGTCAACATATGCAACAATTATCTTAACCTGGCAGTCAGACACAAAACCTTTCTGCTCTACAACCTCAGAATCAAATGAAATGGCAAAGCCAACCGAAAGGATCCCACCCTCTGCAAAATCAGTGGTCAAGCAGTATGACAACAAGTAAATAATTTGACATCTATAATTTCTCTACAACAAACCATCTAAACACAACAAAAAACGATTAATGAACTAACCACACAAATAATATTATTCTGAGAAGAATTAATTAACAAAAATGGCACCAATATATACAATTGCTTTATGGAATGCCAATGGCCTTCCAAACCATAAAAACGAGGTTGAAACTTTTCTCAGGCATAATGAAATTGACAGTTTATTTGTATCTGAGACTCGTTTCTGCAGTACAACTAATTTCAAAGTACAGAATTATGAGACCTACTAACAAATCATCCAGATGCAAATAGATAAGCCAAAGGTGGCACTACCATACTGCTCAAATAACACACTAAACATCATGAGTTACCTGCGTTCAAAGAAAACTATCTTCAAGCAACAACTATTGAAATAGAAGATTGGTATCGACCGTTAGTTCTATCAGCTGCATACTTCAACTCATTAGGGAAACGCTTCCTAGCGGGTGGTGATTACAACGCTAAGAATACTCTTTGGGGTTCTCGGATTTCCCCACCTGGTAGAGGTAGGGTGTTATACCAGGTAATGCAAGACCTACATCTAGGGCATTTATCAACCTATCAACCCACATACTAGTCGACGGATCCTAACAAAATACCGGATCTACTTGACTTCTTTGTAGTAAAAGGTATTGCCACAGGCTATCTCAAGGCAAGTCCGGTAATTGCAATTGTGCGTGCTAAAATTATGGAAAAAGAAAGGCCAGTACGACGACATAATAAAAACACAAACTAGTGCTACTACAGGCACATTGCTCACCACCAACTGAAAATGCAAATCTCTCTACAAACAAATGAGGAAATTGAAACAGCTGTCCCACAATTTACCAAAATAATTCAAGATGCAGCTTGGGAAGCAACACCGAAAACCCCAAGCAAAAGAGAGCTAGAACTTTGTCCAATAGCTGTCAAAAGAAAACGTGCTGAGAAAAGGCGCCTTAGAAGAGTCTGGCATAACACACGGTATCCTTCGGACGTGACGCTATAATCAAGCATCAATGGAACTGAAGGAATTGATCAAGAGTCTAAAAAACGAAAGCTTTAATGAATATTTTATAAACATTAGTGCAACAAAAGACACGAACTACGCCCTATGGCAAGCGACTAAACATATAAAATGCACAACATATAGAGGACGTTCTTTAACCAATTCCATCCCAGATCACTAATGATGAAGAAAGAGAAATACAGAGCTTCTTGGAAGCACCGCATCAGCTCACTTCGCATATGGAACTTTTCACTGTACCAGAAGTTAAAAACATGATAAGATACGATCTAAACCCCAAAAAAGCTCCCGACCATGACCAAATTACAGGTCAGTGAATTAAGGAATTGCCGCGTAAAGGTATTGTAATGATAACCATGCTTTTTAATGCTGTTCTAAGACTGGGTTACTTTTCAGCACAGTGGAAGTTTGCCCAAGTGATTATGATTCCCAAGCATGGTAAACCTTTACATGAACTAAACTCCTACAGACCGATTAGCTTACTACCTACTACTCGACGACAGTCAGGCATTTGACAAGGTGTGGCATACAGGCCTACTATTTAAGTTAAACAAATGCCTCCCCCACTATGCATTCGTTATTCTAGAGACATACTTGCCAGAAAGATGGTTCCAAGTTAAATTTGGACAATATTTAACTGTTCTGCGCCCAATAAAATCGGGAGGACCCCAGGGCAGCGTCCTTGGTCCGCTATTATATCTGATCTATACAGCGGACATGCCTATAAATGAACATTCTCTTACTGCAGCTTTTGCTGATGACAAAGTCATCATGGTAGAGCACACTGATCCAGTAATAGGTGAAACTGCCCTATAACAGAGTCTAGATGAAGTCGTGTAGTGGACCAAAAAATGGCGTGTAAAATTAAACGAAGCAAAATCAGTTCATATTACTTTTACAAAACGCAAGAGTGTTACACCACCAATCTACGTTAATAATATACCGCTAACACAAGTGACGGAAATAAAATACCTCGGTATACATCTGGATAAGGGCCTGACGTGGAGAACCCACATTTGGAAGAAGCGTAAACAACTCGGAGATAAGTTTAGAAAACATTATTGGCTGCTTGGTAGAAGATCCAAACCATCCCTTTCCAACAAGCTTCTTGTCTATAATGTAGCGTTTAAATCCATATGGTCATACGGTATTCAACTCTGGGGTGCAACAGCAAACTCCAACATCCAAATAATGGAAAGGTTCCAATCCAAAGTTGTACGCTCAATGTGCGATGCTCCCTACTTTGTACGTAATGTGGCCATTCTAAGTGACTTAAAAGTGGATTCGGAAACGTGATCGTTAAGTGCAGTGAAAAGTATCTAAGTAATTTAGAATCTCATAGACAAGGATTAAATAGATATAAACCTTTGGACTTGCCATATAGATTTTAATCCGTAGTATATAATAATTACTTGTGTCAAGCTGAAGTCAGATAACAGTGAAACACTAACCCAATGATCGTTACATACTTCATTATATGCAGTTAATTTTTGATTTATTTATTAACAGAATACGCGATAAATGTAAAACTAAAATAAAAAAATTAATTCTTTGCGATTTTACATTTTCATAAATAAAAAAACAGGGGATACTAAATGACGCTTTATTTGAAAAAATGATGTGAAATATTTATTTACTTTTATTCGCAAGGTTTCAGACAGAAACTCTGTTCTTCGACAGGCGTAATATCAAAGTGACAAACATTAATAAGGTAACTAGAGATAAATCTACCACGTAAAATAAGTTTGCCATTTTACCTTTCCTTGCAAATACAACGAATAAAATTCGTAAAATATTACAAAAGCATAATATAAAAGTAGCATACAAGAGCAGTACTAAAGTTGAAAAACTTCTGAATTCTGTCAAACACCAAATACCATTATGTACATTTGGTGTTTACGAAGTACCATCTTCTTGTGATTAAGTTAAGTTAGGTTAACAAAACACAACACACACGTGCAGTTACTTCATCCTACTAAATCAGCAATTGCTGAACATGCCTTAAACACTCTGCATAATATAAAATTTTAAGACACAAGAATTCTGGCTAATGATAGGAATTGGTATACAAGGAAGATTCGAGAATCTACTGAAATTCTGAAACAGCCTAACTTGAACAAGAATAATGGATATGAACTGTCCGATACCAGGGTGGCTAGCTTCAAGAATTGAAAATTATTGATTTAACAGTGATTTAATTCTAATTCTCTAGTACCTTATTAATAATTGTTACTTTGACATTACACTGACGAAGGACAAAGTTTCTGTCTGAAAGCTTGCGAATAAATAAATAAAAAAATAATTCACACGATTGTTTCCCAAATAAGCGTTATTTAACATGTCATCGTGAAAGTTTCAATTCTTATTAAATCCTTCAACCAATAGACGACACCTACCAACCCGGAGTTCGTGTGCTTTTAATTACATAGTGTAATTTAGACCGATTTATTTTTATATTTGTTACATTGCGAAAGTTATTACAATTTGTGTGTAATTCAACCTGATTCATATAAATGATGTAGTGTGGTGACCGGGAAACGCTCGACACGAATATGCGTGACCTCTTAACCCAAGGTTCGCTGCACACGGTATTACGTGCTCATAATGCTTGTTTTATTTATTACCAGAATACGCAATGGATATAAAACTAAAATTAAAAGAAGAAGAAAGTATATTAGACGAGAATAACAAAAAAAAAAAATTCGGTTTAATTATAAATTAAACAATTTTAATCCGTATCTTTAAGAGAACATGTGATAAGTCCCATTCTTGTAAATAGTTTTATCATAATTTCAACGTTATATTTTATATTAATCTCTATTTACTTCATTATGTAACACTCATTTATTAAACATTTATAATTTCTTATTTGTCTAAGAACAGAAGTACAACGCAATGCTTTATTTTTAATGGCGTATTTTAAATTATACAATCTAAACGTTTCTATAACACTTACAGTTATCTTCGTCAGTAGCAATATCTATTAAAATTGTTAAAGATGTTGAAAACAAATTTTGTCAAAGTTGGAAAATTAAAACATAAACATCAGCCGGTCATTAATATTGCAGTTTGCGAAATGTATAAACCTAACTATAGAATTAAATTTTAGTAAAGAATAACTAGGTTATTAAAAATTAAAAATGTTGAAATGTCCTAAAGATGACAAATCAGAACACCCTCTAGCGGCGAAGGATAACAATGAAAAATCTCAGCCAAAAAAAAAACACATTTAACAAAATTTAATCAAGTTATGATGTAAGTGTAAAGTTCTGAAAAACTTCAATTTGAAAATGGTGGAAGCATTCACAAATATGAACACGACATCAAATAAAATAATCCAGTTAAAACCTATTTAAACGGAGATTTTCTTCTTGTCTATTAAATTTGTCAATAGCTTCACGTTGTAAACGAACATAATAATGAGTTTGTCTTGACAATATTTCCATATTGTCAAATTGAATGTCTTGATTTAGATTATTCCAGGCATGGTCAGCCACCGCAAACTTCTCTGGTTGACCTAATTTACAAAATCTCATATGTTCTTTGTCTTGTATCAAAGCTAGGTTTTGTGGTTCCAATGTATACTTTTCTACATGAACAAGATAACTTATACACTCCGGAAGATGATAATGGGTTTGAAACATCGTTAGGTGATTTTAAATGTTTTTTAATTTTTCTTGTAGGTTTAAAAATAGTCCTATTTAATAGTCCTATTTAATTAGAATTTTGTCAATTCTATCTGTAACATTAGCCATAAAAGGAAGAAAACCAGTACCAACATTAAGAATTGATTTTTCTTTAAGGTTATGTCTAGAAGGTGTAATAACATTATTAATATCACTGTAAGTGAATATCCATTATCTTGTAAGGATTTTGTTGAATATTTATATTCAGTCCTCAAAAATTCAGGGCCACAAATTCGTTTTGCTCGATCTATTAAAGATTTAAGTACACCAATTTTTTGACGTGGATGGTGGTTGGATAATTTATGAAGGTATCTATCAGTGTGTGTGTGTGGGCTTTCTGTAAACCTTTAAAGATATTGAATTATTATTTTTAGATATTAATATGTCAAGAAATGGTAAACTTCCATTAGTTTCTTTTTCCATGGTAAACTGAATACTAGGATGTATACCATTTATATTTATTTGATGTCTTGTTTATATTTGTGAATGCTTCTATCATTTTCAAATTGAAGTTTTTCACAACTTTACACTTACATCATAACTTGATTGAATTTTGTTAAATGTGTTTTTTGGCTGACATTTTTCATTGTTAGCCTTCGCCGTTAGAGGTTGTTCTGATTTGTCATATTTAAGACATTTTAACAGTATTTAATTTTTAATGACAGTTATTCTTTACTAAAATTTCATTCTATAGTTGGCTTTATACGTTTCTCAAACTGCAATATTAATAGCAGGTTGATGTTTATGTTTTAATTTTTCAACTTTGACAAAATTGTTTACAACATCTTTAACAATTTTAATAGATATTACTACTGACGAAGATAACTGTAGGTGTTATCGAAAAGTTCAGATTGTATAATTTAAAATACATCATTAACCCCCCAAGATAAGTGTTTTATTCATAATTATTATTTTGGTTTTGTGTAATTTTGGAAGGACTAAGGACATTTAATATTTTTAATGATTTTGTAATAAAAAATGTAATTTCTATTTGCACAAGGATTTACCTATTTAAAAAAAGTTAAAGTGCAATATGCAAAATTGCACATATTTGCGCTAATTTCGAAACATTTGACCACACAAATTGGTTGCTAAACTAAAAGTCAGCTTTACGTTTAAATTAGAACATGGCCATATAAAGCACAACCACCATTAGTAATTTAAAGTCGGATATATACATATATATATATATATATATATATATATATATATATATATATATATATATATACCGTGAGCAGCTAAGTTATGGAATAAATTCAATAATTTTAAATCGCAACTTCAGAGAAAAATCCCGATACCCGTCGATTTTTATTTTTAGACGCGCGGTTGTTCAGGTTATCAATTTATTTTTGAGATTACCTATGTAAGCGTGATGACGTCATGTATGATTTTCTTTAATGGAAAGGGTAGGTGTTGCAATGGAACTTTTGAGAGATCTTTTAATTATCTAATCAGTCGTAGCAATAGTTTTGAGTATTTGCGCGACGTATACAGGGTGATTCAAGATTATTGTTGTTCTATAAAAATACAAGCGAACTAAAAAAGACAACTATTCCAAATTTGGTATGTAGACATAATAGGTCATGATCTATCTTTTAAAACTGTTTTCAAAAGTGCAACGTTGCCACTTCTACCAAAAACCCAAGGCAACTTTGAAAATTCAAATTGAATACCCTGTATGTTATTGCATTTTCGGATTCCGCATAAAATTCTAAGTAACTTTTGTTAATATTTCCCTATACCCGTCTCTAAGTGTTACATAAATGAAATAAAATAATAATCTGACCAACCGCACACTTAAAAATAAAAATCGACTGGTTTCGGAATTTTTTTCTGATTTTATTTGGTTTGAAAGTTCTGACATAATAATTTTTGGAAAAAAAAACTGATAATACTTTTCAAACAAAGTCCTATTTACCGATGAAACTACTTTCGATAACAATGGACTAGTTAACGGGGTATAATTTTCACTATTACCGTATTGAAAATAACCACCAGTACAGAACAACAAATCATCAAAATCGATGGTCTCTGCATGTTTATGGGGGGATAATAGGAGACTACCTAATAGGGCCATATTTTTTTATGGTCATTTAAACGGAAGAAATTTCATTAGATTTTTAAGAAGTGTTTTTGGATTCTTTTACAAGACATTCCATTAAATGTCAGAAGAGAAATGTGGTTGCAACTAGACGGCACTCCAGCACATTTTTCGCGTAATGTAAGACAATATTTAAATGAACATTTCCCAGGAAAATGGAACGGCAGAGGCGGTCCTTATCATTGGTCCCCAAGATCACCTGATCTAACACCAATGGAACTTTTTTTTGTAGGGACACGTTAAAAATATCGCTTTTAATACCTCTTCTACAAGCATCGAAGACATGAAAATACGTATTCAAAATGCATTCGCCACGATAACTCCTGACAAGCTAAGGAATGTGAGAAGATCATTTGAAAAAAGGATAATAATGTGCATTCGTGGACATCATATTGAACATTTATTATAAATTTTGTATTAAAATAATAAAATGCACTAATTTTATTAATCTAATGCAAATTACTCGGAAAGTAATAAAAATTGGCATACGAAACCCTTAACAAATAAACTGTATTTTTGTATGGTAAATTCAAAAATGTAATAAAATACAGGGTGTTCCATTTAAAATAATAAAGAAATTTCACAAAAAAGATGATATTATTATTAATATTATTAATTAAACCAATTTTCAGGAACACCCTGTATAACAATTTATTATTGTAATTATACCGATAGAAAACCTGAAAAGTATAGAATAAATAAGCAAAAAAATTACAGCTTGGAATTGACTTGAAAAGCTACAATTAATTATTTTCAAGAAGACTGTATTTTCACAAAATGTCAAATAAATCGAAAACTATCAAACTTAGCTGTAAGGTGCCTTTAATAAACTAATCTACATATGTCTGTAAAAGGACTTTTTATTATTTTTTACCGTTTGCCCACGAGATTCCGTCCCGTTGAGCTTGACTCTGTATTATATATATATATATATATATATATATATATATATATATATATATACAGGGTTAGTTAAAAGTATGGAGACCGATTTATTGTCGTTAATATTCATTTTAGGAAATTATGTTCAATACAAAAGTTTGTTATGAAATTATTATCTACATTTGAGAATACTTGAATTATTTTTTTCTTCAATTGTTTTTAAGTTACGACGTCATCGATATTTTTTTGAAATGACAACCTATATTTCTGATTATTGATTTCGATAGTACATTCTATTCTCTTTTCAACGGTATACAATTTTCAATATGTTACATTTGAAAAAAATTGAGAAAAAGTGCCTTAATGTTCAAATATTAAAAATCCATTAAATTAGCAGATTTAATTAACACGGTAACTAGACTCATTTATTTGCAATAAACTTATCAGTCGCAATCTTATCATTAAAAACAAATTAATAACTAACTAATTTCAAGTAAGTGTTCAAATTGTTCTCTATTTCTAATTTGACAATGACTCAATCGATTTACAAAACCCTGAATAGAATTTTGTAAAAATTCTCCGGGAATTTCTTCTATCGTTCTGGTAATTCGGATTTTTAAATCTTCGACATCGTTGGGCTTAGGATATCATGAGTTTGAAGAGGTATTTGTTTACCTAATACTTTGGTCTTCTGTTCTTTCCTAATTCTTATAGTTCTTTTGATTCTAAAATTAACAAACCTTTTTGTGCCAAGTATTCAGAAGTCCGGAAGAGTAATCTATGACCTTGTTTGCTTGAAATCGGCGTATATTGAGGCAAACTGTGTATTAGGATATCATGAGTTTGAAGAGGTATTTGTTTACCTAATACTTTGGTCTTCTGTTCTTTCCTAATTCTTATAGTTCTTTTGATTCTAAAATTAACAAACCTTTTTGTGTCAAGCATTCAGATGTCCGGAAGAGGAATCAATGAGCTTGTTTGCCTCTGAAATCGGCGTATATTGAGGCAAACTGTGTATTAGGATATCATGAGTTTGAAGAGGTTTTGTTTACCTAATACTTTGGTCTTCTGTTCTTTCCTAATTCTTATAGTTCTTTTGATTCCAAAATTAACAAACCTCTTTTGTGCCAAGTATTCAGAAGTCCGGAAGAGTAATCTATGACCTTGTTTGCTTCTGAAATCGGCGTATATTGAGGCAAACTGTGTATTAGGATATCATGAGTTTGAAGAGGTATTTGTTTACCTAATACTTTGGTCTTCTGTTCTTTCCTAATTCTTATAGTTCTTTTGATTCTAAAATTAACAAACCTTTTTTGTGCCAAGTATTCAGAAGTCCGGAAGAGTAATCTATGACCTTGTTTGCTTCTGAAATCGGCGTATATTGAGGCAAACTGTGTATTAGGATATCATGAGCTTGAAGAGGTATTTGTTTACCTAATACTTTGGTCTTCTGTTCTTTCCTAATTCTTATAGTTCTTTTGATTCTAAAATTAACAAACCTTTTTTGTGTCAAGTATTCAGAAGTCCGGAAGAGGAATCTATGACCTTGTTTGCCTCTGAAATCGGCGTATATTGAGGCAAACTGTGTATTAGGATATCATGAGTTGGAAGAGGTATTTGTTTACCTAATACTTTGGTCTTCTGTTCTTTCCTAATTCTTGTAGTTCTTTTGATTCTAAAATTAACAAACCTTTTTTGTGCCAAGTATTCAGAAGTCCGGAAGAGTAATCTATGACCTTGTTTGCTTCTGAAATCGGCGTATATTGAGGCAAACTGTGTATTAGGATATCATGAGTTTGAAGAGGTATTTGTTTACCTAATACTTTGGTCTTCTGTTCTTTCCTAATTCTTATAGTTTTTTGATTCTAAAATTAACAAACCTTTTTTGTGCCAAGTATTCAGAAGTCCGGAAGAGGGATCTATGACCTTGTTTGCTTATGAAATCGGCGTATATTGAGGCAAACTGTGTATTAGGATATCATGAGTTTGAAGAGGTATTTGTTTACCTAATACTTTGGTCTTCTGTTCTTTCCTAATTCTTATAGTTCTTTTGATTCTAAAATTAACAAACCTTTTTGTGTCAAGTATTCAGAAGTCCGGAAGAGGAATCTATGACCTTGTTTGCTCTGAAATCGGCGTATATTGAGGCAAACTGTGTATTAGGATATCATGAGTTTGAAGAGGTATTTGTTTACCTAATACTTTGGTCTTCTGTTCTTTCCTAATTCTTATAGTTCTTTTGATTCCAAAATTAACAAACCTCTTTTGTGCCAAGTATTCAGAAGTCCGGAAGAGTAATCTATGACCTTGTTTGCTTCTGAAATCGGCGTATATTGAGGCAAACTGTGTATTAGGATATCATGAGTTTAAGAGGTATTTGTTTACCTAATACTTTGGTCTTCTGTTCTTTCCTAATTCTTATAGTTCTTTTGATTCTAAAATTAACAAACCTTTTTGTGCCAAGTATTCAGAAGTCCGGAAGAGGAATCTATGACCTTGTTTGCTTCTGAAATCGGCGTATATTGAGGAACTGTGTATTAGGATATCATGAGTTTGAAGAGGTATTTGTTTACCTAATACTTTGGTCTTCTGTTCTTTCCTAATCCTTATAGTTCTTTTGATTCTAAAATTAACAAACTTTTTTTGTGTCAAGTATTCGGAATTCCCGAAGAGGAATCTACCCTGTTTTTTACGTATCCCCAAAGAAAAAAATCTAAAGGGCTTAAATCAGGCGAACGAGCTGGCCATTCAATACTTCCTCGTCTCTCAATCCATCTGCTTGGAAAGACGTTATCCAAATATTGACGAACATTTACACCATAATGTGGTGGGGCGCCATCTTGCTGAAACCAGATACTGTTATTGGGAAGGTGTTCATTGTTTTCATCTGGATACAGCATAGCACAAGCAGGTATAATTTCATTTTGCAAATAACTGCAAATACAGAGCCGAAGTTAAATTGTCATTGATGAAAAAGGGATCTATAATATGACCCCCTAGAATGCCAACCCAAACATTAACCTTTTGGGGGTACTGCGTATGGTGCTCCATAAACCAAAAAGGATTTTCCGATGACCAATATCTGCAATTATGTCTGTTTACTTCACCGGTAAGACAAAAGGTAGCTTCGTCAGAGAAAAGAATATTGTTGACGAAATTTGCATTATTATTGCAAATATTGCTTATCCTGAGAAAGGTTGTTCAAATACAATGTTGCTTAACACCTTTGATATGCAGTCTTTAGAGACTAGAAGGAATACCATAACTTTGTCATTTTTATACAAAATGATACATAATTATATTGATTGTGCTTCTATTCTTGCCAACATTTGTTTTCATATTCCTAGGTTAGAAACAAGACAAAGATGTACATTTCATGTCCTTTTGCCAAATCTAATTTACTTTTAAAGTCACCAGTGGTTAAAATGTGTCAATTGTACAATGAGATATGTTCTAATTGTGACATATATTGCTCTCATTAACTTCTATAATTGACTGTTATGTTAACTACAGTAATAGGGCTTAAAGGTGTTCAAGGACTGTCCTATTGCCAACTATGTGTCCTTCTTGTAAATCATTTTTGTTTTAGTGTTTACAGTCACTTAACTCTGTGGGCATTATTGTTATTATTGTTATCATTATAATTATTATATATTATTATTATTATCATTGGTAGTACACATAATTAGTTACTACTCACGTTGATGGGTTGATTATATATTTATATAAATCTTAGTATATGTGTAATATTATATAGTTTGCTCTGTAATTGGCTTTTGCTGTTGGGCAATAAAGGTTATTATTATTATTATTATTATTATTATTATTATATTTGACATTTCTTCACAAAATTGTAGTCTCCTATCAAAATCATCTTCCGTTAACTCGTGTAGAAGTTGTACCTTATAAGGTTTATACTTTTCACTTTTTAAAATTGAAACGACCGATGACTGTGAAATATTGTGATTGGCCGCTAATTGATTGGTTGATAAATGGGAATCTTCAGATACGGCCAATAGAACATTCAGTTTTTTATCATCGCTTTTCGCTGTTCTAGGTCTACCACTCCTTGGCAAATCTTTAACACTACCAGTTTGTTCAAAGCGTTTTAAGGTTTTACCAACAATGGATTTAGAAATTGGATTTGTGTTTGGATGCGTGTCATTAAATAAATTACAAGAGTCTTTTAAACTTCTGCGTCGATTTCCATAACCCAGCATCATAAGTATTTCAATTCTTTCACGTTCACTTAAACTCGCCATTGCTAATATTAACAGCAACAAATTGCACAATTGAAATATGTCAACTATTTGACATAAACAATAACCACTGATAAAGTTACCTCGCTCCAGTTTGTTTATCGCCTCGCTTTTGTCTATCTAGATTAATTCTGCTAATTTAATGGATTTTTAATATTTGAACATTAAGGCACTTTTTCTCAATTTTTTTCAAATGTAACATATTGAAAATTGTATACCGTTGAAAAGAGAATAGAATGTACTATCCAAATCAATAATCAGAAATATAGGTTGTCATTTCAAAAAAATATCGATGACGTCGTAACTTAAAAACAATTGAAGAAAAAAATAATTAAAGTATTCTCAAATGTAGATAATAATTTCATAACAAACTTTTGTATTGAACATAATTTCCTAAAATGAATATTAACGACAATAAATCGCCGTCTCCATATTTTAACTAACCCTGTATATATATATATATATATAATTAATAATAGTATTCGGTCGATAACTCTATATTAAACTTAGAAAATAAGTTTAAATACGAAAGTTGTCTATTTTTATAAGCTGCATAATCTAAAATAGTTTGGTTTCTACAAGATGTAATATAAAAGCGGTACAATATAGAACTTTTGATTTTTAAATAGAACACCCTATATATTATTTTATTTTTCGATTCTCCTTATAATTTTACATCTTTTTTATAAGAATTACTTACAAGCTAAATCTTACAGTTTTTGAGATATTTGCAAAGTTAACTAAAAACTGACATTTTTATGTAGTAATTTAAGTAGGCGTGTCTCAGTTATTTTTAAAGATAAAAAAATAATCTTTGGTATAGAATTTATTCATACCAAATAATTGGTTTTCAATATACACGGTGATCACAAATATTAATTCAATAACATAAATTTGAAAATGCTATATCTTCATTTTTTTAAATGGCACACCCTATACTTTTTAACGCCTTGTCTTCCGTCTATTAATCGGCTTTCATTTCTATTAAATATGTTCTATACCTATCTCTAATAGTTTCGGAGATATTTAAGTTTGTTCAATTTTTTTCGTTGATAACACTGAAGAAGAGTAAAATTAGTCGGTCAAAGCAAGCTATGAATACATAAGAAACTAAAAACATATTAATTGAAATACAAACACTTAAAATTATAATAAATGATCAATGTGACCACAATTTTTTTGCTGGCAAACATGAACTCTTTGAATAAACGGGTGATCACAAAAATTAATTCAACAACTTACATTTGAAAATGCTATATCTTCGTTTTTAATTAGCATATTATTTTAACGTTTGTCTTCGTCTATTAGTCGGCTTTAATTTTTTAAATATGTTCTATACCTATCTCTAATAGTTTCGGACGAAAAAAATTGAACAAACTTAAATATCTCCGAAACTATTAGAGATAGGTATAGAACATATTTAACAGAAATGAAAGCCGATTAATAGACGAAGACAAGGCATTAAAAAAATATTGGGTGTGCCATTTAAAAAAATGAAAATATAGCATTTTTAAATTTATGTTATTGAATTAATTTAGGTGATCACCGTGTATATTGAAATCCAATTTTGACAATAGATTCAAGTAAGCTCATGTATGAATAAATACCTATACCAAAGATTATTTTTTTATCTTTAAAAATAACTGAGATACGCCTACTTGAATTACTACATAAAATGTCAGTTTTAGTTAACTTTGCAAATATCTCAAAACTGTAAGATTTAGCTTGTAAGTAATTCTTATAAAAAGATGTAAAATTATAAGGAGAATCGAAAAATAAAATAATATATAGGTGTTCGATTTAAAATCAAAAGTTCTATATTGTACCGCTTTTATATTACACCCTGAGAAACCAAACTATTTTTAGATTGTGCAGCTTATAAAATAGACAACTTTCGTATTTAAACTTATCTTCTAAGTTTAGAGGCTACGGAGCTATCGACCGAATACGCACTATTGGGACACCTATATATATATATATATATATATATATATATATATATATATATATATATATATATAGGGAGACTAAAATGACATACCTAAGCATTTTGATCACAGAATGGCTAGAAATTATGTTATAGTTAATTTTTTTGATACAATTGTTAGATAATATATCAACAATCATAACTACCATGGCAAAAATACTTACCTTTAGATATATTTTTTTAAATTAAAAAAATTAAAAATCACCTCATTATGTCATTTTAGGAGCACATAGGGGTAAAATGACATATGTACAAGAAAATTCCAAAAACACGCCAAAAAGTCAAGAAATTTACTTTATTAGCAAAAACCTATAAAGAAATGAATAAATGAAGTAAAAAATTATGAACATATCTCACAAATATATACTTTGCACTTTGGCGAGACATCAGCGCACTTGCAGTAGGCCTAATTTCTGCACTTAATTTAATCGCATTTAATCCACTTTTCTTGACTTTTGGATTTTGAAAACAGTGTATTGCAATAGAGGCAAGCCGCATCTTCGTCACTATCGTCATCTTGCAAAAATGGATCTTCTTCAGAACCAGAATCGTCATCAGATACGCGATTAACAATTCTCTTCGTGCATTGTCTTGCTGTATGGCGATATATCTTGTTTTTTTCTGTGCCACCTTCTTCAGGGGTTTCTGGCTGGACTGTCTTCTTGGCTTCTCTAGCTTTGCGCCGTAATTCGGCCACCTTTTCTTTCTCAATTTTTGTCAACTGCCTTGTTTTGACTTCTTCCATATTTGGTGTCCCTGTAAGCTCTTCAGCTGCATTGGTCTTACGTTTTCTTGTAGTGCTTAAAACTGCTTGCGGAACTGAAGAAATCTGGTCAACAGAAAATAAATAGTGTTTTTTGCTATTGTTTAGGTTACAACATGAAGATGAAGCAGTGCTTTGTTTTTCAGGTGTTGTTCAGAAATTTCAGCACGTCCAACCTCGACGTTGCGATGTATCACATCTTCATCATTGACATTGGCGTCACTTTGTTCGCTATTTGCATTTTCATCATTATAAATCTCTGCTTGTCTGATATTGGTAGTTTCTGATGGTGCGAATAGATAGTCGGGGAAAATATTGGTATTTACTGGCCAGATTCCAGTTTTCAAGAAACCGTTTTCGGCAATTGCAGTTTGCGCAGACCTGGAATAAGCGGTTGCAAATAATCGCGCTATTTGAAATTGAAAGTACCTATCAGGATGTGTCTTAAGCCATATAGAAACTTCCTGGTCATAATAGGTTTTCATTGGTCCATAAAAAGCTACATCCAGAGGCTGCATCCTATGGGTGCAGTGTGGGGGGAGGCTTAATATTATAATGCCGTTTTCTTTAGCAAACGTTAAAACTACGATACCCTTATGGCTGGAGTGCCCGTCGACAATCAACAGCATTTTATCGGACAATGTGGGGTTGGTGAATTTTTTAAAGTGTTGTAACCATTTCACAAACAGTTCACTATTCATCCATCCATTTGCTTGATTCATTCCTAATGTTCCTAAAGGTGCTCCATCTAATAATTCAGCCTTCCATCTTTCCGTGGAAAAATTAAAGCAGGAGGTACAAAGTGGTCTGTGGTACTCATGCAGCATACCATAGTGACATGGATTCCCCGCTCAGCACTAGTAAGTGCACCAACTTGTTTTTTCCCAGTTTGAGCAAATACTTCGGGAGGTTTTTGTACCGTAGATAGAGCGCTTTCATCAACATTATAAATTCTGGTCGGTTGAACGTTATATTTTTCCAAAATCGTTTGATATGTTGAAAAATTTTGCCACTTGAGGTTTATGAAATGCCATGGCACGTGCTTTTGAAGTGGGCTCAGGTTTTCTTAAAGAAATGTCTACATTTCTTCCAAACCACTAACCAATCCCAACCAGCTATCTTATTAGTTTTGTTAAAGCGGTGCTGCAGGCCATTTATTTCGGCCAGATCATAATCTAATTTGCGCACGTCAGTCGGGTCAGTCCAAATAGGCGTGATTTTAGAAGTTTAATGTGACCACAATTTTCTTTCAAATTTGCATCAAAAGTGGTCTGATACCGACCTAATCCTTTGTTACTCGAACAGTTATGTTTTTATTTTGAACTCTTCCCGAAGTGTAGCTTGTGGAACCCCATAGAGTTTGGATGCTTTAAAACCTGCTTCACCGCTATTGACACTATCAATAGCACGCTGCTCATCCTCACTCCAGCTCTGCCGATTACTTTTTCTTTTATAGTTTCCAACCATCTAGGTAAAAGAAATATGAAATTTATCAAATGCGTTGAACGGATAATATTAGCAAAATGACAAGTATGTCATTTTGATACATGGTGTGTCGTTTACTCTAGTCACACATTTTGTATAAACTAAACCTCCTTTGCATGCATGAAAAACAATTTGGTAAACCGTGGGAAAATAAACAAGTATGACCACATTAACATTAGCCTCGACATTAGCAATAATCGCGGTTCAATTTGCTTTCAAAATATTTACAAAATTTCGGTTTAATCTAGTCGAAAATATTACATTGGATACTTACATTTCGAAATTCGTTCACGACCGTCGCACCGTTCATAATAGAATCGGCGGGTTTTGTAGGATTGCAGTGTTGCCAACACAAAGCTTAACTAGAACCAGCTGAAGCCTCTTCAAAGCGGGTATGTCATTTTACCTGGGTGTGTCATTTTAGGCCAGTCTCCTATATATATATATATATATATATATATATATATATATATATATATATACCGTATGTCCCGTTTCGAGACGCACGATATGAATTTCTCATGTTAAATTTTCAATTGTATATTCTATCTCTATTATAAGTTTTAGAGAAAAATTTTATTAACAAAAATTGTTCAGTATTTCGGTCTCACATGTTTTGACCAATTTTGTAAAAAAATCTCAATTTGCTTCAAAAAAAAAGGCGTTTACTAGTTATCGCATTTAAAACAAAAAATCACACGTCAAAATTTATTTTCATATTTTCAATTTTACATCTAAAATTAAAAAGAGAAAACTCAGTTAAATTATCTAAATTAAGTTTTCAAATAAATTTCCATTATTAGCTAAACAAAAACCTAATCTATCGTAGAAATTTCTATTTACATTTGCAATAGTTCGCGGATGAATATTGTTACAAACATGAATTATTTTTTGCTTTAAATCGTCTAAGGAGTTGATAATATCAAAGTTATTGATTTTATTTGTTATGAGAGGCCACAAAAAATCACATGGATTCAAGTCTGGTAGCCTTGGAGACCAAAGCATTTCACCTCCCTTTCCAGTCCACTTATTTGGAAACGTAAAATTTAAATATTGTTTTACTTCGGCACCATTATGGTCTGGGCAGCCATCATGTTGAAACCAAATTTCAACCTCATCTGCAATTACGACTACTTTCTCGACAATTTCATTTTGCAATAAATGTAAATACAACTCTGAATTTAGATTTCCGTCAATAAATATAAATCCTACAATTTTATTTTTAAAATGCCTGCCCAAACATTTACTTTCTGAGGGTACTGCGTTCCAGACCGAATAATAATATTCTTATTAGTTCTCGACGAATGTCGATGAATTTGTTTGTTCTGACTTGCTACTACGTGAAATGTGGGAAATCTCTCGGATTTAGATAGAAGACGAAAAAATAACATGACATTTTTTTTCCTCCATACCCTCCCTACGGAGATGTGAGTCCCTAAAGGAGGCCGCAGTATGACAGCCACTAGTAAGGGCCTCTTAAAATAGTATCCTTGAAACATATTTAGCTTGTTTAGTTTACCAGGGATGGACTAAGTTGTACACCTTAACGCCTAAATATTTAACACCCTGTATGACAAAGATCTAAAAAAAAATATTTTTGGGTAGCTTGAACCTTTACCTAAAAAAAAGGTTTCATAATTAATAAATTATAAAAAAAATTAAGCCAACGTTTTTCGAATTTTTACGAGAAAATATAATTGGGACGACGAAGCAAAATTTTGAAAAAAAGGAGTTTTTAACACGCCCAATGACCATTATTGGGCTGACGAAAATCCACATTGGGAAAGAAACTATTAAAGAAATTATGATGATAATTTAAATGGTGAGAGGTATATGAATATTTTATCTGGCAATTCCCGCTACTGAAGAACTACCCTTGCGAGAAGCAATAAATGCATACTACCAACAAGATGGTGCCCCACCGCACAATTTTGGTGAAGTTGGAAGGTTATTGGAAGAGCAGTTCCATGGAAAATGGATTGCTAATAACGGTCCTTACCGCTGGCCCCCTCGATCTCCCGATCTAAGCCCCCTTGACAACTACATTTGGGGAACTATTAAAAACATGGTTTACAGTGAGTCTTTAACGACAAGGGAAAATGCCATAGCAAGAGTTCAAGTTGCGTTCGGTAGTTGGAACACGGGCGATACTAGAAGAGCCACTGGATCCAATACTTTACGTCGTGTTCAAATGTGTTTAGACCAAAACGAATCTGTCTTTGAACACATTATAAAAAAAGAATGAGTTGTTTATTGTAATTAATATTGTTCTTCTCGTTAGTTGTTGGTTGTTGTTACTAGTGTTTAGTTTTTGTTGTGTTGTTATAAAAAACATGCCTTATTAGCAGATGCACTCCTTTTCTGGGGAGTGTGTCTAAAGGATTTATGTCTTGCTTCTTTCGAGCAAAGATTTAACTGTTCGAGAATTAGGACGAGGCCGATGTAAATATGTCTGAATAAAGGTTCTAGTCGTTCTTTGAATAATTCTTTCATAATCGCGGTGTACCACAAAACAAAATAATCTTCGTTATTAAATCCTAAAAGAACTTAAATAACTGTCATTTACTATAAATTTTACAATTCAATTGCATAGCCAACTGATTGAAGGTATCATACCACAGGCAGCAAAACAGATTGAAAAGCACACTATTAATCTACGGCGTATTTATTACATCATCTCCAAGAAAAGTAGAAAAAAAGCAGATAACACGAAAATCATTCAGTTTAGGTATAGGAACAGCAGATAGGTAATTAAATTCTGCATTGAAAGAGAATATAAAAAAAACCAGTTGCAATTAAAAAAAATGATTCTTTCACATTTTTAATTTTCTTAACTACCGTTACTCCCGGACCTCCCCTAGAAATAAATTTCAAAAATGTCTATAGTAGTAAAGACGTAAAATTTTATGCGGAAACCGAAAATAAAATAAAATTGGGGCATTGTATTTAAAATACTAATTGATAATAGGTTTCATGGCCATAAGACGGACCCTTCTTGATATATTGACGCCGTATTTGACATACAAAACAACAAAATCCAGAGCAAATAAGAAAATACGAATGGCAAATAAATTCTTTAACTGATAGGAAAACTAAACAATAAAATAATTCTCTACACCTAAAAATAAGCTGAACAAGTAAACATACTCGAATAAAACCATAAATTCAAATTAAATGTCAAAATGCTGACCACGCCTAGCTAAACACTTTGCAACTCGCTCGTTAAACGAAAGATTCCCTCGCAACAACATTAGAGGCGAAATGAAACGCACCTCTAATTCTATTTTTCATATCTTCGCTTGTGGTGGGAGGATATTGGTAAACTTTTTCTTTAACGTAGCCCCAAAGGAAGAAATCAAGGGGCGTAAGATCCGGTGATCGGGCTGGCCAGTTTTACACACCACCTCGCCCTATCTATCTCATCGAGATATTGCCTAACGTTGATTGCATAGTCTGGAGGGGCGCCATACAGTTGAAACCACATCGTACGAATATTATCTACCTCGATATTTTCCAAAAGCTCGAGTAAATCATTTTCCAAAAACTGTAAATATCTTTCTCCAGACGACTCTCATCAAAGAAAAAGGGACCAACCACATTAAAATTGATTATACCACCCCACACATTAACTGACAATCGCTGCTGGTGATCAACAACTCTTAAGATGTGTGGATTAGTATCTGAATAGTCATGATAGTTATGCGTATTAATATTGCCATTATTGTGAAAACTTGCCTCATCCGTAAATAGAATGTTATTAATAAAATTGGGTTCTTCATTGACTTTAGTAATTACTCATTGGCAGCAAGATTCACGATTTTGAAAATCTATCTCACTTAAAGCTTGGTGTTGCTCGATATGATAAGGATGCAATTTGTTTTTTTTTTAATAAAGCTACGAACTGTATTTATATTTAGGTATAGGTGTGTACTTAGCTCTCTGGTACTAATTTGCGGATTTTCTATAAAAGATGCCACAACTTGAAACTCAATTTCTTGATTTGGGCTTGTTTTTGCGCGCTAGGGATAACATAAACTTCCAGAATTTATAAATCTCTCAGCTATATTCATAAACGATTCTTCCGCGACTGTCTTCTCTCTGGGTATCGTTCACAGTACAACCGGGTAGCCAGCAAAGCATTTCTTTGAGCTTCGCCATAAATAAAGATCATATCGACCAGTTCTTCTTTGGAAAAAAATCATTTTATACAAAAATTGACAAAACGACAAATCCAAAAACACACAAACTAATGGAACAATATTTTAATGATTATACAAACGTCAAAACAATAGATGCAATTGTTTCTCTTTATTACGAGCGGCGAGCCTACCTGAATTCTATTGTCATAGTAAATTTGTATTTTAGAATATTTTTACCTAAAGCGTCAATATCTCAAGAAGGGTTCGTCTTATGGCTATGAAACCTATTATCAATTAGTATCTACTTTTCACGGAGAATCGAAATGTGAAAAATATACAGGGTGTTGCATTTGAAAGAATTGAGAAAAATTATATTTTGTGTAGGTTAATCGAGACGGCGAACCGCAGTAGGAAAGCTAACTAGCCGAGAGTCCTGAATGTCGCAATTCTAACAGGTGCATACATTTAATTGCAGATCTCAGTTGTAAAAGACTCAAAAATTATAATTCTTGTTTCGTCAGGTTCGTGAAAGTCAAGTGAAACTTTTTTAAAGAATACGATTTTTCGATGCGGTGCCGTGTTTCCGAGTTACGGCGAGTTAAACGTAAAAAACGGTCGAAATCAATGGAATTTTACAACGGTTCGAATCGAGATATCGACGATTTAAGTTAATTTCGTGCATAAGGGCCTATGCATTTTGCGTTTTTTCAAAGCTCTTACTACAGTCAATTCCACAAAGTTACGAAAACTACACTAAAAAAATTCTTCGTCGTAGGCTAGCTAAATCGTTTTTTGACTATAGTGCCCTTATGCACGAGCCGATTTTGAACGGCTTTTGGATTTTTATATACCGCAACCTAAGCTTTGGTTCTGTGAAGGTTTCAGGTTGCAACCCCCAGGCCCCCACAGAACCGATTTCTAAGCGTTGTGCGCTCTACTACGATTGTTGACAGTACGTTTGTTTTTCCAAAGAATTTGGTGATTAAATAAAGATTTTGGACATCTTTCGCCATAAATGGTGAGTTTAAAATTCAACGAAGTATCAATCGAAAATTTCGTTTTTGTTTTTTCAAGCGACCTGATTTGATTATGAACAGTTTCAATTAATCGAATTTATTAAGAAATCTTTATATTTTGCTTGGGCCTAATTTACCCTATTAGTTTTGACCATTGACAACCATTTTGAACATCCTACCAATTTTTTTGAAGCAACGGTATAAAGAATTACGTAATTTGAAAACAGATGTTCAAATTGCTAGTGAAGCTTTCTAACATATAAAATTACAGCAGGGTTCAACATCCCCTTTAATACGGTGATGGTGCATTAAGGCGCGTTTTCTTAAAAATTGCGCAATTATAAAACAGGAGGTGTGTACATTTTTGATGGCCAGCATATTCTTGCTAGTGAACCTATTAAACATAAAAAATTAAACAAATAAAAATATTTGATCCAGAACAGGGTTCAACATCCTTTTCAATACGGTTTCTGCAGACCAATAATGCATATTGTGCAGATTGACTCTCCCGTCACTACTGAAGATGCTCCATCGGTCCAAAGAATTTGAAATGAACATTCTCTATTTTCGCATATCATGCCTAACATCCAATGGCAATAGTCTAACCTTCGATAAAAATCTTGCCTGATGCAAAACGACATTATATGAGTGCATTCTTAAAGTTTTTAAAAAAACTTTTAACGAATTCCGATATATTTTGATGGCCATTAGAACTTACCTATGGTCCTTCAAAATAATTTGAACCGTTGTCCGTGATATGCCCAACTCAGTGGATAATGCTCTTGTGCTAACATGAGGATTTCCTTCAATATAGCCCAGTACACGGTTAATATTTTCTTGTGTTCTTCCAATTCTTGGTTGAAACGTAGGCCGAAAACTACCATTGGCTCGTAAGCTCGCCACTAATCGGGGAAAAACTCTTACATCGCAAGGACCGATTTGGATATCGAGCCGCGTAAACTCTTTAGCTACTGCGGCATTCTGAAGACATTCAAAATAAACCAAGCATCAACAGCTTCATTATTCGTAAAACGCATTTTGAAAGCACAAAAATTGCTCAAAGTAACGCGAAAGTATTGACAACTATTGACAATTTGAGGATTATGTATGTTTTGTTTAGGTACTGTTTCCATTGCCTCTTCTATTAATTGTATTTTCGTATATATCCATAGTGAATATGCATTTAAACAAACAAAAAATAGGCCTTTCGTATAACTTTAGCATTGCTTACTTGCCCGTAGTAATTTCAAAAAGGATGATTTTATTCTAGTGAATAAATTTACAAACATTTAAAATTGCAATTTCTAGGTAACCTATTCAGAGCCGAAATTGAAGCTGCAGTTTTGTCTACCCATAAGAGGCCTCAGCAGTGATGGTCAGCATTTCGAGCATTTACGGGGGCATTAAAAACCTTCCTGCTTTAAATTGGTCCTTTTTAGGGCCACAACTTACATAATAGAAACAATTTTAGAAAAATATAGTTAAAACAAAAAAAAATTAAGGTATTTTCGTATAAAGTTTTCTTTTGCCGATATTTTAGGTTAGGAACAAAATATCGAGATGCGGTTTTCGAGAGATTGTTTAGGCATCATTTAGCTATATGCAATTTAGCTATACGGGGGGTGATTTAAGGAACCTTTGAATACCCCCCACCACTTTATTTTTATAGATACGCCAAAAAGAGCCAAACAAAAAAAGATTATCCTCGACTTCAAAGATCAGTTACTTTTTTATTAGGTTAATATAGCAGAATTCACAGAAACATCACTTTTTTAGATTCAAGATTGCAGTTACGTCCCCTAGCGGCCATTTCAGACACATGAAAATATTTTCCAGGTTTTTGTATTGGCCGTTTTAGTAATAACTTTTTTTTCCGCAAGCCTCTACGATGTATAGTTTTTCAGATACAGTACCTAGCATTCTTAGTTGGCCACCCCGTACACTAGGGTTCAACATCTCCTTCAATACGGTAATGGTGTATTAGGAGCGCGTTTTCTTATAAATTAGGTAATTTAAAAACGGGAGGTATATACATCTTTGTTCGCCCTTATACAATTGCAAGTGAATCCTTCTAACATAAAAAATTAATGAACTAAAAAATGTTATGCACAGCAGGGTTCAACATTCCCTTAAAAACGGTGATGATGCATTAACAGAGCGCTTTCTTAAAAATTGCGTTATTTCGAAATAAGAGGTATGTACATTTTTGTTGGCAAGAGTATTATTGCAAATGTACAACAGGGTCCAACATGTCAAAACGGGGGGTATGTAAATTTTTGTTGCGCTTATATTATTGCTAGTGAACTCATTTAACATAAGAATAAAAATATTTGATGTACAACAGGATTCAAGATCCCTTTCAATACGATGATTAAGTGTGTTTCCCTACAAATTACACAAATTCAAAACGGGAAGTTGTACACTTTTGTTCGCCGTTACACGATTGCTAGTGCATCTTTGTAATATCAAAAAGTAAAAAAATAAAAATATTTGTCGTACAACAGGGTGTAACATCCTCTTCAATACGGTGATGTACAACAAGGTTCAAGATCCGTTTCAATACGGTGATTGAACAATAAAAGTGCGTTTCCCTAAAAATTACACAATTTCAAAACGGAGGCATGTACATTTTTGTTCGCCGTTCCGCAATTGCTAGTGAACCCTTCTAACATAAAAAATTAAAAATATTTCATGTATAACCGAGCTCAACATCCCCTTCAATACGCTGATGATACTTTAAGAGCGCGTTTTCTTAAAAATTGCGTAATTACAAAACGGGACGTATGGGGAGTATATTATAGCTAGTGAATCTATTAAATAAAAAATTCAAGAAATAAAAATATTTTATGTAACAGGGTTCAATTTCCCTTCCAAACGATGCTACAGCATTAAAAGTGCGTTTCCATAAAAATCACATAATTTCAAAACGGGGATACGTACATTTTTTTCGCCGTAAGATTGCTAGTGAATCCTAAAAAATTAAAAATATTTCATATACAACCGGGCTCAACATTCTCTTCAATACGGTGAGGATGCTTTAACTCTCCTATTGTGTTCGGGTCAATGACCCAATCGCGTACTTCTAATGTGCATAATTCGTTAATTTATTTAAATATTTCGTTGCCACTGCATGACTTTTATGTCATTACTCTAATACGGTGTATCTAGATTGATACAAAATTATAATTAGTTTTTTTTAATCGATTTGTTATATTCAGTGTGTTTGGGTCTGCAGGGTGTCCCAAATAGAGTAGGATAGTATGGGTATCTTTCTTATTATTAAAGATAGAGATTTGGTTAAATAAGCAATATTGTGCCGTTTCTTGGGTCGAGTTCGATTCCGTTAAGAAACATTTCAATTTCCGAACAGTTTCGAAATTATTAAAAAAAAAATCGCCGATTTCTAAAAACTCAAATATCTCCGTAATTATAAAAGATATGACAAAAAAGTTTCAGATCAAAGTTATTTACTTCGATGAGGCACACTTAAAAATGATGTCAAAATAAAATTCAAGATGGCGTTTTCCAAGATATTAATAGCAACTTTCTTATTTTAAATGGACGCCATATTGGATGTTTACACAATTAAATGGGATTTTTTTTTCTCTTTTCAACGATACCGTTTTACAACACTGTTAGTAACTGTTCGCAATGTATTTCGATGAACATCGTTAAAGGCCGCCACCACGCCTTCACGTAGTTCTTCTGCATTACTGTAATGAAAATTACTACCATACACTTTATTTTTTATAGTTCCCCATAAATAAAAGTCCAGGGGCATTAAATCTGCTGATCTGGCTGGCCACTGATTAGGTGAATTGGTGGCAATTACTCTATTATCAAAACGGTCATTTAAATATCGGATAACATTGCCAGCATTATGTGCGGGAGCGCCATCCTGCGCTAATCCCATATTTGAACATTTTGTGCCAAAGGTAGATCATCTAATAAATCTTCAAGATATGTTTGCAGAATTCCCATGTAACGCTGCGCTGTTAAGGTTCCATCAAAAATTATAGGACCAACTAAACCATTTCCCAATATGCCACAAAAAACATTAAAGCCGAAACGAACCTGGTTGCACCGTGGAACCACTATGTGTGGATTTTCCTGTGCCCAATGGCCCTCATTATGGCGATTAAATAATCCACAATTGGAGAAGTAGGATTCGTCAGTCCATAAAACTTGATTTATAAAATCACCATTTTCTGCAATTTTATTTAAAAACCATCTACAAAATGCTGTTCTACGGATATTATCATTTGGTTGCAAAGTCTGCGCAATGTGTAATTTATTTGGGTGGAAATTCTGTTTTCTTGATGATTTGGTCTTAGACACATTAACTTGAGCTTGCTTCAATTTCTCGAGTCGAAATATTTGAATTTACTTGCACACAAGCTAAAGTTAATTCCTCATCTTCAGTAACCACGTTTATGTTCCTATTGGCCTTTTTAAGACATCCATAATGCTGCATATTTGAATCAATTTTGCAAATATTTTCATGTTCGGTTGCCTACGCTCTGGAAAATTTGTTAGATATTCTTGAGCAGCAAGACGGGAGTTTTTGTAACACTTTATGTATGTACAAAACATATCATATTGTTCATTTGTTGGAAAGGTCGCCATTAGAAATAATTAAAGAAAAAACAAATTATTATAAATTTATCACTTAATAATACAACACAGGTATACTAATAATCCCATTTAATTGTGTAAAAATCCAATATGGCGCTCATTTAAAATAAGAAAGTTGCTATTAATATCTTGGAAACCGCTATCTTGAATTTTATTTTGACATCATTTTGATCTGAAACTTTTTTTCGTATCTTTCATAATTACGGAGAAAAAATGGCACGATATTGCCCATTTAACCAAATTACTATCTTTAATAATAAGAAAGATACCCATACTATCCTACACTTTTTGGGACACCCTGTATATGACCAGGTGATTTGTGTGGTTCAAATTAGAAGAACGAGAAACAGATTATTATCACAGAGGAATGTATTTTATTAGCTTTGCTTTATTTTCTTAAATATAAATAACTTACATAATAATATTGCCCCATTATTGCGAAATATTGCGCATATTGCATGCATTATTTGCGTACCGGTAAACAAGTTTATTCCTGTTGAGACTTGTCTGTGGTTCCGCGTATAAATGCAACCAGTGAGCATCTGTGCGTTAGCTTCGTAGTAAATATCAAACTTGATGCTATACTCCAATAAGAAATACCTAACAATTGAAATTTATTATTGAAAATGTGTAGTGAGAGAGTGCTTACGGATAGTGAACTTGAGAAACTTTTATGTGTTTCTGATAGTGTTTCTAATGCGTCTGAAGAAGAAGACCGGTTGTCGGAAACCGAGATATATTATACCGAATCGGATGATGAAGTGGAAGCTACGATTTCAGATGAAGCTGATACGGATAATCACGTAATTTCAAAAGATGGCAATATAGTATGGAATGAAAAGACACATCAATCGGGAAGGTTATCAGCAGAAAGTATTATTTCGTTGATTCCTGGGCCAACAAGGTATGTTACGTCGCGAATAATTGAAATAAAATCCGCGCACTTCTTATATTTCACACCCAAAATTGTAAACCTAATTTTGAAAATGTCAAATTTAGAAGGCAAAAGACTTTGTGGCGACACGTTTCAAGAACTAACATTAGTTGAACTAGAAGCATATTTTGGCCTACTGTTTCTAGCTGGGGTGTATAAATCTCATGGAGAGGCAACAGCCAGTCTGTGGGATGAAAAATGTAGGTCGTCCAATATTCAGAGCAACGATTTCATGTTATTGCACGAATAATTCGCTCTGACGATAAAAAAAACTCGACCACAACGACGCCAAATTGATACATTAGCTCCCATACGGGACTAGTGGGATGAATGGGTTGCAATTCTACGCTCTTCTAAGCTCTATAATGTTCACGAAAATGTAACAGTAGATGAGCAACTAGTACCTACTACTACTACTACTAATATACTTTGTTTGTTTAATTTACAAAAATTTTGCAAAGTGCTTGCGTTTTACTGTATACATTTGCCTTCCCTATTTACACTACAGTATCTCCTTTCTTTACTTCACTTAAAATCTCTATTAACTGTCTTCAAATGGTACCTTTTAGAGGACGTTGGCCTTTTATACAGTACATCGCGAATAAACTTGCTAAATTCGGAGTCAAGATTTGGACTTTATGTGATTCTGTACCTGCTTATGCAAATAACATGCAAGTTTACCTCGGGAAAAAAGAAGATGAACCTCCACAGAGAGGTCAAGGAGTTGTTCTAGATCTTACTTATGGTCTAAAAGGTCACAACGTAACGTGCGATAATTTTTTTACCTCGTACGATCTGGGGCAGATGCTATTGAAAAGAAAAATAACCATGCTTGGCACTGTTCGCAAAAATAAGCCTGAATTTCCAGCCGCATTGGTCTGCAGCAGGAAAGAGGTTCTTGCTACAAAATTTTATTTTACCAAGGACACGTCGATAGTTTCCTATATTCCGAAACGGAATATATGTTACGCACATGAGCACCATGCACCACGATAACGGAGTGTGCAACCAAGATCATAAAAAGCAGTTTATGATTTTAGATTACAACAAAACTAAAGGTGCTGTAGACACGTTAGACAAGTTAATAATAACGTACACATGCAGACGACAAACTAAAAGATGGCCAATGACTATCTTTTACAATATCATGGACGTTTCAACTTACAACGCTTATGTTATGTGGTGCAAAGTAACTTCAACCTGGAATGCTGGAAAACTTACAAAACAGCGACTATTTATTGGGTAATTCCTTGATTACTCCAGTATTGCAAGAAAGGAAACGTCTCCCTCGAAGTATTCCTGCAGCTGAAATGGTTATAAGGTCACGTTCTTCAACCAGTAATGCCGAAGTAAGGGAACAGTCAACCACAACCAAGCGTAAAAGATGTAATTTTGTCCCTCTTCAAATGATGATAAAACTAACATGGTATGTTGTAATTGCTCAAAAGACCTATGTAAACCTCATGTATACTGTCAAGACTGTAACAAATAAATGTATATACCTAACTATAAACTACTACGGTTTTCAGATGTTCTTTACATAACATTACAATAATATGTAATAAATAATAAATAGTACATCTTATTTCTTATTATTATTATTTACTGTTATATCAAATTAACGACAACAATAGGCTCCCGGGTCGAACACAATAAGTGAAACCAAAATGTTAACACAAAAGGAGGGTTAAGAGTGAGTTTTCTTAAAAAATTACCTAATTGCAGAACGGGACGTACGTATAATTTTGATGGCGAATATATTATTGCTAGTGAATACATTAAACAAAAAGTCAAGAAATAAAAATATTTGATGTAATTAAGACTTAAATGCTTAGCAAAAATGTATGTACATCTTTGTTCGCTGTTACACGATTGCTAGTAAACCCTTCTAACATAAAAGATTAAAAAAACAAAAATATTTGATGTACAACAGGGTTTAACATCCCGTTCAATACGGTAATGGTGCGTTAATAGCGTTTTCTTAAAAATTAGGCAATTTAAAAACGGGAAGTATGTACATTTGTGTTCGCGCTATAAAATTGCTAGTCAACCCTTTCAACAAAAAAAATAATGAAAGAAATAAAAATACTTGATGTACAGCAAGGTTCAACATCCCCTTCAACAGGATGATGCTGCATTAAGAGTTATTTCAAAACAGTACGCATAAATCTTTTTTTGCGTTAACGATTGTATTATGAATTCTAACATAAAAAATAAAAAAAATAAAATATTTGATGTACAACAGGGTTCAATATCCCCTTCAATACGGTAATGGTGCGTTAATAGCGTTTTCTTAAAAATTAGGTAATTTCAAAATAGTAGGTAATATACATTTTTGTTCGCCGTTACACATTGCCATTGAACTCTTCTAACATAAAAAATTTTAAAAATAAAAATATTTGATGGACATCAGGGTTTAACATCCCCTTCAATACGGTAATGGTGCGTTAATAGCGTTTTCTTAAAAATTAGGTAATTTAAACAACATATGTACCTTGTGTTTATAATTAGTCAATTTTAACAAAAAAAAAAAATTAAAGAAATAAAAATACTTGATGTACAGCATGGTTCAACATCCCGTTCAACAGGATGATGCTGCATTAAGAGTTATTTCAAAACAGTACGCATACACATTTTTTTCGCCGTTACACGATTGCTATTGAACCCTTCTAACATAAAAAATTAAAAAAATAAAAATATTTGATGTACAACTTGGTTAACATTTCATTACGTATTAGTAATCTTTTTAAGAAAAAAACGTAATTTTAAGATATGTACATTTTTGTTGGCAAGAATATTATTGCACAGTAAAATTAAAGAAATAAAAATATTTGAAGTATGGAGTTCGTCTTCTTTCAATTTAAAAATGAGGTGGGAGTACGATTTGAAATTTTGTTTTTATCATTAATTTCAATCAAAGTATCAACTAATTTTTTTAAATTATGAAAAATGTAAATTACTTATTTCTATTCAATCTATTTGTTTTATTTATATTTTACCTACATGATCGGGTGGAGTACGTTATTTACATGACAATCCAAAAGATTAAATTCTTTCAACAATTTACTCAAAAACAGTCTATTGCTAACTTGATGCCGGTAAGCACACACTAATAAATTATTTTAATTTTTACGTATTATAAACAAGTAGTTAAGATTATACGTACACAACAAAAAAATATTAATAAAATGTAAATTAGCAAGTTAATAATAAATAAAGATAGCATTAAAAGTTTAATTAGCACAGAACAAAACAACTTAAACTCCATTTAGTTTATTTTTTCAAAGAGATCACCAAAAATAAAATTAAAATAAATTCGAATTTTGTTTAAATATTAAGATAATTTGATATCGTAATAAAGCACCAGATTTACTGAATAAATATCAGCATTCAACTATGTGTTGTTGATAAGACAATCTTTTATAAACAGTATTCCTTTGTGTCCAAAAAAAGTTGTGTTTTTTTAAGTCACATGCTTCAAACATTAAAGTTAATACATTGTAAGGCTTTTCTTAAAATAAACGTAAGTTAATTTCTTCTGATCCCACAATTTTGTAATAGCTACTATTTAATATAATGATGCGAAACTTACAAATCGTACAATTTGAGGATGCTGATTTATATAATCCGTTACACACATCAATATAATCTTTGTTTGCTAGCTTTGCCATATTTGCTCTCAAGCTTAGTTATGTCACATATTTGAATATTAATTTTTCTAGAGCTGAAGCACATCTATTTTTAATTTAACTACCAAGTTTATAAGTTTCACTTTTAAGTACAATAGATTTATCAAAATTGTTATTTTCCTTTATAAAATATTAATTACTTACAACTATGCAAGATAGAATATACATGTGTGATGTATAGTTATATATAGTTTTGCATATTCAATATCAAAATTGATCCATCCAGCTCCGCATAGACCTTACGCAGGTACACCAATAATCTTCAGGTTTCATAATTTACGCTCACTTCAACCATTTGCTTTATACTATGAAATTGTAATAAAATCTCTATAAAAGAAAATCAACAATGTTGTATGTATGTATATAACGGAAATTCTGACAAAAGTTTTATTCAAACAGAATAAGAACATTTGTGAGCAAGGTTAGATCAAAATAGAGAGCCGTTATATACAATGGTACAAAAGTAATTTCCTTTTAACCTAGATGTACACTGAAGCTAGCATGCTGTAATGACAGCCAAACCTGTATTACTTCAATTACAATTTGTCAAATTGCTTGGATAATAAACTACTAATTATACTACATAAGTATAAAATTACCATAAATTAGAGTAACGGAATTAGATTGCAACAACAATCTAATGTATTTATAACATTTACAAAGAGTTTAAAATCAAATCAGATTATGTTTCAGGACCATAAAGAGAGAATGTTCAACATACATGGCTGCAGACAATAGTATTATAAAGGGCAATGTTAAACTATGGGAAGATTTTAATTTTAGTATAGTTTAAAACAGTGTACAAGTGCACTGTGTGTTGCCTACGAAACAGTTTAAGGTATGTAAATTTTAATGACATTGACCACAATACTTCATTACCATTGTTAACTCATTAAATTTGTAAATAATAACACATTTTCTTGTTCAACATCTGTAAATTAATGCATAAATAGATTTGATGAATAATACTAAAACTATAAAAAAACAAGGTTAACTTGTACTTACCAATATAAAAACTTTTCTTAGGAACCACTTTTATTGGGGTGCAAAGATATAATTCATCCTAAAATATTTTTAAGTATTACAAACATAACCACAAGATGTTTTATTTTAAGTTATAAAATAGTAAACAAACGCATATACTTACATGGTTTGGATGAACATTAGGCATAAGCAAAGGATATTTTTTCACTTGTACACATATAATTATTGGAACAAAAATCACAGCTATTATTACAATTCGTAGCATATGGACAGTCTCCATTTTTCAAAAAGAATCGATTTCACAGTATTCAAAATGTATTTACTGAAGCGCACTGGCGACTGTCAGTGGTTTCAAGCTTGTTTTTCCACTCTGACATGCGTAATGCGCCGGTCACGATTTTTTTTTGTCGGGTTAATGCGATAACATTTATTTTATTTTTGATAAAATAATGGTGATTAGAACTATAATTCGATTTGAGTGTTTTTAGACAATTTGTGTAAATAAAGCACATATGTTTGTATATTTAATTAACTTCATACTTTGATAACACTAACTAATTGATCCACAATTTTTGTTATTATTACAATATCTAATATAAGAAATTTATTAAACGTCTAATACTTTTTAAATACATAGAATTTCATATTTATACTACATTAACTATAGTATTTCAATTTTAATGTTATTCAAACATGAAACAAACAGCATCATCAGATTTCAAAAGTTTGTGTTTATAGAGGCGGACTAATTAACAGTAAGTGTAAATTATTTTCTTACAGATTACCCTATATATACTAATTTATTAATACTTGTACATTTAAACTTTGATAACAAGAAGTGTGTTACAACCTTCTAAAAATGTCTTCAAAGAAAATGCGAAATAGGTTAGCAAATATTACAGTATTAAAGAACTTTTTAGATTTCGAAATTTAAAGATGGCCAAAAGTTTATGCACCAATTTATTTTTGAAGACAGCCAAACAGCCAAACAGGTTTTCCCCTCAGTGGCTTTTAATCAGCGCCGGCTCTAGCATTTACGCCACCCCGGACAAACAGACGAAATGCCGCCCCCCTGCCCCAATAACATTATATAAATGTATATATATATATATATATATATATATATATATATATATATATATATATATATATATATATATATATATCAGGTTGTTACAAAAAGATTGGGCTGGCTATATGTTTTAGGATTTTATGGACAATTTTGAACAAAAAATCAAGAATAACTTTTTTTCGATTTCGGCTTCATTTACCCGCTAGCCGCC
The DNA here is from genome assembly GCA_036346205.1 of Vesta saturnalis. Lineage (NCBI taxonomy): Eukaryota > Metazoa > Arthropoda > Insecta > Coleoptera > Lampyridae > Vesta > Vesta saturnalis. The sequence goes on from JARFJB010000865.1 coordinate 1,644,448, forward strand.
ATTTTGTATTTTTTCTAAATAAAATTATATCTGTGTTGTTTTTTAAGATATTTTCATAAAAATTGGTACAGAGACGTATCTTACAAAGACACAACATAAGAAAAATATTCATTTCCGTAATTTAATTTTTTTCAAAATGGCGGCCATGTCAATTTTTTAACGTGGAATTACGAAAAAACCGTAGCCCACATGAAAATTTCAGAAGAGACTAAATAATTTCGAAATTAATTTATCTTCCTAATGCCACCTTTTTTGTTGAAATGGGTTAAGAAATAAGGAAGATTGTAGTTTTCACGTTACGCGTTACTAGTTAATCGCAAATAAACAAATACAATAGCATAAATAATAATAAATAGCATAAATAAATAAATAAATACAACAATTCTCATAAAGCAAATCCAATAAATATTTTGCTCAACAAATTGCTCATATTAAGTGTTCAAAGTGACCACCGTTGCTAAAAACACATTGCCGCAGTCGACGTAACATGGATTCCCTAACTCGTTGTAACAGACCTGGCGTATCCCTAATTCGTCTCATTCCATGCTCAATCCGCTGTCTCAGCTCTCCAACATTGGCAACCGGAGTTGCCTAGACCAGGGATTTTAAATGTCCCCAAAGATAAAAGTCAATGGGATTCAGGTCTGGTGACCTGTTGGCTTACGCCTCCACGGCCTATCCATTGATTTCCAAACTGGGCAGTCGGATATTTTCGTACCTCTACACTGAAATGAGGCGGTGCCCCATCATGCATGAACCACATGCTTTGTCTTGCAGGAACCGGCAAGTCTTCTATATAGTCAAACAACTCGTTTTGCAGAAAGTGCAGATAACTGTTCCCGTTTAATCGAGGAAGCAGAAATACTGGACCAATAAACTCATCACCATGGATACCTGCCCACACGTTTAATGAAAAGTTTTACTGGTGCCTTGATTGAAGTATTGCGTGAGGGTTTTCATCCGCCCAAACATGATTGTTGTAGTAGTTGAGTGTTCCATGTCTGTTGAATCCAGCTTCATCAGTGAACAGTACTCTTGAAAGAAATAAAGGATCGCGAGCACAGATTTCCTGAATTCGGATACAATATGCATTTCTATTAGGGTAGTCTGCTGGTAAAAGCGCTTGGACTCTTTGACCATGATATGGATACAGCTGTTGGTTCTTCAGTATCCGCCAAACCGACACATGGTCAATATCCCCACTGCAGCCTTACTTCTCTTGTGCTCACATGGGGTTTTCCTCGACGATCTGCAACACAGTTCCTCCATTTCAACGTCCTTGTGGTTTGAGGCCCCACAGTTCTGCATCACAGGGTTGAACGACCCAGTTTCTCTCAGACGATCATGAAGACGAACAAAAGTCTTCTCGTTTGGCAGGGCTCGATTAGGAAATCTCAGCGTATAGTCGTCGAGCTTCTGCACGGTTACAATTTGCCATGCCGTAAACTAAATGCATATCTGCCATTTCTTGGAATGAGTATCTATTTCCATCATGTAAAATAATGCCAGTAGTACAGTAAGTATACAACACTAAATAAGTATCGAAACAATAAATTACTAAATAGTTTTAAAACGTGGCAACACGGGAACTGTCACTGGTAGTAATGCGTTTGTTTCGTTTACATTTAACAGTGTGTTCGTTAATTATTATCAGATGTTTTCATTGTTGCGACATTGTATTGAAAATGTAGCAGGTTAGATAACAGTATACGGAATTTTAATAAAGTGACATTATTGAATGTTTATACTAAATGCAAAATAACCTTATTAGATAAATTTCAAAAATCAGTAATAAGTTACGAAATCCATTCTAATCATAAGTTATATTAGTAAGTATCATTAATAATATATACATCCGGTTATCAATATCTAATTTTAAACTATTGTTTGTGTTTCAATTTATATATATAAGATGTAACAATACAAAAGAGATCATTATTATATAGTTAGTAGTAAGAGGTGTTATTGTATAAATTATTCAAATAAAACTTGTAACTTAGTTTTTAAAACTCAACGTCTTGATCCAAGAACGTAATTGGCGCAGTCGGTAGGATTGGAAAACAGAATTGGATTCCTAGCCTGAGAAGACCTTCATCGAGAACTGTCTTCCTGAGTATCAACTCTTTACGGGCGAACGAACCAGCCGTTTGAAACAACCACAAATACAACTCTAAGGAGGTCCATCCGAAGAAATTGGTGAAAACAATCTTCTAGGTAAGAGCCATCCTTGCTACCTTAATTTAAATTTAGTATATGACAGTAAAATTGAATCCATGAATAGGATTTAAATTGTCAACACAAAGGTTAATATATTTGGGTAAAATTTATATCCAATAAGAACATTCTTTGATTTATTATAGAACATTCAAAATTGATATCGAAACGATAATTAATCAAACAAAAAACTTCAAATCAGGAAACAATAATAAAATGACGCAACAAAATTCAACCAATTATAATATGTTGTATATTGACACAATCCCATGTTTTAGTGATGATTCTAATACTTTAGAAATTTTTATCGAACATTGTGATCAATTAATAGTCACGTATACAAATAATGTAGCATTTGATGATCGTATACATACATTTTTAATTCGTGCGGTAATTAGTAAACTATCAGTAGATGCTTTAATGTTAGTAAGCAGTCGCCCAGAAGTTAGGAACTGGACAAATTTAAAATCTCTTCTAAGACTAAGCTTCAGTGATCAAAGAAATATAGATTGTTTAGTCCAGGACCAAACCGTTAAAAAACGAAACATACGTATCATTCGGTCAAAGAATACAAAAATGTAGAAGTGCAATAGCATCAAAATTAATTAGTGAAAATTTAAATATTGCCGAACGAACTATCCAAATAAAAGTTATGATAGTCTTGCATTAAAAACATTCATACGAGGTTTACAAGGTCGGACCCAAGACATGGTCAGATTAAGAAACCTAAACACTTTAGAACTCGCATTATCCTATGTAGTCGAAGAAGAAAATTTTGCATTATATCAACGGCAAAATCATTTTCCTTCAAATAAAGTGTTCCAACCAGCACATTTAAACCAAAATCATTCACAAAATCATAGTAACCACTTTAGAAACACTCACCCACAAAATTCATCACCCACATATTCTAATCCACAAAATGCTAGTTTTAATCAACCATTCCCATCACAACCAATAAATATTCGACCTATGCAAAATCCACCACCACGAAAGTATTTTTCAAATAAAGACGTATTCGGAAAACAAAATAACGTTTTTAAACCTCCAGGTAATTATGTTCCTCAATATAAACCCCAACCAATGTCTACAACGACAAGAAATTCAAATTTTCCTCAACCAATGTCTACGACAACAAGAAATTCAAATTTTCCCAAAAATACAAATTTTAAAAATCATTTTCAAAACAGATTATATAACTTAGATCAAGAAGAATATGTAAATCAAAATGATAATGTAGCAAGTACAAGTAGATTAGGAAACGATGTAGATCAAAATGAAAATTTTCGCGAGGTCAATTCCAATTACCCCACAACGTAATTAATCTAAATAATTTATCACATGACTTACCTTATATATATATACCCGAATTAGATGCAAATTTTTTAATATATACTGGTAGCTCTAGAAGCATAATTAATCCGGAATTGTGCAAAAGATGTTATCCGAATAACATTTTCAATGAGGTCTTTAATATCCAAACATCACACGGTGTCACATTTCACAATGAAGTAGCCATTATACCCGTTTTTAAAATATTTAAAGTGAACGAAAATCACAAATTTTATCTTTTTAAATTTAGTACAAATACGATGGTTTAATTGGTATGGATCTTTATAACCAATTAAAAGCAAACATAGATATAAGTAATGAAATTATAATTACGCCTTTGGTTAACATTCCATTAAATTACAATAATAAAGAAATTAATCACACAATCGAAATACCACCAATGACAAAGAAAGTAGTAAAAATTCCAGTTAACTACCAAGAAGGAGTAGCACTAGTAAATTATTATAAGTTTAATGAAAATTTAGAAATGCCCAAGCAATAGTAAATATAAAAATTATTTTGCAATAACTACTATTACAAACACGGATGATAACAATGCAAAAATAGTATTTTCCAAACCTTATACAGTAGAAATAATTGACTCCAATCACCCTGCTAATTTACAGGTTAATAATCATAAAATAAGTATAGAGGAAGATAATTTGTTAAAAAATAATTTAAATAACATTAGACTAGATCATTGTAATCAAGAAGAAAGTAGTCACATAAAAAACCTATGCTATAGTTATCGAGACATATTTTATAATGAAAACATCCCATTGAGTTTTACAAATAAAATTTCGCATAAAATTAATCTTTCAGATGAAAAACCAAGTTTCACAAAATCATATAGATTTTCTGAAATTCATAAACAAGAAGTAAAACGCAAATTAATAAAATGCTCGAACAAAAATTATTCAACCTTCTACTTCCCCATGGAGTAGCCCAGTTTGGGTTGTATCAAAAAAATTAGACTCTTCCGGCAAACAAAAGTGGAGAATAGTCATAGACTATAGAAAGTTGAACGAAAAAACAATTGATGACAAATACCCTTTGCCTAATATTAACGACATTTTAGACAAGTTAGGTAGAGCAAATTATTTCACGACATTAGATTTAGCTTCCGGCTTTCATCAAATTGAAATTGATAGGCAAGATATTCCAAAAACTGCTTTTTCCACTTTGAATGGTCATTACGAATACGTTCGTATGCCATTTGGGTTAAAGAATGCCCCCAGTACATTTCAGAGGGTCATGGACGATGTATTACGAGGTTTAAATAACGAAATATGTCTTGTATACCTAGATGACATAATTATCTTTAGTACATCTTTGCAAGAGCATGTTAATAGGCTAAAACTTATTTTTGATAGATTAAGAGAAGCGAATTTCAAAATTCAACTTGATAAATCAGAATTCCTTCAAAAAACAGTTTCATATTTAGGACATATTATTACCCCAGAAGGTGTCAAACCAAACCCTGATAAAATAATTGCTATTCAGAAATTTCCTATACCAAAATCACAGAAAGAAATCAAATCATTTCTAGGATGAGTAGGATACTACAGGAAATTCATTAAAGATTTTGCTAAAATTACTAAACCTTTGACAAAATGCTTAAAAAAGGAAGGTAAAATCATTCATGATCAAGAATTTATAGATAGTTTCACTCTATGTAAAAATATCCTTTGTAATAACCCAATTTTACAATATCCCGACTTTGATAAAGAGCTTATCTTAACAACGGATGCATCTAATGTTGCGCTAGGTAGTGTATTGTCACAGGGCTCTGTTGGTCAGGATAAACCTGTAGCATATGCATCAAGAACATTAAATGAAACAGAACAAAGGTTTAGCACAATTGAAAAAGAATTATTAGCAATAGTCTGGTCATGTAAGTACTTTAGACCATATCTTTTTGGTAGAAAATTCACTATTATAACAGATCATCGCCCACTCATTTGGCTTTTTAATTTAAAAGAACCTAATTCAAAATTGACCAGATGGCGTTTAAAGTTACAAGAATTTGATTTTAAAATTGTATACAAAAAGGGACCTTAAATAAAATGCAGATGCTCTTTCTAGAATTCAAATTAATAATATAAAAAACAGATTCAGTAATTAACAACCCCGGAAATATTGATGATGATATATCCGACTTTATGAACCAATTAACAAATGAACCAAATGAATATGATATAATCGATACTGCAAATATAAGAAACCAATCAAAATTTGTTTGATATGCCTAAAGATGTTAGCCTTGTACATTGTGTTAGCGCAGATCTAAAATTAAGTTAAGGAATTGCTAAAACATTTAAAGAAAAATTTAGGAACATTGATAAATTAAGATCACAAGAACCCGAAATTCGTAAAGTTTTATATGACTATGTAGACAATCATTATCTAATTTATCTAGTCACAAAAGAACAATATTTTCATAAACCCAATTATGACGATGTTTTTATGACATTGGTAAACTTAAAAAAATTTTGCCTTAATAATAACATTTTAAAAATTGCCATGCCTAAAATATGTAGCGGACTCGATCGATTGGAATGGAAAGAAATTAAACAAATGATTTATCGAATATTCAAAAACAGTAACGTCCAAATTACAGTATGTGATTACCCAAATTCACACTTAACCAATCTCATTGATAATTTACAAATAAATGTTTTAGAAAACACCGAAACCTTATTCGATATAATTGAAAGCTTAAATGAATTACCAAACTCATCAAATTTAGACAATAGCAAAATAGATCCATTGTCGAACTCGAGCAATGAAACACCTCACTCACTCTCAAAAGAAACTTTAAATGACGGAATACATATTTTAGAAGATATCATTAACAACAAAGTAAATCAAATTCATGTTTTTAAAAATAATATAAATGAACTTCAAATTACACATGATACATATCAACACCAAAAGATTATTATAATAAAAATGCCTGTAGAAAATAATGAAGAGTATATCTTTAAATTATTGAAAGATTATCTAAAACCGAGTACAGTATATCATATCTATTTTAACGATCTAAAATTTATCAACAATTTTACAAATATATATATACTAAATACTTTATTCAAAACAGTTTAAAATTAGTCAGGTGCACTAGGTTAATAAATACAATTAAGGATAAAGAAGAACAAATTCTATTGATAAGAAACCACCATGAAGGTAAAACGAATCACCGTGGTATAAATGAAACCTTTGAATATTTAAAACGTAACTATTACTGGATAAGTATGAAAACAGACATATCTGCATATATAAATTGTGCGATATTTGCAAAAACCAAATATGACAGAAGACCACCATACGTACCCCTAGCATTAACAGAAACCCCATCAAAACCTTTCGAAATATGTCATATAGATGTATTCTTTTTTGACTCAAAAACTTATTTAACGATAATAGACGCTTTTTCAAAATTTGCACAAGCTATACAGATAACGGGAAAAACAGCAATAAATGTTTGTGAAGCTTTAATAACTTACTTTTCAAAATTTGGAATACCAAACAAAATTGTACTAGATTGTGGAAAAGAATTTAACAATGAAACAATAAAAGAATTACTTAAATTACATAAAATTGATGTACATTTTACGACACCAGGTCATCATGAATCAAATTCAATTATTGAAAGACTCCATTCAACATTAATTGAACATTTAAGAATTTTAAAAGAAGTTTACCCTTCAGAAAAAACTAATATAGACTATGCCATGTTAGGTTATAACAATTCAATCCATAGTACAACTAATTTCACACCGTTTGAACTTGTGTACGGACACACTAATCTAAGAGACGCCAGCATATTCGATTCAAATACATTCTATTCTGATTACGTTGAAAATCATAAAAGAAAATTGATTTAGTTTATCACAAAATACAACAAACAATTCACAGTAGTAAAGAAAAGATTGTAAATAAAAAGAATATCCATGGTGATATTAATGATAGTTTTATTTTAGACCAAATAGTATATAAGAAAAATCCCTTAATAGAAATAAGAAAAATAATAAATATATGGGCCATATAAAATAATCGAACTATTAGATAATAATAAAGTCAAAATAAAAATAACAACAAAACTGAAATTGTACATATCAAAGAACTAAAGGGACCTTCTTTGTTATAGAATGTTACGAATAACGGTAATCCTGAGTTTGATAGTATGGATACAATCACAGAATGTAAAAATCTCAAGAATTAATGATTCACCTGGCATATTGCCATTCAACCTAGGAAGTAGTCAAATAGTCACTAGTAAACATTCACTCCTATATGATATTAATCTAGTATCTTTAAATAATGAAATTACTAATTTTATAAATTCCTATAATAATATTAACTCCTCCATATTTACAAATAATGATAGCATTGCAATGCAGAATTTAAAAAATAATTATGAACACCTAAAACCAATAATTTTAGAAGTAGAAAGAAAGTTCGACAATATTAAATTCAGTAAAAATACAAAAGTCAAAGAGGTTTATTAAATGTAGGTGGAACGTTCTCTAAATGGATTTTTGGAACATTAGATGCTAAGGACGGTGAAAGATATAATAATGCTTTGAAAAATCTTAAAGAAAATCAAATTAAGATAATAAAAATATTAATAATCAAATATCAATATCAAAAGAATTGTTAAACAAATACACTAGAATCATTGATATTATTGTTTCAAATCAGAAGAAAATATCAAATTATATAGAAAACCTTAATGAATCGATCAGAGATATCAATAATGAATTACACCAATACATCGTGATCCAATCTATAATAAATCAATTCCATATAAATTCAAACCTAATTATAACTTTCCTAGACAATTTAGAAAATGCAATAACTTTTTCAATTACATATCACCCATCCAGATATATTGACAAAAAGTGACCTATATAAAATAATCTTAGAATTAACGGAAATGTATGAAAAAAATGAAATTTTAAATTTAAGACCAGATTCATGGTATTCAATAATAAAATCCAACTGTCATATTACTAAAATAATATCCTTTTTATATTAGAAATTCCCATTGTCTATCCAAAAGTATTCCAATATTATAAACTTTTCCCGATCCCAACCAAAACAAATTCTATCATAATTCCACAAAAACCCTATTTGGCTCTTGAAGAAAAAATATATCAATACATGAACGAAGAATGCCCCAAATTAGAAGATACCTTTATATGCAGCAATGAAGATTTAACGTTTAATACTAATGACTGTATAACAAGTATAATCCATCAAAAGGAAGCAAAATGCAATGATACAATAATAGAAAAACCAGATTTAATTATAAACACAATTACTAATGAATATTTAATAATTGTAACAGAAGAAATAATTCAAATCAAGAAAAAATGTGTAAATGAAGAGTTTTCCACACTTATGGGAAGCAACCTAATCAAAGTTCCAGTAAATTGTAGCATCGCTTATCAAGACTACAAGTTCAGTAATAAGGAAAAAACCAGAAGCGGAGTTCCATTAATATTATCAAAAGTCAACAGCATTAAGTTACAAACAAGGACAGAAGATAATAAACTGAAAATAGAAAATATTCCGTTGGACGAAATATATAAATTAAAACACCAAGCCAACACGATCCAAACATTGAATGCCACTTATGGAGGAACCGTCAACAAATTGGATATCTCATATATCCGGAAAGGCATCCGAATAATTGTAAAAGAACAGGACATCACCTTCAGTTTTCTTCAAACCCGAAAACTCCGTCTAAGAGGGGAGGAGTTACGAAATCCACATCTAATCATAAGTTGATATTAGTAAAGTATCATTAATAATATATACATCCGGTTATCAATATCTAATTTTAAACTATTGTTTGTGTTTCAATTCTATATATATAAGATGTAACAATACAAAAGAGATCATTATTATATAGTTAGTAGTAAGAGGTGTTATTGTATAAATTATTCAAATAAAACTTGTAACTTAGTTTTTAAAAACTCAACGTCTTGATCCAAGAACGTAATTAGCGACCTAGCTGAGTCCCCGCGACCGCGAACTTTGTTGTGAAAGTTTTTATAGTTGTTTTTTTAATTAGTAAAACATAAATTTAGCCTGAAAAGGTAATTTTATTTTCCTCTGTAAATAAATTGATTGTTGTAGTGACAATTGTATTTATTTATTTATTATCATTTATGCTATTGTATTTATTTATTTGACGACCACGTCCTTTCTTGTGCGGACAAAGCCTGCCGCCTACTTATTGTTTGAATTACTCGCGCGCCGTGATTAACTAGTAACGCGTAACGTGAAAACTACAATCTTCCTTATTTCTTAACCGATTTTAACAAAAAAGGTGTCATTAGGAAGATAAATTAATTTCCAAATTATTTAGTCTCTTCCAAAATTTTCATTTGGGCTACGGTTTTTTCGTAATTCCACGTTAAAGAATTGACATGGCCGCCATTTTGAAAAAAATTAAATTACGTAAATGAATATTTTTCCTGTGTTGTGTCTTTGTAAGATACATCCGTGTACCAATTTTTATGAAAATACAACACAGATATAATTTTATTTTAAAAAAATACAAAATGGCAGTTAGCGGCTAAATGAAGCCGAAATCGAAAAAGTTATTCTTGATTTTTTCAAAATTGTCCATAAAATCCAAAAACGTATAGCCAGCCCAACATTTTTGTAACACCTTATATATATATATATATATATATATATATATATATATATATATGGCTTGTGTCCACTGATGGGCATTACGTTCAATGAGTAGATAAAAATAAATTGATTGTAAATTTGAAAAACATTTATTTGGAAAAATACATGTATCTAACATAAAATTAACAGTCAAGTAATACAAAACAGTAGAAATAGGAAAGTAACTCTTTAATCCCTAATTACAAAGATGCATAACTGCACAATGAAACAAACAAAACATATACAAAAATAAACTAAAGTAACATTAACTACTCTAAACTCACAACAAACTTTTTTTTCTCACTTTCAGTTCTGCAAACTCTTATTATTTGTTTCATGTTTATTTGATCATCAATTTCATGCTCAATTGCCAAAATGGCCAAACCGTTAAGACGATTTTGAGTTGTAGTGGAACATAAGAAGTTCTTAATTAATTTTAATTTAGAGAAACTCCTTTCCTCACTCGCTTCAGTTACTGGTATAGTGAGCAATATTCTTAAGGCAACAGTAAGGTTTGGAGCAAAATTTAACATTGTTATTAATTTCAGTGCATTGCTTACGGTGTCTTTTTTTCCCAAAAGAGCAGAAACGGCAGATATTTCCTCTGCTAATTCCATCCCATTAATGTCAACAGAATCGCCATCAGTTAAAATAAGTTCCAAATCCTTGCAGTGTTTTAATAGCGTTTCTTTAGGCATGGTTTTTAAATCGTATATATTATATAAGAATTGAAAATTGTTACTATGGTGACTAAGATGTTCAAATCTAGCATCTAGTGCATTTAGTGCTTGATCAATTGTAAAATAAAAAAAAATCTATCTTATATTTTTATTTGGGATCTTCAATAGGATCATCTCGTGATTTATATGGGAAGTTGGTTTTCTTTCTTCTTACGCGATGTCGTGGTATTGTTGATTCAAAATTACATTCAGCTTCAATTTCATCAGTCAATTCTCTTGCATCAACAATAGTTTCATTGAACGCTTTATCCGATCTTAAATCCTTAAAGAATATTTTGCAGTTTTTGAGAAGATCAAGTGCAGATGCTAAATCCAAATCTTTTGTTTGCATCAGTTTGCTTATTGGATTAATACAGTTTAATATTTTATACCAAATAACTATTGAACACAAAAATTTAAAGTGTTTAATACAATTTAATAAACCCGAACCTTCGTCTCTTATTAAATTATCAATTTCTTGGTTTGCATATGCTTAACAAAGCGTCATACACCCCTCCCATATGAAATCTTAAAGGCTTTAACGCCTCTATCGTGCTCTCCCATCTAGTGTCACTCAATGGTTTTAATATTAAAAATCCTTGGACATGTTTTAGAAGTAATGACCATCGAAAAGTAGATGCCAAAAAAAACATAAATATATTTTTTCGACCATATCGAAAAAATTAGCGGCTTCTAAGGATGCCTTTGCCATATCATTAACCACTAAATTGAGAGAGTGGCTACTACACGGAACGTAGAATGCACGCGAATTTAAACTTTTAATTTGAGATTGCACTCCTGCTTTATCGCCCCTCATATTGGACCCGTTATCATATCCTTGTCCTCTAATATCCTGAAAATTTAAACCCAAAGCATTAAGTTCTCTAATTATAATTTCAGACAGTTGTTTCCCTGTGGATCTTTCAACTGGAAGGAAGCACAAAAAACTTTCATTAATTTTTATTTCAGCTTCATTGCAGTCTAATTTATTAATTGGAACATATCTGATTACAAGAGTCATTTACTCCACCTTACTAATGTCAGGAGTACAATCTAAAATTATGGAATAGTATTTGGCTTTTTTTTATATCATTAATGATATGTGATTTCACACTTTGATGCAGCAGGTCTATTATCTTGTTTTGTATATTTTTCCCGAGATAGTGAGCTTTACTCTCCTCTTTTTTGAGTACTATGCGCACGTGCTCTTCCATAATGGGATCAAATTCAGATAGCAACTATTTTTAAAAATTTACCGTTATTATGCTCAAACAAATTGTCGCTTGTACTTTGAAAAGCTAAACAACTTTTACCGAGCATGTTAGTGATTGCAACGATTCTTAGAAGCACCTCTTACCAATGATTTGTTTCAGCATTAATAATTTTTTGTGCAGCCGCATCTATAGTTTTACAACACTTTAATTTTTTGATTCAGTTCTAGCCATGATTTTTGGGTCTGGATGTGGTTTTTAGAAATCTTATGGTCTTTTAATGTTTTAACGAGGTGTTTCCTACTTTTAAAACCTTCTTTTGAAAGGGAACTGATCACACGACAGAAAATTTTGTAACAAAAGCAGTATATACAGTTTTTTCAAATAGAGTACACTAGCCAGTGTCTTGCAACTTGCTCTCCATTGCTTAAAATTCGAGTAGAATAATGTGCACTAAATTTTTGACCAGAGTCATCGGAAGGAATTTATAATTGTGCAATGGCTTAGATGGACCTTGTTTTATAGAAACTTCTTTCGCCCTCTCCAAAATTGTTGGCCAATGCTGGATCTGTACTTAAACTTTGCAGAGCGCTGTCCGTAAGTGCCAGGTTGCTGCCAATTTTATAGTACTTGGCAATTGTGCCAGTTCCTTTGATTCCAAAATATCGTCTAGACTTTGGTCGTCATCACTCTGACAATTCCGATGTTGTATTTTCCTCTTTACTTTTGGTACTACCAGACGAACTCTGAAAATAGTTCTTTAAAGCGCCAGCTTGTTTTTGCCTTTCGGTTTCCTTTTCCCTCCTGCGTCTTTAATATTGGTAACCGGATAAGTTTCTTCTTCCATCAGCAGACATTCTTAAACAGATTGAGATATCTTAAATTAAACAAATATAATAATAAAAATTAAACGTGAAGATTTATCCTCCCCAAAAAACAAGCATTTTTTTAAATTTTAGCAAAAAAAAACAACAGACTTTTGAATTTTATTATGAACCACTGAGCTAACTTCGATTCTGGAATCAGTAAAACTTTCATATTTTGTGTGAAAAATTTCAGCCCTCTGGTATGAAACAGTAAAAATATATTTAAAAAATTTGTTAAAAAGTCGCAAATTTTGCAGGATCGTATTACTACAGGAGCGAGGAGCTGGTCATATATCTTTAGAGACATTTTTCTCCATATTTCCACTCGGAGAATCTGTCATTGAAATATGTACATATGTTTTCGAGAAAGCCTGCATACTTTCAGGTGACATTGTTCTAAGCTCAAAACCACTTAATCTGGACGCCAATAAATGAATTAAAATAAATTGCCTGATAAATAACAAAAAGCAATTAAATGAAATAGAAACTTACGTCAAGTAAGTAAAGTAGTAGGTAGGTACTGGTAGTTATAAGTAGCAACAGCAAGACAAAAGCTGAAATCGCTTTCCAATTGATCACTTAATAATAATAAAAAAGATCATTGTATAAAGTAATTAAATTATAAAATATAATACATACTTACATTTTTGTAGAATAATAAAAACAGACCAACGATCGACGAGTTGCGATAAGTAAACTATAAGCACAAGAGTGCTTTGCATTCGTGCTGAGCAAAACAACTGAACATAAAATAGATCCGGGAACCATTCCGTAAAGACAAGCGCATTAGACATGCGCCGCCGCTTATCAGGTATACTAAAACATGCGCGCCGCCGAGCCACTGCCGGTTTTAAAATCCGACGTAAGCCGGTTTTAAAATGACGTAACTTTTTTTAATTTTATTAATTTAACACTCTTCATGTATACGATGCTGTAAACGTTTTCTTTAGCATTATGTTTTAGTCTCTAAAAGCCTTGTGTCCGGTCCGGTGCGACGTGCGAGCCGAGACTAGTTCGGTTGCAAAATGAAGTGATAGAGAAAATTTTTATGAGAACTACATGACGTCATAATGCGCAGATACCAATATTCGTTCGGACGATCTCATTTTTAAAATTATAGAGACAATAATTTGACAAACTTAGTTCGATTTCGCGTACGAAGTTTTTGTGATTATTGCTGTATTTGCTTGTTTTGATCGATATATAATAATCAGAGTCTTTTAAGGCTACAAACAATAATTTATTTGCTACGTAAGGTAAGAATTGTTGTTATAACGATAGTGTATATATTATAAACCTTATATGCACCACTGTTTTTTCCGCACTTATTTTTTCCGCAGAAAATGGAATTACGTCATGTAGTTCACATAAAAAATTTACTCTACGATTTCCGTCCCAATGCATTCTCAACAGGGTTACTATAAATAATAATAATTCTACTAATAGTTGATAGAGGTACTCTTACTATAAATGGTCAGTAGAATATATTTCACAAAGCAACTATTGTTTGATATATTTAAAACTGGACTTGTTTTAGTCAATTACGCTTCCCACCACAAATTGTGAAAAATAATTGAAACTGTCTAAACTCAGAACTTTTCATTTATTATATTATATATATATATATATATATATATATATATATATATATATATATAAATATAAAAAACAAAAGGTCAATTATATTTAATTGTGCTACTTATGTTATTTGTTTATTTAATTAGTTGAATGTCTTTAATCATACTCATTTGATTATAGTGCTCCAAAACTTAAACAAAATAATTTATAAGGCATGCCGCCCCTTAGATTTGCCGCCCCGGACAAATGTTCGGATTGTCCGCCCCTTGGAGCGGGCCCTGCTTTTAGAGTTGCCTCGAAACAATACGTTTTAATCAGATTTTGAGATGAAAGGTTTAGCTAGCAATATAGTATTATCATTGATTAACAAGTGTTAATCAATGCTATTATTAACACCACTACATACACTATTTTTAAAAAATTACTCCTATTAAATGAATTTAATAAAAAATTAAATAATCATTTTTCTAAATGTGTCTGTGAAGTTAGCTTGGAGTTCGGATTCGTCTTCCTCCAGCTTCGTTTTTTTTACAATGGACCAAATAAAAGTCAAACTCAAATTAAAACATTATGTAATGCTAAATTGCAAAAGATTCATACGTTAAAATCTCTTTAAAAAAACTGAAACATGCCACAAACAAATTATATTTCTGGGATGCGGGAATCAGAGCCGTCCTTAGCAAAAGCGGAGCCTGGTTCAAAAAGTTTTGTGGGGCCTTTTTGAAAGTAAACGACTCCCCTCCCCCCTTCGGCCAACCAACATTCACAAGCTACCATCCCTTCTTCCTACCACTACCTGCACACATGTCACTACAAAACAGATTTGTATACAGTTTGTCTCAGCAATAGTTTAAAAATAAGAAAAAAAACAAAAATCAATTATTGTATTTTTGTTAGAACTTAAATAATACCAACCTTAAATAAACATTATCATCGTTTTAAAGAAACTACCCGTTTTTCATGTTAACAAGTAAAGAAACAAAATCGTAAATATAAAGAAGGTCACAAAATACAAAGACATACCTAAACCTAATCTAATGAGTTGTAGCGTCCCCAGGTACTCTATCTTGAAAAGCGTAATTTTAACTTATTTGCAAAAAATGCAAATTCAAGAACAAAACAATCGCTAAGTGATTTATCTTGACTTGACTGACAATAATGTCACTATCACTCAAATTAATTGCCTGCCTTACTTTGACTTTTCGGGCAATAATTAAAACATTAGAATTTATTTATAAGTCTGATATTTAATTACTCGCAAACCTCAAATCTGATCAAACGAAGTGGCTGTTTAGTGGTAGGTACGTTGTGCTATCTAAATTAAACAGGCTTGATGAGGTAAGAGTTGCATCATGAGGGGCAGGTAAAAAAAGAACGAAACTACTCAAATTAAAATCAACGAGCGTTGCGCAGCGGTGGTTCAGCCCGTTAATATACTATTGTGGGAAAGAACCACCAATAAAACTCACTTTATTCACAAATAAGTAATTGCACAAGTACATTAATAAATCAAATAACACAAAAAAAAACAAAGGAAGGGTTAAATATATAACAGAACATCATTAAATCAGGTTAAAGTGCGTACAAAATTATAACATTACGAGGTAATGAATAAAAAGCAGTTTAGTTACACAGAAACACAGTAATAAAAAAAAGAAACCCCATGTAGTCACACCCACAATTGTGTCATAAATAATCCAAAATAAAAATCATAATAAAAATCGTAATACCAAACATGTGGCCCTTTTAAACCAATCATGCCGGTCTTTAAGTAAATAAGCTCATAAAACAATAAAGCAAATTACGGTACATATAAAATATATCAACAGAATAAAGGCACAGCTGATAATAAAGTAAAGGCAAGGACAAAAGAAAACAGACAAGAAATTTACCCGTACCCAATTGTTTAATGACCACCAAAGCACAAAATACATAAATCAAATTACAATAAAGCACATGCACTGACAAAAAACTCATTAAAACAAAGCCTTACAAGGGTAAGTTATAAATAGATCACAACATCGTGACCGCTGTATAAGTTTGAGGGCGTTAGAAAAATACAGTGCTCTTTTCTCCGATTGCACAAACATCTATACAACAATAAAAATAAAATTCAAGGTGTTGAATGGTTATCTGATCTCGGGAGTGTGTACACGTTTGGTAATTGCCTTTTACAACTAGCAACCAAAGCGGTATCATATACTCGTTCATCAGCCCACCTCTCCACAAATATAAATATAAACAACAACCAACAATGCTAATTCGTACAAATACCAGAGTGAGAGGGCATATTTCAGGTTAATGAGTCTGCATACGAATAAGACACCTTTGCAAGGCAATGTTTGATTCTTTTAATACGTTACATAGGCAGGTAAAATGATTGGCTGCGAACTTTCATTTATATAAAAATACATACTTACACTAGAATAAATATTTCCTTAATTGATCAGAGACACAAATCGTTAACATACAGGGTTTAACCCCGAAAGAAAAGACAACTTAGTGTTGGCGAATCAAAAGAAAAATCTACACGCAAGAATTATTTTAAAGACAAACTTTTTACAATGAAGGTATTTAATTAAACCAAAAATCGATCTGGCTCGATTGACACCCTAACTGTAACTCCCTTTTCCCCCGATTTCAAACCTCCTAACTAACTTTACTCCCGAAATCAACGCCCATTTTTCAAAGGTAACCAAGAAACACAAATTTCCGTTGGAACACTTTCATATTATTAGTGCACGACATCTTAATTTTAAAAATATGCATTCCTCCCTCCAACATGTGTTTTACAACCCTTAATTTACAAACAATCATTTTACACACACACACACACACACACACACACACACACACAACACACACATACACACACACACACACACACACACACACACACACACACACACACAACTATATATATATATATATATATATATATATATATATATATATATATATATATATATATATATATATATATATATATATATATATATATATATATAAACATAATATTTTGAAAACATTAGCAAATTACGACGTATTATCAAGATATTAAAAATCCACTAATTATCATTTCTATCGTGGTAACAATGGAGATTTGACAAACGTTTATTACATTCATAAAATTTTCGTGGTCCGCTACCTACAGAGTATATTTTTAATGGTATTCTAGACTTATGCATCACATAATGTAACAATTTTGTTAAACAGTTTAAAATACTTTGTTCATTTCAAGTTGATCTGAAATGTAGAGTTTTTGTATCGCTGTTTAGAGCTTATTACGTAAACACTGTAATTTGAGTTTAATATCTTATACCTTGTCTTGCACTTACACTTTTCCTATACAAACTTTATTTTTCTTGCTTCCATTCCAGCGAAGTCATCAATAACTTCATCAAAACTCACTTTGGCTGTAGTATCAGCTTCTATAGATAGTGTTGCCAAAGACGTTAACCTTTCTTGGCTCATGGATGGTCTTAAGTATGACTTTATCAACTTTAGGCGAGAAAAACTCCTTTCTGCACTAGCAACTGTCACAGGGATTGTAAGTAGAATCCTATACGCAATGAAGGTGTTAGGAAATAGATTTTGAATTCTGTTCATAAATCTTAAAACCCCAGCAAGTGTTTCAACTTCCGCAGGAAGAAGTTCACGAAGAACCTACAGTTCTGTAAACAGTTTATTTTCGTTGATATTTTTATATCTGTAATATTTTTATCTTTCACTTTCTCGGATAACAGTTTAATCAACTCAATTTGAATATTGGCTCCTAGATAGTGATGGTGAATCTCAGACGATCTAATTCGCCTCAAATGTTCTTGCATGACTGGATCACACGTAGCTATCATTTCAATAAGGCCTAAAAAGTTACCATTGTTTGGCTCGTATAGTTTACAGTTCGACCCCCTGAAAGCAATATTGTTTTGTGCTAAATATTTAATGCTAGAAACGATTCTTTTGAGTACTTTACGCCAGTGTTCTTTTTCTTTTTGTATCAAGTTCCTATGTTTTTTATCAATAGTTAACGCTTCAGCTAAGCGTATCTCACAATCCACCAACTTTGGAACGTTCTGACCGTGTATTGGTGATGCCTCGTTATTGTCAAGCGCCCTACCAAGGTGTGCCCAATCATTATACCCATCACCAGCTAACCGAGAAGCAGTGTTGTTACCGTACAATTTACATCAATAGCAAAAGGCCTTGTTACTACATTTGCTGTAAACTAACCAACGGCTATGCACCTGTTCTCCGTTGTCCATGAAACGTTTATAAAACTTAGCAGAAAAATGTCTTTTTTTCTGCATTTTTGGGAAAACAAAAATTTGACACTTGCAAATGACCCTTTTGGATGATTTCGTCAAATTGAGAATGTAAGTGTTTCTGGCCACAGACCAGGATCATGGATATCTGAAAGTAGCCTCTCAATTAAATTTTTCAAAGGATTACATGATGCTGTTGTTCCAGTTTCAACCGCATCAGAATCGGGAACAGTGTTGACACCAACAATATTCAAATCTTTATCTTTATCTAAGGGTTTGTTGTTACTAGAACTTGAAGTGAAATTATTTGTTTACTCACGTGACTCTCGTCACCTTCACCTTCGGGTTTATCTTCTTGTTTAAAAAACTTGTTAAACGCCCCCCTGTTGCGACTTTAAAAACATTTCTCGTTTGTTCTTTTTCTTTTGCTTTTCAGATGCACTCAGATATTTTCGGAATGTATCGGGTTCCCTCGACATGACGTCTCTTTATTTATGGAAACAATTACACAATACACAATATAATAAATTAACAATAAACAGTCAAAGGCTTTAGTACGCTATTAGTATTACATCAAATCATCAAACAACACTCTAAATGCACCAACGGACCCACCAACCTACGCTGCATATAATGACTGATGTAATGTTATCATGTGCGCTTGTTTTGGTGGCATGGGGGCGAGAGAGGGAAGGACGAGAGTCTGCTGTGACAGTCCCGGTCGAGATGGCGCATCGCAGTCACGTCCCACACATTCCGACAAAACACAATTGACACAATCGGCAGTTCTCGAAGCTATCTGCTACTGATTATGCTGCTTTTATTTACGTAGCGCGCTGCGTCGCGTCCTGTTTCTATTGTAACCTAGGGTGCTTCAACCATTCACTCACTCAAATTTTTCGGCATGTTGCGTGTATTCACATATTCTATCTAAAATAAAAATATGTAAATCCAGGGCCGAAAATGCCTCTAAAGTGATTTTATTGATTCGCGTCCGCGAGAATTAAAAATTTATATCTAGAAAAGTAGAAAACACTCTTACTCTAGTGTTTTGGTACTTTGTGTGTATTTACATATTCTATCATTATCTAAAATAAAAATATGCAAATCCAGGGTGGAAAATGACACACGTATGATTTTATTGATTCGCGTCCGCGAGAAATAAAATTTTATATCTAGAAAAATAAAAAACACTAGTGTTTTGGTATGTTGTCCGTATTCACAGGGTCTATATCACAACGGCCACTGATCTTAGCGGCCACCCCGGTTTTTGCTATTTCATAACGGCCACATTGATCACAACGGCCATTAATAATATTTGATAATAACGGCCAACTTGTTCACAACGGCCATTCTTTCAGTTGATCACAACGGCCACCTTGATCACAACGGCCAACTTTACAAATTGATCATAACGGTCATCGTGATTATAACTTCCACTCGTACTCATTATCATAACGGCCACCTTGATCACAACGCGTACCCACGCCAGTAGTAGAAAACGTCATACGTTGATGATCACAACGGCCACCCTGATCACTTTAGAAGCTGATTATAACGCCCACCGTGATCATAACGGCCAATCTTAGCGATGATCATAACGACCACCGTGATCACAACGGCCACCGACGCCAGTTGACAAAAACGCCCAACAACGATGATCGCAAACGGCCACTTACTTGAATCATGATCAGAACGGCCAAAAGTTGTTCTTCATAAAATACGAAAATTCTCTTAATTGCATTATAGATATATGTTGATGTAATAAGATCGGACAAGGAGGCAAGGGGAGTAGAAGACAGGCACTTGCGCCGCCATCTTGGATTTTGACGTCACAAGACCGCCCATGTGGGAGACCGTATTTTTCACCCCTATTTTTATGGTTTCTTTTCGGAGGCCTTTTTCAACCCTGTTTTTTTACACACCCACGTGTGAGACCGTATTTTCAACCCCTGCTGGAATTTTCATCCCTAATTATTTTTTACATACACCCACGTGTGAGACCGTATTTTCAACCCTTTCTTTTCGAAGGCCCTTTTCAACCCTAATTATTTTTTACTTGCGCACGTGTAGGACGTGTTTTTTTCACCCCTATTTTATGACAGCTCACGTATAGGCCGCGTATGGTTTCTTTTCCAGGGTCAACCCTAATTAGAGCCTTTTTGGCACATGCTCACGTGGGGGGCTGGTCTTGGTGCTGGGGCTGGACCTGGAACTGGACTTGGACTTGGGGTAGGTCTTAGGGTTATTTTTGATGGTCATCTAATTAAGGTCATTTGGCTATATTAAGAGCAGTGCCGCTGGAGCTTAGGAAAATGCACACGCATACAATGTTGGAAATTGCATAATTAATAAGATATTTTTATTAAAATTATCGATCCTATTGCTTTAAAATGGTCAAATGTTATTGGATGATCTTTTACCTATACGAGAAAACGTTGTATTTCTAATAAGGAGGTTCTTGTAAGACACGTGTAGGGCTTCGCAACTCGTTCTCAGGCCTTCGCCCCCTGACCGGATATGGTGTGGGAACCTAACCTTATAAGACAAGTGTAGAGCAGCCCCTATCGTAGCCCTCTTGATGCAATTGTATGAGGGTTCTAACTTAATCTTACAGCTGTAGGCCTTCGCCCCATCATACAAAAATGTATTTTAATAAGGAGGTTCTTGTAAGACAAGACTTGTATCAGGGTCTGCGCCCGGGCCCCTTTGAGTAAAAATTGATTTTAGCGCCATCTAGTGGCGTATAGACTAATGAACATTTTCTATAATAGAAGCTGATAATGCATACCTCTCTCATGCTCTATCTTGTTTCTTCCTCCCCCTCTCTCTTTCACACACACACACACACGCACACGCACACGCACACGTACACGCACACGCACACGCACACGCACACGCACACCCACAGACACAGACACAGACACACACAAGGAGTTGCTCTACACTTGTCTTACAAGGTTAGGTTCCCACACCATCTCCGGTCAGGGAGTGAAGGCCTGAGAACAAGTTGCGAAGCCCTACACGTGTCTTACAAGAACCTCCTTATTAGAAATACAACGTTTTCTCGTATAGGTAAAAGATCATCCAATAGCATTTGACCATTTTAAAGCAATAGGATCGATAATTTTAATAAAAATATCTCATTAATTATGCAATTTCCAACATTGTATGAGTGTGCATTTGCCTAACCTCCAGGAGCACTGCTGTTAATATAGCCAAAGGACCCTAATTAGATGACCATCAAAAATAACCCTAAGACCAACCCCAAGTCCAGCTCCAGGTCCAGCCCCAACACCATGACCAGCCCCCCCACGTGAGCATGTGCCAAAAAGGCTCTAATTAGGGTTGACCCTCGAAAAGAAACCATAGGGTAGAAAATACGCGTCCTATACGTGAGCTGTCATAAAATAGGGGTGAAAAAACACGTCCTACACGTGCGCAAGTAAAAAATAATTGGGGTTGAAAAGGGCTTTTGAAAAGAAAGGGTTGAAAATACGGTCTCACATGTGGGTGTATGTAAAAAATAATTAGGGATGAAAATTTCAGCAGGGGTTAAAAATACGGTCTCACACGTGGGTGTGTAAAAAAAATAGGGTTGAAAAAGGTCTCCGAAAAGAAACCATAAAAATAGGGGTGAAAAATACGGTCTCCCACGTGGGCGGTCTTGTGACGTCAAAATCCAAGATGGCGGCGCAAGTGCCTGTCTTCTACTAAGGGGTTATCGAGATATAAGCTTTCAAACTCTCGTCTACATAATTAGAATATGCTATGTAATATATTAGTTACAGGATTCCCAAAATCCAGCTAAAATTTAAATTAGAAATTGTTTAATCTATCGATATTTCTTTTTTCTACTAATGTAAGTGTTTTTACTACCGGTTTCACATTATGGAAATAAAATTAATTTTCTTAATATTAATGCACATCAGTTCATTTGACTAGGGAAAAGCTAGTTATAACCTTGTTTATATTAACTATAACTTCCATAGATATCGAAAACCATGCAACGATCAATACATACCTTCTTACCTCCAAATCCAGTGTTGGGTAGTCTCTTGATGCTTTGGATCCGGAATCTAGATCCGATAAGTGGATCTTATATCTGGATCTAGATTTGAAAACTGGTGTAGGTCATATTAAACATTAAATCATACAGAAGATATACCCGATGATGAGCACGAAGCGGAAAATTCGACAGAAAGCGTACCTGAAGCCTCTCAAATATCTAATCACGCTACTTGAATTATATGCAAAGAAAACGTACCAACAACAGTGTTGCTGCCGTGTTACGCGACGATTGTGCAGAAGAATATAAAGTCAGAAACACGCCACATCAGAGACCGGACGAAGAATTAGGTTATGTCATAGGCTAGTCTGTTTGTCCTCTAGACTAAACTCTAGTCTAAACCTACTGGGCGCTCTTCGGGGTAGAATCAGAGGTTGTCACCCCAAAACACTTCTACACACATATAAAACATACATCCGCCCTGCTATGGATTTCCGAGCTCCTATATACACAAACATTAACCCCAATCACCTTCCCTCAATCGCCGAATTTTTAGACGGATACACAGGTTACCTCTCAGGTACCCTAATGACCTCACCCTACACCACGCCAATATACCCCCAATCACAAACCGTATCCAAAAACTCCAGGAAAACTTCACCTATAAAAGAATTTTCAGCAACACTATCCCAACCAAAGAAATCCTTACCACTCCCTACAACTACCGCTTTCCCAAATTCCCTCGAAAAAAACCCAAATTAAAATTCAAACATCCTCCCGCAATCCTCACACAACTCCTCGACGACCTCCCCGAGGAGGTAGAAGAATCCCTCGATAATACCACATATGCCGTCCGCATCCCCCCGGCTATTCGATGACGACCCAGCATGACACCGGTCAACGATCTAATTAATCACACTGCACACCACACTAACCCACACGCACACTTAAACTCAACCACACACTATTCTAAATTCAAATTCAAATAAATTTAAACACTTTTTTTTCTTTTTTTATTACCATGATTGTACAATAACACAAAACAGCGCATCACCAACAACAAGGGAATGACCAGGGCTGAAGAGGAGAAAGACTCCTGAACAGTCTACAATAAGATATATATATATATATATATATATATATATATATATATATAAATAAGCTAAATTGAGTAATTACTAACCATAAGCATGAGCATACTAACAAAATAAAACCTCTAGACAGAATCATTTTTACAGAGTTTTTGCGTGTTGTAAGCACTTGAAAATGTAAACATAAAAAATTTGTTACACATTTTGTTTTGTGTTATTGTACTCTTGTTAGTCTTTTTACATCAAAGGGGAAAGTAAACTGAAAGTCAGAATATGAAGATTTGAAGTTATGACTAATGACCACGGACTAATGAGGTCTTTTTGAAAATCTTATACATATCTTATATGCATGAACACTTATAGATAAGATAAAAATTAGGTATTATACAGAGTGTCTCTGCGAGACCATTCATTAGAAGTTTATTGGGTTCTGGCCAAAATAAGAATTTAAACATTTAGAATGCAGTATAATCGACTGCTTTCTCTTCAACTAAAATATTTTCAGATTTATAGCGCTTCCGGTTATACCGGATTTACCTATTTTTAAGCTTTATATAAACTTTCAGTTTGATTCGATAGTTCTGGAGTTATTCGTTTATTTCTAAAATAATCTGCTTATCAGACATTTATTTAAAAAAAGTAGAGAACACTGAATAAAAATGTTTGTCTAGATACTCTAGACACTCTAATTTTTTGTATGTTGTGTATTTCACATATTATATCATAATCTATAATAACAATATGCACATTCAGGGCGGAAAATGCCCTACATGTGATTTTATAGATTCGCATCCGCGAGAAATAGAAACTTGTATCAAGAAAAGTAGAAAGACGCCTTAGTGTTATTGTATGTTGGGTGTATTTACATATTCTATAATTATCTAAAATGAAAATATGCAAATCCAGGGCGTAAAATTTCCCACATGTGATTTAATCGATCTGCGTCCAGACCGGAAAATGCCCCACAAGTGATTTTATTGATTCGTGTCCGCGAAAATTAAAAATTTATAACAAGCAAAGTATTTACTCAATTGTTTGGGTATATTATGCGAGGGCGGAAAAACCCCACGTATGATTCTATCGATCCGGGTCCACAAGCAATAAAAATGTATATTTAGAAAAGTAAAAAGACACTCACTCTAAGTTTTTGATATATTGTGTGTATTCACATATTCTATCGTAGTTCATAATAAAAATATGCAAATTCAGGGCAGAAAATCCCCTAGTGTGGTTCCATTAATTCGCGTCCGCGAGAAATAAAAATTTATATCTAGAAAAGTAGAAAAATATTCAATCTGGTCACTTGGTATGTTGCGTGTATTTTCATATTCTATCATTAACTAAAATAAAGCTAGGCATATCCAGGGTGTAAATTCCCCTGTGATTTTATTGATTCTGGTCCTCGAAAAGTAGAAAACACTTACTCTAGTGTTTTGGTACTTGGTGTGTATTTACATATTCTATTACCTAAAATGAAAATATGCAAATCCACAGAAAGTGAAAGTGGAGAATGTGACCCCTATAAATAAGCAGAATATAACAGTGGACGAGGGCAGTCCGTACTTCGGTATCGAACGTAAGCCCCTTCCTAGCGTTAGAGCCTTTGCTCGCTCTTTGCACTCTAAAGCAACTTATAAAAAAAGAACTTAACGTTTTTACGCTTTCGCGCCGGGCACCGTAGTCTTCGCCGTTGCTACGTTAGGATTGTCACTACTTCGCATAAAGTCGACACAAAGAAGCGGATCCCGTCCAGGAAAGAAGTACTACAACCAGTCAGGAGCCAAACCATCAAGAAGGAGACCAGGAGAGTCACAGGAACAGCAGCAAGGAACCACAATAGTTAATGTATTGATTGATAAAGAATTTTAAATTAAATTTTTGTTTTTTATTTTTTGTTTATTAATACTAACAAAGCCCTCCATTCTACTCTCAACTTCCAAGCCTTAATCAAGCGGGGTGTGAGGCTGCATCTCAGTGAGAGTACTCATTCCTTAACACGTTAATTTCTGACTCCGGGCTACGGTCTCCCTTGCTTCTTCCCCGCCACCTAAATCCGCTACACCACCTCCTTCCCTATCATTTGCGGCACCGTCGCAGTGAGGGTATCTTCTATGTCCTCTATTGCCCCTTCCTACATTCCATCCACATTCAAACCCGTTAACCGCTCCTTTAAAACACCCAACTCTTCTAGTTCCCGTTTCGCTTCGCAATCTAACCCTACCGCTAGACTCTCTCCTAAACCTTCCGCTACCTGTAATTCCACTTCCCGATATTCCTGCCCGATTTAACACACAAAAATCCGTTTTTCAAGTCCTCGTCCCTTTGCGTCTCCACTGGTTGAACGTAAAGCTCAACCACAACCGCACCTGCTTGTTGGAAATGAGCTAGGCCCTGCCAGCTACGATGCAGCGAACTATACAGCATCACTTCGGTGAGCCTGCATTGACGCTGACGCAGCTATGAGGTCCCCGAACGCCCGATCCCTCGACCAACCCCAACTCTGAACCCTTGTTCTTTTCCTGCGTCATCCGTGGCGTGGACAAGGACATCCTTCCGTAAGAGATCCGAAAAAAATTATTTTCTCCGTTTTAGTGCACTTTCTACGCGTAAATAAAAGCATGATTTTTAAAAATGTTTCCTTTCTCATAGTATTATTTTTACATCTATTAAAAGTTTTTTTTGTGAAATTACATTCTCACTCACATACGTAATACAAAAGTCAGTACATTTTACCATTTATTTTAAGTATGGCAGCTGTTATGAACGTTTTCTAGTAAAGGTACCTAATATTATACAGGGTGCACATTTATTATACTACGAAGAATTAAAATAAAAATCTTAAAATTGCAAATATTTCAAAAACCGTTGCAGATAGACAAAATTTGCTTGTTACAAAAAACGTAGATCTTTCAACAATGTTCTTTCGAATAATGTAATAATATACAGGGTATTGTATTTAAGATAAGATAGTTATTTAGATTTAAAACAAAAAAAATTCATATATCCGGTGTACCCTGTATAAAAATTAATTAAGTCATAATATTTTTTAAAAGATCAAGGTCTGAACTAATTACATGCGAAACTACAAATTCATAGATTTGGTAGTAACCTCAAAGTAACTTTTTGAACTACGACGAAAAATGATAATTTTTTTATAAGTACAAATATTTCAAAAACGGTTAAATTTAATAGAAAGTGGTTGTTTTTCAGAGTAGAAACGAAATCCGCAGTAAAAAATATACTATTCCATTTACATAATCATATTAATAATAATTACATAACACTGTAGATATATAGATTAAGGTATAAGGGCGAATTGATAGCTGGAAGGTTTACAACAGGTTTAGATTGAGATGTGTTGACTGTAGTGATGAATCATAACATAAAAAATTTGTACAAGTAATTAAATAAAATAAGGGTTAAGGGTTAAAATAACAAGCGACCATTTACCAGGGTTGTTGTTGATAATCGTATTGAACGAACGTCTTGTACGGGTAAACAGCTGGGTTTTTGTTGCTTACAGTCACTTTCTGCGTTTTGTTCATAAATGAACGATATAAACGGTTTCCAGCAATCATTAATATAAAGTAATTATTTTCTGGATTTCCCAGTTAAACCACAATAACAACCTTTCACTATTCGGAAAAACACAGTGTGTGAGTGTGTGTGAGTGTGTCAGTGTGCGTGTGAGTGTGTGTGAGTGTGTGTGAGTGTGTGTGAGTGTGTGTGAGTGTGTGTGAGTGTGTGTGAGTGTGTGTGAGTGTGTGTGTGTGTGTGTGTGACTGTAGTGTGAGGTGTGTGTGAGGTGTGAGTGTGTGTAGTGTGGAGTGTGTGAGTGTGTGAGGTGTGTGAGTGTGTGTGAGTGTGTGAGTGAGTGTGTGAGGTGGAGTGTGTGGAGTGTGTGTGAGTGTGTGGTGTGTGTGAGTGTGTGTGAGGTGGTGTGAGTGTGTGTGAGTGTGTGAGTGTAGTGGTGTGTGTGATGTGTGTGAGTGTGTGTGAGTGTGTGTGAGTGTGTGTGAGTGTGTGAGTGTGGGTGAGTGTGTGAGGTGAGTGTGTGAGTGTGGTGTGTGGAGGTGGAGTGTGTAGTGTGAGGTGTGGGGTGTGTGTGGAGTGTGTGGTGGGTGTGTGAGTGTGTGTGGAGTGTGTGTGTGTGGAGTGTGGTGAGTGTGAGTGAGGGAGTGTGGTGTGTGAGTGTGTGTGAGTGTGTGTGGAGTGTGTGTGAGTGTGTGTAGTGTGGTGTGTGTGTGATGTGTGTGTGAGTGTGTGTGAGTGTGGTGTGATGTGTGTGAGTGTGTGAGTGTGTGAGTGTGGTGTGAGTGTGTGAGTGTGTGGTGTGAGTGTGTGGGGTGTGTGTGAGTGTGGTGTGTGTGGTGTGTGAGTGTGTGTGGTGGTGGAGTGTGTGAGTGTGGAGTGTGTGAGTGTGTGTGGAGGTGGTGTGTGAGGTGTGTGTGTGAGTGTGTGTGAGTGTGTGAGTGTGTGAGTGTGTAGTGTGTGTGTAGGTGTGTGGAGTGTGTGTGTGAGGTGTGTGGTGTGTGAGTGTGTGTGAGTGTGTGAGTGTGTGTGTGAGTGTGTGTGTGAGTGTGATGTGTGTGTGAGTGTGGTGGTGTGTGAGTGTGTGTGTGAGTGTGGAGTGTGTGTGAGTGTGTGTGTGTGAGTGGTGTGTGGTGAGTGTGTGTGTGTGAGTGTGTGTGAGTGTGGTGGTGAGTGTGTGTGTGAGTGTGTGTGTGTGTGGTGTGTGAGTGTGTGAGTGTGTGTGAGTGTGTGTGTAGTGTGTGTGTGAGTGTGGTGTGTGAGTGTGTGTGTGTGGTGTGTGTGAGTGTGTGTGTGTGTGTGTGTGAGTGTGTGGTGGAGTGTGTGTGGAGTGTGTGTGTGAGTGTGTGGTGTGGGGGTGTGTGAGGTGTGGGAGTGTGTGAGTGTGTGGGGGTGTGAGTGTGTGAGTGTGTGTGTGGTGTGTGTGTGGAGGGTGTGTGTGTGGAGTGTGTGTGAGTGTGTGTGGAGTGGGTGTGTGAGTGTGTGTGGAGTGTGGTGGAGTGTGGTGGAGGTGTGGGTGTGTGTGGTGTGTGTGGGAGTGTGTGTGGAGGTGTGTGGTGGTGTGGAGTGTGTGTGGAGTGTGTGAGTGTGTGAGTGTGTGTGAGGGGGTGTGTGAGGTGATGTGTGGTGTGTGAGTGTGTGTGAGTGTGTGGAGTGTGTGTGGAGTGTGAGGTGTGTGAGTGTGTGTGTGTGTGAGTGTGAGTGTGGTGTGAGTGTGTGTGAGTGTGTGTGAGTGTGGATGTGTGTGAGTGTGTGTGTGAGTGTGTGAGTGTGGTGTGTGAGGTGTGTGAGTGTGTGGGGAGTGTGTGTGAGTGTGTGTGTGAGTGTGTGTGAGTGTGAGTGTGTGAGTGTGTGTGAGTGTGTGTGTGAGTGTGTGTGAGTGTGTGTGTGAGTGGTGTGTGTGAGTGTGTGTGAGTGTGTGTGAGTGTGTGTGAGTGTGTGAGTGTGTGAGTGTGTGTGTGAGTGTGTGTGAGAGTGTGTGTGTGTGTGTGTGTGTGAGTGTGTGTGTGTGAGTGTGTGAGTGTGTGGAGTGTGTGAGTGGTGTGTGAGTGTGTGTGATGTGAGTGTGGTGTGTGTGAGTGTGTGTGGTGAGTGTGTGTTGAGTGTGTGTGAGTGTGTGTGTGTGAGTGTGTGAGTGTGTGTGAGTGTGTGTGAGTGTGTGAGTGTGTGTGAGTGTGTGTGTGTGTGAGTGTGTGTGGTGTGTGTGTGTGTGTGTGTGTGAGTGTGTGAGTGTGTGTGTGAGTGTGTGTGAGTGTGTGTAGTGTGTGTGATGTGTGTGGTGTGAGTGTGTGTGTGAGTGTGTGTGAGTGTGTGAGTGTGTGTGGAGTGTGTGTGTGTGTGTGTGGTGTGTGTGTGTGTGTGTGTGTGTGTGTGTGTGTGTGTGTGTGTGAGTGTGTGTGAGTGTGTGTGAGTGTGTGTGAGTGAGTGGTGAGTGTGGGGAGTGAGTGAGTGAGTGAGTGAGTGAGTGAGTGAGTGAGTGAGTGATGTGGTGTGCGTGTGCGTGTGCGTGTGCGTGTGCGTGTGCGTGTGTGTGTGTGCTATTTTTGAAATGAAAGTTGATTCTAACACGCAGTAAGTTAAACCAAACCAGTATTTTTGAATTGCAAGCTGGTTGTCGCAAGTTGTAAGCTATGATTTGATTGAGATTGTTTATTTGTCCCTCGGCATTTGTCCATTTTCAATAACGACCTAGTAAGTTTAACCTTGTTTATAATTCTAGGGCCCTTTTTGACAGAGGCATTTACGATAAGATAGTCCTTGCATGTAAAGTAATGTAAAGACCTGCTTTCAAGTTATATTTGATATTGTATATGTCTTTTCACTAATTTAACTGTAAAACGATTTGCTAAAACGTATTTTGATTGAGATTGATTTGTGGATGATCGACTGTTTTCCCACACCAGTGCCTTCGCGTTTAGGAGAGTACCAGCTCTGACTGTCGATTAACCTCATCTACAAAGTAAGCAGTTGATCATACGAGCTAGGTATATGCAGTGGGAGAATCGTTACCTAAAGGTTATGAACAATTATTACCTTAGTTTATTGTTTGGTTTGATCGAGATTGATTGATTTGACTGATTTGGTTAATTGCTCTGATTGATTTATTTTATTGCGATTGATCTGATTGTTTGATTTGATCGAGAGTGATTTGTTTGAGATTGATTTGCTTAATTGATTTGATTTGATTAATTGATTTGTTTGATTTGCTCGAGATTGATTAATTTGGTTTGATATACTTCGGCTAATTTGGCTGGTCGATTGATTGATTTGATTAATTTTTGTCTTTTGACAAGGGGACAAACGCCCAAGAACAAGTTCCTGGATCCTATATCAGTCTTATTACATAGTAAGAGGACCCCTTATTCGAATACAATTTCAAATTTCCCGCCAAAGGGGCCTGACAGGGACGAAGACTCTAGAACAAATTTCGGAGCCCTGCATCTGTCTTATGGGTTAGTATGAGGGCTCCCTTACTAAAATATAATTTCAAAATTTTCGACAAAAACAAAAATGGTCTCCAAGATGACCGACAAGCCACGCCTACAAAATTTAATTATGTCTCATAATTAAAATCAAACTGGCGGCGGAATTTGGGAGCTAGTTTTGGAATACTATACATGAGGCGAAGACCCGAGAGCAAGTTCCGCAGGCCTATACCTGTCTTATGAGGCATCATAAGGGCCCCTTATTAGAATACTATTTCAGATTTCCGCCAAAACAAAATAGCGGACAAATTTAATTATGACTCATAATTAAGAACAGATTGGTTTGCTTAATTGAATTGATTTGATTAATTGATTGGATAGATTTGGTTTTATATGGTTCGGCTGATTTGATTGGTCGATTGATTTGTTTGATTAATTTCTGTCTTTTGACAAGGGGGCTAAGACCCGAGAACAAGTTCCGGTTAATTATGACTCATAACTGCTCGAATTAAAAACAAAATGGCGCAGGAATTTAATTATGACTAATAATTAAAATCAAGATACGGGGATCCGTAACGGGGGGGCGAAGACCCTAGAACAAGTTTCGGCGTGAGGTAGTATGAGAGTCCCCCCTTACTAGAATACTACTTTTCTAATAGTACTATTTCAAATTTCCCGCCAATTACAAAAATAAAGCAATCTCATTAGAATACTATTTCAAATTTCCCCCCAAAACAAAAACTACCGAATGCAAAATGGTGGGCAAACAAAATAACCGCCAAAATTTAATTACGCCTCATAATTAAAAACAAAAGGGTTGTGGATGGAATTTAAATATGATCCATAATTTAAAACAAAATAGCCCCACAGTTTGATTATGACATAATTAAAAACAAAATGGCCGTGAAGTTTAATTAATGACTCGCAATGAAAAATAAAATGGCGGCGGAATTGAATTATGACTCCTAATTACAAACAAAATGGCGCTAGAATTTAATTGTATCATAATCTGGTCACGTGACTACCCCCACTCGGCCTCCCCGCGCACGGATTTGCATACCCTCCAGGGACTGGACTGCCAGAAAGACTCTTAACACTGCCAAAAGCAACCCAATTAGGGGTGGAAATGTCATAGAGGGGTCGAAAATGCCATCAAGGGGTTTAAAATGCCCCCGAAAATAAGTCGATACCACCCTCACCCCCACTTCTCGCCTCACACTATACCACAGGCCTCCCCCCGCTTTTAATTAATTACGATGTCACGTCCCCCATTCTACTTATACACTTCTTGAGTATGTTTAATAGTAAAAGCATATAAATTGTTCACTAAATAGGTTCCTCTAATAGATTTCAGTTGCTAATACGGTATTTACATAATATGGCATTTTAAAAAGCAAAACCTCGGTAACGCATTTGCTCACGATAAGTTTATTTGTGATTTTGTGTTATCTAAGAATTAAAACTGCTTGTCAGTCACGTATACAAAAATATTTTAATTGCACTGAAACTCTCGCAGCAAGTAATTTAATTACTTTACAAAGTAACGAACAATCTAACAACATTGATCAATTTAACAGAATTTGATCAAATTATAATGTAAGTGAAATGCTTAATATGAATGAGACAAAAGCATTCACAGCTAAAAACTTGAGATGCGAATTAAAGATATAGTAACAGCATACCACTTTTTATAAAGAAATAATTTTCCATTACTTCTCAAATTATGTAAATGTTATGGTACATTTAAACTAGGATGAGTGTATTTAATTTTATTTTAACTATATACGTTAAACCATTGCAATGCTGTGATAACTTAACATACTTAATTAGTAAAGCATGTAGTTTGAGGTCTAAGATAAATACATAAAAAATCTAAATATACCAATATAATATTTAATCTATTAACGATCTAGTTTAATCTTCACTACAACAAGATTCCGTAGTTGGTTATCTTTGTGTTTTCATATTTCATAAGTTTTTTAATTTTTTTAAACTTATGATAACTGTTTAAATATATACAAAACCAAGAAAAATACATGACTTTAAACCCAAAAGATAAATATATCAGTCTATGCATCAACTTAAATTTTAATTGTTAAGCTACATACCTCAAAGGGAATTAAAAACCTTATTTTACCATAAGCTGGAACACCTACTAAAGTACAGGAATATTTCCTTATCTGTAAAAATAGAGACCACATAATGGGGCGCATTAGAGGTTGGACAATTTTATTACAAATAAATTCAAGTGCCTTCATCATGTACCCAGATAATTGTACGATAATGAGTTGTTTTATTATATTGTTAAAGTTTGAATGCCTTCCTGATATTTGATTAATATAACAGTAAAACACTTGCAACTCTCTCCACCACTTTTTTGTGATGCCAAATCCCCACCCGTTACGTCATGGGTCACGCCCTATCCCCTCAACTTGACCACGCCTGTTTCCCTCACCTGGCCATGATCCTTTTTACCTCCTTCTTTTCCCCGGAGCCATTTCCAGCTCCTTTTGGCGTCTTGTGGGGCTCCACTGCGGTCCCCATTTCCGACAGAGAGCGGTCCTATTATAGAACTGAGCGAACTACAGGAGAAGAGGACGTGCTAAAAGCAATATTAATAAAGGCTACATCATACTTTCAACACGACATCAGTTATGTTGGGGTGCTTTACTATTCGGATTATCACAGACTTTAGCCTTACGATTGGGGTACCATCTGTATCAATACGTAGGTATGGAACCAATACCGCCCCACGCCGCTAGTATATGGATATATTTACCAATGCAAATGGTTGTTTATTGCGACAAGTATCGAGAGTGGTGAACGGATATTTTACAAATCCTCAACATCGCTGAGTGATGACGCCCCAATAGAATTTGTAGTGCTCAGAAATGGAAACGATTACATAGAAACCATGTACATCACAGATGAAGTTCTGAAGTAAGACGATACAGCACTTATTGACACGGGTATTATAGCACAGGTAAACAATTTGATGCATTCGTTGTTTTCACAAGTGGAGGTTCACTTAAATCAGAAGATGGTGTCGCAACCAAACAACACATATGCATACCGCTCACATCTAGGTTGCACCCTATGGCACAATGACACAGCCGGAGAGATGAATACGCTCGGACACGCAACTAATGGTTTCTCAAACCGTCAAGCGCTTACAGCGACCAGCAAACAGGTTAAGATGATTGTCCACTTACACGTTTAATCAAGAAAAGTTTCTCGTAAGCGGTGTTGAGCTAAGGCTAAATTTGTACAATCAAGGAATACCTTTAGTCTAACGTCGGTGGTCGGTTCAAATTACAAGACAAAAATTATGGGCGCTAGTTTACTGGTGAGACGTATTAGGATCAATCCCACCATTCTAATTGCGATATATAGCAGGGTTTGGAACAAACAGAGCCCTTAACGGTGATTACGCCTCAAATCCGTTCAATTTTCATCACAACAATATTAACCGCATGTCTCTGAATATTGACGGGCGGTAAATTCCTTCGAAGGCTTTACAACCAAACTTTACAGCTAATGGTTTATATGTAAGAGCGTATCACATCTTACTTTCCGGCACGACTATTCATTTTTTGAATAAGGACAACGATATATCAAAAAGCGTTTAATGGCCTTTGACTAACTCCAGTCTTGTCTGCAAATGCTAGCACGCATTGGAATTTAGTTAGAAACGGTTCTCTGCGTCTGGAAGTCGCCTTTACAAAGGACTTGCGGAAACCGTTAACTGCTTGGTTTATGCCGAATTCGATAACGTGATCGAGATCGATAACCATCGGAATGTCGTCGAACATTTTATCCGCTAAAAGGGGTAACCCTAGATCACAATTGTCAATGTATAGCGACAGCTAAAAGAAAATGGGGGCATACTTGGATGTACAAGGATTTAGAGAACATACCGAATGAAATTGCCGTGATTACAGACCGTGGTAATTTTGTGCTGATGCTGGTAAAACTGCCTCGAGATTATCTTATATCAAAACCCATGTCAAACCAGACTACTTCTATTTCGAGGCAGTTTGTCCGTCAATTAAAAAATTAAAAAAAGAAGCATAAACGTATAGTTGTTTAAACCATAACATCGGGGCACCTTGTGTGCTCTGGAAAACGTATTACTATTGCAGGACAGGACGCATATCAACTACAAAGATGTGTGCGGTACAAGTGTTGAGATGTCTGAAAATGATCCCCAGTCACAATTATTGTAAATTATTGTAAACACGGATCCAGCGAATAAACCAGGCCAACATTGGACAGCTACCTACATTGATGTGAATGGTAACCGCGAGTGTTTTGATTCCTTTGGACAACCTTAATCTAGAATTCCTCCTGGAGAAAAAATCTAGATGGTTCCGTCACAACGAAACGGCACTACGGGTTTTCCATTCGGATGTGTGTGGTGTTCATACAATAATATTTTTGTATTTTAGATTAAATAATTTACCAATAGCTGATTTTGTCAATAAGTCTTTTACTGCATATTTAATTATAAATGATTAAACAATCAAGTTATTATAGAATGCTTGTTTTTGTACAATTATACTGTGATACATAAAAAGTGTTAGTACTTTAGTGCTTTAATTACGACTTATGGTGGCTGTAACGCATGACTGGCTTGAAACTGGTTTCATCTAGAGGAGCTTAGATATGGACACAAGACGTTATAACAACTTTTAAAAAATGTCACTAGATGGAGCCTCGCAGAATGTTTCAAACTTTTTCCCGCTAGATGGAACCACGATCAGACTATCTATCTATCTACAATTAGCTTGTTCAGAAATACACAACTAGATGGAGCCACAAACAACCAAAGGGGCCTCTGGAGTAGGGCTGAGACTTTGTAACAAGTTTAGGAGTCATAACGGTCTCCTTTGAGATAGTATGGGGCCCCCATTATTAGGACACTATTTCAAATTTTAAGTTTTCCCGCTATAACAAACAAGGGGGTTCTTTCCAGGGCTGAGCTCCAGCTGATAGAAAAGGGGCCCCAGGCGGAGTGATGTCAGAAATGAGGACCCTAGCAAAGCCCGCCTGATAGAAAAAGGGGGCTCAAGATGGCACTAAGTTGTAGTATAACTATATGGTATGGGGACGACCAATCAGATGGAAGCTGCGGCTGCGTGGGGGTACCACCAATCAGATGCAGGCTGTGGCTGGGGATAAGGCCCGATCAGATATCAGAATCTCAAAGTGTGCGGGACCTGCGCACAGCCTGAGGCAGTATGTGCGCGAAAGAACCAAAGAGGTGAAAAGGTTTTCTACCCTCCAGGCACTGGACTGCCAAAACGACCGTAATCTTTTTCAACAGACTGTTTCTACAGTTTTACGTAATAACTAAATCTTAATACATATATTATTACACCATTTGATAATAGCAATCCAGCACACTCTTTAATAAACGAAGGCTAACAATGAAAAATAAAATCTAGATAAAAATCCAGTTAAGCATATTTAAGCATATATTTCTCAATATTCTCAGCAATTTTGGCGACTTTACATACAGTACTTTTTAGAATAGAAATGCTTCAAAAACGTACGATTTTTAATTTTTTTTTTAATTATGAGAAAAACATTGCTCTGAGTGAAAAACGTGTAGTTACCAACATTGTAATACACATTTCTCCGAACATTTTCTTTTTGTTTGTTTTGCTATAGCCTAAAAACATTTTTTGCGACACTCAAATGTAACCTTAAACTTTAAAATATGACGAACTCCTCATCATCAAAAATAATAATTACCGTACTTGATTCTGACAGGTTGTTGTAAATGATTTCTTTTGTTCTGTATTATAAATGTTTTGTAACTCTGGTTTCATATTAGTTGAGTTGATCGGCCCAGTTCCACAATTTTTGCTTTTTGAACGTGACGTTTCGTAAGCGGTTTTGGTTAGTATTCCCCTGAGCGTTCTGATCCATTTGAAGGCAGTGCGTGTCTTGTATTTTCTGCCTATCCTTCGTATTTTGTCTGAGGTACCTTGAATATATGGTATTATCGCAGTATTCTTCTTTTCCGGTTACGCTTTCCCTGTTTAGATTAGGTGTTATATCGGGGTAGCCATTTTCTTGACTGTTTTGGCGATATTTTCTTTTTCTTTTGTTCAGGTCGTCTTGTTTTGAGCATATTGTTTTCGCTCTGTCGTACAAGCATTTTGCCACGCCTAATTTCACGTTTTTGTGGTGATTGGAGTTGTAGTGTAGGTACCTCTCCGTGTGGGTAGGTTTCCTGTATACACTTATGGTGAAAGTAGTGTCATCCAGGAATGGCAGTTTTTGTTCCAAACCACGAAGGTTTTCGTGAATTCGAATATCGTTTGGTCTTCAAAGTCTTCCATATATATATATATATATATATATATATATATACATATATTTACATATATATATATATATACTATATATGTATATATTTATATTAATTGTATTTTATTTTAAAATTAACTTTTAAAGTACATACACTAAAAGATTAACTCGAGTGGGACTTGAAGCCACGACCTCCACTTTGCTAGAGTGGGGCTCTTCCGTCTGAGCTATCGAGGAGGCAAGTTACAATCGATTCAAACTTAAACTGTATGTACTTCCCTAGTTACGATGTATTATAATTTTTATACACACAATGAAGGATCACAGTCAACTTTTTGTGAATGTCATGTGAGCCCGCAATTCGTTAAGATTTCGCACATGACAACACGTGACTGATTGTTAATTTTTATTTTGCTGTATGCAACACTAATAGATAACTATAAAAACTGATTTTTAATGAACGCACAGAAGTTCAGTTTAATTATCATTTTATTTTAAAATTAACATACAATAAAAGATTAACTCGAGTGGGACTTGAAACCACGACCTCCACTTTGCTAGAGTGGTTTTTTTTTAATCGATTGTGACTTGCCTCCTCGATAGCGCAGATGGAAGAGCCCCACTCTAGCAAAGTGAAGGTCGTGGGTTCAAGTCCCACTCGGGTTAATATTTTACTGTATGTACTTTAAAAGTTAATTTTAAAATAAAATTCCATTAATGATTATTAAACTGAACTTCTGTACGTTCATTAAAAAACAGTTGTTATATTTATCTATTAGTCTTGCATACAGCAAAATAAAAATTAGCAACCAGTCACGTATTGTCATGTGCGAAACCTTAGCGAATTTCGGGCTCACATGACATTCACAAAAAGTTTACTGTGATCCTTCATTGTGTGTATAAAAATTAGAATACATCGTAACTAGGGAAGTACATACAGTTTAAGTTTGAATCGATTGTGACGTGCCTCCTCGATAGCTCATATGGAAGAGCCCCACTCTAGCAAAGTGGAGGTCGTGGGTTCAAGTCCCACTGGAGTTAATCTTTTACTGTGTGTACTTTAAAAGTTAATTTTAAAGTAAAATATAATTAATAATTATTAAACTGAACTTCTGTGCGTTCATTAAAAACAATTTTTATAGTTATATATATATATATATATATATATATATATATATATATATATATATATATAATATATACTGCTTACTGTAGGTGATAGTGGGAACCCATCGCTATCCAAAACTCTTGTTGGTAGGATTTTACATCTACTTGGAAATATGTAATTCTAATGCACATTGTCAGAAGTTCCATTATTGTGTTTACTAGAGTTGCGTGCGTTCGTCTAACGTTTCATCCTTTTCCAGCCTGTCCCTTATGATAGTTAGTGCCTTATCGGTGGGCAAATTTGTGAATAGGCTCACGATGTCGAAGCTTACCAGTATTTGTTCGTAGATTGGTTGGAAGGCTCTGATGGTTTCCACGAAGTGCTGCGTATTCTTGACCATATACTCGTTTTTTCCCGAGGAATATGCATCACTTCGTAGAAACCATCAGAAACTTCCAACTAAATCACGAAGAAATACTGGTAACCTTTGACATCGTGAGCCTATTCATAAATGTACGCACCGATAAGGCACTATCATAAGGGAGAGCCTGGAAAAGCGTAAAACGTTAGACGAACGTACGACAATATGCATTAGAACTACATATTTCCAAGTAGAAGACAAATTCTACCA
Source organism: Vesta saturnalis (assembly GCA_036346205.1). Taxonomy (NCBI): domain Eukaryota; kingdom Metazoa; phylum Arthropoda; class Insecta; order Coleoptera; family Lampyridae; genus Vesta; species Vesta saturnalis. The sequence goes on from JARFJB010000865.1 coordinate 1,683,439, forward strand.
ACAAGAGTTTGGGATGACGATGGGTTCCCCACTATCACTCATAGTGAGCAATATATATATATATATATATATATATATATATATATATATATATATATATATATATGGAAGACTTTGAAGTCCAAGCGATATCCGAATTCACGGAAAAACTAAGGACGTGGCTTAAATACGTGGACGATACTTTCGCAGTTTGGCAAAACGGGAAGCATAAGCTAGATGAATTCCTAGATCATCTAAATAGCCGCGCACCCTCCATAACATTCAAAATGGATTTGAAGTCCGAACAAAAACAGCCATTCCTGGATGTACTTGTACACAGAAATGACAACACTTTCACGATAAGTATATAGAGGAAATCTACCCACACGCGGAGGTACTCACACTACAACTCCAATCACCACAAAAACGTGAAGTTAGGCGCGGCAAAATGCTTGTACGATAGAGCGATAACAATATGCTCAAAACAATATGACCTGAACAAAGAAAAAGAAAATATCGCTAAAATACTCAAAGAAAATAACTACCCCGATCTAACACCTAATGTAAACAGGGAAAGAGTAACCGGAAAAAAAGAACCTAAATATACCGCGATAATACCATCTATACAAGGTACCTCAGACTGCAAATACAAGATACGCACTGCCTTCACATCGACCAGAATGCTTAGGGGATACTAAACAAAACCAAACCACATAATGAAGATCAGAATTCCAAGAATTGTTGTGTACAACCTAACATACGAATGCGGCAGAGCATACATAGGAGAGAGTAGTAGACCACTTAAAGTGAGAACACATGAATATAAGAACAACGTCCGCAAGGGCTAACAGAAAAATCAAGAATCGCCGAACATGTCTGGAACGAAGACCAGCGCATCCACTGGGATGACATACGGATAGTGGGGAAGGACGGGAATACAACTCGCCTGAAACTCAAAGAAGCTACATATATCGCAATTAGCAGAAAATCCAGTACACCTGCGCAATAAGTTTACGGATTACTCACTGGCTGAGCAGTAAATGTGTTAGACTTGTAAGTAAAAGGTACCCATTTGGAATCTGAGAGTAGTCAAGTGCTTGGGAAAAAATTATAACATATGAATTCGACTCAAGCGCGAAAACAGTCATTCTCAGGATTAAGCCTGCTTCCTAAACGTCGCACTCAAAAAGCAAAAACTGTGGAAATAGGCCGATCAACTCAACTAATTTCTTTTTTGAGCCATATAACTTCATCGCTGATTTGTTTGCTCTGATGGTGAGAAAGTAGTTTCAATCGTGTCACAAAAAGAAATTCGACGTCGGAATCACTATCAGAGCTAGAATTTTCGTAACGGTGTTAAACTTCCAATTCAAAAGTACCGCCAGTATCTTTAGACACAGTTTCCTCGGATATAATCACATTTTCATCTAGTTCTCCATCTTTCTTATTTTCTATTTGCAATACAGCCTCTTCCAATTACTCTTGTGTTAAAAATCTCAACTAATTTCTTTTTTGAGCCATATAACTTCATCGCTGATTTTTTTGCTCTGATGGTGAGAAAATAGTTTCAATCGTGTCACAAAAAGAAATTCGACGTCGGAATCACTATCAGAGCTAGAATTTTCGTAACGGTGTTAAACTTCCAATTCAAAAGTACCGCCAGTATCTTTAGACACAGTTTCCTCGGATATAATCACATTTTCATCTAGTTCTCCATCTTTCTCATTTTCTATTTGCAATACAGCCTCTTCCAATTACTCTTGTGTTAAAAATCTATTTCCTGTCATTATCAAAACGCCATAGAAACATCCCTCAGGAAAGAAATTACTACTCAAATAAACCTAAACGCGCATAAATACCTTGGGATAAGAATCAACACGAAAATTTCAAGCCTGTTTATTGGTACATTTGGCCAACGTTGCGTATAGGTACATACCATAAGCACATTTCACAATTCTTTTGTTAATAACTTTTTTGGTGATTTTAAGCAGTAGATTACTTGTATGTCTTACAAAGAGTAGATATAATTAAAAACGGTTAACATAATAGAAATATATCTTTCATTTCTTCATTCCTCGATATAAATGCATTACTTTATTATTAATAGCATTGTATTTCAAGTTATTTCTGATTACAAATTATGAGGATATGTAATAGCATGTGGTATATTAAAATAACTTAATCTAAATTCTTAATTAATTAAATAAATAGATATTCTTTACAAATTTAGTTAATTTGCGTCCGTCTCCAGATAAAAGCCTCTCTATGGTACTTTCCTTCTTGTTCTGTTTTTGGCGATGTTTTCCCAGTTTGGTCCAAGGTGTTCTTTTGTTCACATTTGGGCTTGGATGCCATAAAGCTGTTAATCGTGCTCATCTAGCTGAACTTTGGCGAATTACATGACCTCCCCAGCTCCACTTTTTTTTTACATTTTTCCGAAACACTACCTACTCCAAGTTTCTTTGGTAAAATTGGTGTTCTTATTTTTTCCACTTTTTTTACTTTTAATATTTTTCTTATCATGTTGCTGCGTATGTTAATGCAGGTACTACACATGATTTAAATATCTTACCGTTTTGCTTACCAGTTATATTGTCCTATAAGTGTTTGCATCTCCAGAAACTACGCCATCCTGACATTATCCGGTTTTGAATTTATTTGTCTTGTTTATCTTTAAATGAAACTTTTTGTCCTAGGTAGATAGATTCTTTTACATAGTTTAACTCGGTATTGTCTACCTTTATTTTTTCGTTTGTGTTGTTTGTAAGGATATATATTTTTGATTTGTTTATGGCGAGCCCTATCTTTTTGATTTCTATATTTAGTTCATTTATCATCGATTCTAATTCTGGGGCACTCTTAGCGAATAAAGTCATATCATTAGCGAAGGTTATTAAGCATATTTCTGATTTCTCCAGACTAATTTCCTAAAAACATGTTCTAATAACGAGTTGAACATAATGAGTGATAAAGGATCTCCTTGTCTTGCACCTCTTCCTATGCAAAATGGTTTTCCGTGATGTGTCCTTTTCCTCCCTTGTAAATTTTCTGAATGATTTTCACGTAAGTTTTGGGTAGTTCTTGCATTTCTAAAGCTTGAAATATATGGGAATGTTCTACTGTGTCAAATGCTTTGTGATAACCGATTAGTGCAATATACATACTGATGCTATATTCGTTTGATTTATCTATTACTTGATGTTGTCTATTGTAGAGAACCCGTTTCGAAAGCCTGGTTGGTTGGGGGAGGGGGGTTGACTATCTAAGATGTTATGTACTCTGTTTAAGACTATCGAGGCAAATAATTTATATATATATATATATATATATATATATATATATATATCGCCTTTTTTTATATTGAAGAATAATCATTGAATTGTACCACTGGGATGGGAAATCCTCACTGAATAATACTTGGTTAAATAGAATTTGAAGTGCTTATCTTATTTCTTCTATTCCGGTTTTAAACGTTCATTACTTATTCCATCTTCACCTGTTGCTTTTTCGTTTTTTAGTTGACGTGCAGCTCTTCTTATTTCAGAGTTCTGTATTGGTAAAATGTTATCTATTGGTTTTATGTTAGGGTTAGGTTTAAATTTTTCTTTCATTTCGCAGGTAAGAATTATGTTATGGTTGTTACAGTCTTTTAATTTGGGGATCCATTTCTTGGTGAAGTTTTGTAATTTTTTGTTTGCTTTTCTTGTTGTTATTTTCTCACCTTTTCTTGTTCATGTTTTGTCTCTTCTAATATATTTATTTACTAATTCATTAACTGCACACCATTCAGTTTGTTTTATTCTGTTATATTTCATTTCCTTCGTTAAGGTTTCCCTTCTGTTAATGAGATTTTTGTTTTCATCTGAGAAAACTGCTTTACTATTTTTTGTGTCAAGTTTTTGTTGAAGTTGTTTTGTCGTCTATCTTATGCAGTTTTTCATTGGATCATGTAATTCTTGAAAATTCTTTGTTTCTTCTATCTGTATCTTGCTCATTTGATTTCTAACATATTTATACATTATAAAAAAGCAGTAAGAATCTAGTAGCCCTTTTTTAAATACTCAAATATATCTTGGACGTTCAAGAAAATACGCGTTTATACTGAGTGTATAGGTTTCATGGCCAACTATACCATCAAAATGTTACATTAACGTAACATTAATTTTTGAGGTTAATAATGCAAAAGAAGTGCCACAAATATTTTTTTTGAAAGTTGAGAGTAAGCTCTATTATATAATAAAAAATATACAGGGAGTTCTATTTAAAAACACAAAACTTTGGTTTATTGCGAAGAAACTGGCTTTATGTGGGGAAAACTACGCACGTCACGAAATTCTACGCAAACTTCTGTATAAAACACACTTTTCACCATTTCGATAAATCACAAGGCAAAGCAGTTACAAGGGGTGCTTAAAATGTGGAAATTTTGAATGTATCTCAAATAGTAAGAGGACTATGACATTTCTGTTTGTGGCATCTTTCGTTTCACGAAAAAGTAGAACAGGGTCGCGAAAACCGCATCTTTCTATTTTTGCTCGCAAACGAGATACCCTACAATCTCAACCAAAATGGGACACACTGTACATAACTTATAGAAGTAATTTCAAGCTTTTCGTATTAATATTATATAAACTTATGTGTAAACAACAAACAATCATTTCCCATTCTATAAAATAACACATAAACTATAAAATATCATATAATTTAGCGTGAAATTGAATTTTTCAAGCACCCGTTACAATACCCCCTCTTTGTTTTTGAATTAATACCATTCATTCGAAAACTAACGCAGAAACCATATAGCAAGCTTCAAACAAAAAAAATTTGTCCATTCAAACGGTACAATTATGTGGGATTTATATACGGCGATTGCGACCTTTCAATTATCAATTATCTTCTATCAATTTCTTTCCCTGCTGCTTCTCTCTGCGCAAATGGTCTCGGGTAGTTTTTTTGCAAAAACGGTAGCTCGTTTTTGATTCTTAGTCCACAAATAAAACTGTTTACTAATCCGGGGTTTTCAGAAATTATTTCTTTATTTTCATTCAGTAATTCATTGATCATTTTTTTCTACGTTGGTTGTCTTTTCCATATTATACACTTTAAATGTCGCTGCTATCCTGCTCGTTCGTTCTACTTCCAGGAATTTGACCTAATGTTCAGAAAATATTTCTTCGAATTGATCTATTAATCCTTTGACCCCTTCTAGTTCTATTTCTCAATTCTGATCATTGCCTATATTCATTTGCACTATTAGTGGATTTTCTACGGGACTTGCCGTGTCTACCGGTAAGTGTTGACTAACTCCCTCCAACTCTCCTTTCAAAACTGGGTGGTAAGCCGTTTCTTCTTCTTCATATTCCTCAGTCGAATTTTCCTCCGGATAATTTATTTCTTCACTGCGTAGTTCAACTTGGTGATTTCTTCTTCATCCTTTTGGTCAGTGATATTTAAAATATTTAACGATTTTTTCCCCACACCCCAATATGCAAAAATGCTTTGCTTACATTAACACACAAAAAACAATCCTATTATTATATTTAGTATTCTTGTCATCTAAACATGCACAAAAGATTTCTATCAACAGTTAAGGAAATGAGTTTCATTCAGCGTTGATATTCAAATACAAATTTACAGGAAAATAGCACACATATGCATTTCTTTATTATACAGTTTGCAATCTTACTATTCACTTTTTGAAGGCCAATGACGTAATTACTGTGTTCCTAAGCCGGTCATTCGGGCGCCGTTCTTTCTTGGTTCCCAATTATTTCTTCTGTGGAAACTTGTCGCTGAATTGCACAACTGCAAATTTTCTTTCCAACAATTTATTGATTCTGTGAATATTTGTTGGATATCTTTATGGTTTTTAGTTATCGCTTTAATTGTTCAAGTTTCACTACGAATCGCATGCAATCACAAACGGCAATGCTGATCATTCAAATTAACTGTTAGTGCTTTCGTGTTATTCTTCTTTATTTACTGATTATCCAATTTAGGCCGATCACTATATTTTTATCGTTCGTTCACCCTTTTAATGTAGTCATGTAGGACCTCCAATATACACAAAACACGTAATTTATTTCTTTATAGCGTCAATTTTTTGCTTATCACTTATTTGGCGTTATACGCACTTTTATTCACTCTCGCTTTTTATTATTTTACTAAGGAAGGTATTCTTACTTCTTCCCTATTACACACTTACTTTTATAGTACTTTAATTCTTAATTTAGCGAGTGGCGTGACTATATGCTACTGTTAGTCGTGCCTAGACAACGAATCACTCTTTGGTTAGTTTCGACCAACTCTAACTAACTACTTAAAATACAAGTCATGGTAACAGTTCAACTCCCCTCCTACAATCCATTTATGCATTTGCAGATTCCTAATTTAATATGTACATAACTTATAGAAGTAGTTTCAAGCTTTTCGTATTAATATTAAATAAACTTATACGTAAACAACAAACAATCATTTCCCATTCTATAAAATAACACATAAACTATAAAATATCATATAGCTTAACGCGAAATTTGAATTTCTCAGAGACACCCGTTACAATATACAGTTATAGTTATAACACATGATATAAATAGGTGAACAGTGCATAACACTTGTTCTGCATATTCCTAGATGGAATGTACGTTTATGACTGGATGTAGAGCGTGGTTCCGAACATAGTAAAGAACTGTGAAGAAAATTATAATAGATTTTGTTACGCAACAAATTGTATAGAAATGATACGTTTTCTTCTAAGGTCTAGAGCAATTAAATCAAATCGTACAAGCATATTTGTTTGTGGATAGCCTCTTTCTGGGTAATATCCATCGCTGCGAAAGCATAAATATTTAAGAATACTTCTCTGTACAAATTCGATATCGCTTGCATACTTTTTATAGGAGAGATTACAGATTATTGCTCCATATTCTAAGTTTGACCTAACCACTGTAAAGTATAATGATTTAATCTAAGCAGATGCGTATTATAAAACCCAGCAGTTTAAAAGCAGTTTGTGTTCCTATAAAATCTATTTCATTGTAGTGTTCACCATTTGGTGATGCCCATGTCCATCTGCTACCTCGTCTTCTCTTAAACACTGTGTTTGTAATTATTAGATGTTGGCCTATTGCAAATTCTATCAATTTTGCATTTCTTACACCACAGCTGTAAGGATCCATTGCTTGTTCTTCTCGAATTTCTCTTTCGTATTAAAATCTCCCATTACTACAAACGTATCGCATGGGTTTTAATGTTTTAAAATTTCGTTCGTGATAAAAGTGGTTAATTTTTCATGTGGGGTGCTAGCTTTTGGACTATAGATTTGTATAATAGTAATATTACAACGAACATTTCTTTTAAGTTTGAGTATTGCCATTCTGCTTGATAATCCTCTTATTTCACTAATATTATTTACCTACTATTTGTTTGTTTATGTAGAAACCTACTCCAGCTTGCCCTTTGTCTGTGCCAAAGTAATAAAATAGATTGCCATTTCTACGTCCTATTATTTCCTCGCCAAAGCGTTTTACCTCGCTCAAACCTACTATACCCCATTTTATTTTTCTAATGCTGCTTCTAATTCTAACATTCGTTCCTCTGATGCCAGGCTTGTTACATTTAGAGTGCATATGATTAGTGTTTTACCCCAGGTTTCTGGGGAATATGGATGTTGTATTAGTTTTAAGTGTTTTATAATTTGTTGTTTGTATTGAGATGTTTTTGCTGATTTAAGTTTAGTTTTGTAATGATGGAGTTTTTCCTTTATCTTTTATGCTGGGACGGGCTACTGAGGATCATGCTTGAAATTTTTTAAAAGTGGTTATGTAAATATTGTTCTTTTAGTTGGACCTTTGCTTGCTTATTTTAAGTTTTGGTTAGTTTTATTTGAGAAACCTCTTTGTTCTTCTGGAGAACGTTCACTTACAGTTATTTGGTCTTGTTTGGTGTCCCTTCTCCGTAATTTATCTCTGATGAAGATCCTTTGTTTTTTCAGATTGCTGATTTGTTTCTATAACTGAGCCCTCATTTGTTTCGCGATTCATTGTTTGATTCCATTAATTGGGCCGCCGAGTAACTTTCTCCATTAATATGGACTTTGTTATACCTTATAGTGGCTTTTTTTAAATATTGAACTAGTACTTCATGTTCTTCTTGACCTTTTTTTTGTATAATCTTGTTCTAATCATATTGTTTCAAAGTTCTGTAGTTTTTTTGCATTAGCATAAATTTCACGCTTTAAAGTCCAGGATACTATCGAGATTAACGTTGGTCTGAACTTTCTTTCTTTATAGACTCCTAATCGTTTTATAAAATTTATATTTTGTTAACATCAGTTTTAAGAAAAGTTTCGTCACTTTGTTCTTTAAATCTTCAAAGTTCTCTTTTGCATCATCTGCTAAGCCGTAACAAAATTATATCATTCTTTTTTGAATTTTGTTCTAATTTCTCTATTTTTCTTCCTTGAATAGTGTGTTTTCTTCTTGTAGAAAGTGAATTTTTGTTGAATATGTTTCTAGTTTATTCTTAATATCTTTTAAATCCGTAGGAATTTCACTTTTTTTGTGTCTCAATTCTATTTAGTGCGTTTTTGATTTCTTCCATTTTTGATCAGGTGTGAACATTTTTAATTCGCGGTTAATTTTGAATTTTAAATTTCGCGGGTTGTTTGAATCTTTTAAGCCGGTACTGATAAATTGTGATATTATTGTTTATGGCGTTTATCAAAGTTGTGAATGCAATTCTCACCCTTTTGTTATCAGTTGTTATTTATTTCGGATCGTTTTAACATGATAAATTTCAAGCCTGTTTATTGGTGTATTTGGCCAACGTTGCGTATCACATTTCACAATTGTTTTTTTTTGTGATTTTAAGCAAACTTGTATGTCTTATATAAAAAACGGTAAACATAATGGAAATATATTTTTCATTTCTTCAATATAAATTACATAAATTTGCGATTTTCAATTTCTACAAAAATACATTAGTCTAGGCAGAAGTCAGTTTTTTTTAACGCCTTTATTCAACTCACTTTGTCTGTACAGTTCAAATCTTGTAATTGAATTTTCAACAACTTCCGGATCTCCGATTGAGCTGAAATTTGGCATACATGCGTATTCTTGATGACAATACAGGAATATGTGTTGTTTGCTTTGACTTTTGCGGCCAAATATGGTCGATATTTTTGTTTATAAAGCTAGGGCCTTGAAATTTTTGACACGCTTTTCGCATAATACCATGCACAAAAAGATGCGGCAAGTTGAGTTTCAAGGTCAGGAGACTGCGTTGCGGCCAAATATTGTGGAAAATTTTGTTTATAAAGTTAGGGCCTTGAAATTTAGGTCTTACGCTTTTGGCATAATACCAAGTACCGGTTGTCCCATTTTCGTATGTTTTACGGGGTATCTCGCTTATTTTTTAGGTTAGAACCTTGCGGTTTTCGCGACACCGTACTATTTTTTAATGAAACCAAAGATGCACTAATCAAATTTACTATAGCCATCTTAGTTTTTGTGTGCTACAGGGTGTAACTCTGTTATTGTCAGACATATTAAAAAAGTAAAAACTGATATTTGTAGATTTTTTTACGTAGAATCCAGTGGCGATCCTCAGATTTTCTTTAGAGGTCACCGTTTTTGAGATATTGACATAACCTACTTTTTTTTATGGGACACCTTATATATTTTTTTAAAATCTTTTTCCCCTTGCCAAGAGCTTTTCAAAAATATAGCATAGTCTATATTTATTTTTATAAATAACGTGACAAAATGATTTTTTTCTATAATTTACATTGATAAAGTGGATAGACGTGGGTAACCATGGTAACGCAAAAAACAAAATAATTAACGTTCTGCCGTTACTTAGGTGTTTGATTTTTGAAGTTTCTGCTTCTCTCAAATTATTCCTGGTTACATTTTCCTAAATTTAGTGCTGATATTTATTGTTATTCGTTGTTTTTGTTTATTGTTATCGTTCTTGTTGTTGTTGTTTAATTATTTTTTAATATGGCCCGAAACCAAAAATTTGAAAACTTTGAGAAATATGATATGAATACCTGCTTCATATTATCTAATGAAAACGCAGACCAGGCCTTAGAACTCTATCTGAACAGGTCAGTTAATCTTTACCTTAGAATTTGTATTTATTTTATATACCTATTTTGTCATATAGATATCCTGAAAGAAGACAACCCGACAGAAGAATATTTCAAAAATTAAAATTTAATCTTTGCCAACATGGATGTTTTGACAAACCTCGACTCCGAGTTTACAACAAAGAGAACGAGGAATCGGAGATCAACGTTTTAGCAGTTGTTCAAGCCACTCCTGAAACATCGTGCAGGAAAATAGATGAAGAGACCGGTGTGTCTAAAACAACAGTGCGAAGGATTTTAAAAAAACATAAATTCAAACCCTACAAGTATAAACTTGTTTATCATCTGCACCCTGGTGATGCTGAACGTAGATTGGAGTTCTGCAATTGGTTTATAAATATGAAAACTCAGGACAATAATTTTGAAAAAAAAATAATTTGGTCAGACGAGGCAAATTTCACAAGTTCGGGAATTCTTAATAGACACAACTCGCGCTTTTGGAGTCAAGAAAACACCCACGTGATTTTTCCTAGAGAGCGTCAAGGCAGGTTCGGATTTAATGCCTCCTGCTTTATTTTTATCCGAAAAATAGTTTACAAGATTTATGAAGAAAACCTAAACTCTAATGGGTACTTACAAATTCTACAAGAAAAAACTATGAACATTTTAGAAGATATTCCACTGGCTCAACGGAACGATACATTCTTCAAGCAGTAGGGGCTCCAGCCCACAATGCCAGAATAATACAAAACTGGCTAAATGAACGTTTTCCCAGGAGATGGATTGGAACAAATGGACCTGTTCGATGGCCACCACGATCACCGGATCTCTCGGTTTTGGATTTTTTTTGTGGGGGTATTTAAAGAATAACATTTATTCAAGGCAATATGCCAACATGCAACAAATAAAAATTGCAACGGAAAATGCTTTTGCAGAATTACGAAGACAATCATTTATTTTGGAAAATGCTATTAAAAGAATTTATAAACTTTGTGAAACTTGTAGGAGACATAATGGTCTGCAATTTGAACAATATTTGTGATTAATTAATTATTTTGTTTTTTATCAATGCAAATTATAGAAAAAAATCATTTTGTCACGTTATTTATAAAAATAAATATAGACTATGCTATATTTTTGAAAAGCTCTTGGCAAGGGAAAAGATTTAAAAAATATATAGGATGTCCCATTAAAAAAAAGCAGGTTATGTCAATATCTCAAAAACTGCGACCTCTAAAGAAAATCTGAGGATCGCCACTGGATTCTACGTAAAAAAATCTACAAATATCAGTTTTTACTTTTTTAATATGTCTCACAATAGGAGTTACAGGGGATGACTGAAAATGCAATTTTTGCAAAATCACCCTGTAGCACAAAAACTAAGATGGCTATGGCAAATTTGATTAATGCATCTTTGGTTTCATTAAAAAGTAGCACTATGTCGCGAAAACCGCAAGGTTCTAACCTACAAAATAAGCGAGATACCCCGTAAAACATACGAAAATAGGACAACCGTACACAAATATACGACAAATTGAGTTTCAAGGTCAGGGGGCTGCATTGCGGCCAAATATGATCGAAATTTTTGTTTATAAAGTTAGGGCCTTGAAATTAAGGACTTAAACTTTTAGCATAAGACCATGCACAAAAATATACAAGTTGAGTTCAAGGTCAGGGGTCTGCTCTCGGGGGGCTCAAAGTATTGAATTCGGTCAAAAAAAATCAACTATTTTTCCATCTCCGGTTGAGCTGAATTTCGGCATACATGTATATATTGGCCAAGTAAGTTCGAAATTTTTGTTTATAAAACTATGGCCTTGAAAAATTGAGTTTCTCTCTTTGTTGGAACTTAAACCCAAGCGATTAAAAAGTAGAAAATAAAAATAAGTAAAAAAACATTTTTAAAAAACGCTTTTATTTCCAAATGTACTAAAAAGTATAAAATAATCTTTTTATCTACCAAGTAATATCAAAAACTTTTGTAACTAAAAATAAAAGTGTGGGATATACATGATATCTTATATTTATAACAAAGCCTATCAACACCTACATTCAAACAATGAAGTGCAAGGCACTACAAAGGGCGCTCCACACCTTTATTTTTAGTCACAAAAATTTCTGATATTACTGGGTAGATAAAAAAACTATTTTATTCTTTTTAGTACATTTGGAAATAAAAGCGTTTTTTAAAAATGTTTTTTTTACTTATTTTTATTTTTTATAGATTATACAAGCGATAACGAACTAGTATTTTCCTGTTTAATTACTCATTTTAATTTAAAAATAAATAAAACCAAATGTTGTGTATACGCAACGTTGGTTGGAAAAGGGTTAATAATTGTAAAATGCTATGGCTCTGGATACAATTTTTTTAACATTACGGTTATTATAATAATAATATTTTAATGATATTTATTTGGTCTAATAGATCACGGCATTGAATATAAGACAAGCCAAGTTTAATAAGCACTATCAATCTGAAGTTTTCAATTTTCAGTATTGTAGTGAATACATACATAAACAATTAATAACTAATAACAGACACTCATTACATCACTTAAAATGTAAGGTAAATATAACACATTAAATATATATATATATATATATATATATATATATATATAGATAAATCTTAGAATAAATAGATAAATTAGAATGCAGTACTACCAACTAATTCAAAGTACTCTTTGGCGGTATATATTACGTTAGTTGTCAAGAATGATTTTAGTTTTCTCTTAAACAAGCTTATGGATGTAGTATTTGTAATTGAAGTTGGTAAAACATTGTAGTAGATGACTTTAAAAAAAGAGTGCTTCGGTTTACTCAGATATAAGTTATTTTTGTTTCCTGTGTCATAGGAGTGCACATAACTGTGAACTTCAAAATTATATTTGTGCTTATGAATATAATTTAGAGAATTATAAAGCTATATAGAAAAAAGCGTAAGAATTTTATATTTACGAAATACGTCCCTACGTTTTCAGTAATATTCAAGAATATAAGACGAAGCATGACAAATATACGATCAGCGTACGGACTGTTACCCCATACAATAATATTATATTTAATAATGGAAATGCTAAAGAGTAATATACATTTAAAGCATTTTTTGTTGTAAAGTATTTTTTAAATTAAGTACTACAAAATAAGCTTTGTTGAGCTTCTTACACACATCAGATACATGATTCCCCATATGAGCCTTTGGCCAATTACTATTCCTAAAAAATGTGTGTTACATACACTAGAGATGCTTACATTATTAATTTTAAATTGAAATTTGTGTTCATTCGAATATGCCGAGCATAACTCAATAGAAGTCGTTTTTTTGTAATTAATATTTAACGTGTTTCTTGAACACCATTCATCAAATTGTGACAACACACTTAGCACTTCATTATTAACCAATTTATCGGTTTCTCTACTAATCACCACAGTTGTATCATCAGCATACATAAAAGTTTTCCCTTCCGTTATGTACTCCGGCAAATCATTGGTAAACAACAGGAAGACAAGCGGTCCAAGCACGCTACCTTGTGTAGTTCCTAGGTTTATGGCATATTTTTTAGATACTACTCCATTAATTTTTACGTGTATTTGTCTGTGAGACAAGTAGGATTGAATCCATGAATTGATGGGTCCTCTAATTCCATACATGTCAAGTTTTTGACATACAATTTGATTATTTACTGTAGCGTCCCCCAGATACCCTACCTTGAAAAGCGTAATTTAGACTTATTTGCAATAATGCAAATTCAAGAAAAAACCAATCGCTAAGTGATTTATCTTGACTTGACTGACGATAATGTTACTATTACTTGAATAAATTGCCTGCCTTACTTTGACTTTTCTGGCAATAATTAAAACGTTAGAATCTGTCTACAAGTCTGATATTTAATTATTCACAAACCTCAAATCTGATCAAACGAAGTAGCCGTTTAGTGGTAGGTACGTTGTGCTATGTGAATTAGGCTGGATGAGGTAAGTGTTGCATCATGAGGGACAGCTAAAAAAAACTACTCAAATTAAAATAAATGAGCTTTGCGCAGCGGTGATTCAGCCCGTTAATATACTATTGTGGAAAATAACCACCAATAAACCCCACTTTATTCATAAATAAGTAATTGCACAAGTACATTAATGAATCAAATAACACAAAAAAAAACAAAGAAAGGATTAAACATATAACAAAACACCATTAAATCAGGTTAAAGTGCGTACAATAATAAAAAAAAGAAACCCCATGTAGTCACACCCACAATTGTGTTATACATAATCCAAAATAAAAATCAGCAAAATTGAACGGGTGATAATAAAGTAAAGGCAAGGACAAAAGGTAATAAACAAGGAATTTACACGTACATAATTGTTTAGCGACCACTAAAGCACAAAATACATAAGACAAATTACAATAAATCACATACAAAGAGAAATCAGTTTGCAGGCAAATAATTCTACCTCAAAACTGATAAAAAAATCTCATTAAAACAAAGCCTTACAAGGGTAAGTTATAAATAGATCACCACACCGTGATCGATGTATAAATTTGGGGCGTTAGAAAAATACAGCGCTCCTTTCTCAGGTTACACATTCATCTATACAACAATAAAAACAATAAAATAAAATTTAATGTGTTTAATGGTTATCTGATCCCGGGAGTGTGTACCCACTTGGTAATTCCCTTTTACAATTAATAACCAAAGCGGTATCATGTACTCGTTCATCAGCCCACCTCTACACAAATATAAATATAAAAAACCAACAATACTAATTCACACCAATACCAGAGAGTGGGAGCCCTGTACTGTCTTTCATTTTAACAGCTTTCAGCTTAAGGAGCCTGCGTGCGAATAAGATACTTTTAATAATTTATATAAAAATACCTACTTACACTTGAATTGATCACAGATACAAATTGTTAACAGACGCGGTTTAAATTCAAAAAGAGCGACTGTTATTTATAGATTAATATTTGAGAAACACATTAAAACTAATACGAAAGAAAAGACAAATTAGTGTTGGCTAATTCAAAAGAAAATGTACACGCACGAAATATTTTAAGGACAAACTGTTTACAATGAAGGTATTTAACTAACTCCAAATCGATCTGGCTCGATTGACACTCTAACTGTAACTAACCTTCCCCCGATTTCGAATTTAACTAGCTTTACTCCCGCAATTAACCTCTATTTTTCAAAAGTAATAAAAAAACAAGAAACATTAATTTACCTTGAAACAGTTTCATATTAATTATTGCACGACGTCTTAATTTTAAAAATATGCATTCGCCCGTAACAAATCCTACATTTACGTCTCGGGTTTCAACGTAGCAAACAAACATATCTTTTGATAGCGGGCTGTACTGACATAACTACTTATTAAACTAGTGACATTTTTACATTAAAAATCGGGACATAATAAATTCCAATGATTCGTTACGCCCCTTCAGTAAAGCAGTTTTAAGCGTACACTTGCTACTCACACCCCAACATGTGTTTTCCAACCCTGACCAAATATCAGTTACATACATTCTCACATTTCTTACATAAAAATATATAATATACAGGATCCGTCAACAACAGCACCTTCTTCTATATCTTTCGTTTTATATAAGCTAGATTAATAACATTTGGAATGCAGTTATAGTTTAGTTGTGTGCATATTTTAAAATTATTCACGCGAATACAGGTTGTTTATTTAAAAAGGACCAGATTATTATAAAAAAATTTAAACGGACACCCTGTATATTATTACTTTTTGAATTCTACACATTGTTCCTAACAAATTCAATATATTTCCTATCCTAAATATAGCCGTTTTTGAGTTATTTCGATTTTTCTAAAAAATTGAAATAACAGAGTTCTTTGAAAATGTACCTTAACTGTTGAAAAAAAAGTTATCTAATTTATATGAGAATAAGTACACAGATAGAGCTTCCTTTTAATGTGAAGAAAATGACATCATTGCATACAGGGTGCTTATAATTGACTTGCCAATCAACCATTATTCGAACTAGTAAAGTTTACTTTTCAAATAAAACACCCTGTATATTATTACATTTTGGTTTCTACATATTAACCCTTATCAGTTCGCCATACAACTCCCTATCCCTAAATATAGCCGTTTCCGAATTATTTTCAATTTTTCAAAATGTATAAGATTATTGAGACATTTTAAATCTATGGCCTCGTATAGATAAAAAGAACATCATAAAACAATTGTATTATACATTAAAAAACGCAACAGAAACTAGTATATTATGATAGAAGACTAATTACAATTTTTTTACTGGAGGCATTGCATGTTAACAAGAATTTGACAAATATTTACTTCAATTTCAAGTAAAATTCTAAAATCAAGTGTGCTTTTTATAAAAATTGAATGTTTGACGTAAATAAATAAAACTGTAGTTAACCATTTACGAGTGTTATTGTTAGTAATCAAGATTTTTATAAAATGAATTTTACACAAAATGAGTTAGTTGATATGATATTCGTGATGGGTGCTGCAGAAACTGTTTATTGGCCAGCAGAATTTATGCTGAAAGATATTCAGATAGAAGACATCCAAACGCAAGATCGTCTCAGAAAGTTATGAGTAGACTTATTGCAACTTCATGTGCCAATTACTCCAAACATGAACGTGTTAAACCTTCTACAAATGAAGATAGTGAATTGAGGGTTCTTCTCGCCATCGAAGAGGATCATTACTGAAGCCAAAAGGACGTAAGTGAAATAGTTGATATAAGTGAGAGATCAGTAGGCCGTCTTTTAAAGAAGAATCGCTTACATCCCTATCATATTCAGTTACACCAAGAATTGAGCGATGCAGACTTCGATCATCGAGTAAGATTTTGTAACTGGACCAGAGAAAAAATTACTCAAAATCCAAATTTTTTTTATAATATTTTATGGACAGACGAATCCACATTTCATAAGAATGAATTTGTTAACACACATATTTTTCATTATTATTCCTCAGAAAATCCACATTTATTAAGACAAGTTGATAATCAACATAAGTGGTCTTTAAGTGCCTGGGGTGCCATCGTTGGGGATTATGTCATCGGTCCATTCTTTTTTGATGGACACTTGAATGGTGAGAAGTACCTTAACTTTTTGCGTAACGATTTACCGGGCTTATTAGAAAATATTACTCTTGATATTAGAGCCACAATGTGGTATCAACATGATGGCGCTCCTACTCACTACTCTGCAGATGTAAGAGATTATCTCAATAGAGTCTTTCCAAATAAATGGATTGGGGGAAATGGACCTGTGAGGTGGCCAGCTAGGTCTCCTGATCTGACAAGAATATATTTCTTTTTATGGGGATACATAACAAGTATTGTCTATAGGGAACCACCAACCACTGCCGAAGATATGCGTAATCGTATAACACAGGCTTTTCATAGCATTACCCCTGAGTTGTTGCGTAGAGTTGAACAATCTTTTAAAGATCGACTTCAGGTCTGCATCCGAGAAAACGGACAACAT
Organism: Vesta saturnalis; assembly: GCA_036346205.1. Lineage (NCBI taxonomy): Eukaryota > Metazoa > Arthropoda > Insecta > Coleoptera > Lampyridae > Vesta > Vesta saturnalis. The sequence continues at coordinate 1,701,001 of JARFJB010000865.1, forward strand.
TTTGAACAATTATTATAAATCATTATCGCTAATGATTAGCGTTAATTTTTTTTTTTTATTTTATTAGTTTTCTATTTTTAGAAATAATTTTAATAATTATAATGTATTAGTTTCTGTTGCGTTTTTTACTTTGCAATACAATTGTTTTCCACAGTTTTTTTTTTCTATTTATATGAGGCCATGGATTTAAAAAAAATGTTCCAATAATCTTATACATTTTGAAAAATTGAAAATAATTCGGAAACGGCTATATTTAGGGATAGGGAGTTGTATATCGAATTGACAAGGGTTAATATGTAGAATGTAGAAACCCAAAACGGAATAATATATAGGGTGTTCTATTTGAAAACGTAAACGTTTACTAGTTGGAATGTCTGATTGGCAAGTCAATTGGAAACACCCTGTATGCAATTATGACATTTTCTTTGCATTATAAGAAAGCTCTATCTGTGTACTTGTTCTGATATAAATTAGATAACTTTTGTTTTTCAACGGTTAAGGAGGCACATTTTCAAAGCTATCTCTGTAATTTAATTTTTTTTTATAAAAATCGACATAACTCAAAAACGGCTATATTTAGGGATAGGGAAATATATTGTGAATTTGTTAGGAACAATGTGTAGAATTCAAAAAAGTAATAATATACAGGGTGTTCCATTTAAATTTTTTTATAATAATTTGGTCCTCTTTAAATAAACAACCTGTATTCGCGTGAATAATTTTAAAATATGCACACAACTAAACTATAACTGCATTCCAAATTTTATTAATCTAGCTTATATAAAACGGAAGATATAGAAGAAGGCGCTCTTGTTGCGGGACCCTGTATATTTTGACAGCATTAGTAAATTACGACATATTATCAAGATATTAAAAATCCACTAATTATATTTTCTACCGTGGTAACAATGGCGATTTGACAAATGTTTATTACAATAATAAAATTTTCGCGATCCGTTACCTACACTACGCTATCAAAAGCATTGGATAGATCAAACTGTAGCGTTACAGTTATTAAATTTTGATCAAGTTGTTGGTAGAGGTATTCAAAATTTACAGTTTCCGTAGAATAACCAGGACGAAATCCATGTTGATTTTGTGAAATAATATTATTTTTTCTTCAAAATGACCGTATCTTTTGACTAACAATTTTTTCAAATATTTTTGAAAATATACTTAATATGGATATTGGTCTTTAATTGTTTTACTTCGCCTGCTTCTCCTTTTTTAAATATAGGCGTTATAGTTGTTAATTTCAAAATGTCTGTAAACTGTGCTTGCAGTAATGATTGGTTTAATAATTCTGCTAATATTGGCGATATTGTTAGCGCACACGCTTTACAAACGTCAATAGCAACTCCATCATAGCCTACTGAGTTTTTACTGGGAAATTTCCAAATGGTATTGTAGACGTCAGTTCCATTTATTAGCTCTATTGGCATACTATCAGTACTGCTTTTCTTAGTTGTAGTGCATTGTATCCCATCACTACGTTGACTAACAACAGTGTCTTGCAAACTTGTTAGCAACGGTTTTTTCTTCAAATACAGGCTCATTATTTGAGTTTTTTAATGGACAGACGTGTTTTTAATTAATTTCCATAAAGTCTTCTGTTTATTTTTGGATTTCGAAATGATTGCTTCATAGTGTTCCTGTTTCTCACATTTTATTTGTTTATTAATCTCCTTTTTTAAAGTTATATATTTATTATGCTAATTACTACCGGGCATAACATTTTTTAATTTATGTAAGCCTTTTAAATTCCCTAATTTGTTATTTAGCTCAGCTGAAAATTTCATTTTTTTGTTTTTGTTGCGACCTGTTAACATTTTTTTTGTGTTTGTAGGGAATGCTACGTTTATGCACCATAGAAAACTATCCATAAACCTTTTAAAATCTATATTGTATTTACCATATTACCATATTAAAATGCAGTAGCCCAAAGATTATTAAAGCGATGAACACCAAGATCGTTGATTATTCTGTATTTAATAATTTCAGTTTTCATTTCCGTTTTTTGCGTGTTTATATTACATTGATTAATTTTTATGGCTTGCGCAATATGGTCAGAAATACCTGGATAAATGTTTTTCCCATAGGTACTCAGTAGCATTTGTGTCTACATAATCTATGGAAGTGACTTTGTTTACATATTTCGTTGAGTTTAAATTCAACGAAGAGAAAACATCATACAAAACATTGTATTGTTTTGAATTATTATTTCTAACATTCAGGTCACCTGTCAAAATAATATATTTGTGGTTATTTATAATTTTTACCAATAGTACGCTTAACTTATTTACAAACAAGTGAAATTCGCCACTTGGAGGTCTACATTTACTATACAAGTTTTATCAATAGCTATTGCTGAACATTCAATTGACATTATTATAAGTTTTTGTTATGAACGATTAAGTTCAAAAGTAAATATGTAATTTTTAATTCAATTGACATGTTTTGCAGATAATCTAGTGGTTTACATTTATTTACCAACTCGTTCCGCATATATATTGCAGAGCCTTCATGAATATGTTGTTGTCTACAAAAATAGCTAATCACACGGTAATTATTCAAAGTAATTAGTTCAACATTTACGTTAGTCAGCAAATTTTTTTTATGATTGTGGACCTGAACAGGCTAAATTAGGCCTATTGTGCTAAAGCACTCAGGAACACTTAGGAGGATGGATGTTCACATACACACAAAATATGTGGATCACATTTACCTAAAAACAAGTCCAATATATTAACTTTGTTAGTAATTGATTGTACGTTCAAATGAACTATTTCCAAATTTGTGCTTTTCAGCTCTTCTGTTTGGTCGTCAATCTTGGGTGAAAAAAACCTGTTACAAAAATTCCTTCTGGCCACATATCAACACTCATTGCTTTCTCGAGATTACATAAGTTAATGGTAATTTTAAACGAAGCATAATACTCTGGATATATAGATTTTAAGACTTCGTATTGAACTTCGGGAAAATGTGCGGACAAAAAATCTACTATTTCTTTGCATTGCGTCTTAGAACAGAATCTCGATATGTAAATAAACGCAGACTTTAATTTACTATCAGATTAGTTATATTTCCTATAACAATAGCATTCTTAGTTTTATTTGGCTTCCGTTTTACTACAGTTGTCCACTGCTCGGCGTATTTCCTTTTTCAGAAAATTCATCCTTACTTAATAAATTTGTGACTTCACCAGTAATGGAAGTATCTTATCAGTAGTTGTTAAATTATCTTTTTTATTGATGATTTTACAATAGCAGCAATGTGGTTTCCAGTTTTAGATGTGTTATCTCGGAGAGGTGTAACAATGGAAGCATTATCTGCTTTGTTGACTTTCGATTTTGGTATTTGCACACACACATCACCTTCGTTCTTGTATGGCTTTGACTTTCCTATCTTATTTATTAACAAACTAATTTGTTGATTCAAAATTTGAATTAAATCATCTTTTTATTTAATCATGAGTTTCAAATATTTATTTTCTATTTGTAATGGACTTAATTCCATGACATTTTCATTTAACAAATAGCAATTACTTTGATCAGTTTCAGTTCTATTGGTTTTGTTGTTCCACAGATTTTTCACAACATATTATTTCAAACTCATTTTTATAACGAATTCCATACATTGTTTATTAGCACATCTTTTATGATATTCTGCATTACAATTAATGCATTTAAGCCCGTTAAATCACTTTACTTTTATAGTGCTTACACAATACAATCTCTGTCGAGGTTGCTATAATAACACACATTAACGTTACTAAATGAATCAATACTAAATGTAGAGTAATTTATTTATACAAAATATTACAAAAATTTTAATAGTATTCATTATTATTTAACTGGGAAAGTTAATTTTCATATATCAGAAAATAATATATTGTACAAATGCCTTTGGACTTTCGGCCATGTAGGCCCTTGAAAAAAACCAATACAAAATAAAATGATTATATACAAGCAAATAAGTATTAGCATAAGGTTTTTCACTATCCATGATTCTATTAAAGTAACAGCGTTTTCTTTATACACAAACAAGTACTTTAACCGTATCATATCACTGTCAGTTATGACAAAATACTTATCAGGAATATTATTAGAAATACTTCCACGATTTATTGCGCCTTGTTTAAATTTATCATCTAAAATAATAAAATGTAATAAACATTTTTTCATAATTTTACCTTACATTTAACTTTATCAGCATCATCGATAACCTCACATACTGCAATAATGCTTATCTTATCACCTAATTTGCTGTTTTGCCAAGATATACCATATTGGGCATAAGGCATACTGATAGTTATTTCTGTCGTTACATAAATTCCTTTTCCATACAGCAAAGTCTGTAATTTTCTTAACCGATTTAATAAATTTCGTTACGAATTTATGAAAATACCTTATCACCACTTAAATGATGTTGTAATCCGACTTTTAATATGGAATAAAAATTATCTAATTGACTCCCATGGTAAGCCAGGAATGAATGTCGTGAATTCTTTCGTTTTTGCCATAATTCTTCTGCCTTTAGAGGATATATTACTTCATATGTATAATGTGGATGAAACGATTTTTTTAATGTAATAGGAACATTTACCTTGCTCTACAAATTAATACTTAACTATAAATCTTATGAACGACAAACTTACTAAATTCACTTTGTATAGACCAGGTTGATCTTTTTGACAGAATAACCACCTTAAAAATTGAAATATTTCATCAGAACATATTTGTGGGGATTTTAGAACCTTATCTAAAGCAGGTATACTATTACATAAATTTCGCTAAAAGTTTGAATGTAATTCCAATCACCAGATTAATGTAGATAATTACCAAGTATTCAATATCTTTGTACGCATCTTTAATGTATGCAGATGGAAATGGTCTTAAGCAGGTGTCTACTCGATATGATTGAAGCGCTGTTATAAACAGACAAAGAAGTAAATCACACCCATAAATATTTCCATGCAAAATATTTAAAACAGAATCTATATCTGATTCACTATGATTATTTTCATTTTCAATTTTACTCCTATTTTTCATTTCCATTTTATTCTGTAAAATTAAACAAACACAAATATTTATTGCGTCAAATTGCCACGAAAATGAGGTTGCAATCACGACTAATTTAATAGATAAAATAATTTAGTGATCTTACACTTTCCATTTTCACGTAAATTTTTTTAAATCACAAATTTTGGAATCCATTTGATATTGTAAATAACTTTAAAAATTTTTATTTGATATACTTTAGATACACAAATATTTATTATATAACCTAAAAATTGATCTTATTTATATAAAAAAAATAATGAATGTGGCTCTAGTCCCTAAAATGATAAATGAGTTCACAAGTCTAGTGTCTATATTGCGTGAATTTTTTTTACCATTAAGCTGTTTTCACAGTTACGAATTAGTTTTTTTTTCTTACAAATTCGTTCTTGCGAACTATCGTATAGAGTTTAGTTTTCATTAATCCGAATATTAATATGCAGTTTAGAATCACTGTTTAGGGATTTGAATACATGTCGCGTGGCTATTCTAGTAATATTGTTTCATTGAAGTTGTTTTTAAACATAACCTTTGATTATTACTTTTTTCACTTATAATAAAAATAAAATTGTAATGGTGAGGTAGGTTTAAGAAAATTTAAATGGCCAGTATAATAACAATAAACATGATAATAATAATAACAAAATGGTGATGTAATTTGTACATTGAATAAACGCCAAATGTAATCTCTAAATACAGATTTTTAACAAATTGAATTACTAACCTTTCACCACTAATTATATGCCGTCTCGTCCACAATCGGTTGATTAAATATAGGGAGGGTTCTACTATATTGCTTTGTTAATACACCTGAAATGCGGCTTGTTTCTCACCTGCTTAATTATTTTCCTTCTCTTATTAATAAAAACAATGTATAATTAAATGCATGCTCGAGCGCCATGTTATCTTTGTCCAGGAAAATAACAAAACCCTAAATAATGAACAATAATAATTTTCTATAAATAACAAAAATTAACAATGTGCAATTAAGTTTATTTAGCCAATATATGGATGGTTAAGGAGAGGTAAGAAAAGGTTTTAAAGCTAAGCTTAAAAAAAATATAAAATTTACCACATAAATTCCTGAGTATAATGATTTCTATAGACAGCTTCCTGTGTTTAATTATGGATGCGGAACGGTCAATCAGTATGAAAGCGTTTCTACATCTTCCTTGCGTATTCTTGTAACAACGCGATCAACTAGGTATTTGAAGGAATTTTCGATCCACTAAACTTATTGTATTCTTGATGTTTTATTGTATTAAAATTGCATTTTAAGATGAATAAGTAACTTAAGAGCCATTTAAAATATAAATATAAGTATGAGTAAGTAAGTAAGCAAATAAGTGCCTTAAGTGAGTATAAGGGAATAATATAAGTACTATAATGATTGTACATAAGTGTACGTAAATGTACGTAAGTGCCGGGAGTATCGTAAGTGCCTGGAAAGAGCAAATGCTTAAGCTTTAAATTAATGAATTGAAAAAAACTTACCACCAAAATTCTGATGGCACCAAAAATAAAAATTAAGTAAAAACCATTATAACAATGACTTCTGCTTCAACATTCAGCAGCAAGTGAAGTAAAAAATAGAGGCTTTCAGAAACGCTTCTGTAAATGCCCCCCCCTCAAGAGGTGACACACATTGCGCGAAATACAATGATCGGAGTCCAATTTTTAAAAGAAAGGGAACTATAACTATTTATATAATATTACACCCAAAATATATGTTCTATGAAATGCAATTTAAGTTGCCTTTCTCAATTTTACATGTAAATAATTAAAAACTCCTCTAATTTTACGCCAAATAAATTAATGATCTTAGATTAACGTATTTTTTAATACAACCACAAAAAAAGGTTGTTACACACTGTTATGTTAAGTTTCCATACCAACGTTTTAGCGTTACAGCTGCGCAACGTTTTCGGTATTAATCAATCAGAATCCAAAATACGAGTGCAGTGCAGCTGAGTACTGTTTCGTCGTCATTTCACGACGTCGAAAAGTTCGTTTCGTTCAACTTTTAGCGACGTGTTTGTAACGGTGTGAGGTTAGAACGTTTGTTTTTGTTTTATTATTGACATAATGAATAACGTAAGGATATTTATTTTTAAACTTGACGTTAAATAATTTTTTTTATTACATGCTTATATCTGCAGTAGGTACAGTGTGTCCCATTTTCGATGATATTTCGGGGTATCTCACATACGAGTAAAGATAGAGTTGCGGTTTTTACAATACCGTGTTACTTTTTGTGAGAAGACCGCTGGTATAAACAAAACTTTCATAGCCCGCTACATTTCTGAGATACAGGGCGATATTGGAAATATTGCATTTTGGGACCCCCGTGTATCTCCGTTATCGTTTAATGTATGGCAAAGGTAAAAATTGGTTCTTATACAGTTTTTTACGTAGAATCCAGTGACGTAGTCGTATTTTGCTGTAATCTGTCAATGTTTAGGTATAAATAAAACTTGTGGTTTTTTTTACGGAACACCCTGTATATTTATCTTGCGTTTGATTGGAAATTTTGTAAGCTTTTTACAAAAATATATAATACATCATGTGTATTTTAAATAATAAACCTAAAATCTATGATTTCACAAAATTTTCGTAATAACATAGTGTGTATTATATAGCATTAGAATTAGTACGCCGTTATTATTAGAACAATTAAATGATCATTTGCTAAGCGCTTGTCAAGACCTGTCAGTTGTAAAATTTATATTCTCTGCGTAATATTGTATTCGTTACAATGCTGAAAATGAAAATTATTAACATTTTGAAAAATATGACATGTTAGTCTGTTTTATAGAGAGCAATGAAATCTCACGTAAAGCTTCCCAACTGTATTTGAACAGGTTTGTTTGAATCTTATTTATCTTTTGACGTATGTGGATTTATTTTTTATTTAAATATCATTTGGATTTATAGATATCCAGAAAAAAGGCAACCTTGTCTTTTAATGTTTTCTCGAATAAAAAAAATTTGGTAGAACATGGACCATTTATCCAACCCCGACCAAAAAAGTATAATAAAGAAAATCGCGATACGGATGAAGCCAATGTTTTAGCATGTATAGAGGCAACGCCTTCACAATCATGCGGAGCAGGAGATTGGTGTTCCCAAGACTCGGGTTCGAAGAATATTGACCAAATACAAATTTAAGCCATACAAGATTAAAATTGTTCACCATTTGCATCCTGGGGATACAGAACGTCGTTTACTGTTTTGCAACTGATATTTGGAACAAATTCGTATTGGTAATAACTTTGCCAGATTTATAATATTGTCCGACGAGGCTTACTTTTCGAGTGCAGGTATTTTCAACAGGCATAATACTAGGCATTGGTCCCAAGAAAATCATCCTGTGCAATTCGAAAGAGAGCGATTGGGTCGATTTGGATTTAGCGTAGCTTGTTTTATTTTGGGGCAACAAATAGAATACATTCGAAAAGAAGCCATCGACGACAACGCGTATACATCTTTTGTCAAGAAAGGTGGATATCCAATTGATGAGCGTATCGGATAAGCCGAACGAAGTGAGCTTGGCAAGTAGCAACTTGTGCCAAACCTAGTCACAAACCTTTGAAATATCTAAAGCTATTACGACTGTTTCAACAGACCTCTCTAATGTGTTATTCCAAAATTGGGTGACATATGGATTCGAGGAACGAAACTAGTTGGTGGTTGATGGCTTTCTCCATGATTTTCGACAGAATGGAAGTGAAAGATATTGGTCGATAATTTGAGGGGTCGGCTTTGTCGCCCTTTTTAGGAATAGGTTGGACATTTGCCAACTTCCACGATGCGGGAAACTCTCCAGATGACAGGGAGATCGAAAATAGTTTTGACAGTACTAGCTCGGGGTAACATTTTTTAAGGACGATAACTGAAATATTTTGGCGACGGCACAGTTTTACCAGAATCATTGAGACATGAATTTGATCCAAAGTAATCGGCAAAAAGGTTGGCTTTTTCAGCAGGGTGAGTTACTACAGCTCCGTCGCGAGACGTCGTGGGAGGAAAGGAAGATATACTAAAGTTTTCACTGATGGCTTTAGCTAATGACCAAAATTTACGACTACCCAAAGGACATAAGACTAATTCTTTGCATTTACGTTCTTCAAGTGGACATCATCTTACAACCTACGTTGTCCTTACTATACGCACATACTCCACCTTTAAGGCAAAAGTTGGAGTGGAGGTTGTATCTGGGAAATTGCAGGCCAGGCGAATCAGTGCTCCCAGGAGAGACTTGTGCTTCTGATAGAAACAGAATGTCCGGTCGCACTTGTTCAAGGTGTTTAGTCCTGGCAGATCTTGCTCTTCTTAGTCTTGATTTTGATATTGACGAATTTTTACTCCCCCAGAATCCTTGGGACGGATCGACGAATCGATGGGAGAGGGTGGGCGTCTCGCCCTACTCACCTGGAGTATAGCATCCGTTTTATAACTCGTCATTTTAAGAGTTTAACCGTTAAAACGCTATGCTTGGATAGTGCGTGTTGGCGAGTACATAAGGAATAAAGGAGAAAGTGACCGGCAGCCCTTACCGAACTCAGAAAATTGGAGCACCAAGATTAAGGAGCCCATGGTAAAGGCGGTGGTATTGCACCTGGCGTCATGGGTTATACATGCCTTCCACCTATGAAATTGTAGAATATTAGAGCTGAAAAGGAAACATTAATTAGTTTACATTGCATCATGCAAGATAAAAAAGAACTTTGTACGATTGCTGAATATATTAATTGTATTGAAAACAAAGCAGGATATTGATTAACCTAATTAAAATATCGTGCATAAGTTGTATAGTATCCTAATATGTTTATGGTTAGTTTCGTAGGTGTTGACGGCATTAAGATTGAAATAAATTGTTTATTTTGGTTTATAATTTAAACTAATCAAATGTGTTTTATTGTTGTGAAACTTAACTTTTCTATTTTTTTAACTTCACTTTTATTTAATTGAAGGGTAATAATAAATAACGATAATGACACTGTTAGCCTGCCCGGCTTTAATTACCTACTTCTACGGTCAATTAATTAGTAACAATGGTAAAAGTTGATTAAATTTTAAATTTACTGTCAACGAAAAATATAATGTTATAATTAAACTTAAAATTGTATTAACTTTTAAATTTGAAAACACTATTAGGTAGTCGTTTCAACAGTCATCTGGCATAGGTTTAAAGGAACCGTATTTTTCGTAGAATTTCAATGCTATAGCAATCCTAGATATTATTTACGCGCCTTTTTATTTATTTAAAGAACTATTTCACACTTTACAAAAATTCTACTGTTTTGATTATTATTATTTTTGTTTATTATTAATATTCAAACCGATAAAAATCTATTCCAAAGCTTCGTACTTCATATTTAAATTAGATTGTTCCCTACGCGACTTGCTTTTATTTATTTGCGAAAAGAAAAAGTATTTAATTATTTTAATTTAGAATTTCGATTACAAATTAGAGCTAGTTATTTGTTTATTTTATCTATTTATTTGCTTTTTTTTATAAGTTTTGGATTACGAATTCGATCTAGTTATTTATTTTTATCATTTAAGCTAATAAAATGATACTTATGACAATGCTTACGTTTGGGTTTGTTATAGAAAAGTTTATTAAAAACAAAGCTGTACATTTTTAAAAATCACATCTGGCCTATTTTTCCTACAGCTACAGATACGTATTTATGATTGTGTTATACCCCGCGCTGCCGTGGGATGAAATAAATTATCTTAGCAGTTTATCAGTTCTCTATAATTCATTGTAATTGAAAAAATGTTTACCTGTTTGAGTTTAAGACAAAAGTGTGGTATTTGCGCTTTTAAGTTTACTTTGGAATTTTACGAGTTTAAACAATCACATCTGGTATGGGTTTAAAAGAGCCGTATTTTTCGTAGAAATTCAATCCTACAGCAATCTTAAATGTTATTTACGCGCCTTTTTTATACGTTACAAAAATTCTACTGGTTAGATTATTATTGTCTTTGTTTATTAATATTCAAACCGCTCTAAGCCATTTTATACGTACTACAATTCTACTGGTTCGATTGTTATATGTTTATTATTAATTAAAATTTAAAACGTGGTTTAAAAATGTACGTGTTTGAGTTAAAACTTGTTTATTAATATTCAAACCGCTGGGTTATAAATTTGTTCAAAAACTCACCCTTGTCGCGATTAGTTTAGCAAAGTTATTTTTTTACGTGCACATGTTTCACCAGCCTCAGGTAGTCGGAGGACACCTAAAACAAGTCCGTCCACTTTGGCGACCAACTATTGCACTAATTCCCGTAATGTTCGCACTTCTCCCAAATAAGAAATGTAATTACGAAAGATTACTTAGAACGATCAAAAACAAACTTCCTAAGTGGTTCCGCCAGATGTATAAAAATGTTTGTTTCCTGTTGTTTCTATAAGCGATTGCAATTATCACTTTAATCAATGCATTTGGATGAGGGTACAACAACTTGGATTGACCGAGGAGTACAGGGAAAACGAAGAAATTCGAACGCACATACGAATGTGTGTTGCTTTGGCTTACCTTCCACCTGATGATGTTATAGATGAATGGTGTTATTGCTATGAGGATTTCATACAATGATTTCTATCCATCCGGAAGGAATTAAAATGTATTTGGGGGTCATTTTCACGAATTTTTTGCACCAAAGTATAGAAACTTCAGTTTTTTGGTTTTGAAAAATATCTCGTGTCCACATTCGTTTTTACGATACCTTTTTATCCGTGTATTATGTGCATATAAAGATCGCAAGCGACAATAATCGTTATTTATGTAACTATGTTCCATTATTTACAAAAAAATGGACACCCGGTAATTAATCAAACAACAAAGGTAACTTTGAATTCGAAACTTGTATCACAGAGCATGATACATTAATTAGTGTTATGAACGTTTATATCGTCGTCCGACGAAATTTGTTTTGTAGTTAATAACTTTTCAACTTTTTTGCAAAGTTCAGATTTCGTATGAAATGTACGAAATTCGTATTATGAAAACTAGGCTTTAGACAGTATCAGTGTATAAATCGACATACAATGGCTTTACTATTGTATATCAACACCTCTTAGCGTTAAAGGGTGGTTTATGCACTATTTAAAATTCAAAAGGTAATATTTAATTTAACATTTATGATCTAAAAATTAAGTGAGCGTTTTATGCAACATTTGTTATACGATCAAACCGCACTAGGCGTCGTGCAGGCTTACCAAGGTAACAGGCTTGCTAAGCTAACTGCAGTGGAAATGGGCGGGTTCGACGTAAAATGGTTGAAATTTAAATTCAAACACCTTACACTTACCATAAAGCAACAAATAACAACCTTCAATCCAGGAAAAATAGTCTCTAGATGCCACCACAATCTAGAATAACTAGTCCTAGACGAGTTGTTAAGTTACCTGACTGTGAAAGATAGGATTGTAGCCTATTCAATAAAATTATACAAAATTCAAGTTCAAACATTCAATTGGTACAAGGAGCACGTTAAATTTCGTCTCTGTAATCTTAGTACACGTAAATTCAATTTTGAAAATTTTTAGGTTCAATTAATATTAAAAACAAAAATTATCCAAAGCTTAATAAAATTTTGAAACATACTTATTGATCTCACCCTATACATTCATAAAACCAAAGTAATAAGTAATATCTGAACATTTTCTAATTTACCCTCGTATACAAATAAATTAATATTTATAACTGTTATAAACATTATAGAATAAATAAATATCGCCCAATTTGGAATACTTCAGTCTATTAATTTTTAACTACAAAAATATTAACTTGTATCTAAAAAATAGAAAAACGTAACAATCAGTGCGTCTCTTACGGATGACATATCTTCTACCAAATACTATTTGAATTTTTATCATTAAACTGTATTTAAACATTCACACGCATGAATGGATCGTTTTAATTCAAATCTGAAATTTCTGCTTAATAAATAAATCGTGATCAGTATTGTGTATTCAGTGACTTAATGAATGCAAACTAATGAAATTTTGTAATCGATCTGACTCAAAATAAACAATTTTCAGATCAAGCATTTAGCCAAAATGTCAAAGTTCAGTTATTTTTAAACGGAGTAATCCTTCATGTAATTTTACACAAAGAAAACTATGAAATCTTAGAACATAATATTGGTTCTCTTTAAACTATAAGGAGGATTCATCACAATAAAAATAAACAAATAACTAATCGAACTCTATTGACCAATTTTGCAAAAACATTTACATACATTGCTTCTAAGAAGTAACACATACAAAAAACAATTCTTATAGATTAAGGTTATAACCTAAACATATAATAACAGGTACTGGACATTGATTATCCCTATTAAACAATGACACCTCCAAAGATAATCAAACAACCACCACTCAAATATCTAAAATTATTCTTATCTTAATCTGAATTCCTTTAGCAGATGTAAAGCCATATCCACTAGTGTTAATGTGCTTTAATTAATCCTGGGGCTTTGCACTATACGCTAACTCAAATTTCCTTTTACTCACACCCGTTTAAGAGTAAAGAAATTGGGTAATTTGATTTACTGAATGCCTTTTCAAATGTGTGACAGAATATATAACACTTGATCACCAAATTCTTAATTGTCCATAAACGGTCCGTTAAGTGCTGTTAATAACACATATTTTTAACTCAGTAGTATTAATGTCTAATACTGACAATTTACAAAGCTTGACACATCTTTATTTAGTTACATAGAGCCACTTCAAATTCCTTTTAGATAGCACGGGTTCTTTATACACAATACTTTTCAACTCAATGATGGCTGTTTATTACGAATGTTTTTAAACTCTTCTCAAATTTTTGGAAAAGTTTCCAATTCACAGTAACCATTTTATTAGTAAAATACTTCATCTCCAAAATGGGTTTTTGTAGTATGAATATATACTGCGGTACTAATTGTTTACAAATGAAAACTTAAATATAACTCTGAGCCTGAGGGTCTCCTCTTTTACCCTGTCACTCTTTTTCTTATATATCTACGGTTATCTATTTTGCTAAACGTCATCAAACTTATCCCGCTCAAACCAAAACAACCTATCCAGGAGGAGATAGGAGATAGCGGGAAACGGCCACAACGCAACGGATACTTCAAAATTGCTGTTATCTTGAAATTTTAACAAAAATCTTAATAATTCTTCAAAACGACAAAATTCGGCATTCATACTCACTCCACATACTGTCCAGATCTAGATTTAACATTTTATGAAGGTTACACATGTGCGCGAACTTTCCTTCCTCAAAATTAAGTAAATTAAAACACCATTTGTGCTTGAGCATACATAAAATTTTCCATTATGCAATATTATGACATTTATGCAAGCAATAATATACATACATATTCTTCCTCTACACTTTAACACAATATCAGCATATCATAAATTCACACCCTATCCATTTACAGCAATTTTAAACTTACATTCCTTAAAATAAAGTACCCCAAATACAGTGGTATTCATTATCATCTCAATAGGGGTGTCACTAAAACATTATTTCTCATTCAAGTTTAATACTTTCAACTTATAAATCTTTATACCACTTTAAACATGCTTTTAAATAATATTCGACGTGTTACTAAAAATTTCAGTGGCGTAGCATTAACACCAACTTACACTATATACAGAAAAAAAATTTTCACGTTCATATATTATCCAAAATACGTCATACGCACAATCCAAGACTGCATATCCTGTACGTCAAAACCATCTCACACATTTAATATTTAAATAAGGAAACCCCCAAATAAACAGAGGCGGTCTAATTACTGCGACTGCGTACACCGGTTTTTACTTAATATTTAACATTAATTTGAGACTTAAAAAGATAAAGCTCGAACCAACTTTTCTAAAATATGTGTTGTCTTAAATTATAAATGTTAAACTTTAAATGTCTACATAAACTGTCAGGTACATACCTTACCATATAATCTCATTTTCAATTTTTAAATTATAAATGATAAATCTTTAATATTAAATCTTAAATGAACTACCCTTAAATCACAAAAATAAAACTTAAAGTATTGTAACACTTACTTGCATTTTGACAAACAAAAAATGTAAATATACCTCGATGGTGTAGTTTCAAATAATGCTTTCTATCGCTTATGTTGATTGCATATACAATTTGGAAAATTTATTACAAAGGATGACTTTGATGTGACAACATTATTTATCTCATGGTGTATCTACCTGTTGTATGACATAATAGCAAGGTGAGGTGAGTAATCTAAAATAAATACTGTTTTATTTTAATAAAAATAAAGGTCGTTCTTATTAAAAACATAAAAACAAGAATTTAAAGTTACATTTTAATTGTTTTAAATAAAATAAATCCTTTAATAGCGTATTCTTCAACATTAATGGTATGCGGTAGGTTGTTATAAAATGGATAGAAAATATGCGGTACACACTGTAATAAATTCTCTAAATTATTTATTTGTTGTACTTATCAGTTTTTAAGAGAATGACGGTAAAGTTTGAATGTTAGCTGATATGGTATTGCGGCAATTTCATTTTAAGTTCACTTCCAGAAAGTCTTGCTCAAAATTGGTACAGAATATCAGCTGTGTTTGATCTGACCTGAAGATGAACTGTTGTAAAGAGCCGAAGCTCTTTATAATTTCTTTAAAATTAATTATTCACTAATTAACCGATTTTTCCAAAATTGCGTTATTTCGAATAATCAATTATATCCCCTCGGGCGTCGATACGAAAAAGTTGAAAAATGTCTACCTGCCTTAACGTTAACCAATCTCTGACCTAACACCATTAACAAAAACCATCGTCTCCTTCATCGAATTTTTATTTAACCACAAGACGCGTTACCGAATCTTTTCTCGAATTCTCCTGTACACCCTGGCCAACTGTCGCTCAAATCTGCCTCCATTTACACACCTGTAGAGAACATAACAGCGGGAGCTTAATTCCCGGAGTCGCCATCTACTTACACCTTCGGACAGAAAGGGTGTTTGCCTAAATTCTGCCGACCCCACAGTGCTCAGCAGGCAGCGCAACCGAGCTGACTGATCTTGTCTACTGGCGGATGCTACCTACAAATGTACATACAAAACTCACTTACACGCTATTCTAGGCACCTTACCTAGTGCAGAATATTATAGGAAGGGAAGCGATCAACGAGACCAGGATGTGCATAATTATTTCTTGTCATCAAGTCCCAGCCCGTAGAAATTACTTAAATTAAAGTAAGTGTTAAAATTATCTCACTTAGCGTAATTGCCTGTTTTGTAACTTACTTCTTTTCCGAAGTCCTGAATCCAAGTCCCGCCTGTATCGCTTTACGTGATACCAGACTACATAAAAGGTTTAGTTTATCCAGCTCGCCTGTAGACAAATATAAATATAGCAGTAAACTAATCGCTTCCGAAAGTTTAAGCTTCTTATGCAACCGTCCCGAGATAAGAAATTCACCCTGTAACAGTTCATTCTTCCACCACCACTACGATTTTCTAGCTACCACCAAACGACGCCTATCCCTTGTAAAACAATAAATCGTTTCTGTATAAGGGATTTAATACGAGAACACACACACACACACACACACACACACACAAACCTCGATTTCCAACATCAAAATTCCCCCCTTTAAAAAACCAGTAAATTCAGTAGCCACCTCTATCCACCATCACAGCATTGGCAAGGTAACCCGCTTAACGAAAGAAAAAGAACCCCCTCCTTCTAATTTCAGTTAATTATTCAAAACTAATTAGAACATCATCCTGTTAATTAAAGAAGTCACGTTAGAAATATAATCAAAATATGTTAAAATTTTATTAAATAATTTAGATATAAAACTGCTAAGACGCAGACATTCAAACATAAAAATATTGGTTTGCTTAAACACTAACCTCCCTCATTTCCAGATAGGAAAAAAAGGAAAAAACCGCGTATTTCATTCCCTTCCCAAGGGAGGAGGCGAGCTGTTTGAGTTTTCCAAGCTCGTTCAGCCACAATCACGGATTCCCAACGTTACATTAAGTATGGTGGGACTAAGGATAGGTGCGATCAAGATGGGATCGGAAGGAATGAAGTTAGGGTTCTGAGGAGGAAGGTACTACCCAGCAGTTGCCTAAATAGCCGCACATGGTGTGCTTATACGCAGTGACCATGCTGCTACATGTGTGTGAGGAAAACCCTATGAGAAAACCTCACACAAGGTAGACCGTAACGGAATGAAACCCATTACCTCTCGAATGATAAGCAGCTCGTGTTACGACAGGGTTCCACTAACTCCGAATTTCCAGGTGGAGACTGTCGACTTATATACACTATGTAAAGATCCAGAAATCTATACAAAAATCCGCAAATTAATTAATTTATTTTGTCCGTTTATGTTACAGAAAAGTGCTCCGGTGTAGTTAAATTGATTAATTTTTCCCCTTCTTCCGTAATTAAGAAATCATTTAAGATTTGAACGCAAGAACCCCACTAAAGCGCCACCTCCATTCTCTCGTCCAATCACGTTAGACCGCGGACTATATAAGCGGAATCGCGACGCGAGATCTTACAGGGCAGTCCGAACCTCGTTATCGTACGTGAGCTTCTTCGCGCGTAAGAGTTTTTGTCATTTCTATTATAAATCTCTTAATTTCCAAAAAAGGACTTAGCGTTTTACGCTCGTCGTTCCGGCATCGTGATCTTCACCGCTTCAGAGTTAGATCTGTCACTGCTTGCATACAGATAATGCGAAGAAGCAGTCATCAGTAGAGGATCCACAGCCTAGCAGCAAGCAGGAGCCGCCGGAATACAGCAGGAGCTAAGAACAACATATAGAATCACCGCAACCACAGAATCGACGTCGGGTAAAGCAATAGGTATCAGTTTAATAAAAATATTGTTTTAATTTAATTTATTTGTTTTATTTTAACACTTGTTTTCCTCCGTGTTCTATTTGGGTCTCTGATTTCCCAGCCTCTTATCCTCGGGGTGTGAGGCTGCACCTCGGCGGAGACCCGGCCTTCTTTTAAAACAATTATCTTTCCTTTCTTTAAACTCAATTTTCTAAAACCTCCACTAACAACAACCGCGATGGTTAAGCACGGTCGCCACCGTGCTACCGTAACGGTAGTATCCCCAACGCCCGACGCCGCCCGTACACCTACACTCACCACACACGCATACGCACACACCCTCGCCTTGCCACCACCATCCTCACGCACACGATCCCACTCAAACGCCCCGTCCATTTCCACCTCATCAACACACTCCTACATTTCAACACGCTCCATCGCCTCCACAAAACCACACAGACCCGCACACACATACACACACACAGAAACCCTCACACAAACCCGCACACTCACACAAACCCGCCCTCTTACCTACACCTTCCCAGCCACCCATAACTGCCGTGATTGCTACACCCACATTCCCCAATCCTGAACCTATCCGCTCCAAATCCTCGAGGTATTGCATCCGCAATATCCCAAAATCCATTACAACCCAGAAATCCCTTTTTAATTCCTTAAAATCCCTTAACCTTCTCTGGTTGAGCTTAACATTCAACCATAACCATACCTGTCTCTTAGAGACCGCCTCTCCCTTGTCGGATGGTGCGCAGCTTAGGCTGCGACACCATTTCGGTGACCCTTCCGTCACCCTCACCCAACTCTCCGGTCCCTGTTTACCTAACTCCACTGCTAGAGCTCCCTCCTTCTTCTGCGTGATTGGTCTCGTAGATAAGGACATCCTAGCCCAAGAGATTCTGAATGCGATCGATCTTCCACGTGTGAAGAAGGCCGTTCGCATCACCTCGAAGGTCATGAACACCCCAACTTCCCTAGTCCGCATCATAACTCCTTCCCAAACCACCCTATGTTCGGGCGACACTACCGTTGCAAACCTTCCCTTATCCCACAATCTCACCCAAAGTATTGTTCTACCTGCACGCAGGTGGGGCATACCGCGGAAGAGTGTCCTTCCCGCGCGATCCGCTGTCCAAACTGTGGCGAAAGTCACAGATCCTCCGCCTGCAAATCCTCTGCAAACCCAAGGTGTAACAACTGCGGGGATGCTCACCCTACCTATTCCTTTAAGTGCCGGAAGCGGCGGGAACCTCCCAGTTCCCCATCGAAGATGGCATCCCTTGAACCCATCCTGTCTTCCGAAGAGTCCGACTCGGAAGACACCGCCCACCTCAAACCCACTCCCGATACCGACCCCCTTTCCATTAAGGACTTCCTGCAAGTCCTTACACACTCCCTTTTCCGCATGTTCCTGACCGACAGGACATGGTTCTTCGCTCCCTAGACTCCCTCTCCCAAAACTTTTTCCAACAGCGTATCAACGTCTGCGTATCAGGCACACGGATGAAGGTAACCGTAATCCGCCAAGACAATCCTTATCTCCTTCCCAATGGATATCATAGCATGGACCGTTAATGCCAGGGGCGTGCGTCGGAAACGTCCCTTAATCAAACACTTTTTACACTCCCACAATATTCACATCCTCTCCATCACCGAAACAAGGCTTACACCCAGATGCACCCTTAATTTCAACACCTTTCGCACTTATTCAAACAATAGCCAACATGGAACCGCCCTATTAGTTAGAAACTGCTTCCCATCCACTCCTTTTCAACTCCCGGCGCGCCTACAGCATCTCGAATGCGTTGCTGCAACGGTGCACTTTCCCACTCCTACAGTATTTATTTCCTATTACAACCCGCCAGGTCACAATACACTATCAGATGACATTTTAATTTACGCTTCTAGCCTTCCTAATGCTGTTATCCTAGGTGACTTTAATGCCCGCCACGCCTAATTCGGAGACACCGCAATGAATGGCAACGGTAACAGTCTATCATCCGCTCTGTTGTAATTGCCACTCCTGCGAATCTCCAATACTCAACCAACATTTTTCGAACATTTAAGTGCCTCTATAGTAGACCATATCATAGTTTCCGAACCCATAGCCCACTATTTCGATCGTGAGTGCTTTCTAGGCACCACGATCACATGTGGTCACATACCACTACTCGTCAAAACTTCATTTTGTCCAGCTCCCCCTACATCTCAATACACGGTAATTAAATATTTTTCTAGAGCAGACTGGAATGTGTTCTCCGAACACATCTCCAACAACCTTCCTACACCCAATCTTCAAACGACCCAAGATCTCGAGAGAGCCATTAGTGACCTAACTTCCGTAATTACGGAAGCAGTCAAAATCTCAGTGCCTTTAAACCACATCGATATCTCCCGCAAACCGCTCCCACAGCACATTGTAAACTGGATCAAAGATAAAAGACGAATATATCGTCAATTTTTGCGATCCAGGGATCCGGATGTTAAGACCGAATACAATCGCCTTAACGCCTTAATCAGGCGAGAAACCAATAAACACGCTAAAGACTCCTGGACCAAAGCCACTTCCCAGGTAGATTATAGAAATGGTAAACTCTTCTGGCAACAGTTCGATAGACTGACCAGAATAAAAGTAAACCCAAAATCCCACCTAACCGACCTTCAGGGCAACGTAATCTCCTCCGACCAAGAAAAGGCCGATTTCTTTGGTCACCACCTTCAATCCATTTTTCAATCCCCAGATGATCCCCAGTTCGATAACCGGTTCAAGGTACTCCTCGAGGGTCGCCTTGAAGAATTCCGCAACCTTAACCTTCCTGACACCCAACTCGATAACGAGAGTCCCTATCACGCCCGACCAGGTGCAAACATATTTCAGAAAATGGAAAAATTCAGCCCCAAAGTCATAACGACCTAAATAGGAAAATCCTCCGGCACCTACCTGACCCAGCCCTCCGTATACTTTCCGACATTTATAACAAATGCTTAACCTTCTCTCACTTCCCGACGGACTGGAAAACGGGCTCCACCGTCATGATACCAAAACCCCACGCTGACCTAACCTCACCCTCCTCCTATAGACCCATTTCCCTCCTGTGTTGCTTCGGAAAATGCTCCGAGCAGATTCTAACCAGGCGACTCAGAGACCACCTAGAATTCAACGACCTTCTTCTCAGCAGGCAATTCGGTCCGTAACCTCAACATTCCAGACCACTTCACCAAACTCTTACTCTCGTACCTGACCAATCGGTTAGTTAGGGTCAAAGTAGGGAAAACCTCCTCAAATCCCTTCCAACCTACAACAGGCGTACCGCAAAGTTCTGCCTTAGCCCCGATCCTCTATATTACATTCGCATCCGACATCCGAAGTCACACAACCCGGAGTAGTTGTCGCGCAGTTTGCGGATGACACCGCGTTCTGGACGGTTAATCGGAACAGCGAAACGGTCTCCCGCCTCATATCCAAAACCCTTTGGAACTCCTCCAACTGTGCGAACTAGTAGAGAGTCTCCGTCAATCCCACGAAAACCCAAACAATCCTCTTCCGACATCCTAATTACACCGAAGATAAGTTCCCAAACCTTGCCTCCAGAAACGTTTCCTTCACTCTAAACCTAGAAAGACTCCCACTCTAACAAGAAGTCATCTACCTAGGAATCCTCTTCACTAGAACCCTCAACTGCCTTCCCGATGTACAAAGAACACTAAGCAGGATAAGAAACCGCGCAAACCTACTGGGCGCCCTCCGGGGGTAGAATCAGAGGTTGCTACCCCAAAACACTACAACACACTTACAAAACATATATTCGCCTTGTTATGGATTTCCGAGCACGAACATAAACCCCAATCACCTTTCCTCTATTGCTTCCTGTGAACGCCGAAAACTTAGACGCATACACAGGTACCCTAGCGACCTCATAACACCACACGCAAACATACCAACCATCATACACAGAATCCAAACACTACAGAAAAATTTTGCACATAAAAGAACCTTCGGCGACACTATCCCTACCAAAGAGATCCATACCATACCCTACAACTACCGTTTTCCCCAATTCCCACGAAGAAAACCTAAATTAAAATTCAAGCATTCCCCGCGATTCTTACACAACTCCTTGACGACCTCCCCGAGGAGATAGAATCCCTAGACAACATCCCATATGCCCTCCGCATCCCCCGTCTATTCGATGACGACCTAGCAAGAAACCGGACAACGAATCTAATAATCACACTAAGCACGCTACACCCCACTAAACAACACACACTTAAGCCACTTAACGCGTTATTAAATATTAAATAAACAAATTCTTTTTCTTTTTTTTTACACCAAAAATAACCACATCTCATGATGATGATTGGCGAGATCTTATATTGTTGCTTCCGTCCGAATTAACTATCTTATTTTACTGCTTCCATCCTGAGGTCCTCATGGGCCTACTGAAGCGCTGAATTATGTTATTTCTACCTGCTTTCACATTCTGGGGTAAGTCCTACTTTTTTATCGTATTTACCAGACCAGATTTCTTTTCTGCCTTGGCAGATTATAAATCAATCTTGTCTGTAACACACCGCAATATCTCCTGTGTGTCTATGTGTCTGTGTGCTTGTGTGTATGTGTGTATGTGTGTCTGAGTGTCTGTGTGTATGTGTGTATGTGTGCCTGTGTGCTTATGTGTCTGTTTGTCTGCGTGCCTGTGTGTCTGTGTGTATGTCTGTCTGTATGTCTGTGTGTCTCTGTGTCTGTGTGTCTGTTTCTCTGTGTGACTGTGTGTCTGTGTGTCTGTGTGCTTGTGTGCCTGTATGCCTGTGTGTCTGTGTCTGTGTGTGTGTGTGTGTGTGTGTGTGTGTGTGTGTGTGTGTGTCTGTGAGTATTTGTGTCTGTGTGTCTGTGTATCTGTGTGCATGTGTGTCGGTGTGTCTGTATGTCTGTCTGTGTGTGTGTGTGTGTGTGTGTGTGTGTGTGTGTGGTGTGTCTGCGTCGTGGTCGCGTGTGTGTGTGTGTGTTGTATGTGTGTGTTGTGTGTGTGTGTGTGTGTGTGTGTGTGTGTGTGTGTGTGTGTGTGTGTGTGTGTGTGTGTGTGTGTGTGTGTGCGTGCATGACATGAGTTATACAGTGTATAGTGTGTGTGTGTGTGCGTGCGTGTGTGTGTGTGTGCGTGTGTGTGTGTCTGTGTGACTGTGTGTCCGTCCGTGTGTCCGTGTGTGTGTGTGTGTGTACGTGTGTGTGTGTCGTGTGTGTCGTGTGTCGTGTAGGTGTATATGTGTGTACGTGCCTGCGTGTGTGATTGTCTGTGTGTGTGTGTGTGTGTGTGTGTGTGTGTGTGTGTGTGTGTGTGTTTGTGTGTGTGTGTGTGTGTGTGTGTGTGTGTGTGTGTGTGTGTGTGTGTGTGTGTGTGTGTGTGTGTGTGTGTGTGTGTGTGTGTTGTGGTAGCGCGTGTCAGCAGCCACGATAATTTAAGCAATATGTAGCCGATTTTAATAGTTCTATGTATTTATAGTCATTACATAAATATCTTGGGTATAGGATTTGGTTAAAATCGGTTTACGAACAAAGGTACTTTATGGAAGGTGTTGAAGCACATTACGAGAATATCTCAATAACTATTAAATTTCGAGATAAGTATGGAAAGATATTTTTAAAGAGAATGACACTCTAAATAGCTTTTTTTATGCATGTTTTTTGTAAGGAAATGAATCAACCCTAAAAAACAAAACAGTTTCTAACGTAATTTTTGTAAATATCTGAAGAACCATAAAATTTCCATCAAAATGTGAAGGCACCTTTTTTAAAGATGATTCAATTTTGGATAAGTTTTCTTTATGAAAGATTTTAGTGAAAGCCTTACAAATTACTGAAATAATAAAGCGTAATTTGCTCATCACGGTATCATTGAAAACAAAGTTGCGCACCGTACAAACACGTTAACTACAGACGAATCATTGTAAGTATACGATATTATCTACAACAGTCATATGACCTATTTATCTTATGGTTTCTTTTATCAATGTTCTAAAGTAATGTTTTAATATAAATTAGGTCACTTTCTAATAAAATGCGTAATGGATGAAAATAAATTGTGAACATTATTTCAATTTGTAACAAACTGTTACGCTCTTAATAGGCATATTAACCTATTGATAATGGCGTATTCGTCCCATCAGTACTGTATGGAAGTGAGACATGGGTATGTCAAAAAAAGCACGAAAGAAAAATAAATGCCGTGGGTATGAGATTTCTGAGAAGCGCATGTGGTAAAACGAGAAGGGACAAGATAAAAAATGAATGCATAATGAGGGAGTGTGGTGAGGAAAAGACGATGATGGATAGATATAAAAGTTGTACATTACGTTGGTTTGGTCACATTGAGAGAATGAACAACACAAGATTAACGAAACAAATATATGTGGGTCAGGTTAGGGAAAGGCTGGCTGGTAGGCCGCGTAAAACTTGGCTGAATGTAGTAGAATCTATGATAAGGAAAGAAAGATAAGGAGTTCTAAAAACAAAAGGGCATGTCAGAGACTATGTATGAATCTTGCGGAAGCTAGGAGATATGCGGAGATAGGAAAGCATGGCGAAAGATTGTGAATGAAAAATAAATAAGAGGCAGGGATTGTTTTGCCTACCCCGCAAGGGAATGGCGTGAAGGTTAAGTTAAGAAAAACTTTAATTATTTCAAAAACTATTCCAATTGGAAAGAAATATCTTATATAAATATTTCTACATTGTTAAGAGGAATCTAAAAATTAAAATTAAAAAAATTTAAAATTCTGAAGCTGAACATTGCCTGGTTTCTGCGACACCCTGTATAACAGAAATTAATTAGAAAATATTCAAAAGCAAAAAAATTCGACGCGTTTCAGCGATTTTTAATAAAACGAACAGGGTAATTTTTATTGACGTCTTTCCAGACGTAATATTTGCTGATGCAACGTGGACACAAGCATAAGAAAATGATGTACTGGCAACATCAGATTTCCATAAAACAATTAAATTCTAAAAGTGCTTGTTTACACATAAATAGAAATGTAATGATGACGTCACTAATCAAAGGTGTAAATTTATCTTTAGAGTTATAAACACTAACATAACCTAATTATGATTAGCGGGAGATTAGATTGTTTTCTTTTATGTTTTGTGTTACGCGGGAAATTTAGCGGTTTACTATGCATTAAACTTACGGTATTATACTGATTTACACTTAAATATCACTAATTAAACAGAATTACAATCTGTTTGTTTAAGCAGTACTAGTTAGACTTCCTTTAGAGAAAAACACAAATTGTGAACTTGTATAAATGGCAAACCAAAAAATAAAATTAAAAAATAGACCTTTTACAGTTTTAATAAAAGGAAATATAGGAAGTGGAAAAACAACGTTCCTTAATCATTTTCAACAGTATGAAAACGTGTGTACACTATCTGAACCCATCGATAAATGGCGAAACTGTGGAGGTCACAATCTTTTGGTATGTTTTCCTATTGTGCAATACTTTTTTATGACCAGATATTTTAGGGTTATTTGTATGAGGACCGAGAACAATGGGGATTTACATTCCAGTCATATGTGCAACTGACAATGTTACAACAACACACTTTTAAAACAGACTGTCCCATAAAACTTATGGAACGTTCAATCTACAGTGCTAGGTGAGTAAAAACTACGTTAGTAAACAATTATTTTAATAATGTTGACTAGATACTGCTTTGTTGAGAAAATGTACCGTGATGGTATTCTACCATTACCTTCAGCATCTGTACTTAATGAATGGTTTAAATGGGCTACAACAAATGAAATTTGTCCAGTTGACTTAATAAGTGAGTATTACACCAATAAATTAAACATTGATTAATTCTATTATGTGTTAGTATACTTACGAACATCACCTGAAGTAGTCTACAAGCGTATGCAAGAAAGAAATCGGAAAGAAGAAAAATCGGTTTCCATGCAATATTTACATGAAATGCACGTTATGCATGAAGACTGGTTATATCATAAAACTATGTTTAGTTGTCCAGCACCTGTTTTGACACTGAATGCTAATTTGGATAAATCAGCAATAACTGACGAGTATCATAAAGTCACACCTAACATTTTTAACTTAACCACCGTACTATCGTAAATTTAAGTTTTTATTGAAATATTAGATTTTATTATTAGTAATTCGTATGCACAATTTTATACAATTTTAATAAAGGGTTTGTAGAAATTGTTTTATATATCGACAGTTTGTCAAACGTGGTGTAAAATGGATTTTATAGTAAATGTGACGGTTATAACTATTTTACCTGAAAATTTTATTTCAGTACAAAACTTACAATTACATACTAATTTTCCTCCTTAGGCTTTTAAACCATAACAGTGTTTTTGTGAAAAAGATTTTCCCAGTTTTCAATAACTCTACATGTTTTGAGAATTTTAAAATGGTTAGATCATTTTTCAACGTAATGTATGTATGTTTAAGTGTGTGTGCGTCCATAGCCTCAACAACTTAAAAAGGTGCAACAGATTTTAATAAAACTTTGTATTTAGAATTAGACGGATTTCAAAATAAGAAATCCCATTCACTCGATAGTTATTCAGAACGAAATTAATGCATTTGCAACTGTAAGTGCAACAACAGAAGAGAGAAATAAAATACTTCTCTTTTTTGGGTTTTTTTAATGGTGCATTTTAAATTATATAATCTAAACGTTTCGATAACACTTACTTATTTTGTCAAAGTTGAAAAATTATTATATAACAGTGAGAAACGTATAAAGCCAACTATAAAATTAAATTTTAGTAAAGAATAACTAGGTCATTAAAAATTAAATATTTTTGAACTGCCTTAAAGATGACAGATCAGAACACTCTACGGCGAAAGCTAACAATGAAAAATGTCAGCCAAAAAACCCATTTAACAAAATTTAATCAAGTTATGATGTAAGTGTAAAGTTGTGAAAACTTCAATTTCAAAAGGATAGAAGCTTTCACAAATATAAACATGACATCAAAAAAATAATCCAGTTAAATCTAACAAAAAGATATCTTTATCAATAAGTCTAAATGCTATTAACAATGAAAACCATAATGCAGAACGTTTTTTGCAATTTTTAATTTTAATCTTAATTTAAACTACTTATGTTAAATTATAGTGCTGTGGTAATTTAACATATAATTGGTAAAGCATAAGCTTCAAGGTCTACGAAAAACAGCAAAAAATCTAGACATATCAAAAATTAAAATCAAAATTAAGATGTATCATTATGCTTTTTTTTAATTATAAGATGCCAAAACCAAAACCTATTTAAACGGAGATTTTCTTCTTGTTTTAAAATTATTAGGGTGTTTATATATTTCAATAGCTTCACGTTGTAAATGAACATAATAATGAGTTTGTCTTGACAATATTTCCATATTGTCAAATTGAATGTCGTGATTTAGATTATCCAGGGCATGGTCAGCCACAGCAGACTTCGCTGGTTGACCTAATCTACAAAATCTCATATGTTCTTGTATCAAAGCTACATTTTGTGGTTCCGATGTATACTTTTCCAAAAAAGATAAGTATTTTATTATGTGTTATAATGGTGAAAGCTTACATTTTCATAGATGAGAGAAATGTTTCAAAACAAAGTTAATAGTGCTAATTGTAAGTGAATGCAATTGTAGCATTAAGGTGAAATAATAAGCTCATTATTTTTATTTTTATTTTTGCATAGGTTACCTGGCAAGGCCTTATTTTATTTTTTATTATTCTACTGCTGAAATATGAAAACTTTTTTAAGTATATTTTTTTAACTTTTCATCTCGAGGAAAGTTATTTGCTCAATCGCTTTAAAATGTTCGAAAACGTGTGTGTGTGTGTGTACTCCATAACTTTCGAAGGACTTAACGTATCAACTTGAAATTTGGCACACATATAGACCTCAACTATCTATAGTGACTGATTGTTTTTGGGGTCAGTGGGGTATGGGGAAAAGGGTATAATTGGGGGCAAGTGCCCCTTTTGCAAATTTTTAATTTTTTAGATTTTTTTCCTTTTAATATGATTAGTAATATTTTTTTGTTCTTACAATTTTTCTGTGCAACAAACGGTTTAGATAACAAAAAACCGTCACTTTGAAAAACCGGCTTTTCTTAAATATCTCCGGAACTACTTAACATATTAAAAAAGTGAAAACATCATTAGAT
The DNA here is from genome assembly GCA_036346205.1 of Vesta saturnalis. Lineage (NCBI taxonomy): Eukaryota > Metazoa > Arthropoda > Insecta > Coleoptera > Lampyridae > Vesta > Vesta saturnalis. The sequence goes on from JARFJB010000865.1 coordinate 1,729,109, forward strand.
ACGAAATAAAATTTCTCACAAAAAGTGTTTGCCATTTTTTCGAAGATTTTGTCATTTTCGAAATATTTTCAAAAAACTCGATTTTGCAACGGTTTTTTTTCATACCATAAGGGAGAGGAAAACAGGAACTAGGGAGATCATTCCAGAGTTTAGAAGCCAGGTAGAAGAATGTGGATTGCGCCCGTTTGGTACAAGTAGAGATTTGTATTGTATTAGAATGAGCGAACCGAATATTCCTAGCAAAGGTGGCCCAAGATGGTACTAAAAAACGTAATTCAGCAGTGCAATAGCCATAGTAATACCGATAATACTAAGAAAGAACTGAAACAATTCTATGCTTATGGGACTATGTCAGAAGTTAAGGACGAGTCATTTATAAGCCTAATCGCTCTTTTTTGGATACGATCAACGATATCGTGAGGGTATTGGGGACTACCAACTCAGAGGTGAGAATTATATTTTAGACGAGGTTGAATTTGAGATTCATATGGTAGAAAGAGTTATTGGGAGGTAAAGTACTGCTTAGATCTGTACAAAAGGCCTATTTTACGAGCAGCTGCTTTAGTATCAGACGGAAGATGGTCAACCTACGATAGATTTGAAGATATAGTCATTCCCAACATAGTAATAGAGTCTGAAAACCTAACATCTGAGCCATTCATGCTTACAACAGGAAATGATCGTTTTTTTTTGGCGGACACAAGGCAACACTGAGTTTAATTACCTGATAACGCGGCCATTCATCGTGTATTGTACGGACAGTCACTTTTTTAAACACATTTTGTATACGTATTTATATTAATAAATTACCTAAATGTTTCGTGTTTATAAAGAAGTAGGTACCTTTTTTGTCCCGTGTCTGACGTTCCATTGTTTAGAAGTCTAGAAAGTACGAAAAGGAGAGCATGACCTTCAAATAAGCCACAATAGGATGATATCACAAGTTCTACAATTTAGGAAACTTTTGTCGACTTCAATAAACATCGCGCGATCTCGCTTATGAGGCAGTATTAAGTATTAAGTCTAGCGCGAAAAGAATTTGCTTATGATGGTACCTTGTACGCGTGGAAGATAAACATACCGGTGCGTGTATATAAATATAGTGTAAATAGTTCGTTAGTTAAGGTTAAGTGTTAATAAATTACTGTTTTAAGTAAATAATCGTTGTAGTGATGTCTGTGTTTAGGGTAGTAGAAAATCAGAAAATTCCAAAAAGAAAGTGTACATTTTATAGATTTGGAAAGTGAAAATCCATGTATTAAAAGGACAACCTCAGGTAGTGATGTAAAGTGCTTTAAATGTTGAGCACAGTTTTCACTTGCACATGGTGGAGATGCGGATACTGTTCAACACATATCGACAGTTAAGCATAAATACGCAGATATTACTGCTTGTAGTAGTAGGAAAGTGTCTTCTTTGTTTCGTAAGGACACATTCTGAAATGGAGAACAAACAAAAGCCATTATACCACAACGTGATCCACACAATCAGTCCTGTCGTTCTATGGATTGCACTGTTAAACTGATAAAAAGTTGTTTCAACTAAAATTTGGATATGCTAGAACCAAATCTGAAAGTATCGTTTGCAACATTTTACAAAAAGAAGCATTGAGCTCCATACAAAATGATCTTGGAACGGTCCATTTTGTAACAATCTATACCTATTGTTCAAATCGCAGGAGCGTGAAGATTTATCCTATCGTAAGATATTTTACAAAAGACAAGGGTAGAAGTATACATGGTTCTTCAAATTTAAAGCATCAATTAATAGAACGGAAAAAGTCTTTTGCCAAATCAGGTTAGCACTCTGCTAGTAGCTTTGGTAAATGAAGGAGAAGACCTAGCCGTAACTCAATTTAAAACATCACTGACTATGCTTTATACTACTTGTATAAATTTGGATAAATGGATGCAACACTTTGAAGATTCGCAAGCGTTTCGTTGGGTGTTGCTAAAAAAGAACCTCTATGGCTAGATGTTGGAAACTCATTAACTGTTTTTCAAAAATATCTCCATGATATTCATATAGATGATTCGGAACCTTTTGATGAAATTGTGTTCGTTAAAAAATATACAACCAGTCAACAAATAAAAGAGTGGAAAGAAGTTTCTGTTTTTATTAACAATGGGTTGAGATTTTTAATTACTTCAAGAGTGAAGATATACCACACGACAACATATTAGAAATTATTGAAATGTGCACGTGTTTACCGGGATCCAACGCCGCCACGGAAAGGATTTTTTCTGATACGAATAAAATTTGGGCCAGTGAAAATAGCCTCACTATAAAAACTTTAAAAGGATTTATAATGACAAAACATAATTTTGAAATGAATTGCCTTGAATTTTTTAAGTATCTTCAAGATCGCCCAGATATTTTACGAATGGTGCAGTCAATAAAAAATATAGAAATGAATAACGTTTCGCTCGCCATTTTATCAACTATGTACTTTTAAAAACCGATGTAAAATACAGAATTAAATAGATTTATTTATTTATTTTTTGACACTATTGCATAACATGGGACGCCTAAAAACTTGCCATAAACAACTACTACATTTGTCACCTAGACTCACAATTTTGTATCTAATTTAAAAGAAATTTCTCCCTCCCTCTCCTTAATGAGGAGTATTTGGCACCCGTCAGACTCTTTGGGTAATGCGTCTATGTCCCGTATTTCCCTTTTACATAAATGGTCACCTTAGTTTACTTTAACATGTAAACCTCAAAAAGTGTTTTGAGTTATATCAATTAAATGTCAGGAAGCCATTCAAACATTAATGATATAATAAAATAACAGATTTTTGTAAAATAATCTAGGTACATGATGAAGGTACTTGAATTTATTTGTAATAAAAATTGCTGAACCATTTAATGCGCCCCTTTATGTAGTATCTATCTTTAATAATAAATGGCCACCTTATATTAGCATTAAAATTAACTAAATTATTACTTCCCCATTCAAGGATACGTTGAATGTCTTTGTTGATTGAAATTTCCATTTCAGCATTAATGCCTTGATTTGATATAGAAAACCCGCCCCGTCACAGAGGCGGGGGTGTTTGTAACCATACCCCTTCTCCCATGTGACTACGCCCACTTCCAGCTGATAGATCCTGCGTACGCAGACGCCTCAGGCTGAGCGCTTTGATTGGAGGACCTAAGGGCGGCCACGTCTTTTGGTTTGATTGGTGACGGCCATATTTGTTTTGGTGACCATTTTTGTTTTTATCCGCCATTGATTGGAGACCTAAGACTCTGTATTTTGATTGGTTGGTCTTGTTTGATTGCTTGTGATGTCATTTAGTGGTGTAGTGTTAAAACTAAGGAATGTTTTCTGTAATAAAGGTTGATCGTGGCTCCATCTAGTGGTATCTTTTTAAAAGTATATGTAGATCCCTGTAATTGTTATGGCGCGAAAACTTGAAATTTGACATATTATTCTAATAATGGGGGCCCGCATACTATCTTATAAGACAGATATAAGGCATCGGAATTAGTTCTCGGCTCTTGACCCCCCCCCTGTAGAGCCCCCATGTTTATTATAGCGAGAAAACTAAAAATTTGAAATAGTATTCTAATAATGCGGCACACATTCTATCTCATAAGACAACTACACTACTCCGGAACTTGTTCTAGGGTCTTCGCCCCTTACCAGGCCCCATAATTGTTTGTCACGCCATCTAGTGTTGTATTTTTAAAATTAATGCATTTTATTCTGTAACAAAGGTTGATCGTGGCTCCACCTAGTAGTATACTTTAAAAGTAGATTTAACTGTTCTGGCGGGGAAATTTGAAATAGTATTCTAATATTGGGGCCCGCATACTGACTCATAAGACACCGTTAGGACTCCTAAACTTGTCACAGAGTCTAAGTCCCACTACAGTGGCCCCCTTGTTTACTTATGCGCATGGCTCCATTTGCTAATATATTTTTAAAAAAGTAGATGTAGATTTCTGTAACTGTTATGGAGCGAAAACTTAAAGTTTAAAATTGCATTCTAACACTAAGGCCTCCATACCAACTCGTAAGACACTATTAGGGATTATCAACCCTGTACCAAGGTTTCTCTAGCTGAAACCATTTTCAACCGACATCTTATTATGAAATTTCAATTAGGAAACATCTTTAATCACAGGATCTTGCCAATTGTCTGTGTGTGCGTGTGCGCGCGCGCGCGCGTGTGTGTGTGTGTGGTGTGTGTGTGGTGTGTGTGTGTGTGTGTCTGTGTGTGTGTGTGAGTGTGTGTGTCTGTGTGTGTGTGTGTGTGTGTGTGTGTGTCTGCCTGTGTGTGGGTGTGTGTGTCTGGTTGTATCTGTGTGAGTCTGTGTGTGTGGGGGAGGGGTTGGTTGTGTGTGTCATGTTTGGGTGGGAGTGCGTGTGGGTGTCTGTGAACGTGTGTGCGCGCGTGTGTTCTTGCACTGACTGCTCAAACGCCTATACTTATATGCTTTCTTTTTAGGATGTGGAACAGCTCCGTGCACTACAGGATTTTGTTCTTTTTCGTGGGGCATGAAGCTTCGGAGCGTTTGAAATGTAGCATCCGTTCACTCTTCAAGCTCCTACTCATTGGTTAATGTACGAAGTTCCGGGTATTAATTGTGGGATTAGAAAGTTTATTATTAATTTTTGGTTAAGTACTCTCTACAGTTAAGATTAGCCTTACAGTTAAGATTACCTCTGTAATTAACGAAAGAATAATTACAAACGTAAGTAAAGATTTACTGTAATTCTCGTATTTAGATTTTAAATTATATCAACTGGCGGTATTTATTGAAACTCAACAATTTCGTTTAGGTTCATCTTTCGACATGGCACAGTAAGCGATGGATAAGGGTAAAACAACAGATTTGAAAGTTTTGCAGTGAATGGACCCTGAAACTCAAGAAATTTTCTGAGTGTTGTTAAACCCAGAAGATTATCACCGAGCACATGACGGTATTTTTAACAGAATTAGTATAGTAACTGCATTGGTTAGTTTTAACCTTTTTTAGACGTCCAGTTTGCAACGTTTCTACTTTTTCATACAAAATGCACGTCAAAATATACTACAGTTGTAGTAGACGAGAAATCACCTTGCAGCAACTAAAACGTGTCCTCCTCGCTTAGTGTGAACGGAAACTTATCTTCCCTAATCGAAATGAATACGTGTGTTCACCTAGCAATGAAAATATATGTTCAGCTGGGGCTCATACCATTTGGGGTTATAATGAGGTCTTGCAATAGATAGATTCATTCAACACACACAAGGAGGATGTTTTACATCCTAAAAAAATGTGTTAGCAGCTACAGTATGGCGAAGGACACGAAAAATGGTTTTGGGACAGGTCCATCACGTTTTCAATTTTTTTTTACATGATGGATGATATACTGGGACAAAAGCCCAGTAACGCTTGCAAACATTCACTTAATTCCAATGTTAATAGTAGCGTTGCTGAGGAAGGTGAACATGAAGCCTCCTGTAGGGTCGAAAGATGAGAACACCGTTTAAACGAAAAACGCTTAAAACGAGAGTATATTTTAGATCCGAAGGAGGAGTACGCAAAACGACAAAAAAGGCATGAGTTGTGTTAGAAATGGTACGAATAGAATTAGAAAAGCGAAAGCTTGATATTTTGGAGAAACTTCTTGCTTTATTACACACTTCATATATATATATATATATATATATATATATATATATATATGTATACAAATACTTATCTTTTTGGGTTTTAAATAGTGTATTTATATATTTGTTATACAATCTACACGTTTCGATAACACTTACAGTTATCTTCGTCAGTAGTAATACTATTTATTAAATTTGTTAAAGATGTTGAAACAATTTAAAATTTGAAAAATTAAAACGTTTAGATTGTATAACAAATATACAAATTCACCACTTAAAACTCATAAAGATAAGTATTTTAATATTAAATTTTTTTTTAACAATACATTTAAATAGTTGGTTAAATAGTTGCTACTATCTAATAGTGTCTTCTATTACACAGCTTTCGATCCAGCAATATCCACTACAATACGTTGTGGCTGATTAAAATCTTCTGAACTGGTGTCTAAAACATCATTTTCATTCAAGCATATATTATGCAAAATGCATCCACTTAATCTTCGAAATCTTCCTTTTAACAATCCAAATGCATTCTCAATAATAACTAGAGTAGCAGATATTCGATGATTAAATGCTTTTTGCTCCCGTGTCAACCTGCCATTATCTCGGAAAGGAGTAACTAGCCATTGCAGATTTGGATATGCTCAATCACCTAATAAAAAGTTTTGGCCATAAAGTTGACATTTCCAATGTTGTTGTTTTTTTGATGATCTACAACACCTTGCAATAACAAATTTGGGTAACCCTTTCTATTCATGTAGGACTGTGTCATTTTGTGCCAAATTTATTTCAATATGGCTACCATCAATAGCACCTAAAACGTTTTCAATACCTTGTTTTTTCTAAAGCCTTCCTTAATTTCTACTATTCTGTTTTCCGTTGGCCATTTTATTATTTGTGATTTAAAAGAGATTAAAAATTTTACTACTCTTCTTATACAGTGGTGAGCACAATTGTAGGTTACATTAAATCGATCGTAAATCTGTCGAAATGTTTCCATGTTACTTAAGTACCTCAGTCACAGTAACAATGCTTTCTCGGCTCCTATTTTTTCATTTTCCCTAAAACCAGAATTACAATATAATACAACTGCAGTTTATTTTGCTTGAACTTACCTATTATTTTATATGCTGTGACTCGTGCGATGCGAAAATGGATTTTAAAGTCTTCGTTAGAATAACTGGCTACAACATTTTCTACATCATTACTTATTTTGACACGTTTCTTTCTTGGGTGCTCGTCGTCACTACTACTTCTCTCATCAGAAGATAAGCTACTTGATGATGGGGAGTCAGTTAAAGCAGTAAATGAATTATCCATGATCATCTAATATTTAGACGTGAAAATAAAAGTAACATTCACGGTCCCCAACATTAGCAAACAAGTACGTTGCTTTAAAGATTCGACACCTGAAAATCTGTTACCTGGTGTCTATAAGCTTAAATGCGAAGACTGTCCCTATGTATACGTGGGAATGACTATAAGAAATATTACCACGAGAACACAAGAACATTTCCGACAAATAAAAAATAACAACAAAGGCACACAGCACTCACAAAATTCATAATTACCAAAATAATTATTTTAGGAAAAATCTCTCGCACAGGTCGATTTTTATTTTTTGTTGGGCACATTTTAGCATAAAAAATTTTACCAAACACTCAAGATGGCGGCCACGTGCCATTTTAGAAAAAAATTTAAATGGGAAAGGGAGTCATGTGGCACATCGTTGGAAAGTTCTTAACAATGGGAATTCAAATCCCACATTTTAAAACAATCGATTAAGGTATAACAAACTGGCGATCTTTGCAATGCGTCACATTTTTCCTTTCTTGCGTCAAGCGCCTAGATAAAACCAATAGATAACTATGTTCACGAGGAAAATTTGGTGCAAAATGGCGCCCTTTTTTAGAGACGAAGGAAGTACAAGACGTTTGTGATTGGTCTTTCACCAACTATTTTGATTGGTCGCGTAAAAAAGCGGATTATTCAAATCCAATATCCAATATAAAAAATGTTTATTTGACATATGCTCTAATTTCATTAAATCGTTAAAAACATGTTCATTGAATTATAACAAAAATTAATTAAATCTTTGGCTGGGTTTGGAAAAACATGTTTACTTGCTGTCGAATTGCAACAACTTTCAACTGCACAAAAAATAACAACCATCTTTAATCTGCAATAATAAAACATAGAATTTCTAGTTATTACTTCTACAAACGAACAAACCTTTAAATTCACACGATGCACTGTTGTAAGAAGAAGTCTACGGTACAGATGAATACCTTACACAAGGTTTACCTAATCCAAGATGCATACTAAAAAATACCAACCTAACCACAAAACTAAATGTGACGGGAAACAGTCTGCAACAGAGTTACCACAACTACCCCGAACGGGGTATTTCTACCCCATTTTAACATTATTCCGTTCTCTCGCTCCCCTGAAGCAAATCTACCCCGCTCGTTATTTACGACAGAAGTATATTTTTTTAATTCCAGATTAAAAAATATCTGAGCTGTGAGATTCGCTTTATTTGGTCGCACAAACCCTTGTGTCAGCATAATTCAAAGTATAAAGATTATTTACCCAGAAAGGACCAGACGGAAACGCTAATCTCTTCAAAAAACTCCTTAAATTACATGACCAGTAATCAATTTTAATCTTGTTAGGCGCTAAATGGAAAATACCTCAAACGTGTTAAATTTTAAACTTACTCAATATACCTATTGCATTACTTGTTATCAATTTAGTTACAAAGCTGACAAAACACATTTTGTAGCTGACCAAAAGTAAAAACCTCGAATTTGCTAACCGTTTAAAAGTACCATAATAGCCATTTAACTATCATCAGTCACGTACGGGTGTTCATAAATAAAGTTGTTTTTTTATTTGATTTGTGTTTAAATTTAAATTAAAATGGATAGGTAAGTAATACATACATTTTGTAATTGAGATATTTTCTTTTATTTAAAAAATTAAGAAATACAAAATTATTTGCTTTGGTAAACGAAGTTATTTCATTTTTAATTTTATTAAGTTATTCTTGTTTCTGACATTTTAGTTCCATTTTGCAGTCTGGTTTTATTTTTTCAAAATGGTTTTTATTAATAAAATAGTATCCAAATCTCGCATTTTGGCATTTGTTTGCATGTATTATGTTGTACCTATTTTACTGCAACTATAAATTCTATTATTATTATGATTATTATTATTATTATTTTAAAGGTTTATGGTATGAATAAAAACTAAAGATTCGACTAATAAATACAAGCAAAATCTTCCTGATCCATTTGAGGATCCTTGGCCAGGAACGTCAAAGTCTAGTGACAATACACAAAATCCTTCAACCAAAGCTGTTGTGGAAATAGTCGACAATCTAGAAAGTCGCAGTTTAGGACCTGAACATTCCGCATCTGAATCTGAAAACTCTGACACTTATGATCCAGACGTACACGAACCAATAAAGAAAAAAAAGAAGTATTCTCAAAAATTCAAATTAGACTGGGAAGCCCAATACAAATGCCTCAGAGAAGGTTCTGGGGGAAAGCCGTTATGTACAACGTGTAATATAACAATACACTGCAATAAATATAACATTCAAAGACATAACGGAAGCCTTTCACACAAAAAAAATATTTTAAAACTTGAAAATACTCCAAAAATTACCGAAACTATCCCGAATGAAAAACAAAAGAAACTCGATACTTTAGTTAAAACGGCAGAATTAGGTATATGCATGTTTTTGCACGAACATAATTTGCCCCTTCTCTTAGCAGATCACTTCGTTAAATTTATACCTCATATTTGCCCAGACTCCGAAGTAGCTAAGTCATTGGCCTGCAGTAGAACAAAATCAACCTATGTTACCAAGGAGTGCTTGGCAAACCAACAAATTGAAGAAATAGTAGAAATTTTGAAATTGAAACACTTTTCTTTAATAATAGATGAGACGACAGATGTTTCAAATGAAAAGTGTTTAGCATTAGTTGTTAGGTACTATGACGATAAACAAAAGACAGTGAAAGACAGATTTTTCGGCTTGTTAATGCTAAGTGACTGTTCTGCAGAAAGTATATTTAACAAGATTATTAAGTATATCACATAGTTGAATATTCCAATAAACAATCTAATCGGTCTAGCAGCTGATAATGCGTCGGTCATGATGGGAAGACAAACTGGTGTTCAAGCGCGATTCAAACAAATTTTACCAAATATATTTGTATTAGGCTGCATATGTCACTCGTTTCATCTTTGCCCATCTTTTGCGACCACTAAATTACCAAAAGGCTTGGAAGATTTCATAAGAGATATTTATAATTACTTTGCCAATAGCAGCAAACGCATTGAGAGACTTCAAGAGTGTCAAATTTTTGCTAATATGAACCCTAGTAAACTGCTCCACCCACCTCAGACCAGATGGCTTTCGTTACAGGTAAATTACCTAAAACTACAAATCCTTCTTTTTTTCCTTTCTTACTACTGTTATTTCTGTATCCACATTTTGGTTGCTATAAAGGTGTGGGTAAATTACTTGTTAAATTCAAAATAGGTCCTTCTTTTATGTTTTAAATGCTTTTGATAAATTTAATATTTACGATTTAAATTTATGCAAGTTGTTTTTTTTTTAGGCAGCTCTAAATAGGGTTCTAGAAAACTGGAATCCACTGACGCTGTTCTTTACCAATGAATGTTTCGACCAAGATTTTAACTCTTGTAAGAAAATTTTAGAGAACCTACAAAATTCTATTTACAAATTGTATTTTCAATATACGTGCTAGATGTCGTTAACAAGTTGAACCTTGAATTCCAGTCCGAAAAACCTAAAATTTATTTAGTTCAAAAGAGAATAAAAGACTTGTACAGAACACTTCTCAGAAATTTTGTTAAAACAGAAACTATTGATAAAACTCCTTTTCAAAATATTAATCCTTCGAATCCTAGGTCATTCATTGAATTAGAAAAAATTTACTTTGGGGCGCAGGTTGACTTGATGATTGACGGAAATATGAACACCACAGATATTACACAGTTTAAAATCAAATGGCTTGACTTCTATATTGAATTATGTAGTCAAATAAAAAATAGGTGTAATTTTGATAATCCAGTTATATTTAGTAATATTTGACCCAAAAACCGCTGTGTCTGGGAATATTGGCAGTATAGTAAAAGATAGTATAACTTTTTTTCCTAATTTAACGTCCAATGTGGAAAAACTTAATTTTGAATGGCGTTTGCTTGCTGATATTCAAGATTTCAAGAAAACAAATGAGCAACCTGACTTGGAGAATTTTTGGAATTATATTTTTGAGATGAAAAATGACTTAGGTGACGTTTTATTTCCACACCTTTCAGTTTTGGTTAAAGAAATTTTGTCATTGCCTCACTCGTCTGCTGCAGCAGAACGAGTATTTTCTCAATTATTTTTAATAAAAACCAAAACCCGAAACTGGTTAGATGTGGATACTTGTTGCAGTATTTTACATTGCAAAGAACTGTTAAATAATGTTACGTGTTTTACATGGCAACCATCTACAACATTATTAAATAAAAAAATTAGAGAATGAAAAGGGTTTGCACCTAGTACTTGTACATTTAATTTTAGAGTTCCTTTATTTTTTTGTGTTTAAGAAGCTTTAATTTAAATTTTTGTATGATATGTGCTTTAGGTTCTTTATTGTGATTTTTTTTGTTATCAGAGTTTTTTAAACCTTAGTTTTGATTAAAAAATCTTTTATAAATACTCGTTTCATTGATTGCATAATTCACACAAAACCATGTTAAATTTTAAATTCATATTCCACCAATAGAAAAAAACAAGTAAATTAATAGTTATTTTTGCAACAAGTGAGTAAAGTTTATATTTTTTTGACGAGAAGAAAGTTTGCATACGAGCCGAAGCCGAGTGCGCAAATCCGCCGACTGAAAAAACTAACAACTATTCCCGAGCGCGATTAAATAAACGTACCCTTTATAAACTAAAACTAATGAAATATGTTCTACTTTATATTACGAACGCGAAAACAAAGTATTAATTTCAATTTCTCCTACCCCGAATCGACCTGATTCTACCCCGCTTTCATTCGCGAATCTGCCACGGAAAAAGAAAGGCGTGTGGCAGCACTGGTCGGCGATCGAACACAGTCGGATACAATCAAGTAGCGAGTACCAGGGTCACCTACAAAAAAGAAGAAACTAAAAACTAATATCCAGAATAGCCTATTCAAGAAAAGTATCTATATTTTTTGTCTAGGGTCAAGCGCTTAAAAAGAAGTTTTATTTGTCTATAACAACATGTACTTACTTGCAGTTACCGCGTAATAGCATTATTCGCTTCGCACAATAAAATTTAACCGAGGATGAACTCCGTCACTTATTATTACAAAATCGTGATAAAGAAGATTTTGGCAAACGTAATGTTTAAATACAAAATAAACAGTTTTGTAACAAAGTTGCCCCAGGCGACTTTATCCGAGCGTATGTGCTCGCCAGCGACGATTTTTATGCGCACACGGCTAGCGGTATTTTAAACACTGTGGCGCCGTGGAAAGGTTGAGATCTGATATTCAGATATCAGCAAATGGAGAACATTGGTGGATGTGAGTTACGGAGTGATAAAAATAACTTTTACCTACAAATGTGCGTAATGCAACTTTTAATAAATGACAAAACTCAATTCATAAAATAGTCTAATGTAGATCGAACGTCTCTACATTAAGTAGGTATATGAGGTGTGTCAGAAATATTACTGTAGTATTGTTAAATACACAAATAAGAAAATAAAGAATAACTTTAATGAATTTTTTAATAAGACCATTCAGGTAGTAATATCTGTTCTTAAATGGGCTTGGAATTTAAACTTATGTTCAAAAGAAGAGATAAGATAGAAAGTCAAATCGAAGGTTCAATTACATGTATGTTATCATATTTCATTTTTGAGTTTCTAGATAATTTACGTCACTTCTCTTATTTAAAGGTTGGAAAGTTTTTTAATTCATCTGACTCATTCTTTTAGGTTACTAAATTTTTTATTACATTTTTAAATACTTATTTCCATTATTATTAATATCCTGTAAATGGTTAAACAAATGATTAATCATTTAAATGTTTAGTGTCTCTCCCTTAACCCCAAGCTTGGTCTCGCATTCCTATGTGTTTGGGAAAAGTAATAAAAACTATATTAGGTACTTTGTCTAAGCAATTGTTATACAATTGCTTTTCCAGTTTAGCTGTTTAGCTGATAGTTTCTCATATTTCATCAGTTACTTTATCGCAAATACAATATCATAACAGAAATACCTTAATTGCCTCTTATCTGTGGGTTTTTGATATCTTTATAAAATACAGTAAAAGTATTTTATACTCAGATGTTCCTTTGAACTTAATGCTTAAAAATATGTAAGATTAGTTGTTTACGTAAGTGTACTGTGTAGAATGGATACAAATATAACATTGGCATCGGATGCAATACCGACTACATCAAGAAATAGTGATATAGAAACTGCAAAATTAAATGCACCTCAGGAACATCAAAGTGTATCTGATAAACCGAGTACAAAAAATTACAATGGGGTAGAACCAAACAACAGTAGGGCCATTAAACAAGTTAATTGTTTATTAAGCATTAATTTTTCAGTGCCTGTGCAAAGTATGAGTAACACTAACTGTACCTTTTATGTAGCAACTAATCAGAAAATATGTTACACAATGAAGGATAAAAAACTTAAAGAACGTGCAAATGTTAAACCGAGTACAAAGAACAACAAGGGAAAACAAAACACAAGTATTTTAATAAACACGTTAATTGTTTATTAAGTATTACTTTTTCAGCGGTTGTGTATAATATAAGTCGCTCAAATCGTGTTCATATAGGGACGAAGAATATATATCATACAACGGGGGAGGAAAAACTTAAAACGGAACCGCTGGTTATGCCCGATGATGTTTTACAGTTAGCACAAAAGGACTTACCTGTAACAGCAGAGATGATTTCTTTAATATCACAAAATATTGGTGGACGTTGGCAATTTGTTTGTCATAATTTAGGCTATTCAGATAATTCAATTTTTCAATACGAAGAGAAAAATAAAAATTATCCCATTGATGAGGTATGTTGATATTGCTATTTAACTATATTTTAAAGTACTTATCAACAGGTAGTTTACCAAATTTTGCTAGACTGGACGCAAAATAAAGCTGAAGATGCCAAGTTAGGAACACTGATTTCAGCATTATGGGATGCTGAAGAAGTGGAAGCTGTTCAAAGTTTGGTTGATAAATATAATTGAAATTTTGTAATAAATGTATTGTTTTTATAATCATTATTTTATACTTTATTTATACGAAGTGAAAAATAGGAATTATGCCATTGACGTGTATGTTGACATTCCTATTCAACTATACTTTAAAGGTCGTGTCAACTGGTGGTTTACCAAATTTTGCTAGACTGACGTAAAATAAAGCTGAAGATGCCAAATTAGGCGAACAGCTGGAGAAGTGAAGGGTGTTCAAAGTTTGGTTGATAAATATAAATGAAGCTTTTTAATCAATGTATTGTTTTAATAATTATTATTTTATATGTAAATTTGGACTTTCAACACTAAATAAAAACATATTTACAACTTTTGTTAATACCTGCGCGCGCGCCCACACGCACGCTCACGCAGAGTCACACACACACACACACACACACACACACACACACACACACACACACACACACACGCACGCACGCACGCACGCACGCACGCACGCACGCACACACACACACACACACACACACACACACACAAGCTCACACTCACACTCATACTCATACTCACACTCACTCACGCTCACCCTCACACGCGCACTCCCATACACACACGTACACACACACGCACATACATACACACACACCATATTAACCGTCAAATATTACTAAGATGTGTGAATTAGGGATTATAAATAATTAAAGCGTAATGAATGAAAAAGAAAATAATGGGAAAACGTTTACTGAAAATAGACTTGTTTATGATAAACACATTTAAAGATATAAAGAATACACCTTTGAGTGTAAAGACAGCTGTTGCGTAATCTACAGGGACCGTCATTAATTTTTTTGCACAATGCATCACATCATTCTCGCCTTATAGAGAAAACGCCTTCGAGTACATGGAAAAAGGAAGAGTTGCGAAACTGGTTAACAACAAAAAAATTTCTTTTGCTGACACGGATTTATTTATATATTTGTTGAACCTTCCTAAACAACATAGACAACCGAAGCGGTACGTTGTGGATGACATTATTAATGAATCTGGTCATTTCGTGCTTAGACTGCCTCCGTGCCAATTTAGTGCTATTGAGAATATTTGGGGTATCTGCAAATCATATTATGATAAGCACAAATGTGGGAGGAGGCTTTGAAACAATGTGATGGAGAAGTGCGGAAAAAACTATTACACATACACACAAATTATATCTCACTGGTGGTCACGTGAAAAGGTGTTAGATATAACAGTAGAACCATTGGTAATTTGTATTAATGGCGATACGTCAGATGATAGTAATAGTTTTAATTTTAAGTTTACGTACACCTTTTTTTTAATTCTTAATAACATCTTATTATTAAGAACACAGTGTTACAAATTAAGTTGTAAATTAGATCCTTTTTTTAATTTCTCCTACTCTAAGCGTAAAAAAGCTTTTTTTATGTAAATATTACATTCTTCTAATTAAAACTGCATATTAAACTACATGCTTATTTACACTTATTACTTGTACTTTTTATTTATTGCAAAAATACTGAATTTAAAATTATAAATGGTTTGAACAAAATTAAATTATTTACATACACAATTGTACACATTGCTACATTGTGTAAAATAATGATATATTAATGACTTTAATGACTTTAATGTACTTATTTAGAAAGTAGTTCATTATAAGGTAATTTTGTTTATAAGAATAAATTATTATATTATATTTTCAATTACGTTTTAATTTTTTTTGATAAATTGATGGAATATAACATATTTAGTTGTTAGTTACAAACACGCAAAATAAACTTTCGAATACCACTGTCAATTTAGTATTTAAAGAGACGCCAAAAACAAAGATTACTATCTCCTTCTACACACCTGACACAAATACAGATGTTTTAAAAATATAGTGTCCGTCTTACTTCACCACCCGCAGCGACGATAATGTAGCACCTCATTCTCTCTATTTCCAAATATTGTGTGTTAGAACGAAATACATACAAACTACGAGTGTGCACGCCAAATAAAGCACTAAGCCGAAATTCGC
Source organism: Vesta saturnalis (assembly GCA_036346205.1). Classification (NCBI taxonomy): domain Eukaryota; kingdom Metazoa; phylum Arthropoda; class Insecta; order Coleoptera; family Lampyridae; genus Vesta; species Vesta saturnalis. Next base: position 1,745,010 of record JARFJB010000865.1, read on the forward strand.
AATCAGTCATTTTACGGACTATAGTAAAATTTGCCTTGTTACTGATCTATTTAAACCGCTAAATTGAGAGAGTTCGCATTGATTCACAATCATTTATTCATCATCAACCATTGATGAAGGATTCTTGTTTGTAAAGGGGACCTGTGACCTTTGCCTACCGTCTCCCCCGTCCACCCGAATTAATTCTGTTTTAGGAACATATTCCATCACTGGAAAACACTGAATTATCATTCGCTGAGAGACCCGAACCAGCCGTTTGGAAACCGTGCAAGTTCAGGATTGGTCCCAAAAGCTGCCTGAACATCAGCTTATGTTTGGGTGACGCCCGAAACATTCCAACCTGTTTCCACCCTTGGGAAGGAGAACCGTCCAGGAGTGGTCCTGTAAAATAATAACATAAATACCGTAAATTATAAGTAGGCTAAATAAACTTATTTCCAAACGAGTTTTAATTTTTGTATTGGTGCGAGTTGGGGGCAGGCTTCACCTGCAACTACCTTTACAAGACACACACACACACACACACACACACACACACACACACACACACACACACACACACCCACACACACACACACACACACAACACACACACACACACACACACACACACACACACACACACACACACACACACACACACACACACACACACACACACACACACACACACACACACACACACACACACACACACACACACACACACACACACACACACACACACACACACACACACACACACACACACACACACACACACACACACACACACACACACACACAGGCCACACACGCAGACCACACACACAAAACCGCATTAGAGCAATGTAGTGCTTATAAAATAACCAGGTTGCCGACTAACTGCAGCGGAGGTGGGAGGTGTCGTGGTAAGACGTAAGCTGAGGTGCTAGCCTTGCAAGATCGTGGACCGCACAGTGTTCGATTACAGGGTATGTAAAACTCTGAACTTTGATGATTACCAAGAAGAATTCAGAATTGGTAAATAAATAACACCGTTTAACTTTAAAAGAGCACAAATTTGTTTTAGTGCACAATAATCACTCCTTACAGATCAAATAAATTTTGTAGACACCAAAGTTCATTAATATTAAAAACAAAGAAAAACAGAACACCCAGCGTTTAAAGAGGATTTGAAACTAGAAAAATTTTGAATACATTCGGTATGTTTGCTAAAATTCCACAATATTAATAAAAGAGTGAATATGTAAGTCCATAAACGTGAAAAAATAATTAGAAATTAAGGCAACGGTTTATTGCGGGGCATCACAATTCTTTTAAAAATAGAATCAGTTCGTGAAAACGGGAGAGCCCAAAAGTTCATTCACCTCTTACAGGTCATAGTTCATTAACCTCTTCAAGGTAACAGTTCATTGACCTTTAGGCGTGTCATTGCAATTCTTAGAATCCAAGTTCACTGCCCTTTCCAAGAACAAAGTTCATTGGATTCTAGGGGTGTCATTACAATTCTTAGAAAATTTGGACCACCCTACAGTGTTGCCATGTCTCAAGGTCATGCGGCTGTTACCAAATTTTGCGTTGTTGGCAAGGTCACGCCCCTTTTACGCGTATCTTTTCAAAGCCAAATCTTATTGGGACTATCATGTTATAATTCTTCTAAACTTGTAATTATTAAACATGGAATAAGCAGGGTTAAATCAAAGCACCTCCAAACCCTTTAAACATGTGTGCAACCTCGAGATATCTAAAAAAAATTCCTACTGGAACGAATCAATTTTTTTCATTACTGTACTTAAAACTGCATGTTTTCAAAATTTACTTGAGGGGATAATTATTTCCAATAATTTATAAGAAACATGATATCAATGTAATATTTTTGATTTTACGTTCAAATTATTAGTATATTTGAAATAAAAAAATTTGTTATAAACTTTGTCACATTTTGTTAACTATAGGGTATTTAAAATTATAAATTTTTGTATTTACATACAGGATATGTTAAAATGATTTTTGGGCAATGCCTTTTCGCTAAATTTGCATTTCATTTTTAAACATTAATACATTAACAGTTTATATTAGTATTTTAATGCTAACATATACAGCTTATTCATTTGAAACACTTATAAATCCAGCATCAATTCCTTAATTATTTTACTACGTACACATTTTGGTAAGTATGCAATACCGCTGTATACAACTCATTTTAAAAATAAGGGCTACCTTGTTTATTATTTATACATAGTATGTGAGTAAGGATTATCGACAAGTAATTGTGAAAATGCATTAGGCTTTGATTTTAGTTCGAATCAGAAATGATCAAATCTTAAAAAATTCAATGGAAAGTACAGCACTTAAGACATGCTGCAAAACTGGATTTATTTGAAGGAATCAATAACAATTCTATTATTGCTGTTCAATTTTATCAACGGTCTCCTTTTACTGATGTTTTCCAAGAATTTTAACCTGTTCTTAACCCTACTGAGGTCATATGAAATACTTTCTCACGTCTAGACTTGTTACTTCTAGATTATGCTACATTTTATTATAGTTTATAGACATTGCTTATACAGGTGTTCCTGTGGGAATTATTTTATTGAGTTCATCATATCAACCACTTCCACTTGAACGCAATTTTCTTAACGTTAGCAGGTTTACTTGTATATAATCTTAAAATTTTATTTTAATACTTTAGATAACGTACACCTGTAATAGCTTCTTGCAGCAATCGTGTCAATCGATTATTAAATAAACAAAACGAACATCTTACAAGATGTATTAGTGAGACCAGCAATAAGAATTACACCTCCTGAGCCACTCCTATTGGATGAAAACATCCCCATAATTTCCATTAGAGACAGTGATGGAGATTTTTGCAGGTACTTTGAAAGGTAAGTGTACCCTGCTTAATTCATAGTTTTTACATAGTTACTATATTGTAGCATCACACAGCAACAACGGTAGTTGCCTTGTCACCACCACAACCTGCCCTTCAATATGGGGATGAAAATTTAGATTTACTTAGATAATCTCAAGACCAAACCCTCCACCACCATCAAAACCTTGAGCCTAGTGACCTCTAACAGTTTCAAGTGAAGTGTCATGTGGTTACAAAACATTTTGGAGGCATACCTAAATAGTGAAAAATCGGGGACTGACTCAAGTGTAGCGGTTAACCACAGAGTTGACTGAAGTCAACACGCATTCAAACATTGTGCGGCAAAATATAAAAAAATCCTCAACATGTTTTACGCGCTTTGGATAGTTTAAAGATGTAAGTCTATTTTTTGGGTAGTAAATAGCTTACTGTATAGTGTAGAATAATAATTTAGTTTATAATTATCTTTTTTTTTAAATAAATATATTTTTCAATTTTTTTGTTTCATTATTCTGTTCATATAGAGTATGACTATCGGGTGTTAAGTGCAAAAAGTAAAGTGATATAAGTAGTAATACAGGTCCGGTTCTGGACCAGTTCAAGGTCACCCCTGGTGGTGAGAAATCAAAGCTCTTGGAGCGCTTTAAGGTCAAATCTCTGGGGGAGAAATTTAAAGTTTTGGAGCTCATCAAGGTCAAAATTTAAATCTAAAAATAAAGAAATAGAGTATTCAAGGTCAAAGATTATTGACCTGCAGGGGTATCATATTACATTTCTTAGAAATATAAAAATAGAATCAGTTCATGGAAACAAGAAGAATGACAGGTTGTTGTTTACGCTAAAAAGTAGACCAAGGTCAAATGGTACTTATATTGACTAAATTGACTTAAGGCCAAATAGTTTTCAGCTCGTGAGGGTGACATCATATTACAATTCTTAGAAATCTAAAAATAAAATCAGTTCATGGAAACAAGAAGCAAAATTAATGATCTTTAGCTTAGCAAGGCACCAAAGACAGCATAATGAAGCATGCGTAATTAGTGAAGATAGATAATGTATATAAGAAATTAGAAGCATGAAAGGTGAAATACAAATTTAGTGAAAATGAAGTGTGTGTATGTAATAGTGTAATAATGAGTAAAGTTTGTAATATAAAAAAACAAAAGCTTGTAATTAAGAAATGTATTGTATATAAATTTATGTATTATGAGTTTAAAGTTACAAAAATGTTATGGAAGGATATAAAATTGTGTAATTGGTATTGCATAACTGCATGGCGACAAAATGTACTCAAGAGAAATAATGTATGTGTAAGTATATTAAATGACGAATAAATGTGAAAAAACATACGTGCTTAGAAATGGAAAGAGATATAACACAAGCTAACAAGGACGTGCTCTAGCACGGGCCAGTGGGCGGAGTTGGGGGGAAAGGTCAAAACTAAGTCCTAAAACTGACGCTCTCCTGAATTTTTGAATTAGTCCCTACTTCCCATTCAAAAAATTTTTTTTATTGCGTTTTACAGGTGACACTTTATCTCTTGCATTTTTTATTTTACCAAAAAATATGAAAACTGGTCCACTAAACTGACCGTTAAACTACTTTTTTTCTACTTACGAGCACTCACAAAAACACAATTCGCTCGAGCATTCATATTTTCAAAAATTGATTAGGAAGAGGAAAATAATTTCCAATTATAAATACACAAGAACGCGTGTACTTCAATTAAACTCCACACTTCAATGCATAATGAGAGATAATTTCGGTTTCTCTGTTGCAGGTGTGATATAATTAAATAATTTTTTTTTTATTTTTCACTATCAATTTGCAATTTCATTTTTAAATTTGTTAATTTTAATGTTATTAATTCATATTTTATAAATTCATTAGTAATAGGTTTTGCTTTTTTGTTATAATTACCTTATGTTCAATTACTAACAGTTTATAGCTGAAGAAGTTTATAATCAATAAATCGAAAGCTTGATTAGCTGAAAAGGATTAATTAATAATAGATCGAATCCCTGAAATCATAATATATTACCTAAGGTTTTTTTCACTTTTAACTGTACTTCCGCTTATCTTAACACTTTCTTTATATATGTGAAGGTGATATTTTACGATAAATAATAATAAAGTACAAAAAATTTTTAAACATTTGGTTGTTTCACTATGCAATTGGAAAACAAAGTTAGATGTAAAACTGTCATTTAACTCTTAAAACAAACAAACATGTCAATATTTGTTTATTTAAGAATACTAAACGTATAAAACACTATACACTAAACGAAATACAAACAAAACTACTACTTATTACAATTACACTTAAACCTACTTTAAACATAGAATACTATATTAGAACTACTTCAAACATCTAAATTGTTCATAGTACGTAACACATTCTCTGTGTTACGTATATTTTTTCGAATTCTTTCTAAATTGTTTGTACATTCCTCCAATTCAAGTGGCTCAATCTGAATTGGCGACTGTACCAATAAATTCTGAAGGGTTTGAGTTTTTTTATTCAATGATAGCTTTGAGCGTTTGTTGGAAGATGATGATGGCATGGTTAACATGTATCTAATGACTGAATGTTGAAACAACATTTTAAGATTATATACATGTAAATCTGTTAACGTTAACAAAATTGCTAAGTGGAAGTCGTATAATCAACGAAAGTTCTTGTGAATGCTGTTGAATGTAATCTAAAAGTAATGAGGTCAACATTTTGGCGGGAAATTTAAATTTAAGCTCTTCAAGGTCAAAATGTTAATGTCAAAATTTAAAAATAGAAGTTTCAAGGTCATATAAACCAAAAATATAGCTTAGAGGTCATTTAAAAACATCAAAATTAAAAACTAACTCTAAGCGTTTACGATACATATCTGTTTCGTGCAAAACTTACTTACTAACCATGACAATTTATGTATTACTTTATAGCTTTGATCTATTTATATGTATAATTTTTTAATTCCAAATACAAGTTATAACCAGTTTGTAATATTTGACCTTCAATATGGGTTCATATGTCTATATAAGCAGATAAAGGGCCGTTTTATACCAGTCAGTATTTTGCAATCGTGATAAGAATTTTAATTATAAACCTAAAGTGCTTCTATAGTTACTTAACTTATTATTTTTTACGTATCAGTTATAATAAATAAAATATTTGCTACAAGTCCATTACTGCATAATGAGCAGTGCGTGCTTCATTTTTTTGCATTGTTGGATACAGTTTTGAAGGTAAGGTTAAGTAAGGTTATACCAAGTAGTAATGATATCGTTAATTTAACCACACATATTATTCGATTGTTGAAAACAAAAAATAAATTGGTAAAGCACATCCATATAATTAACACTAATATTAAGAGCTATTGCAAGATATAATTAAAAATAAAATTTATTTAGAGGCAAGTGAAAATTTGCTTAAGCTCGAAAGCAATTTATCATTGTTAAAGTGTTATCTTGTAAGGCTTAAACAGTTAAAGAACGCTTAAGAGAAAACAGGTAGTGGAATTGTCAATGTCGCTAAAAAACGTACACGCAAATTATTTTGGTTCTCTCTAGATTCATGTTTTAATGGTAGGTTACTTACAGGAGTTATAGTCAATATAGCAAACGTTAAGGTTTCTCTTATTTTTTTTACAAAACGCATACAATAGTTTTGCACGAAAGGTTAAATTAATGTTAAGGCAATTGATGCTAAAGGTGAATGTTGTTTTAGCTGCAATTTCATTCAACCTCAAAATCCTGTTATCATGTTGAAGACTTTCGCCATAAAAAAATATGTCATTGATATTGCAACCGATTTACGTGAGTGCTATATTGAAAGGATCCCGGTTGGGCATTACACGAAGTTTTACATTTAAAGGTGAATATTAATAGCTATGCTCCATTTAGAGGGAGTCTTTCGACTTACGTTAAAGTTCCTTACTTCATAGCAGTAAAGCATGCGGTAGTAAATGTTAAAAATGTTGATGAGTATTGCTTCCTGTGGGCTGTTTTATCGGCATTATATCACGTGCACTATCATTCAGATAGGGTTTACAGTTATCCTCATTTTATGGATGTTTTAAATTATGATTCAATTCCCATTTCCATTACACTAGACGATGTAAAAAAATTCGAAAAATTAAACAACCTCCCCATTAATTTGTTTTGCATTCAGGAGAAAGGTATATTACGACTTGTATTAGGTAGAAAACAAAATAGAGTCAGGGAACCTATAAATCTTACAGTACTTTCGACTAATCTCATTCCGCAGGTTCTATTGCTGATGCTATTAATACAAAAAATAACACTGTTTATCATTTCACGTAGATTAAAAATATGTCAGCTCTTTTTTCTAAACAACTATCGAATAAGGAGCACAAGATATTTATTCGTTATCGGTTTGAACCATTTCTTTTCAGATCGTCTTCTACAAAAACATATCACTTACTGTCATCAACTTAATCAATGCTCTGCCAGGTTGCCTACCGAAGTAGAAATGTTTCTGCAGTTCAAAAATTTCGCATTCCAGATAAAGGTACCGTTTGCAATGTATGCGGATTTAGAAAGTATTTTAGAAAAGTACACAAATTTAACATGCCTTGGGAATAATACTCTATTTTATTCCAAACATATACCTTTAAGCATTGGTTACTACTTGAAGTGTTCATACAATGATTCTTTAACTCAATTTAGAGTTTATTGAGGAACTGATTGCAGTCAATGGTTTGTTAAAGAGCTTCAAAGTATTGCACATTAGGCCACCGAAATAATCAATAAAATAGTTCCCCTGGATAATTTAAGTCCCAGGCAGGTTGAACACTTTGAAAGCACCATTATTTGTCACATTTTCGGAAAACCATTTACTGGAGCATTTCGGGGAGCATCACATCAGAATTGTAACCTAAACTATAAAGACTCCCACATTCTACCACTTGTGTTTCACAATTTATCAGGTACGATTCACATTTCATAATTAGGGAATTGGCTACTGCTACCAGTTCGATTTTACTGCTGCCCATAAACAAAGAAGGATATATCTCTATCACGAAAGTAATAGAAGTCAGTAAAATTAAGTTTAGATATATTGACTCTTTCAAATTTATGAGTAGTACTATTGAAAAGTTGCCAAACTATTTGGAAAATAGTAAAAAAACTATCACCAGAGGTAATTGTAACAATGATGAAGAATTTTCTCTACTAGTTCGCAAAGGCGTATTTCCTTATGGGTATATTGATACTTAGGATAAATTGAGCGAGACCAGGCTTCCTCCTAAGGAAGCGTTTTTCAGTCATCTTAATAATACAGGAATCAATGATGCGAGTTTTGCACATGCGGTTCATGTTTGGAACAAATTTAATATTAAACCGTTAGTGGAATACTCAGACTTGTATCTAAAAACGGACATCCTACTTTTAGTTGCTATTTTCGAAAATCTCCGGCAAACTTATTTAAGTACTTACAAACTTGATCCTTTGCACTATCGTACAGCCCCCGGTTTAGCATTTGATGCTATGCTTAAAATTACGCAAGTAAAGTTAGAACTATTTACAGACATTGATATGCTAATGTTTATTGAAAGAGGAATTAGAGGTGGTGTGGCTCAATGTTATAATCGGTATGCTGAAGCTAACAATAAGTACATGGGAGAAAAATTTGATTCCACTTCCGAAAGTGTGTATTTACTGTACTACGATGTAAGTTACTTATGTGGAGCCTCCATGTCAGAATTTTTCTTTTGTGGATAAGGCTAACTTTGAAACTTTGGATTTAATGAATCATCCTGATGATTCAGAAATTGGTTATATAATCGAGTGTGATTTAGACTATCCCATAGAATTACATGAGAGTCGGCGATCTACCATTGGCACCCGAACATATGGTTCCACCCGTACCAGATTCAAATTCTAAAACTGAAAAATTATTGATTACATTGTATCCAAAACGTAATTACGTAATTCATTACAGAAATTTGAAAGTATATTTAAAATATATCAAAATGAATTTGGCAAAAATTTGTATAAATTAATGATTAATGGGATGTTCGCTAAGGTGCTCGTGCTTACATATCAAAACCAAATTTTCATAGTTATACAATATTTAGCAATGATATGCTTATCATTCAAATACATAAGTTAGAAGTATATTTCAATAAACCTATATGTGCAGGTTTCAGTGTTTTAGACATTTCAAAGCCTTTTTATACAATTTTCATTATGGTCACACACCATCTAAATTCCTAATAATGCTAAGATCTTGTACACGGATACAGAGTCTCATATATGCCTTTTCAGTTCCTGATATCTATGAATGCATTAAAGAAGACATTGATGCATTTGATACATCTGATTGTAGTTCTGACAATATCTTTGGAATTCCATTAGCAAATAAAAAAGTTCCCGGCTTAATGAAAGACGGAAATCATGATAAAATTATGTTGGAATTTGTAGGAGTACGTGCAAAAATGTATGCTTACACTGTTGATGAAATGTTGTAAAAAAAATCAAAGGGTTCTGCCCAAGCAAGAGTCAAACAGATCACGATAAATGATTATAAACATGTTTTGTTTGATGGTAACATAATAAGACGATATTAACATTTGATAAGGTTAAAGAAACGTGTTTACAATCAAAAAGAATAAATTAATACTTAATCCTTACGATGATAAACGATTAGTAAATTTTAATTTCACTGATACTACACCTTGGGGATATAACTTTACATAGCGTTTTATTAATTCTTCTTCTGTGCCAGAAAACAATTTGATCATTATGAGCAGTTTTGAAAACAAATTGCAGAAAGAACTATGGTGCAATAATGATCAAAACAGAAAGCACTTGAAGCGTTCTTTGATGGGAAAGTCTTCCCCTGAAAGCTATCTATTTGTACTAAATATATTGCAACATATTTCTGATAAGTGTTTTAACTGTGTACTATAAACTCAAAGTGTGCAAATGAAGTTATTAAGACATTATATGATAAAAAAATTTACTTCGACAATACCATTAAAAGTTTTCTGAAGTTGTGTGCCGATTTTTGTTGCAGTTGATAGGATTTTAGACAATATGAATTTACTTGGTGACATACCGCTTAAAATGTACGTATACAATTTATTATGGGGTGATAATTCATTGTGTATTTCAGCAATTGTTAAATCTAGCTTGGAAAATGTTAATTCTGCTTATAAAGACACTATTATAACTGAATGTATTTAGAAAGCAGCATATTATGCTAAATACAAGTGCCTCGATATTTTGATTGAAATATTATTAGAAAAAAACATCACACATAACTTTCAACCGTGGGTAAACGAGGAGCACGACAAAATTTATTACTGGATATTAGAAGACATCAATAAAGGTGAAACAAATACAAATACATGTGGACCAGATTCGGAAATATGGCCATCCAGTAATTTAAATGATTACAGAAGTACTTTAGGTTTACTATATAAGATAATGAAATTTTAGAAAAACATTGTTTATGTAATATTTATATTTAAAAGTAAAATGCAGTTATTGTTATTGTGTGTGCATCTAAAGGCTACATCCTTTGATACAAACTATTTCATGTAAAAGCTACATCCTTTGATACAAACTATTCCTATGGCTATATAAGTAATTTATTTCACAAATTACAAGTTAAATGTCCAGTTATAAAACAATATCGTCTTTATTGATCCATGATCTTTTATCCAATCACCACCACTTTACGAATAACTTATTATTCTTAGAGCGAAGCACTTTTTCTGCCAGATACACATCGGAATACTTTGTTTTCTGTAATTCATGTTAATAAAACCCTCCCAGTACAGGTGTTCCTTTCATGTCTTCCAACATGTGGGGTTAGTAATGTGAACTTTCCCAGTTTTAAATAGTTCACTAGACCAATTGGGTGTGTATCCTTAAATAAAAATACTTTTAAATTTACTGATTCCCACAATGTCACACACAGAATTCGATTCCCATCGCATGTTTTTATGTGAGTGTAAGCCTCCAGCTTTATATAATTACCGACATCTTTGGGCTTCATTCCGGTAGTTCTATGCTTACGATTGTTATAATCCATCGTTACGATATCAATTGTATAAATCCAGTTGTTTTTACCTTGTAACGTCTTGTATAGTGCACACTTAATGCTTCTGATAACACGTTACGCAATTGCAGCCTTCTTTGTGCTATAGGTGGAGTAATGATTGATTCCATAACGTTGCATTAGTTCAGTAAAATGCTCACTGTAGAATTCTTTTCCTGCATCTGTCTGCCCGTTTTCGTTTTTAATCCTTCGGTCCACAAGTATTTCAAAAAACAGTCGATAACCACTAATATATACTTATAACCCTTATTTTGTTTGGCGTATGTGTTAAATTCAGCCAAATCTGCTTGTCAAAGGTCATCAAAACTTTTAGTTATTGTTCGCCTTCGTTTAAAATTTTTTCTTCCAGGTTTGTGCAATGCGTTGACGAGTTGTAATTTGGAGATGGTACTAATTTATCCACAATTTCTTTAAGCTGAACTAATTTTTGCTACAACGCTAGATAAGCGTTATTGTTTCCTTTAAAAGCTTTCTGAACTGCTTGTAGACAAAAATCAAGATATCCTTTACTTATAGCATCACAATATTCTTCCGGGTCCGCCAACTGAGGGTCTATGGGATTGGCAACATTGCTGAGTCGCTTATTCTCGATATCGAATTGATTATCATCAATCAGTTTAAACTAAAGGGTTAATTTCTTGAATTGATACTGCACGTCCAAATTTGTCAAGGGGCATTTTAGTTATAATATGTCGACATCAATGCATTCTCATTTATACTGTTTAAGAAACGGCTGTTTGGTTTTTCAATGTATCTATCTTCATATAGTTCTTCAACAATTGATGTTATGTCATTCATGACACCTATGTTTCTCGCAATCGGCCTGTTTGTTAATTCATTAAAAAACATCCACCTCCTTTAATTGTGGGGGATGATGACAGCAAGGGTTTTAATATTTGTGGATACTTTTTGCTGAGGCTTCCTCGAATTTGTCCATTTCCATCATAATCTCGCCTTGCAACATTCGTAGCTTCTAAAACACTTCTATAATTTTTTCTATCTTTTGAATTTACTAGATTTAAATTGGGTTCATTCATAATAAGCAGATCATATAAACCTCGAATCTCTTTATACGTGACCCCTTTAATAACCATATCGTTTTCTTTCATTGTAGCAGTGGACTCGATAAGTATGATCAATAGCACCTTCAGGATCCCTCATAATACGTTCAATGTGTATACGAAGTAATTCATTGCACTGCTCGAGAAATTCTTCTGAGATGAGTTCATTACGGGTAGTAGAATCATGTGCGACACTAAGAGGTTCTTCTTCTTCAGTATTAATCTCTCCTACAACGGATGTATCTAAGAAACCTGGAGGAGAATTTCTTTGCAAAATCGGAAGCTGAGCTAGTGGGCTAGGAGCACGCTTTCTTGAGTCACCTAATGACTGCGAAGTGAAGCCTGGAGTTCTTTGAACTTGAGCTAGCGGGCTAGTGGGGGTAGTAGCGTGCTTTCTTAGAAATATGAATAGGGGTGGTTTTTTGGGTTTAACGTTAATGGGCTCCTTTTTACGTGTTTTTCTATCTGGATCGATTTTATTTACTGTTTCATTTAGAGATTTTATGGGGGGCTTATAAGTACTTTCAAATGTTTTTTTCATTATCAATGCAAGCAGTTTTAATACGGTTATACTTCTGTTCTATTAGTTTACGAGCCTGAATATTTTTTTCGTTATTATCATCTCCTTGTTATCCACTGTAGCAAAACGGGTTTACTGAACAAGTATCGGTTTACCCTGAACAGATAGCTGCTAATAACTAAACAGATCAGTAACTACTAAACTACTGAAAGCAGTTTAAGGTATTATATATTCATCAAACCTTTTGCTATAGCTACCATTATTAACTTGTAGGATCCTTACTTATGATCATGAAACCAAACGGATCTACCCAGTACTTTTAACACATCCCTAAACAATTCTATGCTTACGGTGGGACTTATATGATCCTCATGCACGTGTTTTAGGTTTAATTCATCTTGATCAAATAATATAATTAGATTCGCATTATCACGAATTAATTGCTTTGGAATTTTACTGTAAGTTTGCCCCAAATAGAAGCAGTCAATATAATTATGCCTACTCAGAGAAAAATATGCCCTTACGTTATTTTGCTTTTCACAAGCGATATCATCGAAGACAAAAATAGAATTTGATTTTGCACAATTAGGTTCAATCACATCTTGATTATCACTGAAGGTAAAGTAATCTATATCCTTCATTGGAAGTAAGATTTCCTGTAAAAGTTTGTATTTGTTTTGATTCAATAACTTAGAATATACGCATACATGTTTAAATTTCAAGTCATTTTTCTCAGTAAGCAGACTAATCATTGCGTTTGTTTTGCCGCAGTTGGAGGGACCGCATATAATACGACGTATACTATCAGGAAGTAAATCATCATGATTTGGAGTACCAGACATTTCATCAGTGTCATGATTTTGAATTGGAAGTTTTTGTTTCTGAGCAACCACCTTCATCGTTAGTGGATGAAATGAAACTACACGAATAATTACAATTTTATAGACATACAGAGTGTATATTACAATAAATATAATTGTTTCACTTCTCCGGTGAGTGGGCTGTACTGCACAATAGCGTCATGGAGAATAAGACCATAGACAATGATTCCATTATCGTAAGGTGCTCGAGATTCCATTTCCATTTGATGTCTACTGTTGCGTTTTTTAAGGATTCATTTTGTTTACAAATACTGGACATGATTTGAATTTGGAATGGTTGAATAATGCATCTTTATCATCTTCACCATAGTAATCACATCTGCATTTCAAAAAATTGTGATAGGCAGGTATGTATTGGTTAGCACTGAAGTTCAAATGTATTGCTGCATATGGCTAATACTCAGAATTCACACGTACCTTAGGGTTTCTGAAGTTAATGTGATCAAAATTTCCTGCCGACTTTGTGTACCTCTTACTTTGTTGGAATGCAACAATTATCCAACGTGGTTTTTCCAGTTGTGTTGACGTTTTTATTGGCCGTATGTGTGGCGTTGCTTGTTTTAAAGCAGGTAATTCATATAACCCCGACGAAATGAAACAGTAATAATAGAAGTTTTATTGATTATTGAAACAAGTTAAGTTTCGCAGCATCACTAAGTGTTAAGTGTCGTACTTTCTATTGAACTTTATTTAAGCTTATTGCTGCATCAACGTCACCATAGTAGCAGTTTGTATCGCTTGTAGATCGAATTAAATTCAACTCTTGACGCATATTCACGATTACTTGACGATAATCCACCATTATTCCAAATATGTGGTTCAATGGTATGCATACTGTAAAAGATGTTTCTTCATTTTACTCATCAAATTCTACTTGTTCTTCATTCTTTGGTGACCACCCCAAATGACAGTGGTTTGCCCTTGCTTGCCGTATAAGAAATATATCCTTTCAGTGTAGATGTTATGCCTGGATTTCTGCAAACGTCCACTCTTTCACCACGTAACTCATAACGAACTTCTTCGAAAATAAAGTTGGGGAAATTATTGGTTAAGTTGCATGATTTTTTATCGTCTTCTTTTTTGAGCTCAAGCTTACCTTCTATGTACAGAAAACTATAGTAGGTAGCCGTAATTAGATCTTGACTTTGAATTAAGATGCGTATTTCTTCGGAAGGTTCATATTTAGAAGATCCATACGGAAGATAAGTGTGAATATCTGATTTAATTATAGTTTTTAAAGACGTGTAGTGATTCGACCATTGTCGGTGAGAACTTTTAAACCAGTTAGGTTAAAAAGTATTTCTCTGCAGATGTTAACCGTAATGAAGGATGATGTCTTTTATATGAATTTTTGAAAGATGGAATTGATCCTTGATTAATTCTCAGACCCATGTTCTATTAGTTCTAAGCGTACTGTGAATGGTTCACTTTCACCAAAGTCTATTAATTCGCCCTTTTGATTAATTAGTCAATTAATTGTTATAATACTAATTATGTCGGTGTTTAGTTCTAAATATTGAATATTGCTGAGAGTTTTATCTAGACGATAACCTGGTGGAACTGAAACGTCAATCTCATATAATACTTTTGCAGGTTTTTTGTTGCGATAAGATCCTTTTATAATGTTGCACTCTACGTGTAAATTAGTGTGTTTAAGTATTAGGATGTCTAACGCAGACGTATGTAAAAAATTTGGTTCTAATATTTTACACTCAAACCTTAGCATGCAACCAATGCTATTTTCTTTAGTCAAATCGTTCTCAAATGAACTGTTTATCTCACATTTAAGTGTATTGTTGTTTACCCTAATAATAAACGTTTCTGTGGGTATTTTAGTTGATGTGTGTGGAATATTAATCACTCGCAAATAAGATGGATTTGTTCTAAAATAAAATCTACCGATGCCTGTATTAATGTTCCTAATGCTGTTGCAACCGTAAAATTCAACCAATCCGATAACGTATTTCTTCCCCAAATCTAGTTCTATCGGTGGATATAAGTTGTAGCAAGTTGAGTTACCAACACTTTCTAAACTGACATTTATTGACATAACTGAGAAAATTTGAGGTTGTATCGATTATTTATATAAAAATTGTAAGCATAGGTGTCCACAAATAATAGTAGTAGAACCGAGACACCACCCGCCATTTTGTTTTTTGTAACGTCACCCTTGGGGCGCCTTTTTTTATATATGCCCACGTGGGGATTGTATTTTTTCATCTGAAAATAAAAAGATGTTATTTAATCTGTTATTTAATATTTATTAGGGCCCGTTTTTATCAAAGAAGATTGCGTAATTGTTATTAAAATTATTATTACATTTCTTTTAATCCCATCCACAGATTGTGACCTAATTTATTTATACATTGCGGGTTGCATTCTAATAAGGGGTCCTAGTCTTGTAAAACGGGAATTTGTTCGCGGGCTTCGCCCCTGTCATGCAAATTGTATTCTAATAATGGGAAGGAATTAATAGATAAGACATGTAAAGAAGACAAGTGTTTTCATAATAAAAAGATTTTAGGCTTTAGGTTTAAGCACAAATAAATACAATGCATTAATACAAAAAAAAATGGTTAAACATGCATTATATGCTGTTTTACGCTTCATTGTGTACTCTATTTAATAGTGCTATCAACTATCAATTAAAAGTAAATATTGAAGGTCGACTGCTAAATTATATGCTCTAGGTTTAAGTGGAAAATAAATTGCATTAAACGGTTACAAATGTGCATTATAGGCTGTTCTACGTTTCACTGCGACCTCCTTTGAATAGTGTTATTAATTAAAAGTAAATATTAAAGATTGACAGTTAAAATTATATGTTCAAGGTTTAAGTAAAAAATAAATGCATTAAATGGTTACAAATGTATTATAGACTGTTTTACGCTTCATTGTGTGTTTTAGTTTAGGGATGACTTTTTTAAAATCAATTGCATTACTTTTAGTACCCAGATTAAGTTACGTAAAATTGATTATTGGTGTGGAATATCATACTTTTTGTAAAACAGTAAAATATATTCATAGCGATGAAGCTTACAATACAGATTAACTACTCTTTATTTTTATAGATCAGGGTTGCAAAAATGTGCTACAGTAAATGATCGAAAACACCCCCAAATCTAGGTAATCCATAATCTCCTATGTTAAATATTAGTGTGAAGACATTTTCGGCAGTCAAGACTTTTGGGATGGGTGCACTTCTCCTTATGTTCAAATTAAGTGCAGCGCAATTTAACTTATCTGGATCTTCATAGAGAACGTCACTACTAGCATCAACTTCACCGTTTTCATCTTGATCGGTTATACAGCTTATTAACAAGTAAAACAGCTAATACCCTGATACTGCTTCATAATAATACTCATTCGATTGTAATAATGCTTTAAAAAATACATGCAGCGGATAATATACAATCTTTATTTGCCGCTATTATTCTTAATATTAGCTAATTTTCCCACACCACCTTGAAATACTACATAGGTCTTCAATTTTCTTCACCCCTGAAGCTGTACCGCAGATATCTTTCTTGAGATTATCCAATTTCTGATCAGTAGCATGTTTTCTAATACACAAGACATCATCTTCAATATAGCGGTGTATACGCCTCTGTCAAAGAGGGGTTATAATCAAATTAAGTATACCAGTCTCTTATTAGGACAATATCTTTTTAATCCTCGAATTTTTACCGATAAAACCATGCTATCACATAAGACGGCCTTACATACAGCTTCTGTTTCGGCTGAACTGTCCAAAAAGGATTTTAGATTTATAAAATGTACGCCTAGGAGGGATATTAGAGTGTTGCTACAGAAACAAAAAAGTGTACACCACGCATAAATCTACAGCGAGAAATTTACTCGAGGCATGTACATTGCGAGTAACATTTTTTTTTCGAGTTATGGTGGACTGATCTTTGTGATATGCGATATTTAAGTAATCACAGTAATAGATACAGCTACATACTAGCGGTTATCGGGGTGTTTAGCAAGAGGATTTTAATATGAGTTCTTAAAACGAAGACAGTCGCATCTGAAAGCATTCACCGTTGTTTTTAAGAAAAGCGATAAACTTCTTCATATAGGTAAAATTTTCCGACGCGAGGCTTTCGGCGAAGGCTAGCACTATTTAAAGGAGTATACAATGAAGCGTAAAACAGCCTGTAATGCATATGTGTCGCCATTTTTTTTATCGTATTAATGTATTTTATTTATTTCTGCTTAAACCTTGTACATATAATTTAACGTTCTCAAGGTGGAAAATCGTTTAATGCATGATTTGTAACGCAAACTAATTAGGTAACTTAATTACTCATTTATATGTATTATGATGAATGTTACAATTTCGAGGTCGTTATTCAGATATTGAAAAAATTTGAGCTAGCGCTTAAATACAGTTTAAAGGTTGCATAAAACATAATCGTTTAAGGAATAGGTTTTTATGTCCTTGATAAAAATCAAAACAGCCCTAATAAATATTAATAATAATAAACACAGATTAAATAACATCTTTTTATTATAAAAACACTTGTCATCTTTACATGTCTCATCTATTAATTCATCCCCATTATTAGAATACAATTTTTATGACAGTGGCGAAGCACGCGAACAGATTCCCGTCCTGCAAGGCTAGGACCCATTATTAGAATACAACCCCCAATGTATAAATAAATTAGGTCACAATCTGTAGATGGAGTTAAAAGAAATGTAATAATAATTTTAATACCAATTATGCAATCTCCTTTGATAAAAACGGTCCCTAATAAATATTAATAACAGATTAAATAAAATCTTTTTAATATGAAAACACATTATCTTTACATGTCTTCTCTATTAATTCCCCCTCATTAGAATACAACTTTTATGAGAGGGGCGAAGCCCGCGCAGAGAATGTTAAATTAATGTTCATATTGCTGCAACTATGTGAGGTATCCATATATAACGGTGAACTTCAGAAATGATTTTATTGCTGCTTACATTATAATTAGATAACGACTTTACTTGCTCGCAATTGCACTACGACTAAACACTGTTTAAGAAATTATTCTAGTTACAGTGGCCGGCGTGTAAGAAGACGAGGAGCTGGCGCATCGCGAAGAACTACGGCGGTTGCCGGTTATAATAAAAATACTAAGCAGTGGCGTATCACATTTGTATGTAGATTGGAAAAGCCGATGTAATAAAGTAATTAATATAAAAGACAAATATCTTGAAAGTGAACAAATTTTGGATATAGAAACTGAGAAGTTAGTTATAAATATGGGTGAAGATAGTGACAGTGATTATCAGTTTAGTGATTTGAGTGACAGTGAAAATGAAACATTTTAGACAATATTATTTTAGTAATAGGTATCAATCATGTGTAATGTAATAACATATTGATTTTATTAATTTAATTATAGTATTACTTCCAGTATAGCTTTTAATTATAATAAATTGCGTATTTACATAAAATATGGTTCTTTGAATTGCTTTTAATATACCATTAAAATATACATTATGCACCATGTGACGCCTCTGAGGTAAACGAACGCGGGAATTGAACATCATAAAGTCGTCTTTCGCACATAGGCGGGCTCGTGTTCTTGCACGCCGGCCACTGTAAGCATGCGTAATTTACGTATGGTGGGGTTGTAGCACTACTATTAAAAACAAAATGTTGTGTTTGTTGTTTTCCCGGCTGCACCCAAACTACTTATGAACACATCCTTCATGTTAAGTAAAGTTTTAAATTCTTCAATTCGAGTTTGAAATACTCATGAAAGCGCTGAGGTAATATACATACAGTTAAAATCAGCTGTTTCCATGAATATACGTTCACCATACTTAGTATTAATTACTGTCACATTAATCACTTTATTTTTTTCCGATATCTCGTGGTCACACACATCTTTAAAGGGTTTACAATAGGTGCTTTGGTTTAACCCTGCTAATTCCATGTTTAATAATTACCTAATTATAAGTTGCAAAACTGACTCATCTCAACACACCTCGCTGCGGTTTACATAAGAAAAATGTGTCCTTGGCTTGAGTACCTACCACATGTTTAATTGTTAAATACCCACTTTGTCCTACTTTTAGTTTAGAAAACTATTTGACCTTGACTCAATTTAGTCAACAAGTACCGTTTGACCTTGGCCTACTTTTCAGCATATACAACAACCTGTCATTCTTATTGTGTTCCATGAACTGATTATATTTTTATACTTCTAAGACATGTAATATTATACCCCTGTAGGTCAATAATCTTTGACCTTGAAAACTCTATTTTTTTATTTCTAAGAATTGTAATATGATGACCTTGTAATTTTTATTTTTAGATTTAAATTATGACCTTAACGAGCTCCAAAACTTTAAATTTCCCTCCAGAAGCTTAACCTTAAAGAGCTCGAAGAGCTTTGATTTATCACCACCAGAGGGCGGGTGACCTTGAAATGGCCCAGAACCGGCTCTATATTACTACTGATATAAATCATGGATGTATTTCAACATTTACGTTAATCAATTTTGTAAAAGCTAAGTGACAATAGTTCCTAATTAAATTTAGAAGTTATTAGTAAATTCAATCTTTAAAGTAAAATAAAGTCGGAGTATAATCTGAAATCTTTTCCCCTTATTTATGTAGAGGTAAACGTGTTAATCTAGTTGAAATTGTATTTAAATATGTTATTATTAATAAATTTTACTTTTAACATAATATGCAGCTAAATGCAGTGATAAATTATTATAAATATAATTCTCATAAGTAGAAGCGATTGGTTGCGTGCGCACACAATGATACCCCAGGCCACGCGTTCTGATTGGTGGAGCTAAGGGCAAGCCTCACCCCCTGGCTTCGGATTGGTGGCGGACATTTTGAGGGAGTAGCTTGTCGGTCATTTTTCTTCTGGAGGTCAGTTTTGTGTTGTCTGGCAACAGCAGACAATTTAATTATGAGTCATAATTAAAAGTAGTGGGCCCAATCAATCAATCAATTAATCAAATCAATCAATCAAATAAATTAATCAAAGGTTCGCAAGAGTTTCGTTTAGTATTGCTAAAAAAAGAACCTGTGGTAAGATGTTGGAAATTCGTTAACTGTCTTTCAAAACCAACACTTTGATATTCATATAGACGATTTGGAACTTTTTGATGAAATTGTGTGCATTAAAAAATATACAACCAGTCAAAAAATAAAAGAGAGGGAAAAAGTTTCTGTTTCTATGGATAGGGACACACAATGAGTCGAGCTTTTTAACTACTTCAAGAGTGAAGATATACGTACCATTCAACACATTAGAAATTGTTGAACTGTGCATGTGTTTACCGCGATCCAACGCTGCCAAGGAAATAATTTTTTCTAATATGAATAAAATTTGGACCAGCGAAAAAACTAACCTTACAGCATTGTTTATAAAACAATGCGTACAGTATGAACTAAAATGACTTTTAATGACAAAAACATAACTTTGAAATGAATTACCTTTAATTTTTTAAGTATCTCCAAGATCGCCCAGATATTTTACGAATCGTGCATTCAATGGAAAAATATACAATTCACTCGTCATTTTATTAACTATGCACTTTTAAAAACAGAAGTAAAATACAGAATTAAATAGATTTTTTCATTTTCTTCTTGACACTATTGCATTATGACATGTCGCCTAGAAACGTACTGTAAACCACTACATTTGTAGTTTAGACTTGATATTTTTTACATTTAAAAGAAATTTCGCCCTCTCCTACCCACATACCAAGGAGTGTTTGGTACCCCTCAGCTCTTCAGGTGATGCATCCATTTCCCATATTTCCTTTTTACATAAATGGTCTCCTTAGTGTAGGATGGTAGAAAATAAGACAATGTGAAAAAGTAAGTGTACCGGGTGGCCAACTAAGAACGGCCGTCTGCCATATCTCAGGAATGGATTATAGCACAGGTTCGGGAAAAAATTTTTTATAACAAAAGTGGCCTCGAGAAACGCCTGGAAATTATTTTCAGAATTGTAGGTCCACCGCTAGAGGGCGTATTTGACAGTTAAAATTTTAAAAAGCAAAATTTTTTAAAATTTACTCAATTAACGGGCATATTAAATATTATAATCAGATTCCTCGACAAATTCTGCATATTTTTTATTTGACAAGTTTTAGTCTATCTCTTCAAATAAGGGGAGGGGGAGAGTGGGAACCGTGTTACGAAAAAACGCCTTTAATTCAGGTTCTGCTTGACCGATTTTAATAAACTTGTGTTAAACAATAGAAAATTTGTAAATTTGAAGCAATCTGGTTAATAACATAAATGCTAGGAGGGCGCTGTTTAATATTTTGTTTTCTCTTTACAATTTTAAATGGAAGCATAACAATTTAATTAGGTCTTTAAAAAGTAGACTAAATTAGTAATAAAACAGTAAAAACTGCAAGTCGATATCTTTTTCCTATCCTCAGATATCGTAAGAAACAGGTAAATGGCGGGAATTGTTCTTCCAACGTCTAGTAGGCTAGTTCGCGTTAACGGAAATTATTAAATTTAGCCTGGATGAAAAGATCTTACATTGGTCTGCAGTAATTTAAACTGTTATAATAGTAATGTTACGGTTGCCGCTAGATTACCTAAATGTAATGCTGTCGCTACTAACAATGAGAACAAATTATAAAATAATAATGTGATAAATCTAACATTTTTTTAATTGTATAAGAATGTTATATTTGTTTTCAAGCGATGTGTTAATAAATCAAAAGCATAAAATATCAATAAAAACCGATATTTGCCCAGCAACAACAAATACAGTTTAAAATATGAATTACGATTTACTGATGACAACAAAATTAGTAAAGAGAGCCATGTAAGATATAAAATAAATTCCCTGTTGAAAACAAGCAAGCCTATGATTTTCACGCATATGTCAAAAATTATTCATCGTGTTGCATTTAATAGACTTTCTTTATCTTTTCGTACCAAAATGATTCTTACAAATGAAGAAGCAATTTGATATGTTGTTTGATATGTTGGCAGTTTATTTTAGTTGCTGCTAGAGTGTATGCACTGCAGTACCCAAACAGACGGCATCACAGAAGAAGAGTTTTTCTCCGACTCGCACACCGTGTGCGTACTACTGGAAATGTGAATCTTTCTGTGTACCGAAGACAACGCAGAGGTAGAACAGAAGAAAATGTTATTGATGTTTTAGCTTATGTAAATGTTAACCCTCATTCAAGCACCAGAGCTATAGCTAGAGACTTGGGTATGTGTCGAACCACCGTCCAAAATATTTTAAGGGAACACAGGTGACTACTTATTTATTAATGCATGTTTTATTCGGTATTATAATGATAAAAATGTTTTAATTTTTTTCGTTTGTCGTTATATGTTTCTCATTTTTATCATACCGAAAATGTCATTACTTCAAAGTTAACTTGTGACAACATGACTAATGTATTTGCCGCCATTTTATGTCCAGTTTCAATAAAACACCAAATTATTTAATGAAATTATCTTATGCTATGTGAATAGATTTTAACTAACAACATGATACGAAGGACTTCAATGTGTCTTATTGATCTGATTACTTTATAACATATACTATTTTAGATTGCACCCATATCACATGGTCCTACACCAGAGTTTGAATGCTCAAGATTTCGATACCAGGTTGGATTTTTACAACTGGCTCTCGAATATGATACACGACGATCCTGAAATACTTTCACGAATTATGTGGAGAGATGAGGCTACTTTTCATAGTGCTGGTAGTGTAAATCGACATAATATACACTACTGGTTTGAAACGAATCCCCACTGGATGAAGGAGGTCCAACATCAGGGTCGTTGGTCTGTAAATGTGTGGTGCGGGATTCTAGGTGGAGAAATAATTGGTCCTTTTTTTAATGAGACTGTTAATGGAGAAAGATATTTAGATTTTTAAACAACAAATTTCCACTTCTTTTAGAAGACGTACCCTTGGCCATGGATAGGACGTGGAAGTTTATTTATTTGGCCACCAAGGTCTCCAGACTTAACTTGTTTAGATTTTTATTTGTGGGGGCGAATAAAAGGCAGAAATTGAAACTGCTGTTCGCTCCACCCATCAGCGATTGATTGAAAATGATGGACATTTCGAACATCTAGGGCGACACTAATTACGTAATTATTTATTTAAGGTTTTAATTGTTAGATTTTATCACATTATTATTTTATAATTTGTTCTCATTGTTAGTAGCGACAGCATTACATTTAGGTAATCTAGCGGCAACCATAACATTAGTATGATAACAGTTTATATTACTGCAGACCAATGTAAGATCTTTTCATCCAGGCTAAATTTAATAATTTCCGTTAATGCGAACTAGCCTACTAGACGTTGGAAGAACAATTCCCGCCATTTACCTGTTTCTTACGATATCTCAGGATAGGAAAAAGATATCGACTTCCAGTTTTCACTGTTTTATTACTAATTTATTCTACTTTTTAAACACCTACTTAAATTTTTATGCTTCCATTTAAATTGTAAAGAGAAAACACAATATTAAAAAATATTAAACAGCGCCCTCTAGCATTTATGTTATTAATCAGATTGCTTCAAATTTACAAATTTTCTATTGTTTAACAAAAGCTCTTTCAAACAACATCAAGTTTATTAAAATCGGTCAAGCAGAACCTGAATTAAAGGCGTTTTTTCGTAACACGGTTCCCACTCTCCCCCTCCCCTTATTTGAAGAGATAGACTAAAACTTGTCAAATAAAAAATATGCAGAATTTGTCGTGGAATCTGATTATAATATTTAGTATGCCCCTTAACTGAGTAAATTTTGAAAAATTTTAACTGTCCAATACGCCCTCTAGCGGTGGACCTACAATTCTGAAAATAATTTCCAGGCGTTTCTCGAGGCCACTTTTGTTATAACAATTTTTTTCCCGAACCTGTGCTATAATTCATTCCTAAGATATGGCCCACAGCCGTTCTTAGTTGGCCACCCGGTACATTTCACAGAGGTTTAGAAACTAAATGTTCATTTGTTAAATTGACAACTTCAGACAGTGATGTAAAGTGCTTAAAATATGCACAGCTTTCACTTCCACAAGGTGGATATTGTTCAATACATATCGACACTTAAGCATCAGTAATAGCCGAGTGTACTTGCTCATACCACAATATGATCCACAATCAGTCCTTTCTTCTATGAATTGTACTAGTAAGCTAATAAAAAGTTGCTTCCAACAAAAATTTGCCTGTGCTAGAAGCAAATCAGAAAGTTACACTCCAACGAAATGATCTTGGAACAGTCAATTTTTAACAATTTATACAGATTATTCAAATCACAAGAGCATAAAAATTTGTCCTATAGCCATTAGATATTTTATGAAAAACGGGCATTCAAGTAAATTTTTTGGAAGTTCAAGATCTTCCATGTGAAACTTCGACAATATATCCGGTTATAGTATTCAAGCGGTCGACAAATACGAATTAACTACAGTAATGCTAATGTGTGCAGACAACACAAACTGCAATTTTGAGAGTATGCAAGAAATGACGTTTCATAAAGTTCATTTGCTCACATCCTTCAGAACTATGTTCAAACATCAGCAGACTACTTGCCTATTGACATCAAAGCGATTATTGTGAAAATCTATCACTATTTCTAGATTTATACGATCCATGTTAAACAATGAAATCCAACCGAATCACATAAAGGATTTTTTCTGATACGAATAAAACTTGGATCAGCGAAAAAAACTAGCTTTACAGCAAGAAATTTTAATGACAAAGCATAATTTTGCAGTGAATTATCTTGAATTTTTGAAGTATCTCAAAGTAAAATATAGAATAATTTTGTAACACTTGCATTATGACATGGAACACCTAAAAACTTACCATAAACAACCATATAATGCCCTATCTAATTTAAAAGAAATTTCTCCCTTTACTTCCCCATTCTGAGTACCCTTCAGACGCTTCCAGTGATGCATCCATATCCCGAATAGCCTTTTTACATAAGTTGTCACCTTAAGTATGAATTAATTGGGTGAACTATAAAATTTATGAATTCAAATCCAAAGTTAACCTCATTGATATAATCTCATCCATTTAAGGTGCTGTAATATTAAAAGTTACATTATTTTTGATAACATGTAATGAAACATTTACACATATTAACAAAAATCGTAAATATGTTTTTATTTAGTTTTGAAAGCCCAAATTTAAATATAAAAAAAACGATTATTAAAACAATACATTTATAAAATATATATCATTTATATTTATCAACCATACTATAAACAACGTTCCTTTCTCGAGCATTCCATAATGCAGAGATCACCGTTCCTAATTTGGCGTCTTCAGCTTTATTTTGTGTCCAGTCTAGCAAAATTTGGTAAACCACCTGTTGATAAGAACTTTAAAATATTGTTAAATAGCAATACAACATACCTCGTTAATGGCATAATTTCTATTTTTTTCTTCGTATTGAAAAATTAAATCATCTGAGTAACCTAAATTACGACATGCAAATTTCCAATGTCTACCAATATTTTGTGATATTAAAGACATCATCTCTTCTGTTACAAGTAGGTCCTTTTGTGTTAACTGTAAAACATTATCGGGCATTACCAGCGGTTCTATTTTAAGTTTTTCTTCCTCTGTTGTATAATATATTTTCTTCGTCTGTCCTATATGAACACCATTTGATTGAATTATATTATACACAACCACTGAAAAATTAATGCTTAATAAACAATTAATATGTTTAATAAAAATACTTTTGTTTTGTTTTCCTTTGTTGTTTTTTGTATTCGGTTTAACAGTTGCACACTGTTTCTGACTATCACTTAATTTTGTTATTTCTTTGTTATCATCATTCCGTGATGCACTTGGTATTGCATCCAATACCAATTTTCTATCTGAATCCATTATACAAAATATACAGTCGCAAACAATTAACTATACATATTACAAGCACTACGGCTAAGGAAGATTTGTATTTCGCAAACACTTTTTCTTTATTTTTGAAAACGTAAACATCAAAAACCCACCTTAGTCATAAAGATATAACAGAGTGTGCAATGTGGCACAACTAATGAGCATTAAATGCTGATACCAATGTTTACGATACGGTAAATGATCCAGGTCGATCTATTTTAAGAGATGAATAACATACAGTACCTAATGTGAAAAAGAGATATCTAACAATTATGATTGTTTGTCCCCAAGGTTATGACTTATGAATGCATAAGTTTTTGGGTAGACGAGGAAAAACAGTTTTCTCTGTTTATCCTTCACACACCACACTATAAAAAAAAAAACTCTACGCGCATGCGATATAGTAAGATTTAAGTGGGTATTTTAGATAAGTCTCATTTAGCTCAGTGGCATAACACAATTATTTTGTACAAGGATGTGATGGTACACCCTTTAAAAATACATGAAAATTAAAATGTGGATAGTAAGATAACCAAATAGGATTATTAAGGAACTACTGTAGGATATGTGTTAGCATGTAAACAACTGCTGTATAACTACAGACGAAACGCATCACAAACATAAATGTCTTACTGATACTACGATGCTTAACATCAGTGACGGCTCGTGGAAATTATGGGGGCTCTCACAATTAATCTATAAGCATGTACCTAAATGGTAAGGATAGAGCTGCTATAGTGCATTTCACGAGACCTCTGCAATATGGCCGCCATTTAAATTTGTCACCAAATAAAGCGCGGGAGCACTTATTGGCGTAGTACCTTTTGTCATATAAAAAAAAGTGAAAAACTTATTTGAATAAATTTATTATTAATCAATTCGCCATCACCACGCTCACCTAGTATTATTATTATATACTATTTTAACTATTTTAATACAAATTAAAAAAAATGAACAAGTAAGGTAAACGTACGGAAGATCGTCGTATTAAGGCGGAAAACGCACATTAGTCATCCTCATTCATAAGCTGTCAACTATGAAAACATGAGAGTTGGTTCAGTTCATAGGGCAAGGTTTCTTCTTTTAAATGTTGTAAGTTACACTTTTTTCTTTTACAAGATAACCAAGATATTAAATGAAATATACTTGCTTGATTTTGTCCGTAAGTTCGTCATATAAATTGGGCGTGTTTTTAACTTCGTCTCATTTGGTTCCTAAGTGCGTCGTACTTGTTACTATGGACATTTGACTTGATTTTTTCGTGATAACGCATTACTGAAATCAATTTTCTTGGTGTAGTCTCATAAATATCAACTGACCTATCCAGAGTTCAACATGTTTCCACTAATTCACTAAAAATAATGGAATTGAGCCTCTTTTAATATGTAGGTAAGTAGTTGAGTGAATTTTAGGTTTTATTAGACAAACTAGGAAACTAAAAATCAGATCCCATCAATACTTCTCTGGAGTTACCGGAGTGCAAATATTAGGTATAGAAAGTAAAATTAAGAACTACATAAATTTCCATAGTAGTTGGTCACCATGGAAACAGTGCTGTCTTGAGCGCTGCAAAGTTTACGACAATGGTACAGAAAGGAGGAAAAATCACACTCGTAATTCAGCAACAAACTATATTTCAGAACCCAACTATTCCGTTTTAATAAAAAATGTAAATGGTGTGTAAGTAAACAGTAAATAAAATACATGTATTCGGTAAACCGACAACAGTAAAAACGAATGAAAACTGAATTGGTCAGATACATACATAATCACATATCAAAATCACCAATAAAAAAATCAAATAACATATCACATGTTAACCAAGAATAATTCTCTATTGTTTAACAAAACAGGTGGATCTATTTTCCTTATAATTTCGTCTTCCTCGTAAGATAAGACGTCCTCTTTATGAGGCCATCGCCACCTATTCGGTAGTTTTGAAGAGGCTCTGGTCATCGTTTTAATTTTGTATTCTTCATGATCAATCTCAAGAACTTATCCTAAAATGAAGAAATTATGTAAGATGCATTAAATGAATATATCTTGGTTATCTGGATATTCATCATCTTCATATAATACAACAACATAGTCCTACTCTGATATCTTCGTTTTGTCGAGATCTACATTACTGTCCAATTTTGGTGTCTTAGTACTTTTTTTCGTGTTTTTTCTTACAATACTTTCTTTTGGTGTTTTAAAAATTCATTGGAGGTGGCAACTGTGGGTGTTAATCGCTTTCTGATTTTACCCTGTTTATGTTCATTCTGTGCCTCAGGCCAGAAGAATGCTTTTGAAGGAGACAATGACTTTTTCTTTGAGTCGTATCAAGCACTTCGTTATTTGTACCAAAACAAGCTTCTGAATTGTGGGTATTAGTTCCATGTGGGGTAGACTTGGGAGTGGATGTTGACATTGGCTCCAGATGTAATAGACTTTCTGAAACATTACATGAGTTCCAAGTGAGGGGTCGCATTTTGACCATTTATTGATTATACTGCAAAGTGATACATTTTTAATAACTCACCTTGTTCGAAATGTTCTGCTCCTAGGTGTAAAGGGTTTCTGTTCTTGGGTCGATTCTCAGACGTTGATGGAGTTTCTTCTAGCAAATCTGAGGCGAATAGTATTCCTTCAGGACCTACATTGAAATTTATCATATCGCTTCCTGACACGTTCAGTAGTTCGCTGATAGATAGGTTAGCATCTAAAGTGGTAATGTGAACTGTGGATTCGTCAGGTACTTGGTTATTCACATTTCTCCATAATTCATAAAGGCTGCTGTGAATTGGTTCACCTGTCCACTTTTCGTCAGTGCAACTTCTGAAAGATTGCAGAAGTTCCGCATCGATATGCTTCTCGAGAATAGATGCTGCATTCACAGTTTTCGTTTCCACAATTCCATCGTTATCCTCTATAGAAACCTCATCTGTCTGCTCCTCGGGCTGTTTCAACAGTTTGTCATACGATACTGCGTTTGCATCAAAGGAAAAGCCCGCATTTTCGAAAGCCGTTCGAAAAAGGTCATCATTTACAACTTTCGCTAGGCACAAATTCAGTAACTCAGAGAAATCCTCCCGCTTCAACTTAATGCCATTGTTCTCAATCCTCCGGGTGAAACTGTTTTCTTCCATTCGGATTTAAGTAGATGAAACAAAGCTACGTCCATGGCTGCAATATATGCGTGGCGTTTAAGAGCGCGATAAGGATTATATCCTTTTCGCGGCAAAATTGTCAGGTTAATGGACAGATGAGATGAGTGCCCGTCCATAAAAAGTACAATGGGCCGAGATATCTCATTATTTTCTAAGAAGGGATAAAATACATTTGTAATGTATTCGTAGAAGGATTCACACGTCATCCAATCAGAATCTGTTCTACCTAATCCCCAATCCTTTGGCATTTTGTAATAATAGCCTGTGGGATTCTTTGATAAGGGACAGTGTTAAAGGAGGCATCAAAATCCGCTGCAGATGCTCCGATAAGAACTGTAAGGCATTCTTTTCATCATTTAGACATTTGCTGTACACCGCTGATGAACCTTACGAACCAAAACGGATTTTTCCTTGGGAGCGAGATAGAACGCTCTCATCACAATTAAAATTCTTGTGGGATCTTCCAAAATATTTTGTAATTCTGGATGATCTTGAAAATATTTTTCCACCCGGCTAAACCAGCTTTGTATACTGCCTCTGGTGATTTTTGCTCTACCTGCAATGTTTCAGATGCTTAATAATAATAATACAAATCTTCAATATAGGTAGTTAAAAGACACCTGTAG
The DNA here is from genome assembly GCA_036346205.1 of Vesta saturnalis. Taxonomy (NCBI): domain Eukaryota; kingdom Metazoa; phylum Arthropoda; class Insecta; order Coleoptera; family Lampyridae; genus Vesta; species Vesta saturnalis. The sequence goes on from JARFJB010000865.1 coordinate 1,775,077, forward strand.
TGAGGTTCTGAGAGACTCGTTCTGCAATCTGTGGATGTCGTCTAAGAAATGCCTCATACCAGTGCCTTCCAGATACCCCATTCTTAAACACAGTTTCTCTGTTGGTGGTTGTTACAAATTTGGAGATACTGTGTATCAATTGGTATTTCGATAGAGGAAAACCCATTGTACCTAACTGCAATATCCATTGTACTATACGATCTTCTTCCTTTGCAGATAGAACTGTGGGTGCTCCCATTGGTTTAGAATGGCGATTTTTTGTTTTATCTTCAAGGGTAGTTCGTGGGATACCATACAGTTTCGCAGCTCTATACATAGACACTCCGTTTTTAATTTCGGTTAAAGCCTATTCTAGGGTTTCTTTCGAATATTTTATTTTCTTATCAGGCAACTGAGACGCCATAGTTTTTTCTAGAATTGGTAAAACAGGAAAATGATTAATGTTTTCTGAAAGTACTGAGATTAAGGGTTTACTCCACTTACTTCAGTTTTCAAATTTGGGCTGGTGTAAGTTGAATGTAATTAGTGCCGAAATTGTAATACTGAAATTGGGATGTACTTGTTCTTAATCCCCAAGACGATTTCTAATCACCTCACGTTATAGATAATATGTTCATGGCAGTTGATGAAGGTTACTTTCAAGTAAAATTGTATCGTGCAAACCCGATCCCTAATTAAGACCAAATTCGGTTGCAGTGCCTGTATATGCAGAATGTACCAAAGTTCGTCGTAGTGGATAATTTGTGTTTACCGCGATTTTCAATTGAAAACTTAACATATTTTGTACGACGAACTTTGATCGGAACAAAATATCAACCTTTCCAAATCTACTGTCACTATTTGCATATAAAATAATCTAAAGTAGTGATTTACACAATCATTTTTACAAAACCATTATTTGTACGTTAATTTGTTCTAAGACGAAGTATGGGACAATAGCAATTTTATGTGTCCATAAGCTCGTCTCACTATAAAAATAAAAAATAAAAATGAATAGCAACTTATTGTGTATACTAGCGTATTGAAAGAGGTTTTACACTTACCTTTAGTAATTGCTTCCCCCGAAATCACGCACACGAATCGCGATGCGAGCTTAAGCAGCGACCGCGCAACGCTAGCTCTAGGACAATACTGGTGGCCATATGTAAGCCGCGCGCTCAGGCGCATCTTTGAGTTGTGGTAAACAGGTAATCGGAAGACAGAAGATGATTATAACTGGTAGAATTTATAGTGCGATCACAGAATTATTCTTCAACGCAAACCGATTCGTTGTAAGTGTTTGAGTTTCCTTATTTTCTCAAGTTTTCTAAAAATGAGACGAACTTCCGTACTAGGACGAACTTCGGTACTTATACCTTATGTAGTAAATAAATAAATAACTAAAAGTTAAAACATTTTATTTATTCTTGAACTGATTTACTATTCTAAATCTGAATAGTGTACTTACCTCAGCTATATTTATTTTTCCAAAGTCTACAGCTACATTTTGATGTTTCTTACTTGAAAAGAAGTTATATGCATTTACAATTGTTGCTTGTGCTTCTGTAGACTTTTTTACGTATATATATGATCTACGCTGTAATAATAACAGTTAAAATATGACAATTAAGAAAATATTGTATAATCTTACCGAAGTTGCACTATAACAGTACAAATTTTCAATTTCTTCCATTTTAGTATAAAAACTACACAATCACTACAACCGTTACAAATTATTGTTTATAGTATAATGGCTAAATAGAAAATTGATTCCACATTTGTAAGCAAAGCAAGTGGTCATTAATGATTTCTAATTCGCATTATGCTAATGGTGTAATTTGCAGTTTCAACATTAATTACGAATTAGTAATGGTAAATTTTCAGAAATTCTTAACAATAATGATATTTGTTTGGAACATTCTTTTATTTTAACGATGTTTACTTCTTACAATAATTAATTTAATTGAAAAATTTTCAATTTTACTAACCTAAGTTACCTCTCCGCGTGATACGCTACTGAGTTGGCAAATAATATTTTAAGACGTTTGAAGGTCGTATTTGTTACTATATTTGTCTTTTGCTATTATAATGTTGTAGGAAAGGATGGAAAATGCGGTTCAGAGTAGCCAACTGAAATATCCCTTTCATTACAATGTTACACTTATAGCATTTTAGTTATTTTATAATTGGATGTTGTTCATAGTGGAATGGCAGCCATATTATAGAGGTCTAATTATTCGTGAAATGCACTTAACTCGTAGAGTATTCTCAATATATTAACGTGGTTGGTATTCCCCAATTTGTTTACTAGACTCTTTGTATATAATTTTGTTCAACCGCTCTTCTTGACGTGCAACAATCAACAAAATTACCTGTTAGTTTTCCTGTTTCTGTCAAACGTCTATGAACGCTTACAAAGATGTTTGCACAATATAATTGACGGTCAGGAAATGCATCCTCATAAAGACACCTTGCTTCCTACGAATTTTCATTCTCTTTTCAATACATACAATGAATGTGCGCCAATTCCTCAATCGAATAATTCATTCAATTTTTGAACATTTTTTTTCTTTGTTTTCAAATTTGAAGGTTGATCCAACTTTTGTTTTTGTTACTACATGTGATTTTAAGTTTAATTATAAAATTGTGTTACATATTGTCCTTGATTGCAAATTCAAAATTTAAGTTAACTTTTACCCTTGTTTGATCTTAATTGTAATTAATTAAACCTGAAAGTAAACAATTAATGTCGGGAGAGCTAACAGGGCCATTATCGTTATTTATTGTTACCCTTCAATTGAATCAAAAAGAAACTTAGAGGATGGAAACGTTTAAGCTGTCACGGTTGGCGACAATAATAAAACAGATTTGATAAATGAATATTAAATTAAATCATAAAGAAATAACTATAACTCGGAAAGCTAATTTAAAAATAATTGAAGCATTTTGTCGCAAATAAATAACAGCAAGTCCGGTGAGCGGCGGGGAGCCAGGAATCGCGTAGGGAGCAATCTGGTTGAAACGTGATTGAAAAATGTATATGTACATTTAGATATTCATACAGTAAGTATACGCTATATTATATCTTTCTTGAGTCTGTCTATATTTCTACTTCTTACTTCTTTACATGTCGAAGCAGTTGACAAATAATTGTCCGGTAGTAGGACGATACCGTTAGTAGGGAATGCTACATCATTTGGGGCACGATTTGGTCAGTAACCGGTCTGCTCACTATGGTATTACTTAAGAGAACAATTCATTCGTTTCCGATCGACCTGGCTATAAGGGGCGGTCAAGGTCGAGACAGACAGGCCCCGTTGCTGACGACTGTGCAAGGAATGAATGGCGAGTCGGTACGTGGAATGTTAGAGGTATGTATGTATGCACGAAAAACACATTGATATTATGTGTGCATCGGAGACAAAGTGCATAGGAATTGATGCTGTGAGATGGAGGATGGCAGCCTAGCACTATGGTCAGGAGTTGAGACTGAAGTGCATGGCGCAAAAGGAGTTGGGGTGATCGTAAGTGAAAGAGCGAAAAGATGTGTTAAACAGTACGAATTGGTATCTCCCCGGGTAACATGGGTTAGAATGAAAGTGGAATTTCGAAGAATTTTTCTTATTGCATGATATGCACCGGTGAATGGAAAAAAGGACCAACAGCGTGAGAACTTCTGGAATGAAGTAGAGAACGTGTTGAACGTATGTAAGTCAAACGAAAGAATGGTGATAGTGGGGGATATGAACGGATGGGTGGGTGTACAGAGATAACATACTGAACGCGTTCTAGCAAAATTTGGAAACCAAAGAGTCAATGAGAATGGTGAACGCCTGGTGAACATCTGTGTGGAGAGAAGCCTGTTTGTATCTAATACATGGTTTAAACATAAAAATGTACATATGTATACATGGCAAAGAGGTGAATCTAAAAGTATGATAGACTTGATAGCGTATGATGAACGGCTGAGAAACCTGGTGAAAGACACAAAGTAATGCGCTGATCGGAGGTGGATCGGACCACTTTTGGTTATATCGAGTGTATTTAGGGCAAAGTGGAGCTAGAGAGGAAAGAAACGTGCGAACATCTATAATTAGGTAGACAGGTAGACACCTTGGCCGCCATCTTGGATTTTGACGTCACAAGCCCGCCCACGTGGAGACCGGTTTTTCCACTTATTTTTACCCGCTTACGTGGGGACCGGATTTTCAACCCTTATTTTTACACTCACGTGTGTAGACCGGATTTTCCACCTTATTTTTACACGCTTACGTGTAGGACGCATTTTTCATCCCTATTTTGCACATCCACGTGTGAGACCGCATTTTCAACCCTAATTTCTGCACATCCTCGTGTGAGACCGGATTTTTCATCCCTATTTTTATCCCTAATTATTTTATACGCTGAGTGAGACAGGATTTTCCACCCTTATTTTTACACATCCACGCGTGATACCGTGTTTTCAACCCTAATTATTTTTACTCGCTTACGTAGGACATCTATTTTCACCCTATTTTTGCACATCCACGTGTGAGACCGTGTTTTCAACCCTAATTATTTTTACCCGCTTACATGAAGGACCGTATTACCCTTATCTTTATTATTTCTTTTGGGAGTCTTATGGCTGTATTAAGGACCTTTTGACAGCTAGGGCTTTTGCTAACGTGAGGACAGGGGTGAGCTGGTCTTGGTTTAGAACTGTATTTAGGGTGGGGCTGTATGTAGAGCTAGGGCTGGAACTTAGGGCTGGTCATGGTTTAGAACTGTATTTAGTGGGGGCTGATGTTGAGCTAGGGCTGGAACTTAGGGCTGGTCATGGTTTAGAACTGAATTTAGGACTGGATCTTAGTTGGTCTAAGGATAAGTCTTAGATTCTTGGTGGTGGTGTAGGTCTTAGGGTTATTTCTGATGGTATTAAGGTCCTTTAGTTGTAACCCTGGATGTTGCAACGCTACAATGTTAGAAATTGTATAAAGATTATTATTGGAGAAAACGTTTCTAATAATGATGTAAAATAGCAGTTGTATTAGGATTAATCATACTTGGGGAAATTTGAATGACAGTAAAATTTAATTATAGAACACTTATTTTTATTGTAAATTGCGTACTTATCCTCAGTGAACTATAAAAAAAATTACTGGCATTCCTAATGAAACAAAACATTTTTATTAAGTTAATCACATTAACAGTTTGTGTTTTCTAAAACGCATATTAAAAACATAGTTTACCTGCATTGAAATAATATCTATCCGTCCGCTAAGAATGTTGTACGCCTTAATATTTTTTAAAGAAACTTAATGCTTAGATGTTAACTGTAATTAAAATCTGTAAATAAATAAAAGGGTTAACACCACACTTACCAGCTCTGTAACGTTTTAAGGCACTGAGTGATAGTCACTGCTTTTGTGTTATTTGTCAACTAAACTTTCTAGATTGTGTAAAACCACCTATAATTAGAATGTAAAATATACAAACAACCTCATTGTCTTTATTACACTTACAGCAACATGCATTTACCTTTCTCTTAAAATAAATCGGTTTGAAAAAATATTCGTATACGGACACACAAATTGTTTTTATAAAACCATATTAAGAATTTGGAATGTTTAAAATATGTAGTAAGAAATTATTGCTCACGTTTACTAATTACCGTGTAATTATATACATTTAATTTAATAGTCTAAAACCAAAATAAATGATTAATATAATTTCTAAAAAATATTATTAGAGTTGATACGTTTTATTTCAAGTAATTGATTTTCATATATATAAATGTGTAAGTGGACCTGTATTATTGATACTTACATAAAATCAACTTATACACGAATTAATAACGACCTCCACTAACTAGATTATAACACAATCGCTATGTAGCGTATTTTTATTTACACTGTTTCATAAACTATTAATGCTCCATTTTAATAGGGTGATCAACTATCTGAAAAGGTTTACTGTTAAAGTATACGATGAAGATCGTTATGAAGCAAACCTGATTATTCTTATATACGAATGATATTTCAAAAGTACTAGTATAATTAACATGAAGGTTTATAAATCTACATCCAGACAAGGAAACAGTTTTAAACATAAAGAATTTATCTGTAAGAGCATACTATTACATAAGACGTTTTAAAAACGTGGTTATTCCACTTGAGTGGCGTGGTAGAGTGACGTAATCTATTTTATTTTGAAATTTCATAGAGAGCATCACCATCATCGAAATTTTGAGATACTACCATCTCATCGTCTTCACCTTGAACGATTATATTGTAACCTATAAAGCAAACTAATAACCTAATAGTTTATCAGACATTATTACATGGACAGAATCTTCAATACTGTGATACGTGAGCAGTAAACACAAGTAGTTAGTTTCACTAATACTACATGCAAGCCTGATCTTATCATAAATAAATACATCTGTCAAAAAAGCTGAAAACATAACTCCACGGCCAGATAGCAAGCAACGCTTCCAATTATAGCTCTAGTCAACACAATAGGGCCTACAACTACCAATCGACTACACTGCTTTAGCACGAGGATCAAACGAAAAACGCACGCACGCACGCACGCTCACGTACGCACGACGCTCGTACGTCACGCGCACGCCCGCACGCTCGCACGTAACGCTCGCACGTACGCACGCTCGCACGTACGCAGCGTTCACGCCACGACGTAACGTTCGTACGCCACGCTCGCACGTACGCACGAACGTACACACGCTCGCACGCAGAGCTCACACGTACGACGTTCGTACTTGCACATGTCACGCACGCACGTAGCACCGCTACACACACACACACACACTAACACACACACACACACACTACACACACACAAAATAAATATGATAGCGATAAACAAGCAATACGATCATATTATTTAATGAGCACCGCTTAAACAGGTTTATTAACAAAACTTCGAAGGAACAACGTGAATATCCTCATTATTATCATCATGATTATTGAGATTAGCTTCCTACCTCATCGTTCTTCTTTCTCATGTGAATCATCATCCTGGATGTGAGATACATCCAGCTCAACCACGTCATCGCTTTCATCATTATCTTGAACGGTTATGTTGTAATAGTTTATTAACAAGTCAGTAAAATCTCTAATGTCCGCTGATGTTGGCTCATAAACAGGAGAATACATTATAGTAATGCTCACTCGATGACAGTTACACTTTAAAGAGCGAAACACACGAGAACGAGAACGCAGCCATTTGAACGCAGTCTTGTTTAGAATCACATGCACTGTTTAATAAGTTTAAGGTAACAGTTTATATTCTTATTCAAGTTTCATTATAAACGTTTGTCGAGGTATTTTATCCTGAAGCCAGAACGCGCGTCTTAGGAGAAAATACCGACCATAAAAGAAGCGTTTAGATTTATAAACATATCCCAGGGACTATGTTAGAGTGTGATTAGTCAATACTCAGACATCCCGAAGATGTCCGATTCTACCCGAACGTTGACGAGCACCTGCGCACAAGACCAAAGTCTAGCTGCGTTCTGGCTTCTTAGGATAAAATACCTCGACCATAAAAGAGGCGTTTAGATTTATAAACATGTCCCCAGGGCATGTTAGAGTGTGGTTAGGTCAATACTCAGACATCCCCGAAGATGTCCGATTCTACCCGTAACGTTGACGAGCACACTTGCGCACAAAACCAAAGGCTAGCTGCGTTCTGGCTCTTAGGAGAAAATACCTCGACCATAAAAGAGGCCTTTAGATTTATAAACATGCCCCCAGGGGCTATGTTAGAGTGTGGTTAGGTCAATACTTCAGACATCCCCGAAGATGTCCGATTCTACCCTAACATTGACGAGTACGCTTGCGCACAAGACCCAAAGCTAGCTGCGTTCTCGTTTCTCGTGTGTTTCGCTCTTTAAAGTGTAACTGTCATCGAGTGAGCATTACTATAATGTATTCTCCTGTTTATGAGCCAACATCAGCGGACATTAGAGATTTTACTGACTTGTTAATAAACTATTACAACATAACCGTTCAAGATAATGATGAAAGCGATGACGTGGTTGAGCTGGATGTATCTCACATCCAGATGATGATTCACAGAAGAGAAAGAAGAGCGATGAGGTAGGGGGGAAGGGCAAATCTCCAAATCATGATGATGATAATGAGGACGACTCACGGTTCAAGAAGAAGAAGAAAACCGATAAAGCATGTTATTAAATAATAATGATGTATTGTTGTTTATAATAATAATAATAATATATTTTCAAAACGTTAAGCTTTCCTTCGGTTTTGTTAATAAACCTGTTTTTTTCCTAGCGGTGCTCCACCGTCTTGATTCATGTTTGCAAGTTTACAAGTTTTTCGCTTTAGCGTGTTTTCGCTCTGTGTGTGTGTGTGTGTGTGTGTGTGTGTGTGTGTGTGTGTGTGTGGTGTGTGTGTGTGTGTGTGTGTGTGTGTGTGTGTGTGTGTGTGTGTGCGCGCGCATACGTGCGTGCGTACGAGCGTACGTACGGGCGTGCGAACGCTCGTACGTGTGAGCTTGCGTACGTGCGAGCGTGTGTACGTTCGTGCGTACGTGCGAGCGTGCGGGCGTAGTATGTTCGCACGTGCGTGCGTACGTAGAGCTTGCGTACGTCGAGCGTGCGTACGTTCGTGCGTACGTGCGAGCGTGCGTGCGAGCGTACGTACGAGCTAGAGCGTACGTGCGAGCTGTGTGTGTGTGTGTGTGTGTGTGTGTGTGTGTGTGTGTGTGTGTGTGTATATGTGTGTGTGTGTGTGTGTGTGTGTGTGTGTATGTGTGTGTGTGTGTGGCGCGCATACGTGCGTGCGAGCGTACGTAGGCGTGCGAACGCTCGTACGTGAGCTTGCGTACGTGCGAGCGTGTGTACGTTCGTGCGTACGTGCGAGCGTGCGGGCGTACGTACGAGCGTTCGCACGTGCGTGCGTACGTGAGAGCTTGCGTACGTGCGAGCGTGCGTACGTTCGTGCGTACGTGCGAGCGTGCGGGCGTGCGAGCGTACGTACGAGCGTACGTGAGAGCGTACGTGCGAGCTTGTGTGTGTGCGTGCGTGCGTGCGTGCGTGTTTTTTCGTTTGATCCTCGTGCTAAAGCAGTGTTAGTCGATTGTATGTAGTTGTAGGCCCTATTGTGTTGACTAAGAGCTATAATTGGAAGCGTTGCTTGCTATATCTGGCCGTGGAGTTATGTTTAATCAGCTTTTTTTTTTGACAGATGTATTTATTTATGATAAGATCAGGCTTGCATGTAAAGTAATATAGAGGTGAAACTAACTAGCTAATGTGTTTTTCTGCTACACGTATCACAGTATTGAAGATTCTGTTTATGTATTAGAAAAACGTATTACAGCTTCGAAACAGAGTGCAGATAAAAATTGAAGAAAGTGAATACGGTACAACTTCGGCGAGCAGACTTAAAGGTTTTAAGTGTACAGCATTCCCAGAGCAGCGTTGAAACCATTTAATTTAGAGCTAACCTCGTGTCCATGTAATAATGTCTGATAAACTATTAGGGTTATTAGTTTGCTTTATAGGTTACAATATAATCGTTCAAGGTGAAGACGATGAGATGGTAGTATCTCAAAATTTCGATGATGGTGATGCTCTATGAAATTTCAAAATAAAATAGATTACGTCACTCTACCACGCCACTCAATGTGAATAACCACGTTTTTGTAAAACGTCTTATGTAATAGTATTGTCTGCCCTTACAGATAAATTCTTTGTGTTTAAAACTGTTTCCTTGTCTGGATGTAGATTTATAAACCTTCATGTTAATTATACTAGTACTTTTGAAATATCATTCGTATATAAGAATAATACAAGGTTTGCTTCAAACGATCTTCATCGTATACTTTAACAGTAAACCTTTTCAGATAGTTGATCACCCTATTAAAATGGAGCATTAATAGTTTATGGAAGTACGAGTGTAAATAAAAAAATACGCTACATAGCGATTGTGTTATAATCTAGTTAGTGGAGGTCGTTATTAATTCGTGTATAAGTTGATTTTATGTAAGTAGAAGTAACAATAATACAGGTCCACTTACACATTTTATATATATTGAAAATCAATTACTTGAAATAAAACGGCGTATCAACTCTAATAATATTTTTTTAGAAATTATATTAATCATTTATTTTGGTTTTTAGACTATTAAATTAAATAGAATTATATAATTACACGGTAATTAGTAAACGTGAGCAATATTCTTACTACATATTTTAAACATTCCAAATTTTAATATGGTTTTATAAAACAATTTGTGTGTCCGTATACGAATATTTTTTTCAAACCGATTTATTTTAAGAGAAAGGTAAATGCATGTTGCTGTAAGTGTAATAAAGACAATGAGGTTGTTTGTATATTTTACATTCTAATTATAGGTGGTTTTCACACAATCTAGAAAGTTTAGTTGACAAATAACACAAAGCAGTGACTATCACTCAGTGCCTTAAAACGTTACAGAGCTGGTAAGTGGTGTTAACCCTTTTATTTATTTACAGATTTTTTAATTACAGTTAACATCTAAGCATTAAGTTTCTTTAAAAAATATTAAGGCGTACAACATTCTTAGCGGACGGATAGATATTATTTCAATGCAGGTAAACTATGTTTTTAATATGCGTTTTAGAAAACACAAACTGTTAGTGTGATTAACTTAATAAAAATGTTTTGTTTCATTAGGAATGCCAGTAATTTTTTTATAGTTCACTGAGGATAAGTACGCAATTTACAATAAAAAATAAGTGTTCTATAATTAAATTTTACTGTCATTCAAATTTCCCCAAGTATGATTAATCCTAATACAACTGCTATTTTACATCATTATTAGAAACGTTTTCTCCAATAATAATCTTTATACAATTTCTAACATTGTACGTGTGCAACATCCAGGGTTACAACCAAAAGGACCTTAATACCATCAGAAATAACCTAAGACCTAGCACCACCATGACCAAACTCTAAGACTTATCCAGACCAACCCTAAGATCCAGTCCTAAATTCAGTTCTAAACCATGACCAGCCCTAAGTTCCAGCCCTAGCTCTACATACAGCCACCTAAATAGTTCTAAACCATGACCAGCCCTAAGTTCCAGCCCTAGCTCTACATACAGCCCCACCTAAATACAGTTCTAAACCAAGACCAGCTCCCACCCCTGTCCTCGCGTTAGCAAAAGCCCTAGCTGTCAAAAGGTCCTTAATACAGCCATAAGACTCCAAAAGAAATAATAAAGATAAGGGTAATACGGTCCTTCATGTAAGCGGTAAAATAATTAGGGTTGAAAACACGGTCTCACACGTGGATGTGCAAAATAGGGGTGAAAATAGATGTCCTACACGTAAGCGAGTAAAAATAATTAGGGTTGAAAACACGGTATCACGCGTGGATGTAAAAATAAGGGTGGAAAATCCTGTCTCACTCGTACGCGTATAAAATAATTAGGATAAAAATAGGGATGAAAAATCCGGTCTCACACGAGGATGTGCAGAAATTAGGGTTGAAAATGCGGTCTCACACGTGGATGTGCAAAAATAGGGATGAAAAAATGCGTCCTACACGTAAGCGTGTAAAAATAAGGGTGGAAAATCCGGTCTCACACGTGAGTGTGTAAAAAATAAGGGTTGAAAATCCGGTCCCCCACGTAAGCGGGTAAAAATAAGGGTGGAAAAACCGGTCTCCCACGTGGGCGGGCTTGTGACGTCAAAATCCAAGATGGCGGCCAAGGTGTCCCCTTACTACTGTAGACAAACTAGTGGATAATGGTGCAAGAATGAAATACGCAGATGCTGTGAGTAAAGATTGAATGTGAATGAAACAGTGTGGAACGAACATATAAAAGACACTGACGTCGAAAGTGCATGGATAAGCTTGAAAAACTGTGTTGTCAATTGTGCCGTGCGGAAGAGCGACTGTAGGTAGACAGAAAAAATATGCTTGGTGGAATGAGTCAGTAAAAAAGGCAGTATGTAAGAAAAAAGATGTGTACATGGCAATAATTTCTGCAAAAAATGAGACTGAGAAAAGCGACTGTTTGAGGTGTACAGATTAAGAAACAAAAAAGCGAATGAGGTGGTGAGAATAAGTAAAGAGGAAGTGATGGCTGTGGAAGAAGAGAAAATGCAGAATGGTTTTGAGGGAAACAACAAACCCTTCTGGAAATGAGTCGAAAATACAAAACGTGGCCAAAACAGAACGCTGCAAGAGTGATGAATATGAGCAACGAAATAGTATGGGACGATTGTGAAGTGAGGAAATGCTGGTAAGAATATTTCGGAAAGCTGTACAGTAGGGAGGAAAGTAAGACTGAAGGGTTAAATAAGGAGAATGCGGAAGGAATGATGAATGAAACTGAGAAGGATATTGGGATAGTTGAGGTAGAGAAAATGGTAGTAAGGTTAAAAAACGGCAAGGGAGCAGGCGCAGATAAAATCACTGGTGAAATGCTAAAGTATGGGGGTGCAGAGCTTATACCAAGATTATGTGAATTATTCAATGTATGTCTTATGTGTGGAAAAGTCCCGAGGGATTGGAAGAGCGCGATCATTGTACCACTGTACAAGGGTGATTGTAAGAAGTACAGAGGAATACATTTGCTCTGCGTACCTGGTAAAGTATTTGGGAGAATACTGATTGATAGAGGACGAGAAACTACACAAACTAAGATTTGGGATGTTCAGGGTGCCTTCATGCCAGGGAGAAAATGTATTGATCAGATGGTTGCTTTCCAGCAGGTGATCGAAAAGTGTTTAAGGGTAAAAAGGAAGCTGTACTGTGCGTTTGTAGATCTGGAGAAAGCATACGTCAGAGTGAATAGGGAGAAGCTGTGGGAAATATTAAATGAATATGGCGTAAATAAAGGTCTAATAAATGGAATAAGGGCAGTATACAACGGTAGTCGTGCATGCGTGAGGGTGAGAGAAGGTGTGAGTGAATACTTTAATATTGAGCAAGGAGTGCGACAAGGATGCGTGATGTCACCCTGGTTGTTCAATGTGTACATGAATAAATGTGTGCATGTACCGATACAAATGGTGTAATGGTTGGTGACGTAAATGTACAACTTCTGGTGTATGCAGATGACACAGTCTTATTAAATGACAGTGTGGATGAGCTACAAACCTCTCTGAAGAAGTTTCATACAGTCTGTGAGAGCATGCACCTAAAGGTAAACGTGAACAAAACTAAGATTGTGGTGTTCAATCGGAAAGGTGGAAAGGAGAGTAGCGTATTTACTCTAATCCCCAGTCTAACCCCCACCACTATGACGTCAGGGACTCAAGTGAACCCCTTCTACTTATATGGTATTACCGCTGTATATTTACACGAATTTTCGCGCTACAACAGGATCGACTATCTGGTTTAGATCATGAAATCAGTGACTTTGGGTCGTGTGCAACAAGAACGCCAATTTTACATCCCAAACACTGTTTTGTAAACTATCACTCAAACTAATAACGCTTCGATCTCTTTTGTAAAAATGAAGCTATGTTGCAAATCTTAATATTTTTATTGATAGTAGCATATGAGCTTACAGTCTTTTTAAAAAAACATCCTGTGTTATCAATTAGAGTCAGTTAAATATTAATTATATATTTTGCGTCATTTAAGTAACATTTCTAAACTGGATTTCTCTAAAAAAAAACTAAATAATTTTGTCAAAAATAGTTCAAGGAGTAAATGGGTTAATGTTGAGTAAAAGTGTGCTAATGTTGGAGGCGACTAGTCTTGTACAAGTTTATTTTATTTTTGTGTATATTGAAGCGTCATTTCAGTAGACCTCCAAGGACACTGTCGATTTGTCTTGAAGTAAAAGACTCACCGAAAGGTAACCAGTTTTGTTTCTTTTTTTCTGAGGTGCTACTGTGTCGCTGTGTTTATTGCATACTATAGTTTACTACGAATTATCTATCCAAACACAGTGGCGCCTTTTGGTCTACTAGGTTTTTACTACGAATGAATTTATGTCATTTTATTACACCCAAAACGCAAAATTAAGCGTTACTTCTGCGACCGATCCCAATGAGCTAGTAGCGATTCAACCTTATATGATAGTCGAATCTAACATGTTAGATGAGCTAAATTCGTTTATATATTTATTTATACTTGTCAGAAGCTACACACAGCAATAAATGCTTGTTTTATGTGTATTATCGTTCAAACCTTAACCTTTGTCCAAACTTGGACATGTATAGAGACTGTCCATAGACTTGTATCCACATAATGTGTGTAAGCAGTCTAGAGACTTCGTCGCGTGTACACATTTGAATTCCCTGTTCTCGATTAGTTGCTAAATATGACTGATTTTCTTGGGATCGGTGCGTACATAGTTATAATTTTGGAAAATTAAAAAAAGCAGAAGTGGAGACGTTAGTGGAAGTGTGCAATTTTTTCCAGAAGGACCTCGTTTAAGTTGAAATTTACTTCCAACGCTGAAATTGTAAGATTCCATCGGTTTCCCAAACTTTATCTGTTTGACCCCAAGTGATTTCGAATAATTACTCCAGCTTTTATGCAGAACAATTGAGAAAAGAAAGCAAATGTAGAGAAACTATTCCACCGAGGTTGGCAGTGAAGCTGCGTTTTATTGCAAGTGAAGAATCGTTCACTACCTCATGTACATTTTCAGAATATCGAAGCAATGTATTTCACAGACTGTGAAGCCATTACACAATCTGTAAATGGATTTGTAAGGATGTACATAAATAATAATATTGTAAACTAATTATAGATAAATAATCATATACATTTATAAACATAAATGAAGTTCAGAAAACATGAAAAAACTAAAAAGTAATTTTACAATACCAAAACTTTTAAATGAATCAAGTAAAAAATATATATGCCTACCTACAAACTCATTCAAATAAAAACAAAAAAGTCAATCAGAATGTTTAGGATGGTATAAATATTATCAGAAGCAACATTATCAGTATAATCATAATTTTGTTGAGAGGCAGGCGAGGAAACACAACTGGTAGAACTTTCTGTACGGTTAGACTGGATACTCGTGGATAAAGAGGGCGTTGCTGTAGGCTGTTCTCTAGGAACTTGGCCAGTATACATTCTCATTTCCAAACGAAGTATAACGCTATGTATATCGAGCTGAGCCAAAGGTAATTCCAATCTTGGTCGGTTGGAGTTCCTCAGCTTGTTTGCAATAAGTTCACCAAACACTGTGTATTCATC
Source organism: Vesta saturnalis (assembly GCA_036346205.1). Lineage (NCBI taxonomy): Eukaryota > Metazoa > Arthropoda > Insecta > Coleoptera > Lampyridae > Vesta > Vesta saturnalis. Next base: position 1,790,242 of record JARFJB010000865.1, read on the forward strand.
TCTGGGTGAGGCAATTGATTTCATGCTTCCTCGACAGGAGATATATTTGTTCTCATGCGCTTATTGACTTCGGTTGCGTTTTAATCAGGGGTAGGTCGTTCCCAACTGCTTTTGGCTCCGCGTTTCTGTGGTTTTCATCCAGGGGTCCTGAAAAAGGAAATGGTTATCATTATAATCAGAATTCAGTAATCTGACATACCCTATGAGACACATACACATTGACCAGATCATACAGCTAGATAATATTACCTCTATATTAACTGAAGAAACTTGTGTTTCTTGCCAAAATCCGAAATTGATTGGAGCGCTATTGCTTAGACAGTGTCAGTGATAAACATGTTCATATAGTGGCTATAGGAAATAGTGGTAGCTTATTTTTTAATACAAAGGCACATTAGCAACTTGCTGAATGGAGTAACAGACGGTAACTACAACTTCGTGTATGCTATTGTTGGATGTTTCGGACGAATTTCGGATAATCAGGTATTCAAATACACCTCACTCTACAGAAAACTAGAACATTCCCTAAATGTGCCAGGTTGTGAAGCGTTACATGAAAGAACATGTCCAGTTCCGTATGTTTTTGCGGCAGATGATGGTGAAAATCCAGGTCACAAGCCAGGATTATCGACACCAGAAAGGACCTATAACTACAGACTGAGTAGAACCCAAAGGATAATTGAAAATGTTTTTGTCATCATGTCATCAAAATTTAAAGTATTATTGAAACCAATACCTCTGCTCCAAACGAAAGTGAGTTTATTGTTTTAGCTTGCATTTATTTGCATATTTTTTGCGCAGAGACAGTGTTTCAAGCAGTAAATACACTCCAGCTGGTGTTTTTAATTCATATGATCCAGATGGTAACTTGATTGAGGGATCATAGAAGAAATAACTGAACGAAAAAACCACTTGATGATCAATTGCCAAAATTTACTCCGAAAGTAAACATCAACCTTACATGAAATTCGGAATGAATTCAGAGATTATTTCGTTTTTCCTGAAGGAGAGGTTTCATGGCAATATAATTTTTATTAAATTTTAACCCGACTAGTTGACAAATATTAAAACAATAACACATTTACACTAAGGTAATATTACTAGATGCTGAAAAATATAAGGGGAGTTCTCCGATTGCCAGAGAACTAAACTCACCCCACACTAAAGCAAACTTCAGCATCTGTACGGCCTACCAAATATTGGCAAGGAAGGAATTCCTCTGAGACCAAATGTAATCTCGAAAAATTCTCGATTGTCATCCATCAGCACACAATATCCTAGGCATCATTACCCTCTTATCGTCTGTATGGTCAAGTATACGGAACACTACATGGAAACCATCAGAAACTTCCAACCGAACTACGAGGAAATCCTGGTAAGCTTCCGCATCGTAAGCCTATTCACAAATATGCATTAGAACAACATACTTCCAAGTAGAAGACAAATTCTACTAATAAGAGTTTGGGATAGCGATGGGTTCCTCACTATCACCCATAGTGAACAATACATACATGCAAGACTTCGAAGACCAAGCGATATCCGAATTCACGTAAAAACCAAAGATGTCGCTTAGATAAATGGTCGATACCTTCGTAGCTTGGCAACACGGCAAGTATACGCTGGATGAATTCCTAGATCATCTAAATAGCCGCGCACCCTCCATAAAATTCACAATGGAATTGGAGTGGAAACAAAACTACCATTCCTGGATGTACTTGTACACAGAAATGACAACACTTTCACGATAAGTGTATACAGGAAAACTACTCACACGAAGAGGGACCTACACTACAACTCCAATCACCACAAAAGTATGGAGTTAGGCATGGCAAGATTCTTGTACGATAGAGCTGAAACAGTATACTCGAAATAAAAGGACGTGAAGAAAGAAAAAGAAAATATCCCTAAAACACTTAAAGAAAACGGCTACCCCGATCTAACACCTAACCGAAACAGGGAAAGGGTAACCGAAGAGGAAAAACCACAGCGGTAATACTATATATACCAGGTAGAATACCTCGGACAAAATACGAAAGATATCAGCAAATACAAGATAAGCACTGCCTTCAAGAGGGCAGTCCGAACCTCGGTTACGAACGTAAGCCCCTATCCAGCGTAAGCGCTTTGTGATTTTTATTACAATCGCTTAACTTCAAGAACTTAGCGTTTTCGCTCATCGTTCAGGCATCGTGATCTTCGCCGCTTCGGAGTTAGGTCTGCCACTGCTTGCATACAAATAATACGAAGAAGCGGTCATCAGTAGAGGAGCCACAGCCTAGCCGCAAGCAGGAGCCGCCGGAATATAGCAGCAGCAGCGAAGAATTCCAGAAGCATCCAGGACACCGCCAACACAGGACCGACGTCGTATGTTACCGGTTAATAAAAAATAATTTTTAATTAATTTATTATTTGTTTTATTTTAACACTTGTTTTCCTCCTTTTCTATTTGGGTATCCGATTTCCAAGTCTTTATTCCTCGGGGTGTGAGACTGCACCTCGGCGTAGACCCGGCCTTTCTCTAAACAATTTCTAATTTTATTTATCCTATCTCACTTTAAACCTACTAACAACAACCGCGATGGTTAAACACGGTCGCCACCGTGCTACCCTAACAGTTGTGTCCCCAACCCCCGACGCCGTCCGTCCACCCACACCACCACACACCTCACACATCACACAATCCTACGCACACACACTCGTTTCACCTCCACCTTCCTCACGTACACGCTCCCATTCAAATGCCTCATCCATTTCCACTTCATCCACTCATTCCTACATTTCCACACGTTTCACTGCCTCCACAAAACCACACAAACCCGCACACACAATCCCGCACACACACACACACACACACACAAACCCGCTTTCTTACCTACACACGCTCTCTTACCTACAACCGCTCAACCACCTGTACCCACCGTGAGTCCTACACCTGTTAACCCCAATCCTAATCCTTTACCCACCCGCTCACAATCCTCGAGATATTGCGTGCGCAATATCCCAAAATCCATTACAGGTCAGAAATCCCTTTTTAATTCCCTCAAACCCCTTAACCTTTCCTGGTTGAACTTGACATTCAACCACAACCATACCTGTCTCTTAAAGACCTCCCCTCCCTTGCCGGATGGTACGCAGCTTAGGCTGCGACATTACTTCGGTGATCCCTCAGTAACCCTTTCCCAACTGTCCGGTCCCCGTCCATCCAACTCCAATTCTAGACCTTCCTCCTTTTCCTGCGTGATTCGTCACGTAGATAAGGATATCCTATTCGAAGAGATCCTGGATGCGATCTATCTTCCGCATGTGAGGAAGGCCGTTCGCATCACCTCTAAGGCGACGAGCAGCCCTACATTCCTCATCCGGGTCATTACCTCTTACCAAGCCACCATTGAATACCTCCTCGCACGCGGTGTAGTCATGTTCTGGCAATACTATCGTTGCGAACCTTCCATCATCCCGCAACCCCTCCCGAAGTACTGCTCCACCTGCAAGCAGGTGGGACATACTTCTGAGGAGTGTTCTTCCCGTACCATCCGCTACCCTAACTGTGGCGAAAGTCACAGATCCTCGTCATGCAAATCCGCCGCCAACGCAAAGTGTAACAACTGCGGGGAAGTGCATCCCACCTATTCCTTCCAGTGCTGGAAGTGACGGGAACCTCCCAGTTCCCCGTCGATGATGGCATCCCTCAATCCTATCCTGTCTTCCGAAGAGTCCGACTCGGAAGACACAGCCCACCTCAAACCTTATCCCGATACCCAATCCTTATCCAATAAGGACTTCTTGCAAGTCCTTACCCACGCCCTTACCAGTATGTTTCCTGACCCGCCAGAAAGGTTTGTTCGGACCGTAGACTCGCTATCCCAAACCTTCTTCCAACGGAGGATCAACATCTGCGTATCCGTACGCGGATGAAGGTCGCCGTAATCCGCCAACCCACTCCTTAGCTCCTTTCCAATGGCTATCATAGCAGGGACTATTAATGCCAGGGCCGTTCGTCGGAAACGCCCCTTACTTAAACACTTTCTACGTACACACAATATACAGATCCTTTCCATTACGGAAACAAAGCTCACACCCCGATTTTCACTCAATTTCAAACCGTATCACTCATTCCTAAACAATAGCCACCACGGAACCGCCCTCTTGATTAAAAACTGCTTCCCATTCACTTCTTTTCAACTTCCTGCGCATCTACACCTTTTCGAATGCGTTGCTGTGACGGTGCACTTTCCCACTCCTATAATATTTATATCATATTATAACCCGCCAGGCCACAATTCCCTATCCGATGCTCTTCTAATCTATGCCTCTAGCCTTCCCAACGCAGTAATCCTAGGTGATTTCAATGCTCGCCACACCCAATTTGGTGACACCGCAACGAATGGTAACGGTAACAGACTATCATCTGCTCTGTTGCAGTAGCCGCTCCTGCGAATCGCCAACACACAGCCAACCTACTTCGAGCACTTTAGGTGCCTCAATAATAGACCACATCATAGCCTCCGAACCCATAGCTCACTATTTCGATCGTGAGTGGTCTTTAGGCACCACAATCACATCAGATCACATTCCCCTACTGGTCAAAACTTCATTTTGTCAGCCCTCCCTTCACCCCCTCAATACACAGTCATTGAAGATTTTTCAAAAGCAGACTGGAATGTGTTCTCCGAACACATCTCCAACAACCTTCCCACACCTAATCTTCAAACGACCCAAGATCTGTAGAGAGCCATTAGAGGCCTAACTTCCGTTATTGCGGAAGCGGTCGATAACTCTGTCCCATTAAAACACATCGACATTTCTCGAAAACCGCTCCCACGGCACATTGTGAACTGGATCAAAGAGAAAAGACGAATCAATCGTCAATTCTTGCGATCCAGGGACCCGGCTCTCAAGACCGAATACAATCGCCTTAACGCCTTAATCAGGCGAGAAACCAATAAACAGTCTGAAGACTCTTGGACCAAAGCCACCTCCCAGCTTGAAATGGTAAACTCTTCTGGCAACAGTTTGATAGACTGACCAGAAGAAAAGTAAACCCCAAATCCAACCCAACCGACCTTCAGGGCAACCTAATCTCCTTCGACCAAGCAAAGGCCGATTTCTTTGGTCGCCACCTCCAATCCATTTTCCGATCCCAAGATGATCCCCAATTTGGTAACCAATTCAAGGCACTCCTTGAGAGTCGCCTTGAAGATTTCCGTACCCTTAACCTTCCTGAAACCCTACTCGATAACGAGAGTCCAGGTCCAGGTCAGTTCATATTTCAAAAAAGGTAAAAATTCTGCCCCAGGTCATGACGGCCTAAACCGTGAAATTCTCCGCCACCCACACGACCCAGCCCTCCGTTTACTTTCCACTATTTACAATAAATGCTTTACCCTATCGTACTTCCCGACGGACTGGAAATCGACCTAAACCCCACGCTGATCTTACCTCGCCCTCCTCTTACAGACCAATCTCCCTCCTGAGCTGCCTCGGAAAATGCTTTGAGCAGATTCTAGCCAGGCGACTCAGGGACCACCTAGAATACAACGACCTCCCTCCCAACAGCCAATTCGGCTTCCGTCCTAACCGAACGTGTCACGATCCCTTGTTGAAGCTGCTTAAAGAGGCCACCAGAACATTCAATCACAAGTAATGCAATTTGGCTGTGTTTCTAGACATTAAGCAAGCATTTGACAGGGTCTGGCACGCCGGTCTCCTGCAAAAGATCTGAAACCTTAACGTACCCGACCCCTTCGCCAAACTCCTACTCTCGTACCTGACCAATCGGTCAGTTCGGGTCAAAGTAGGGAAAACCTTCTCCGATCCTTTTCAACCTACAGCAGGCGTTCCGCAAGGTTCTGCCTTAGCCCCTATCCTTTACACCATCTTTGCATCCGACATTCCCGAAGTTACCCAACCCGGAGTAGTCGTTGCGCAGTTCGCGGATGACACCGCCTTCTGGGCGGTTAATCGGAACAGCAAAACGGCCTCCCGCCTCATATCCAAAACCCTACGGAACTTCTCTAACTGGGCGAACCAGTGGAGAGTCTCCGTCAATCCCACCAAAACCCAAACAATCCTTTTCCGACATCCTCATTACGCAGAGGATAAGTTCCCCAATCTTGCCTCCAGAAACGTCTCCCTCACCCTTAACCAAGAAAGGCTCACACTCCAAGATGAAATCACCTACCTAGGAATCCTCTTCACTAGAACCCTCAATTGGCTCCCCGATGTAAAAAGAACACTAAACAGGATTAGAAACCGCGCAAACCTACTAGGCGCCCTTCTGGGTAGAATCAGAGGTTGTCACAGCAAAACACTTCTACACATATATAAAACATACATCCGCCCTGTTATGTATTTCCGAGCTCCTATATACACAAACATTAACCTCAATCACCTTTTCTCAATCGCCTCCTGTGAACGCCGAATTTTTAGACAGATACACAGGTTACCCCTCTGGTACCCTAATGACCTCACCCTACACCACGTCAATAAACCCCCAATCACAAACCGTATCCAAAAACTCCACGAAAACTTCGCCTATAAAAGAATTTTCGGCAACACTATCCCAACCAAAGAAATCCTTACCACTCCCTACAACTACCGCTTTCCCAAATTCCCTCGAAAAAACCCAAATTAAAATTCAAACATCCTCCCGCAATCCTCACACAACTCCTCGACGACCTTCCCGAGGAGGTAGAAGAATCCCTCGATAATACCCCATATGCCCGCCGCATTCCCCCGTCTATTGGATGACGACCCAGCATGACAACGGCCAACGATCTAATTAATCACACTGCACACCACACCACACTAACCCACACGCACACTTAAACCCAAGCACACACTATTCAAAATTCAAATTCAAATAAATTTAAACACTTTTTTTTTCTTTTTTTATTACCAAAAATTACCACACCTCATGTTTGTACAGAATACAATAATACAAAGCAGCGCAATACCAACAACAAGGGAATGACCAGGGCTGAAGAGGAGAAGGACTCCTGAATCGTTTACAATAAGATATATATATATATATATATATATATATATATATATATATATATATATATATATAGCTAAAATAAGTAATTACTAACCATAAGCATGAGCATACTAACAAAAAAAACAAAAGCCTTCAAATTCATAATAACGCTCAGGGAATACTTATATATATATATATATATATATATATATATATATATATATATATATATATATATATATATATATAAAGGTGTTTCGTAATTATGGTGCCAAATTGATAGGAGGTAGATTACTTCATGTTAGGCGGGAAATTCTATGTAAATGTGTCTAAAAATGATTAATTAAAAAGATACGGGGTGTTTTATGATAGTTTGGAAAACAGCCTTCCAAAGGGCTTTTGCGATTTTATTGAAAATTGGTACACAAGGTATGTCCGTGCCATGTTTTTTTAACTTTTTGCTGCTTTTTTCAACCGTTCGGTAATTAAAATTATTAAATGCAGTGTCAAATAAACAACATTATTTAATCGTAATAACAAGAAACCAGAAACAACAAACTTAACAAATGTCACTGTTGAAATTGTTCAAAATGTCTTCCGTCAACACGAACACAAGCTCTGACCCTTCTGACGAAGTTAAATTGTACTTCACTCATTTTGTTTTAACTCCGCAACACACAATCTCGATTCTTTGTCTTAAAAAGTTCTCTCTGGTGATTGGCCTACTGTATACTATCTCCTTTACATTACTCCATAGAAAAAAATCTAAAGGATTCAGATCGGGGCTTCTTGGTGGCCATTCCTGTAGTGTTTCATGTCCGCGATCGATCCACTTAGCAGGAGAAGTATTATTTAAATATCTCCTGACATTTCTAGCGTAGCAGTCGGAGGAACCATCGTGCATAAGCCACATTTTTCGACCCGTTTGCAAATCGATATCTTGCAATACTTCTGGAAGTTGGTTCGACAAGAAGTTTAAATAATAAGCACCATTTAAGTTTTAAGGTAACTTAACGGGGCCCAAAATTTTAGTTCCAAAAATTCCTACCCACAGATTTATTTTAAATTTATGTTGGGAATGTCTAAGTACTGTTTCCCTGGAATTCTCTTCACTCTGTAATGCCCTTTTCTTTGAATGCAATTGACTTTGCTTTAATTTTTGTCGGAACTAGCTCAATCGGTTCTTGATTCTGAAAGAAGGGGGTGGTTCGTTTATATCGGTTTGATTACTCTATTAGGTGAGCCCACACTGAACCTTAGACTTACAATGGTTTAAACATATATTGTCCTATTTTGTTACAATACTAAATATTCACACTTAAAACTAATATATGTACAGGATGAATTAAATGAATAAGTGAATTCTACACAGTTAAACACGCCTTTTAAAATAATCGATATTTTAAAGGGGCTGGTTTATATGTGAACGAAAAATGCGTGTTTTATGTTGCCTTTATATAAAATAAAAGCTTTTTACGGTTGGATTTTATATTGAAATGTATATATTTAAGCACTAGGTAAATATGTACTGGGTTCATGTATTCTAAGTTAATTATTTACACTAGGTTATTAATTATCTTTAGTAATTCATCGAAATTATATCCCATTAGAATTTACATGTTAACTAAGCTACGGTTTACTTTTTAACAGAAGTAAACGCTTTTACAGTCTTACCTCTATTTTGTGTATATTTTAAGACGGACTAATCTTATTATGTACACGAGATTTATAACTACGGTGCTGGATCTAATCTAATTATTCTAATTGTTTGAAACGGACTAATCTTATCTACTTGATCTCTCACGATGAGTGAGCGGTTAGGACGGCGGTTATTTACATATTCTATTTAAAACGTATTATTCACATGTTTACGCGACGTTCGCGATTTCTTTTAATGAACTAGGTGACCGAATCTGATCTACCTACGGGTGTTTGATTACGGTTCCTGCACTCTAATGGTTGTATCTAGTGTAGGTGTATATGTGTTAGTCTGTGTACTATGTGTATGTGGAATATCATTTACAATAATCTGGGCTTATACCCGTTGCGCTTTGAAAATGATCTACCTGGGGTTGACAGAATTTAGGCAAGTACCTTTCTATTCAACGGAGTAAATGAACGATTACGTCGGGTGTCTAACCCGGCGTTACATCGGTCATCTGCGTATGCGTAATTTTGTCTTTTGACTCACGTGCATTCAGCCTCAGATTTCAGCAGCTCTAAGCCCCTTTATACGTAGATGATGTTCAGGTGACGGTGTCGCGTTTAATGAGATACGGCGGTGCAAGATGATAACTATGACAAGCGGTTCGGCACCCACATAGGTAGACAGGTCGGCGGCACGGAGCGGCGTACAAGTACAAGTAGTAAAGTCGTGGGCGCGTACACGAGCAAGTAGTAGTAGTCGGCGCCTACATGAGCAAGTCGGAATCCAGTATCTCGTCTCGCGGTTTCATAGAGAATCCGCTGAAGGCGGAGAAGGCTTCTGTGTAGGAGTCTTCAGGTCGGGATTGGCGGAAAGTCCGGAGGGGACTCGATGTTTTTGAAATTGACGTCGGATGGGATATAATAGCAAAAGGTTGTTCTTCTTTCAAAATCCACTTGCAGTAGTTTTTGTACTTTTAATAGGTGGTACGGATGTAGGAGTTGCTCTCTAGCTACCCTCCACACCACGGAATGAGGAATATTTTCCATAGCGCCTATTCTTCTAGTACTTAAAGTATTATCTTCTTCAAAACGCCTTAAGATCTGTTCTTCATTTTCAACAGTTCTTGTTGTACGCGGCCTACCAGCATTATTGTTAATGTTTCGAAAACTTCCTGTTTCTCTAAGGCGACGGTCAATTGAAACAGTTTTCTTGAAGGAATTCTCCTATTAGGAAATGTCTAACCATATCAATTTGGCACTATAATTTAGAAACACCCTATATATATATATATATATATATATATATAGGGTTTTGTTGTTAAAAATAAAATGTCAAAATATCTTTCATATCTGTAGTTACATACTAAATATAATAAGTAATTAAAATTTATTTTTATTAATAGTATATTATTATACAAGGGGAAAAAGTCAATTAGTGACCGCTAAAAATTACTTTTTTCCTGTGTATAATACAATATTATATGCAAGGTATAGAAAAAAATTATTCTTTATTCAAATATGAATGACATTAAGATTTGTAGTAGATTCTGAGCTTATGAAAAATTATATTTTAACCTACATTAATTCAATGGTTTATTTTTTACACCTACTCTTTATTTGAACATTCACTAGTTTAAGCATTACAAAATTAGTTTTTAATTTTTTATGTTGACAACCGTTACAGAGCTAAAAATACTTTTGAAATCAGAACCTTTATAGAACCCGAAAATTTAGGAACGTTAACCGTAGCCTTTTCTATATATTTGTTTAGAACTGGAACTGAAACCCATATTTTGGAAGTGGTGAAATTATAACTGTAACCGAAACCTTTATTTCAAAAAGGTTCTAGTCCCTGGTTAATATCAGTGGCGTTACCTATTAAGATGTAGAAATAAGGTAGCTACACAATTTTTACAGCCTTCTTTTTAAAGGTCAGTAGGTCCATGACGTAAAAAGCACCAGATGTAGCAACTTTAAAATACGCAGTAACCACCAACCAGAAATTTATCCAAAATACAAAAGGCAACATGTATAAATCATAACGTAGTATAACCTTAAAATACCAAAATATTACGTTATGTTTTGAGGAGCTACTATGCCAACATGCTGCATTGTAAATTGCAAAAATTATACGCAATATAATGGTACGAGAGACATTAAATACTTTACTTTTTGTTTGATGTTATATAATTCCTATATATATATATATATATATATATATATATATATATATATAGTATATATATATATATATATATATATATATATATATAACAGAATAGGTAATCTTGATCTTATTGTAAAATTATTATTTTCAGAACCTGAGGTTGCAGTCAATCTTATTGAAGCTTATTTATTTAAATAAATAAGCTTCAATAAGATTGACTCTTATTATTTAAATAAATAAGCTTCAATAAGATTGACTGCAACCTCAGGTTCTGAAAATAATAATTACAATACTAAGATTACCTATCTCTGGTTATATAAATAATATGGGGTATTTTGGTGACATCCAATTAAGGTACGGGCTTACTACCGTTAAGTTACTGAAACAATGGGCTAATAATAACATCAAACGTGCTAAGACATATAATAGAAAACATTTTCTCGTTAAATGCAGACAACATCAATGCTATCCGAAACATATCACTAATGGAATCTTAAATGTAAGAGTGTTTCTCCTTTTTTAAATAAATAAGCTTCAATAAGATTGACTGCAACCTCAGGTTCTGAAAATAATAATTTTATATATATATATATATATATATATATATATATATATATATATATATATATATATATATATATATATATATATATATCTATGTAACCAGTCACTTTTGTGGCAAGGTCCCTGCAAGACCAATGACCACTACTAGAGTAGGGCTCTTAACCATCTAAGCAATCGAGGGAGCTAGTTTCACTCGATTCAATCCTAAACTGTATGTACCTTATTAGTTTTGATGCTCAATATATTCATTTATGTAACCAGTCACTTTTGTGACAAGGTGCCTGCAAGACTGGAATATAGAAAAGTTGCTTTTTAGGGAGTTAAATTAATATACATTAAAGAGGAGGTTAATTGCATCTAAGCGCTAATAATGGCAAAGTCATAGAAATAAGTAAATTGTGAATTATTCAAACTTCCAACGTGCATACAGTAAAAGATTTTTGATAATTCACAATTTACATATTACTATGACTTTGCCATTATTAGCAATATTAGCACTTGGATGCAATTAACCTCCTGTTATTTAATTTATGATTATTATAATTTTGTAGTATGTACTACAAATTTGTGTGACTAATTCTGCATTTGAATACGGCGCTACATTCTGGATAAAAATTTGATTGGCTGTCTATCCTTCTCCGACCGGCCATTATGCGCGTTGCTACACCTGATCATTTACATCACGAGTAGGTCTATATTGATTAAAAATCTGATAAATGTAATAGCATTGTAATATGCTTTGAACACGAAGATAAGTTAGAAAGCAATGTTAATTTTCGGTATCAGGCTCCATAAAATTTAGAACCCGTAACAAAACAAAAACAAACGTATTAGGTACTAATCCAATCACTGCTTCCGGTATATAATATCCATTATTTATAAGAACACCGGTAATTATGAGATTCTTAATTTTCAAAAAGAGTTGATGAGCACCTCACATTTTATGAATGTAAACAAAATACAACATTAATTTTAATAACAAGCATCTATTGACAAAGAAAACAACAAATAAAATCATGAACTAGCAGACAATATGCCATTGAAATTTGAACTAGGTAATTAACAATGAAAATTTGGGCCTCTGATACGTAATTAATATGATCTTACCGTCCCGTAATCAACTCACAAAAGGAGTTCTGCATTAATTATATGGTTATGAACTAAAAATTAAAACAATACAGCAAAAATTTTAATTCAGTTTTGAACGTGAAATGTCTCTACATTTTATACAAATGACTTTACAATGGACCTTATAGCATACACCTGAATAAAATGGTTAATTACGAAATACGGAATTCACCTGATAATAAACGTAGTTAATTCTCGCACGATCCAGACCTTTAACTTAATCAATAACAATCTAATTGTGGAGCTTGGCGCAAAGATGATTATAAATATAAAACTGTCCACATGTATACGATGTTAACTTTGGAGGTAACGCAACCTAATATCCACAATAAAGTAAAATGCTAAACTTGTCATATCACTAACAGGAAAAAAAAACAAATTGCGTTTCGCCATCCGACATCTAATCTAAATATAAAGCATAAAAGATAAATTGTACATTATTATCTTATATTGCTATGTTACAAATTCAACTTCAAAAGGTCGATAGGTCACCGCCAGCTAGTATTGATTTAGCTAACGAAAATCCGCTGTGACTTAATTCAAGCAATTAAAAATCTTCTTTATTCAGTAGTAGCGAGTTTATTATTCTAAAATTTAAAAACATGTAGGATTAATATAAATAAGACAAGTAGATTTTATCGTAACTTCTTACAAAAAAGGACGAGATAATAAATAAACAGAAAACCCCTTTAGAAAAGAAAGTGATATGCGCAAGGTTAAAAATGGTTTTAGTTTGTGGATCAGACACTTGGCGCTAGTGTTTTAATATATAATTTGGCGGTAAATTTAAATTCAAACTGTTCCAAGTTTTATCTATTAACCACAGCTATTTCGATGTATTGACGTAATTAATTACATCATTTACAAACTATAAAATTGACAATTACAAAGAAATCAACTTTATAGTTTTTGAAAATGATGTACTAAAAGCAATATCTACATCGAAACAGCTGTAATTAAATAAAAAGAAATTTAAACATTATTTAGCCTAATTTGAGAATATCATTTATGAAACTGTAAAAATTATAAAAACATAAATCACTTCATATAATTTATAATCTAATTAATACATTTTGAGTAACATAGGCCTCAAGTAGTGGCGAGTTTATTAAACGTGATACTTAACTGTATCAGTTTTTAATTTCTCTGAGGTTTACAAAGAATTGTTTCACAAATGTAGTAACTATTTGGAAGTTACATGTTTGTAATGATTTAAAATGTATACATAAATCACATACAATAGCGCAAAATTACCTTACACCTTCAGGTAGAACGGGTTGTTACGATTACAAATATAACATGAGCAATAATAAATGTAATTACAAATTATTCTTAATTGTATTAAATACATAAATAAAGTTTACCTCGAGTATGATTTGAACCTGCGACATCCAGAGTAACTAGAATAGCGCTCTAATCAACTGAGCTATCAAGATACAGCCCCAATCGATGTAAATTTTATGTTTATGTATGTAAACCTGATGTAAATTCTAAATATAATGAGATTACAGTCAAATTACTTATGTTAATAGTATGTGAGCCTGCAATGCCATAAGGATTAACACATACCAAAGCAACTCGACTAAATAATAATTTAATAATAAATGTAATTTTTCTAAAAGTAACAGTGCAAATTATAGCATACTTTAAAAAGGCTATTGTAGAAAGCAATTAAGTGCAAAAAAATTTTAGCTACTTAATTCAATTAGGTAGTAAGCCTAAAATACATATTAAATTATGGGATGTAATAAAGTTACATGCTAAATACAACTTGACTACTCTTTGCCAGTAAAGAATTGACCTACATCATCATCTATTGAATCTATTGAAACAACAGTTTAATGGAAATTAAAACCAAATGCTACACTAGAATGTATATTTGTTTATTATAAGTAATCTAAATAAACGCAAAATTAGAAACACCAAAAGAGTAATTACTTTTTTTAAAAATCTTGAAAATTTTCCACTTTACCCCAGGTATGGGGCAAAATGGAAAATATCAGCGAGCAATATAATAAAAAAATACATTACAAAAATCTTATTTTTCCATGCCTAAGCTTCTCATGCTTGGTAAGGCGACCAACAATTTCCTTCATGAAGACGGCACTGTTATCAGGAACTCGGGAAACACATAAATACTATAATTTTGTCTGTATTGGCGCATAAAAGAAACTTGAACTCCTTCTTCGTCCATAGACTGAACTTCTGCCACAAATTTTTTCTTTTGTTTACCATTTGGATTTTCAAGTTCCACAAGTAGAAAATCATTTTGTTTAACGTGTTGACATGTTACTTTTTCAATACATAATTTTCCCACAGAATTAATCACTTTGTCCCCATCGTTGCCTGGCGAATCGTTGAAAATTTCATCAGAAGATGAAAAATCGTCGTAACGTTCCTCAGAAGATGATTCAGATGTTGATTGAATGTTTTCAGACTTGCTTCGTTTGTTTTTTTCTTTTTCAACATTTGGAACCATTTTTCGCTTTACAGTTTTGGCCTTTGTTTTACCAATAGAGTTAAGAGATGCCTTTAGTTCGTCTAGGTATCGAGTAGCTGTTAATACCATAGTTTTTCCACGTTTATGTGGTTTTCGTTGTTTTTGGCAAGATTTCGGAATTGGCATTATGTCGCTTGAAGAATAGTAAATATTATCAGATGACTCTTGTACAAAAGAACAACTAGGCTGTGGTGATACGTTTTTTTCTGTTTTCCAGTTTCTTGTTTTAGGAAGGAATTCTACTTTTTTGGATTTAGGTGTGATATCATTATCTCGAACAGGCAAATTGGTAGAAGACGTTAATGGTGAAGGTGTTCTGTGTTCCATTTCCTGATTTTCTGCAGGCAAAATAGTATCATTTTGATCCTGATCAGTTGTTTCTGCTGGTTTATATAACTCTTCAGGGAATATTTCAGGATTGTAAGGCCATATGCCTGTATTTTTAAATCCATTAATCGCATTTTGTGCTGTTGCAGCCCGTTGAAAAGCTCCACCGAACAGTTTACCAACCTTATGGACTGTAACAACTTGACCAGCATGGTTTCTTAGCCATTTTTTTGCCTCCTGTTCATAATATGTGCTTAGAGGGAACATAAATGAAACGTCGAGGGGTTGCAATCGGTGAGAAGAGTGCGGCGGCAAAACAAGTATGTGAACATTGTTTTGTCTTGCCATTTCCACTAACGATAAATTTTTAGCGTGGGTTGCATGTCCGTCTAAAATTAGGAGCACACTTGGTTTGGCATATTTCAAAAAATGGTTAAACCATATCGGTGCAAAAATATTGGATTGCATCCATCCGGATGGGTGATACTCCACAATGCTCTCCGGTGGAAGTCCTATTTCAAATAATGGATTTCTTCGTACTCGAGGACATATCAATAATGGTGGTATATACGATCCCAAGGCGTTGAAACAGATTTCAGCAGTCACGAGAACTCCTCTCTCACCCGATGCAAGAACCCCTACTTGTTTCTTTCCCTTTAGAGAAAAAACTTTTGATGGCTTACTAGGCACTGTAGATATGCCAGTTTCATCGCAGTTATAAATACGACTCGGTGTAAACCTATGCTTGTCCATCAATTCTCCAAGTAATTTGAAAAACTTTGACACATTGGGCTTATTGAAAGCTCTCGCTGCTGAGGTGTTTTCGGGTAAACGTAGGAAAATATTTTGATTCCGTTTTAAAAAACCATAGACCCAATCGGAGCCCGCTAGGCCTATTTCAGCATTAAAATTGTTGGGAATTCTATTTTTTTGTGCATATTCAAATGCTAATGCCCTCAGATCTCTTCTAGTCAAACCAAAGAGTTTACTTTCCATTAAAAGTATATAATTGGCCAATTCATGCTCTTGCTCTATATTAAAAATGGGCCTATATAATGACCTAAGAACTTTTTTCCGATTTAACTCGTCTGTGAAGCGTGCCAACAGGGACATTATACATACTGTAAAGAAATTCACAATGAACAAAATCACTAGGGCAAAGTGGAAAATTTTCCACTTTACCCCAGCTAATGATTTCCACTATGCCCCATGTTTACAGTAATTATAAAATTCAATGTACGAAAAGTTATTGTACTAATATTAAAGATTGTGTACGCTCACTGTTTACAAACATGTTGCATTATTTACTAAACGTTAAAAAGTCAGTTCACAATTACAAACAGTAAAATAAGTGGCTTATTTCTTACCTTGTTATATTACAGTTTGAAATTGAGGAATTTATTTCACTTTATCAACTAAACACGTGTACTAATACAGACAACTGAATACTTCGCAAGTAGCAAACTAGTGAAATTGAGCTAAGTTACAACATATAAACCTAGATGCCGCCAGTTATTCTAAAAATAAAATTTAAATTCCACTGTGCTTCCCTACATGTATATATATATATATATATATATATATATATATATATATATATATATATATATATGTGTATATATATATATATATATATATATATATATATATATATATATATATATATATATATAGATAGATAGATAGATATAACGAGTACATGCAGAGTGTATAGCCGATTTTAGTATCCATTTTAAATCAAGATCAGCAGAGATGAGTAGCAATAAGTGTACCGTCTGTAAAACATATTATAATAGCTGACATTTCCAATGATCTTCCATATTTGCTACAATACAGTTCCACGATTATTATACAGAAATAATTATATTAAAGGGTAGACAAGAATCATCTACACGTAACACTTTTATTATTATTATATAAAAAAAGAAATACATTACTAAGTACAAAAAACAAGTACTCACGCACGCACGCACGCACCCACCCACCCACACACACACATACGCACGCACCCACACACAAACACGCACACGCACAATCGCGCGCGCATTCGCACCCACCACGCGCACACACCACACACACACTCACACAATCACACACACACAATCACACACTCACACACTCACACACGCTCGCATGCACGCACGCACGCAATCACCCATCCACACACACACACACACACACACACACACACACACACACACACATGTATAGTTGATCTTGGCATCCGGTTTAAACTAAGATAAACAGAGAACAGGGGATGAGCAGCAATAAGTATACTGTCTGTAAAACATATAATAGCTCTATTTCTAATGATCTTCCATATTCAACCATTCCGATATTTTGTGCAAAATATGATCATATCGACGTTGATTAAAACCGGTTTTGTGATTTTTGTACACAATATTTGTCACTGCTATGAAATAAAGTTATAATACTCAAAATGGTATAAGGCTTTGACTAAAAAATCACGACTGGTACACAGTACTTTTAAAGAAGGGTACGGTTTTTTAGTAAGTAAGAAATGTATTGTTTAAATTTTATTTTGTGTCAATTGTGATTCCTAGACGTTTAACAGAATTGATATCATCACAGATATATTTACCGCTGATATTTATATTGTGATCACACAGATAACCCGACTTCTATTTCCAAATAACAATAGTTATTGATATAGATTGTGTTCTAGCAACCGTTGATTAATCGAATTTCAGTGTTTACACAGGAATCCGCCAAAATGGGCAAAAAAAAGTGTGCCCAAACATCGACAAGGATTTAAAAACATAGACAAGCCAATTCACACAATGCTGAAATTACACTATATAATCGTCCAGCACTAAGTAATTTTTCACTAATGTCAAATGGGTTTGAACACGTACACATCGACCTAGTTGGGCCTCTTCCGATCTCTTACCGCAAGCGCTGTATATTATGTATAGACGGCTACACGAGATGACCTGTAGCAATCTCTTTCGTGACCATTTATGCAGAAACAAAGAAACAGTAGCGCGTGAATTTGTCACCCATTGGATCTCAAAATTTGGCACGCTTTTGCAGGTAACTACAGACCAAGAGAGACGACTCTAATCACAACTGTCCCGACATCCCGAGCAAGTTGACGAATTCATGAGAATCAGCTCATCGAGCTTTAACCCACAAATCAACGGGATGGTAGAACCCCTCCGCCTCCAACGCAAAGCAACTCTGGTGGGTCACGCTGACTAAGAATAGGCACATGCCTTGCAACTCGTACTATTTGGAATCAGAACGACTTAGAAAGAGGATTCGAAAACAACAACCGCGGAGCTAGTATATGGTACTGGACTAAGATTGAGAAATTCATTTTAACGATATGCCAAATCAGGATATAGAACCCGAAGACAAAGCAGCACTCAAATGTTTTCATTCAAAGGATTAGACACAACGTCATACGTCTTCGTACGGAACAATATCGTCAAACACACTCTGCAACCGCCGTACGAAGCACTATGCCCTGCACAGAAACAAAACAAGCTCATCACGATCGAGAAACATGAAAAAGAAGTTTCTATCGCAGCAGACAGGTTCAAACTCGCATTCATCGCAAACGACTCGGCGAAAGAACGAACCAGTTCCACCATCTGCTAACCATATTTCCACCACGAAACCATCTCACAAAGGTCGATGTTAAAATCATACGAAGCGGTAGGCAGGTAAAGAAATTCGTTGGTTTCCAGTGACTGTCATCAGCAAGAAGGTGCTGTGGAGTTCGGAGGCCATAATTTAGTAACGTCGACGATACTTGGACCATGCGATGTTCACTCCTTTAATAAAATTGGTATTAAGTTTGGTTCCAACCCCCATAGTTATGTATCACGTCATCGAATGCGCTGGTGGCGCTATATTTAGTGTCTCTAGTGAAGTAACATTTAACCACCACAGTACCCTAAGGCTCGGTGTTTATTTAACCTTATTCTTTCTGTTAAAATGATGTAAAATGATTATTACTTATATGTGTATGTCAAATTTATTATTTTATGAACAAAGTATTGTATAAATAAATATAAATACGTGTTTGAATAGATTAAATTCATATACCTACTTATGTTACTAAATACAATATTATGGAAGTTAAATGTTTTAATACTTTTAGACCCATTTGCACCACCTCGGTTTTAAACCGAGGTGGTGCAAACGGGGCAGTTCTCATACATTCATAATAAAGCATTTGAATATGAATTTTTTAAATTCCCGCTTGTGCATCACTAGCGCTCAGGTGACGTAATAAACAACTAATTTATCAAAACCCGAACATTGACGAGTGCGCCCACGCACAAAGCCAGTAGTATTCTCGTTTCTCGCGCGTTTCGCACTTTAAAGTGTAACCGTCATCGAGTGAGCATTATTATAATGTATTCTCCTGTTTATGAGCCAACATCAGCGGACGTTAAAGATTTTACTGACTTGTTAATAAACTATTACAACATAACCGTTCAAGATAATGATGGAAAAGATGACATGCATAAGCTGAATGTATCTCACATTGATGGTGATCATTCACAGAAGAGGAAGAAGAGCGATAAGGCAGAGGAGAAGGGCGAGTCTCAAAACCATGATGATGATAGCGAGAATCACGGTTCAAGAAGACGAAGGAGACCGATAAAGAATGTGATTAAATAAATGATGTATTGTTGTTTATAGTAATAATATATTTTCAAACGCTAAGCTTTCCTTCAATTTTTATTAATAAACTTGTTTTTCCTAACGGTGTTTGAACCTGCACTAACAATGATGCAGTTAATGCGAAAGGGCGGTTAGATGGATAACTACCATAAATGTGAGATTGGCTTTCTTTTGCAGTCTATAAGTGAAATCATACTGCTATTTTTTGAATTAAGAGCTGATTTTGTATCATTAAGTTAAACCAGTTTGGTATTTTTGAATTGTGGTTGGTTGGTTTTAGCAAAGTGTAAGTTAGTCTAATCAGTATTTTTGAGCTGTAAGCTAGTTTTCGGAAGCTGTAAGTTATGAATTGATTGATTGAGACTGATTTGGTTGATTGATTGAGATTGTTCTGATTGTTTGATTTGATCGAACGTGATTTGTTTGGGATTGATTTGATTAATTTGATTTGATTAATTGATTTGTATGTTTGAGAAAGAGACGATAGAGACGAGGAAGAGACGGACACGATCAACCTCTATTACAGAAAACATTCAGTAGTCTTTACACCACTAGATCGCACCACAAACAACCATAATTAGTCTTAGAAATATACCGCTAGGCGTCGCCGTTTCTATTACAGAGAACATTCGCTAGTTTAAAAATATACCACTAGATGGCGCCACAAACGAAACTCTAATTAGCTCTAAAAATATAACGCTAGGTGGTGCCACCTTCATTACTGAAAATATTCATTAGTTCATACACAACTAGATGGGTACACAAATTCAAATTTCGCAACAAGGGGCCCACGACAGGAGGGCGCAGACCTAACACAAGTTCCTGTATTCGTCTTATAAGTTAGCATTTGCCCCCCCCCCCATCTATTAGAATACTATTTCCACCCAGACATAGGGGCCAAGGCAGGGGTGTGAAGACCCGAAAGCAAGTTGCACAGCCCTACAACTGTCTTACTTGTATTCCTTATTGGAATACAAGTTCAAATTTCTCGCAATAACCAATCAGAATGTAAACACTTAAACACAAATTCAAATTTCCCGCCAAGGGATCAGGGACTAAGACCCGAAAACAAGTTGCTAAGCCCTATGCCTGTCTTATAAGTTAGCATTAGGCCCCCTCATAGATATCACCACAAATAAATTCAAAGTTTTGGACGAGGGACGTGGGCCTGAGAGTAAGTTGCTAAGCCCTACATCTATATTATAAGTTAGTATTATACCCCTTATTACAGTACTAATTCATATATCCAGCCATAACCTGCAGAGATTTAAATATAAATTCAAATTTTCCGCCAATGGGGCCTCGACAAGGGGCATAGCCCCAAGAGCAAGTTGCGCAGCCCTACACCTGTCTTACAAGTTAGCATTAGGCTCCTTATTATAATACAAATTCAAATTTTCCGCAAGGGTACCACGACAATACACGATGGCCCCCGAATAAGTTCGGATCACAATGGGCGAAGATCCGAGAACAAGTTCCGACGCCCTACACCTGTCTTACAATCTCGGTTATGTTCTGGGAGCGTTGGAGTGGGGATCACCGAAAGCCTTACATCGCAAAATTTTACCTATATGATGTATTTTTAAACTAGAGAATATTTTCTATAATAGACGTTGATCTTTCTCTCTCTCTTTCCCTCTCACCCCTTAGCCTCTCCTCGTCTCTATCGTCTTTCGCTCGTTTCTTGCGTTATTAGGTTAGACCGAATACGCATACACTATTAGGTTAGGATTAATAAACACACGGTTTTAAGTTAGGTTAGATCAATGCGCACGCGCGGGGTCATGTTACAATTCTTAGAAATCTAAAATAGAATCAGTTCACAAGAATTTTTCACGGTTAGCGGTTTCAAGGATCCCTGTAAAAGACCTGCTTGGGAGCGCGCGATTCAGTTTAGCAGAAATAACGAAAGTAGTACGCACGATACGAGGAGAAACTAAAGAAAAGGTATTAAGTATAGACGAGAGAAAGAAGAGGCTAGGCGAGCTGCTAAGGAAAATAAACGAAATAATGAAACTAGATTTAGGGTTTTATGAAATGCACAGGATGATAAAGAGACTTCAGCTTAGCAATACATCAAGGAGCGTAATGAAGCAATGTGTAATTAGTGTAAATAAGGAATTATAACTATGAAAGGTGATAATGAAGTGGTAATATATTGTTAATTTTGATCTGTATTTAGCAAATATTATGCCTAGGACATAAATATTCAGCAAAATTGCGATGTAAAGACGTTTTTAATATGTTTTAAATGTGTATATGTAATAATGAATAAAATAATATTGAAATACGTACACGTACAATATTAGACGGTGTGAGGGTGCGTCGGGCAACGCACTCTCATCTCGTGCCGCTCCAGTGCGACGTCCTCCTCGACGAACTATCTCTACTGCCGCTCAAGCCAGCGATATATCCTAAAAACTATCCATTTATTAATCTAATCTTGCTTGATTTTGTAAATAAGTTTTTCACTGCATGTTTAGTTATATATGATGCGATAATCAAAATACTTTATAATCCTTGTTTTTCAATCATTCTACTCTGATAAATAAAGCGTTTTAGTAGTTTAGTTGTTTTAATTAAGAGTTACGTAGCAAGAGAGAGGCGTGCATGATAAACCTCTATTTCAGAAGATTTTTTTTTAGGAAAAAAATTTGCGATCACTGGTATATTCTACCCTGTTTTATCGTGCTTATCTTTTAACATCAAGGTAATCCTGTTTGTTGTTGTTGTCTTTTAAATATTTACTAAAAGCTGGCACGCGTATGACGCATTAACAAAAATAGTTTGATTTATATCTAATTTATATCTAATTGCTTACTTAATTGCTGCTTATTTATTTACTTAAAAGTAATTTGTGTGAGTAAGAGCCTTTTTGGCTGTATATCCCTTGGAGGTTAAGCAATTGCGCGTACATGCAGTGTTCTGATTGAGGGATTAAAACTAGACCACGCCCCGCTTTTAACCGATTGGTCGTACGTGCACCCGCCTCTCTGGCTTCTGATCGGTCTTTAGTCCCACCACTCAGCCGCTGTGCTCTGATTGGAGGACTAAGTATCTGTATTCTGATTGGTTATGGCGGGAAACTTGAATTTGTATTCTAATAAGGGGCCCTAATGCTAACTTGTAAAAGATGTGTTGATATTCAAAACTTGTTCTCGCGCCTTCGCCCCTGTCGCGGCCCCCTGGTTGGAAATTGTATGGAACCCTAACCTTATAAGACAAATGCAGAAACTAGCTCTTGGGACTTGGACAGTATCGTGGCCCCCTTGGTGCAATAGTATGTAGGTTTTAACCTAAAGACAGGTGTAGGCCTTCGCCCCCATCATAAAAATTTGTATTCTAATAAGGCGGCCCTAATGCTAACTTTAAGACAGGACTTGTATTAGGTCAGCGCCCTGGACCCTTTGAGTTAAAATTAATTTTTAGCGCCATTTAGTTATGTATTTTTAAACTAGCGAGTGTTTTCTGTAGTAAAAGTAGCGGTAGAACTAATTAGGATTTGTTTGTGACTCCATCTAGTGGTGTATAGACTAATGAACATTTTCTGCAATAGAAGTTGACCGTGCACACCTCTCTCTCTTTCTCTCTCTCCTTTATCCGTTTCTCTCTCTCTCTCTCTCTCTCTCTCTCTCATTTATCCGTTTCTCTATCTCTCTTTCGGCTCTTTCTCACACACACAAACAAATAAATCAATCAAGTAATTAAGCAGATGAGTCTCAAAGAAATCATGTTCCATCAAATCAATCAGATCAATCTCAATCAATCAATCAACCAAAATCAATAAATCATGTCTTACAGTTTGTGGAAACCAGCTTACAGTTCAAAAACTGATTTGGTTTAATTAATTACAGTTTCCTTGCTCAAAATCAGCCACAGTTCAGAATACCAAATTGCTATAACGGAAATAAAAGACCAAAGGTTTTAACAGTATATTATTATATGCGAATCAATAAGTACGAAGTTGAAAACCAACAAATACGCACCGTATACTGCTATTAATTAATTAATTTTAAAAAATAGCATAACACTCACACCTTTATCTAATTAACTAAATAAATGGGTAGAATAAGAGCTGATGCAGAGTTGGTTAGTTTTATGACAGCCTCCCACTGTAATAACACATTAAAATTTTTATTGTCATTTTTGTGAACAATATCAAGTAAACTATATATTAAAAAATAATTCGCATACCTTCAGATGTGTTTTTCTCTCGATTGTTCTAATAATAACTGCGCTGGAGAACTAAACTACATATTGAAAATTTTATACAGTTTACAAAACCGTTTTACATTTTTACTTATGGATAGTTGATATAATACTGGTTATTGGTTTTCCCTTCATTAAGTAAGCAATTTAGAATGTAAATATATTACCTTTCCCTTTCGCAGACTACTAAGAGCTATGAATTTATATACAAAAACGATGGTTATTTACAACATACATTTAAAAGATTTCACCTATATGATAAAACTGCTTTTATGGAATGCATTTGTTATTTAACAGTCATACAACTTCATTACGATTGGAAAGTTGCGTCGTGTTAATTAATGTGTTTACAAAATATTTAAAAAGTTTGCTGTTGTAAAAACAAAGGTCCAGTATAAGTGAAATAATAATAATTTTCTTCATCCGCTTCATCTTGAGCGATTATAGCTTATTAACTAGTAAAACATATAATACCCTGATGCTCGTTCATAATAATGTTCACCCCTTAGTAATCGTACTTTAAATACACGCAAGGGCTAATGTCTAATATTTTATTTTACCATTAGTATTACACAGAAACTGGATTATTCTTAAAAATTAGCTTAATTCCCCACGCTACGTTGAAATACTACATAGGCTTTCAATTCTTCTTCGCCCCTGAAGCTGTACCGTATACATTTTTCTTTATCCAACTCCAGATCAGTAGCATGTTTTCTAATACACACAAGACCGCATTTTCAATATAGTGGTGTATACGCCGAAAAAATGGCTGGTGTCTTCTTCTTCTTTAAGCTAGATTTTGCCTCTATACAACATACAAGCTCAATCTCAGCTGAATTACTTTTGTCAAAAAAAAGGGTTAAAACAAATTAAGTACATCGGCCTCTTTTAATCTTTGAATTTTTACCGATAAGGGCTTGCCATGCTATCACATCTGACGGTTTTACATACACGTTCTGTCTCGGATGAACTGTCGAAAAAGGGCTTTTAGATTTATAAACATGCCCCTAGGGAAAATATTAGAGTGTAGTTACGGAAACATTTTGAGTTATGACAGGCAGATCTTTGCGATATCATATCTCATATAGGTAAAATTTCGCGACGCGAGTCTTTCGGCGGAGGCTGTTTCGGCGATCTCACTCCAACCCTCCCCGAGCATAACCGAGATTGTACGACAGGTGTACGGTGTCGCAACTTATTCTCGGGTCTTTGCCCCTTGTCGTGATCGCAACTTGTTCGTAGGGCTTCGTGTATTGTTGTGGTAACCTTGCCGGAAAATTTGAATTTGTATTATAATAATAAGGAGCCATAATCCTAACTTATAAGACAGACATAGGACTTCGCAACTTACTTACTTCCGGGTCTTAGCCCCTGGTCCCTTGGTGGGAAATTTGAATTTGGATTTGTATTTAAGTGTTTACATTCTGACTACTTATTGCGAGAAATTTGAACTTGTATTCTAATAAGGGGCCTATTGCTAGCTTATAAGACAAAACATAGGAAACTGTGTCAAGGCCTGCGCCCTTGTGTCCTGGCGCTTGTTGGAAAGTTGGAATTTGTCGCGTCATCTAGTTGTGTATGGCCTAATAAATATTTTCTGTAATAAAGGTGGCCCCATCTAGCGTTATATTTCTAGGACTAATCAGGGTTTTGTTTGTGGCACCATCTAGTGGTATATTTTTAAACTAGCGAATGTTTTCTGTAATAGAGGCGGCGCCATCTAGCGGTATACTTCTAAGACTACTTAGGGTTGTTTGTGGTGCAATATAGTGGTGTAAAGGCTAGTGAATGTTTTCTGTATAGAGGTTGATCGTGTTCGTCATTCCCTCGTTTCTTTCTCAAACATACAAATCAATTAATCAAATCAAATTAATCAAATCAATTAAATACCAAACTCATTTAACTTAATCATACAAAATCAGCTCTCAATTCAAAAAAAGCAGTATGATTGAACACACAGAGTGCAAAAGAATGCCAATCTCACACTTATTGTAGCTACCCATCAAACCGCCCGTAGGCATTAGGGCCCCTTATTAGAATACAAACTCAAATTTCCCGCCATAACCAATCAGAATACAGATACTTAGTCCTCCAAACAGATCACAGCGGCTGAGTGGCGGGGCTAAAGACCATTCAGAAGCCAGAGTGGCGGGTACAAGCACAACCAATCGGTTAAAAGCTGGGCTTGGCCCTCCAATCAGAACACTGCATGTACGCGCAATTGCCTAGCCTCCAAGGAATATACAGCTAAAAAGGCTCTTAATACAACCAAATTAGGGAATCAACTCCCCCAAGGGTTGAAAATGGCCCCCGAAAGGAAGCTGGCCCACCCTCAAAATATATACGCCTGCCACGTTGGCTAGTACAAAAAGTGGAGGGGATGGTGTTCCAGGGGGCGGGACTTGTGACGCAAAAAAGTGGTGGGGAGGTGTCGGTGTACTACTTGTGTGTGTGTGAGTAATTGAACATACAAACAAATCAGGTATAATTTTTCGGATGTAAAGGTGCTGACAGCTTAGATAGAGCATCTGCCTGTATAAAAAACACTAGTGTACAAATAATTATTATTTCACCTAATATTTAAACCTTAATGTATTTCTTGCAGCAACAATTTTTTTCAAATATTTGTGAACACATTAATTAACACGATGTCGACGGCTAATTGCTACTAACCATTCATAACGAAGTTGTATAACTGTTTAATAATAATAAACACAGATTAAGAAGCCCGCGAACAGATTCCCGTCTTACAAGAATATTGGAATGCAATCCCCAATGCATAGTGGATAGTGATAATCCACCTTCATAGTGATAATCCACCTTCTATGTCAAATCAAGAAATTAAAGCTGAAATGGCAAATTCAATCAACAAAGACATTCAACGTATTCTCGAATGGGGAAGCAATAATCTAGTTAAATTTAATGCTAACAAAACTCAGTGTTACCTTATGTCCGCCAAAAAAGATCGATCAATTCCTGTTGTAAGTATGAATAGCTCAGTTCTTAAGTTTTCAGACTCTATTACTCTGTTGGGTATGACTGTATCTTCAAATCTCTCATGAGTTGACCATCTTCTGTCAGCTACCAAAACAGCTGCTCGTAAAATAGGCTTTTTGTACAGATCTAAGCAGTACTTTACCTCTCGACAACTCCTTCTGCTGTATAAGGCCCAAATTCGGCCTCATCTGGAATATAATTCTCACCTTTGGGTTAGTGCTCCTCAATTCGCTCTCGATATCGTTGATCGTATTCAGAAGAGAGCGATTAGGCTTATAAATGACCCGTCCTTAACTTCTCACATACAGTCCTTGAGCATAGAAGGATGGTTTCAGTTCTTTCTTTGTATTATCGTTATTACACGGCTATTGTGCTGGTGAATTACATTCTTTGATACCATCTCCGGCTATCTTTGCGAGAAACACTCAGTTCGCTCATTCACATCATCAGTATGCAGTACAAATCTCCACTTGTCGTACCAAACGGGCGCAATCCACATTTTCTACACGGCTTCTAAACTCTGGAATGATCTCCTAGTTCCTGTTTTCCTCTCACTTATGATATGAGAAAATTTAAGGTAGCTGTTCATAGGCATCTATTGGCAATTCATTATCCCTCTATCCATCCTCCTAAGTGTTCCTGAGTGCTTTAGCACCATAGGCCTTATTTAGCCTGCTCAGGTCCACAATCATAAAAAAAAATAAAAAAATAAATGAATTAGGTCACAATCTGTAGATGGGAAATATAATAAAAATTTTAATAACAATTATGCAATCTCCTTTGATAAAAACGAGGTCTAATTAATAACAGATTAATTCTTATTATTCTCAGGTGGAAAAATACTATCCCCACGTGGGCATATAAAAAAAGTGGAAGTTAAAGTGCCCCCAGATGTGACGTCACACAATCCAAGATGGCGGCGACAAGTGCGTCACTTCTACTAATATTCTTTAAAAACTTCTCTAAACGACTCAAACATTTTTTTAAATATAGTCAATTATATGGAATCCACAATACCACAGCAAATAATGATATTCCTGAAAATCTCATAAAGCCAAATGAATTTCCTTTGTAAAACAATAATTCAAACTCAAAGTAGTTAAAACATTTTAGATCATTTTTCGTCTTAAGTAATCAGTATAATGACATCTACTTTAATACTTCTGTGTGTTTCTCATATTAAACATATATCTATGATACTCACTACATCAGTTGGTATTGATGAAATAGCATGGGATATGCTCACTTTATTTCTTCCTTTTTGTATCGATGTAACAGTTGTAAGTTTTTCAAATGATTCAGTGTGCTCAAACCAAAACAATACCTACTACAAACTTTCATGAGTTACCTCCTATTCACAGATTCCTTCTAAGGTTCTTAAAAGAGATTGTCTACTTCCAACAAACTTTTTCAACATGTTAACAGTAACAACTTATTTCCATTAAAACAATCTACTCATTGAGAATGACCTAGCACTGTTACAGTCCTTGCCAACTTGATAGATAATTTAATTGATGTGATCGATAAGTCTAAGGTGTTCTGCTTGACTTATTTGACTACGCAAGAACTTTTCATAGCTAAACCATACCTTACTAATAATCGTAACATGTGGTTGATGTAAACAAATTCATTTAAGTTAAGCACTTGATAATTGTAAATTTATTTTAGTAAATCAAAGAAGAGATATGGCTAAATTTAATATTGAACATACTGTATTAACAATCATGTTATTGTACTTACTATGTACCGATCAATGAAAACATAACAACCTACATGAATAGTGATTTTCATATAAGGGAGGTTGGGGTAAGTAAGGTATTTGTAAGCATATAAGACGAGCTTACTGCAAGCCTACAAGGCGACTTCAGGCTTGTACAAAAAGTGTAGTTTAAGGAATTTTTGCAACACAAAGCAAACCTTCTGTAAGCTTTCACAAAATACTTTTTAAGAAGTTTGCATTTAATAAGCCTTAAAGTCAGCTTACAAAATGACTTGCAACACACTGTTTGCAAATGTAATTCAAGCTGGCAAAATCTCTAAAGTAAGCATGCAAGTGGTGACTAAGAAACTTACATTAAGCTTGCATTAAACCTACAAACTTGCATACATAAGCATATTGTAAGCTGCCAGACTTGTAATTACAAGTTTATATGAAGTTTAAAACAAGTTTAGGGTGCTATCTAGGACCACTGTCAAAAAAAGCTTACTTTGTAATCACTTACAACAGTTTACAATTTATTCAACAACAATGTAAATTAAAACAACAATAGTACATTAGTAAACAATAACAGTACGACATCCCACTATGAATGTTGATTGTTTGTCCCCAGAGTGCCCCAATTACGAAACTTACCTGCTACTACCTTTTAGTTCTTTTTCTGGAGAATTTATTGATTGAGATTGGTTTGAGTGTTACACATGGGATGATACTCATTTCACATTAAAATTTGTAATTGTAAGAAATGTTAATTATAAAACATTGAGCACATAGGTCCTCTAATAGTTATGCATACTCCCCTTGATCTTTTAATTCATAGCTCTGATTTAGGCTTCTATGTAGCTTCTTCGGTAGGTAGTCAAATTGTTTTCATGTTGATACTTCGTAATGACGAGTTCTAATAAAAAGTGGGTAATTCATGAAAATTCTCTTAAGATGTCAATTTGCAAAAATACCTACCTAAAATGATTTCATAGTTTAAATCTGTGTAGTTCTTTATAAACATGATTTGTTTACAATTCATTTAGGCAAAGTGTTTTTAAAGTATAATGTAATAAAGCAGATTTTAATTTTAAGTGTTGTATTTTCAAAGATTAATTAAATTTTACATTACAGGAATAAAGTGAAATTTTTACGAAGCATAAAATATTTATGCTTGCTATATGGTGCAATCATTTAATGTATTACATTTAATTTTGAGCAGGTGAATCAATAACATATAAAACACATGCATCTTTTAGAACTTGATCTACAGGATGTGGATATAAATCATTAAAACACAAACACTGAAATGTGTCTTCCATATAATAAATACCAGGAGACGAAATAACCAAACATAAAGGCATTTCTTTAAAACTATTTGGGAGAATCAAAAGTTCTGTAAATATGACCGATTCATTATTAGTAGATGCAGTCAAATATGATACATTAGTCATGCTAAAAATAGAAGGATTATTACAGATATAATAATAAACCACAATAATATCATACTTATCTGGATCGATTTTATTAACCGACACTAAACAGTTATTGTCAGTATTATTATGTAGCAAAATTTTAATATCAACAGTGCAGGTATTATTGTTTTCAAAATTGTGAAGTATAAGAGACCGTCCTGTACTGATGGAACATTGTATCTGCCTTTCTAAGTGTTCATGGAGCATATGTAATTCCTCAAACATCTCCTCCTCCGCACCTTGAATCTCTGTAAGCAAATCATTCACAAGTGTGTACATATTCATTTATTTATATGAACATAAAGTAACACATTCAGGTCATACTTCATAGTATACTGATTTTACAGAATTGTGTAACTATGGCATGCTTTCATACTAGAAGTAAAAATTATGCTTAGTAAGTCTTGTATCACACCTGCAACAAATTCTTCATCAGAATCGTCTTCTGCCTGAATTTGTACATCTAGTTCCAATTCATCTGATAAGAAAAGCCCTCTATCTAGGTTTTCTTTCATTCTTGTGATAGTAAAAATCTGAATCTCTTCAAAAAATAATAAATTTCAACTTAATTAGTTGAGTAGCGTCAATACTAACTTGTTACAACAACAACACTGATTAAAATTTACTTTTTTTTTGTTTTTGAACGTAAAGATTTCAATCATTGGTTGGAAGAGGTCACGTGAATACCCCCTCTTATTTTGAGATAGATGCTTGTTTTTAACAGTTTTCCTAATTCCTACAGTAGGTACTATTCAGTGTTGCTACAATTAGAACGAATATTCTCTTTCCAATTATATAACAGAAACGGTACAAGTGTAAATCTTTTATTTTATGTTAATTAATGCTATCAATAAAAAATCTAATGGTAAAACGTGCGAACGATAGATGACGCCCGTTAGTGCAGTTCATAGTTTTATCCTTATAATACAAAATACCAGGAAGGAACGTTGACTTATATACCGTATTTAAGGATTGCGACGGTATTTGTCATATTGAACACCCAAGTGTGACTCATTCGTGGTGGTTTGATCGAAGAAAGTGGTGTTTGCAAAAGTGTTTTGAATATTATGGACTGTTTTAAAGTATCCTGTATAATAGTTACTGGTAATAATCAAGTGTTTATAATAACGTTGTGCACGTTAAGTAGTGTTGTATTGAATATTACATACCTAGTACAAGATTCAATTTAGGTTATGGTTTTAATTCATAGGCGTAACAATCATTGTTATGCAAGATTTAACATTAAAAATGTCATAAATTATATTTTTAACTCTATTGTATCAGAAAGTGTAAATATTTGTTTAAATAAATGCATGACTAGTTATATCGTAGCTTAAAAATATACACAAAATATTAAATAATTTAAAATATGTTTATATTCATTATTATGTATTATTAACCGGAAACTTGTTTTCCGCCATATGCACCCCCTATCCCGGACGCACATATAATTGACAAAAACTCCTTCCTGGTATTTTATATTTTAAGGTTTTATCACACAATTAATAAATGTCTCCAAGTAGATAATTAACATTCAGATGATATTGGTATTTACCTTTAATCAATCTTACATGTTGGCCATATATACAATTAACTGTATTTGTATTAAAATTAACTTTTAAAGTACAGTAAAAGGTTAACTCAAGTGTGACTTGAACCCACAACCTCCACTTTGGTAGAGTGGGGCTCTTCCAATTGAGCTATCGAGGATGCAAGTCACAATCGATTCAAACTCAAACAGTATGTACAGAGTGATCAATCTCAAGTGTATACCACGTGATCAAAATATTTAAGTTGGTACCACTGATAGGTTGGTAAGAAGCTGTATTGCTCTAGCTACTCTAGAGCATGGTTCGAGTAAAAACTACGATCAGTTTCAAACCTGTATGAAGGTCATTAACTTATACATATTATAAAATATGATCTTAATTTAAATAATGACTAATTTGTATTTGATTAGACTGCATCCCTATAAAATACAACAAAATAAATAAAATATTATTTAATGATTGGATTAAATCATTACAAAATAATGAATCTTAAGTATTTAAATGTTTTGTCAAGGTTGAAAAATTAAAATTTAAATTTTTCAACTTTGACAAAATTGTTTACAACATCTTTAACAATTTTTAGAAATATTACTACTGACGAAGATAACTGTAAGTGTTATCGAAACGTTTAGATTGTATAATTTAAATACACCATTAAAAATCCCAAAAAAGATAAGTATTTTATTATGAGTGTTAATGGTGAAAGTTTACATTTTCATATTTACAGTACATGTTTATGGAATGACAATGTCTTTTACAAATTTCTTTAACTCCTTAGGTACACATTAGTTATTACACTTTGCTTTACAGCATATTTTCAAAATGACCGCCATTAAATTGTAAACATAAGTTCACCCTACGTTGCATATTCGCAAATGCATTTTGTAACATTTCGGCACCAATATTATGAACTTCATGAGTTATAGCATCTTGTAATTCTTGAAGAGTATGCAATCTTCTGCTGAACACTTTGTTTTTAAATAACCAAAAAGAAAAAAGTCTAACAGTGTCAAGTCTGGTGAATTCGGTGGCCAACGATTTACACTAATGATTCTATCTTCAAAGAAGTCTCGTAAATAATGTGCAGTATGTGGGGTAGCGGAGTCATGCTGGAAATACCCGTTTCGTAATTCACGTTCATCCAAATTATTAATAAATGGTTCTAAAAGTATTTCCCTGTATCTTGCCGCAGTAATTGTGCCATCGAAAAATACTGGTTTAAATATTTGTTGTCGCGACATTGCTATCCAGACACCGACCTTGATAGGGTGTAAGGTAGTTTCTCGAAATACATGTGGATTTTCTGCAGACCACGTACGATAATTTTGGCTATTTATGTAACCGGACAGATGAAATCAAGCTTCAGAAAAAAAAGATACATCCAGTAAATCATTGTTCATCGTATTGTTGAACCATTGACAGTAGTTTACTCTAAGCTGAAAATCTCTACCTCGCAACTGATGTAATACCGACACCTTGTACGGGTACAAATGTAAATTCTTCTTTACTGCAGTGTGGACACCTCCATAGGATACATCTAAAAATTTTTATGTAAAATTATGTTTGTATGGTAAAATTTTTCATACGTGTTTGTGCAGATAGTTTTCGCAAAGATTTATTGGGGCTTGCATTCATCCTTGCTTGGATATCTGCTAAGGTGTCCTCTGTTAAGACAGTAGCCGAAGCTTCACGTTTGCGTTTTAAAACACTAACAGTTTCCATGAATCGAGCTATCAATCGATTACGATGTTGGCTAAATGTTTCGTAACTAATATTTTCATTTGGGTACTCAACAGTAAATTGATCCATGCATGATTGCAATGAATAATGCCATTGCCTATTACCATCTTGGAAGCCGCTACGAAAATGAGCCACAACAATGAATGTGTCGTGTTCGATTGAAAACGGCATGACGATTAAATTCGATATCACAATTTGAAATTCAGAATATATAATTTGTCTTGATATAGACAGTTTGTAAATAACTCAAGAAAATACAAAAGTGAAAAACGAAGGTATAATATGACATAAACTGACATAAACTAAAACGACTAAAACTACACTAAAAATCCAAAGCAGCCAACTGCAAAACACAACAATATTAACAACTAGGAATTTTTGTCATACGACTACAGTACACTTGAGATTGATCACGGTTGTACTTCCCTAGTTACGATGAATTATAATTTTTATATACAGTGATGGATCACAGTCAACTTTTGTGTATGTCACGTGAGCCCACAACTCGCTAAGGTTTCGCACATGACAAGATGTGACTGATTGTTAATTTTTATTTGCTATAAGCAATAATAAAAGTACTATAGAAATCATTTTTTGTGAACGAACAGAAGTTCAACATAATAATAATAATTAGCTGTATTTGTATTAAAATTAACTTGCCTCCTCGATAGCTCAGTTGGAAAAGCCTCCCTCTAGCAAAGTGGTAGTCGTGGGTTCAAATCCCACTGGAGTTAATTTTTTACTGTATGTACTTTAAATGTTAATTTTAATATAAATACAGTTAGTTGATATTGCTATTGTTGAACTATACATATATATATATATATATATATATATATATATATATATATATATATATATATATATATGAACATGTAAGATAGATTAAAGGTAAATATAAATATCATCTGAATGTTAATTATCTACTTGGAAATTTATTAATTTTACTGTATGTATTAAACGTTAATTTTAATATAAATACAGTTAATTATTATTATTATGTTGAACTTCTTTCTGTTCAATTATTACAAGTTTTATTATAAACAAATAAGTTCAAACGTAAATTTGTAATCAAAAATTATTATTAATTTTATTAAATACGTAGAATTTACATCAGTTCTACATACATAAAGAAAAAATTTACATCAATTGAGGCTTGAATCTCGATGGTGTTTTTATGTATTTAATAAAATTAATAATAATTTATAATTACCAATTTACAGTTCATAACAAAACTTATAATAATTTAATATTAGTCAAGTTGCTTTGGTTTGTGTGAATCCTTTTGATATTGCACGCCCAAATTCCATTATCATAAGTAATTTGATTGTTATCACATTATGTTTAGAATTTACATCAGCTCTACATACATAAACACTAAATTTACATCGATTGGCGCGTGGTTCTCGATCGCGCATTTGGTTAGCGCGGTACTCCAGCAAAGTACAGGTCGTAGGTTCAAATCCTACTCGAGGTAAACTTTTTATTTATGTATTTATTAAAATTAATAATAATTTCTAATTACAAATTTACTTTTGAACTTATTCGTTCATAACAAACCTTATAATAATTTAATATTAGTCAAGTTGCTTTGGTTTGTGTGAATTCTTCCGATATAGCAGGTTCACATTCCATTAATATAAGTAATTTGATTGTAATTACATTATGTTTAGAATTTACATCAGTTCTACATACATAAATACAAAATTTACATCGATTGGGGATTGAATCTCGATGGCGCAGTTGATTAGCGCGGTACTCTATCAAAGTACAGGTGGTAGGTTCAAATCCTACCCGAGGTAAACTTTTTATTTATGTATTTAATAAAATTAATAATAATTTTTAATTACAAATTTATTTTTGAACTTATTCGTTCATAACAAAACTTATAATAATTTAATACTAGTCAAGTTGCTTTGGTTTGTGTGAATCCTTGCGATATTGCAGGCTCACATTCCATTAATATAAGTAATTTGATTGTTATCATATTATGTTTAGAATTTACTTCAGTTCTACATACATTAATGTGCACAACGTTATTATAAACACTTGATTATTACCAGTAACTATTATACAGGATACTTTAAAACAGTCCATAATATTCAAAACACTTTTGCAAACACCACTTTCTTCGATCAAACCACCACGAATGAGTCACACTTGGGTGTTCAATATGGCGAATTCCGTCGCAATCCTTAAATACGGAATGTAACTCAACGTTCCTTCCTGGTAGTTTGTATTCTAAGGATAAAACTATGAACTGCACTTACGGGCGTCATCTATCGTTCGCACTTTTTACCATTAGATTTTTTATTGATAGCATTCATTAACATAAAATATAAGATTTATACTTGTACCGTTTCTGCTATATAATTGGAAAGAGAATCTTCGTTCTAATTGTTGCAACACTGAATAGTACTGTAGGAATTAGGAAAACTGTTAAAAACAAGCATCTATCTCAAAATAAGAGGGAGTATTCACGTGACCTCTTCCAACCAATGATTGAAATCTTTACGTTCAAAAACAAAAAAAAAGTAAATTTTAATCAGTGTTGTTGTTGTAACAAGTTAGTACTGACGCTATTAAACTAATTAAGTTGAAATTTATTATTTTTTGAAGAGATTCAGATTTTTACTATCATAAGAATGAAAGAAAACCTAGATAGAGGGCTTTTCTTATCAGATGAGTTGGAACTAGATGTACAAATTCAGGCAGAAGACGATTCTGATGAAGAATTTGTTGCAGGTGTGATGTAAGACTTACTAAGCATAATTTTTACTTCTAGTATGAAAGCATGCCATAGTTACACAATTCTGTAAAATCAGTATACTATATGAAGTATGACCTGAATGTGTTACTTTATGTTCATATAAATAAATGAATATGTACACACTTGTGAATGATTTACTTACAGAGATTCAAAGTGCGGAGGAGGAGATGTTTGAGGAATTACATATGCTCCATGAACACTTAGAAAGGCAGATACAATGTTCCATCAGTACAGGACGGTCTCTTATACTTCACAATTTTGAAAA
Source organism: Vesta saturnalis (assembly GCA_036346205.1). Lineage (NCBI taxonomy): Eukaryota > Metazoa > Arthropoda > Insecta > Coleoptera > Lampyridae > Vesta > Vesta saturnalis. The sequence continues at coordinate 1,826,918 of JARFJB010000865.1, forward strand.
CAATAATACCTGCACTGTTGATATTAAAATTTTGCTACATAATAATACTGACAATAACTGTTTAGTGTCGGTTAATAAAATTGATCCAGATAAGTATGACATTATTGTGGTTTATTTATTTATTATTTATCTGTAATAATCCTTCTATTTTTAGTATGACTAATGTATCATATTTGACTGCTTCTACTAATAATGAATCGGTCATATTTACAGAAATTTTGATTCTCCCAAATAGTTTTAAAGAAATGCCTTTACGTTTGATTATTTCGTCTCCTGGTATTTATTATATGGAAGACACATTTCAGTGTTTGTGTTTTAATGTTTTACATCCACATCCTGTAGATCAAGTTCTAAAAGATGCATGTGTTTTATGTTATTGATTCATCTGCTCAAAATTAAATGTAATACATTAAATGATTGTACATATAGCGAGCATAAATATTTTATGCTTCATAGAAATTTCACTTTATTCGTGTAATGTAAAATTTAATTAATCTTTGAAAATACAACACTTAAAATTAAAATCTGCTTTATTACATTATACTTTAAAAACACTTTGCCTAAATGAATTGTAAACAAACCATGTTTATAAAGAAATACACAGATTTAAATTATGTAATCATTTTAGGTAGGTATTTTTGCAAATTGACATCTTAAGAGATTTTTCATGAATTACCCACTTTTTATTAGAACTCGTCATTACGAAGCATCAACATGAAAACAATTTGACTACCTACCGAAGAAGCTACATAGAAGCCTAAATCAGAGCTATGAATTAAAAAGATCAAGGGGAGTATGCATAACTATTAGAGGACCTATGTTCACAATGTTTTATAATTAACATTTCTTACAATTACAAATTTTAATGTGAAATGAGTATCATCCCATGTGTAACACTCAAACCAATCTCAATCAATAAATTCTCCAGAAGAAGAACTAAAAGGTAGTAGCAGGTAAGTTTCGTAATTGGGGCACTCTGGGGACAAACAATCAACATTCATAGTGGGATGTCGTACTGTTATTGTTTACTAATGTACTATTGTTGTTTTAATTTACATTGTTGTTGAATAAATTGTAAACTGTTGTAAGAGATTACAAAGTAAGCTTTTTTTGACAGTGGTCCTAGATAGCACCCTAAACTTGTTTTAAACTTCATATAAACTTGTAATTACAAGTCTGGCAGCTTACAATATGCTTATGTATGCAAGTTTGTAGGTTTAATGCAAGCTTAATGTAAGTTTCCTAGTCACCACTTGCATTACATTGAATTCCATTTGCAAACAGTGTGATGCAAGTCATTATGTAAGCAGACTTTAAGGCTTATTAAATGCAAACTTCTTAAAAGGTATTTTGCGAAAGCTTACAGAAGGCTTGCTTTGCGTTGCAAAAGTTCCTTAAACTACACTTTTTGTACAAGTCGAAAGTCGCCTTGTAGGCTTGCAGTAAGCTCGTCTTATATGCTTACAAATACCTTACTTACCCCAACCTCCCTTATATGAAAATCACTATTCATGTAGGTTGTTATGTTTTCATTGATCGGTACATACTAAGTACAATAACAACATTGTTAATACAGTATGTTTAATATTAAATTTAGCCATATCTCTTCTTTGATTTACTAAATTAAATTTACAATTATCAAGTACTTAACTTAAATGAATTTGTTAACATCAACCCCATGTTACGATTATTAGTAAGGTATGGTTTAGCTATGAAAAGTTCTTGCGTAGTCAAATAAGTCACGCAGAACACCTTGAACTTATCGATCACATCAATTAAATTATCAAGTTGGCAAAGACTGGAAATAAGTTGTTACTGTTAACATGTTGAAAAAGTTTGTTGGAAGTAGACAATCTCTTTCAAGAACCGTAGAAAGAATCAGTGAATAGGAGGTAACTCTCGAAAGCTTGTAGTAGGTATTGTTTTGGTTTGAGCACACTGAATCATTTGAAAAACTTACAACTATTACATCGATACAAAAAGGAAGAAATAAGGTGAGCATATCCCATGCTATTTCATCAATACCAACTGATGTAGTGAGTATCATAGATATATGTTTAATACGGGAAACACACAGAAGTATTAAAGTAGATGTCATTATACTGATTACTTAAGACGAAAAATGATCTAAAGTGTTTTAACTGCTTTGAGTTTAAATTATTGTTTTACAAAGGAAATTCATTTGGCTTTATGAGATTTTCAGGAAGATCATTATCTGCTTTGGTATTGTGGACTCCATATAATTGACTATATTTAAAAAAATGTTTGAGTCGTTTAGAGAAGTTTTTAAGGAATATTAGTAGAAGTGAGGCACTTGTCGCCGCCATCTTGGATTTGTGTGACGTCACATCTGGGGCACTTTAACTTTCACCTTTTTTATATGCCCACGTGGGGATAGTATTTTTCCACCTGAGAATAATAAGATTTAATCTGTTATTAATTATACCCCGTTTTTAACAAAGGAGATTGTATAATTGTTATTAAAATTATTATTACATTTCCCATCTACAGATTGTGACCTAATTCATTTATGCATTGGGAATTGCATTCTAATAAGGGGTCCTAGTCTTGTAAGACGGGAATCTGTTCGCGGGCTTCTTAATCTGTGTTTATTATTAAACAGTTATACAACTTCATTATGAATGGGAAGTAGCAATTAGCCGTCGACATCGTGTTAATTAATGTGTTTACAAATATTTGAAAAATTTTGCTGCTGCAAGAAATACATTAAGGTCTAAATATTAGGTGAAATAATAATCATTTCTTCACTAGTGTTTTTTATACAGGCAGATTCTCTATCTAAGCTGTCAGCACCTTTACACCCGAAAAATTATACCTGATTTGTTTGTATGTTCAATTACTCACCCACACACACACACACATACACACACACACACACACACAAGTAGTACACCGACACCTCCCCACCACTTTTTTACGTCACAATCCCCGCCCCCTGGAACACCTTCCCCTCCACTTTTTGTACTAGCCAACGTGGCAGGCGTATATTTTGAGGGCGGGGCCAGCTTTCTGTTGGGGGCCATTTTCAACACTTGGGCGGAGTTGAGTCCCTAATTTGGTTGTATTAAGAGCCTTTTTGGCTGTATATCTGTATTCTGATTGCAAGGCCACGCCCCGCTTTTAACCGATTGGTCGTGCGTGCACCCGCCTCTGGCTTCTGAATGGTCTTTAGCCCCACCACTCAGCCGCTGTGATCTGATTGGAGGACTAAGTATCTGTATTCTGATTGGATATGGCGGAAAATTTGAATTTGTATCCTAATAAGGGGCCCTAATGCTAACTTGTAAGACACGTGTAGATATTCAAAACTTGTTCTATCGCAGCCCCCTGGTTGGAAATTGTATGGGGCCCTAACCTTATAAGACAAGTGCAGAAACTAGCTCTTAGGACTTGGCCCCTATCGTGGCCCCCTTGGTGCAATTGTATGTGGGTTCTAACCTAAAGACAGGTGTAGGACTTGGCTCCCGTCATAAAAATTTGTATTCTAATAAGGCTAACTTTAAGACAAGACTTGTGTTAGGTGAACGCCCTGGACCCTTTGAGTTAAAATTGATTTTTAGCGCCATCTAGTTGTGTATTTTTAAACTAGCGAGTGTTTTCTGTAGTAAAGGTAGCGGTAGAACTAATTAGGGTTTGTTTGTGGCGCCATATAGTGGTGTATAGACTAATGAATATTTTCTGCAATAGAAGTTCATCATGCACACCTCTATCTTTCTCTCTCTCGTTTATCCGTTTCTCTCTCTCGTTTATCCGTCTCTCTCTCTCTCTCTCTCTCTCTTTCGGCTTTTTCTCATACACACACACACACACACACACAAACAAATAAATCAATCAAGTAATTAAGCAGATGAATCCAAACAAATCATGTTTGATCAAATCAATCAGATCAATCTCAATCAAGCAATCAACCAAAATCAATAAATCATGTCTTACAGTTTGCGGAAACCAGCTTACAGTTAAAAAACTGATTTGGTTTAATTAATTACAGTTTGCTTGCTCAAAATCAGCCACAGTTCAGAATACCAAATTTCTATAACGGAAATAAGAGACCAAAGATTTTAACGGTTTATTATTATATGCGAATCAATAACTACGAAGTTTAAAACCAACAAATACGTACCGTATACTGCTATTAATTAATTAATTTTAAAAAATAGCATAACACTCACACCTTTATCTAATTAACTAAATAAATGGGTAGAATAAGAGCTGATGCAGAGTTGGTTGGTTTTATGACAGCCTCCCCCTGTAGTAACACATTACTGTGATTTTGTGAACAATATCAAGCAAAATATACATTAAAAAATAATTCGCATTCCTTCAGATGTGTTTTTCTCTCGATTGTTCTAATAATAACTGCGCTGGAGAACTAAACTACATATTGAAAATTTGATACAGTTTACAAAACCATTTTACGTTTTTAATTATGGATAGTTTATATAAAACTGGCTACTGGTTTTCTCTTCATTAATTAAGCAATTTAGAATGTAAATATACAAACCTAATTATCTATATCACCTTACTGCAACTCGTATTTGCCTTTCCCTTTCGCAGACTACTAAGAGCTATGAATTTATATATAAAAACGATGGTTATTTACAACATTCATTTAAAAGATTTCACCTATATGATAAAACTGCTTTTATGGAATGCATTTGTTATTTAACAGTCATACAACTTCATTATGATTGGAAAGTTGCGTCGTGTTAATTAATGTGTTTACAAAATATTTAAAAAGTTTGCTGTTGTAAAAAACATTAAGGTCCAGTATAGGTGAAATAATAATAATTTTCTTCGTCCGCTTCATCTTGAGCGATTATAGCTTATTAACTAGTAAAACATATAATACCCTGATGCTGGTTCATAATAATGTTCACCCGTTAGTAATTGTACTTTAAATACACGCAAGGGCTAATGTCTAATATTTTATTTTACCATTAGTATTACACAGAAACTGGATTATTCTTAAAAATTAGCTTAGTTCCCCACGCTACCTTGAAATACTACATAGGCTTTCAATTCTTCTTCGCCCCTGGAGCTGTACCGCATACATTTTTCTTTATCCAACTCCAGATCAGTAGCATGTTTTCTAATACACACAAGACAACATCTTCAATATAGTGGTGTATACGCCCAAAAAATGGCTTGTGTCTTCTTCTTCTTTAAGCTAGATTTTGCCTCTATACAACACACAAGCTCAATCTTAGCTGAAATACCTTTGTAAAAAAAAGGGTTAAAATCAAATTAAGTAAATCGGCCTCCTTTAATCTTTGAATTTTTACCGATAAGGGCTTGCCATGCTATCACATTAGACGGTTTTACACACACGTTCTGTCTCGGATGAACTGTCGAAAAAGAGCTTTTAAATTTATAAACATGCCCATAGGGAAAATATTAGAGTGTAGTTACGGAAACATTTTGAGTTATGACCGGCAGATCTTTGCGATATCATATCTCATATAGGTAAAATTTCGCGACGCGAGACTTTTGGCGAAGGCTGTTTCGGCGATCTCACTCTAACCCTCCCTGAGCATAACCGAGATTGTACGATAGGTGTACGGTGTCGCAACTTATTATCGGGTCTTTGCCCCTTGTGATCGCAATTTGTTCGTAGGGCTTCGTGTATTGTCGTGGTATCCTTGTCGGAAAATTTGAATTTGTATTATAATAATAAGGAGCCTAATGCTAGCAACTTACTTTCAGGCCCTCGCCCCTCGACCAAAAATTTGAATTTGTTTGTGACGCCATCTATGAGGGGAAATCTGAACTTGTATTATAATAATAAGGAGCCCTAATGCTAACTTATAAGACAGACATAGGACTTCGCAACTTACTTACTTCCGGGTCTTAGCCCCTGGCCTCTTGGCGGAAAATTTGAATTTGGATTTGTATTTAAGTGTTTACATTCTGATTACTTATTGCGAGAAATTTGAACTTGTATTCTAATAAGGAGTCTATTGCTAGCTTATAAGACAAAACATAGGAAACTGTGTTAGGGCCTGCGCCCTCCTGTCGTGGCGCTTGTTGGAAAGTTTGAATTTGTCTCGTCATCTAGTTGTGTATGGCCTAATAAACATTTTCTGTAATAAAGGAGGCCCCATCTAGCGTTATATTTCTAGGACTAATTAGGGTTTTGTTTGTGGCATCATCTAGTGGTATATTTCTAGGACTAATTAGGGTTTTGTTTGTGGCACCATCTAGTGGTATATTTTTAAATTAGCGAATGCTTTCTGTAATAGAGGCGGCTCCTTCTAGCGGTATACTTCTAGGACTACTTGGGGTTGTTTGTGGTGCAATATAGTGGTGTAAAGGCTAATGAATGCTTTCTGTAATAGAGGTTGATCGTGTTCGTCTCTCCCTCGTCTCTTTCGAGTGGGGCCCTTGCAATTGAGCTATCGCGGAAGCAAGTCACAAGCAAGTATACAATGAAGGATCACAGTCAACTTTTCTGTATGTCACGTGAGCCCGCAATTCGCTAAGGTTTCGCATATGACAAGAAGTGACTGATTGTTAATTTTATTTGCTATAAACAATATTAAAAGATCACTATAGAAATCATTTTTTGTGAACGAATAGAAGTTCAACATAATAATAATAATAATTAACTGTATTTGTATTAAAATTAACTTGCCTCCTCGACAGCTCAGTTGGAAAAGCCTCACTCTAGCAAAGTGGAGGTCGTGGGATCAAATCTCACTGGAGTTAATCTTTTACTGTATGTACTTTAAAAGCTAATTTTAATATAAATACAGTTAATTGATATTGCTATTGTTGAACTATATATATATATATATATATATATATATATATATATATGGCCAACATGTAAGATTGATTAAAGGTAAATATCAATGTCATCTGAATGTTAATTATCTACTTGGCGACATTTATTAATTTTACTGTATGTACTTTAAAAGTTAATTTTAATATAAATACAGTTAATTATTATTATTATGTTGAACTTCTTTCTGTTCAATTATTACAAGTTTCAGTTCTACATACATAAAGAAAAAATTTACATCAAATGAGGCTTGAATCTCGATGGTGCAGTTGGTTAACGCGGTACTCTAGCAAAGTACAGATCGTAGGTTCAAATCCTCCTCAGGTACACTTTTTATTTATGTATTTAATAAAATTAATAATAATTTTTAATTACCAATTTACTGTTCATAACAAAACTTATCATTTAATATTAGTCAAGTTGCTTTGGTTTGTATGAATCCTTGGGATATCGCACGCTTACATTCCATTAATATAAGTAATTTGATTGTTATCACATTATGTTCAGAATTTACATCAGTTCTACATACATAAACACTAAATTTAGATTGATTGGAGCTTGATTCTCGATGGCGCATTTGGTTAGCGCGGTACTCTAGCAAAGTACAGGTCGTAGGTTCAAATCCTACCCGAGGTAAACTTTTTATTTACGTATTTAATAAAATTAATAATAATTTCTAATTACAAATTTACTTTTGAACTTATTCGTTCATAACAAAACTTATAATAATTTAATATTAGTCAAGTTGCTTTGGTTTGTGTGAATCTTCCGATATTGCAGGTTCACATTCCATTAATATAAGTAATTTGAATGTAATAACATTATGTTTAGAATTTACATCAGTTCTACATTCATAAAGACAAAATTTACATCGATTGGGGCTTGAATCTCGATGGCGCAGTTGGTTAGCGCGGTACTCTAGCAAAGTACAGGTCGTAGGTTCAAATCCTACCCGAGGTAAACTTTTTATTTATGTATTTAATAAAATTAATAATAATTTTTAATTACAAATTTATTTTTGAACTTATTCGTTCATAACAAAACTTGTAATAATTTAATATTAGTCAAGTTACTTTGGTTTGTGTGAATCCTTGCGATATTGCTGGCTCACATTCCATCAATATAAGTAATTTGATTGTAATCACATTATGTTTAGAATTTACATGAGTTCTACATACATAAAAACAAAATTTACATCGATTGGGGCTTGAATCTCGATGGCGCAGTTGGTTAGCGCGGTACTCTAGCAACGTAGCTTCAAATCCTACTTGAGGTAAACTTTTTATTTATGTATTTGATAAAACTATAATAATTCTTTCTGTTCGTTCAGTAAAAATAATTTTTATGTGTGTGTATATATATATATATAATATATATATATATATATATATATATATATATATATATATATATATATATATATATATATATATATATATATATATATATATATATATATATATATATATATATATATATATATATATATATATATATATATATATATATATATAAATGATATACATAAAATCATTTTAGTGAACGAACAGAAAAAGTTCAACATAGTAATATTAATTAACTGTATTTATATTAAAATTAACTTTTAAAGTACATACAGTAAAAGATTAACTCCGGTGGGATTTGAACCCACGACCTCCACTTTGCTAGAGAGAGGCTTTGCTGAGCGATCGAGGAGGCAAGTTAATTTTAATACAAATACAGCTAATTATTATTATTATGTTGAACTTTTGTTCGTTCACAAAAAATGATTTCTATAGTGCCTTTATTATTGCTTATAGCAATTAAAAATTAACAATCAGTCACATCTTGTCGAAACCTTAGCGAATTGCGAGCTCACGTGACATACACAAAAGTTGACTGTGATCCATCATTGTATATAATAATTATAATCCATCGTAACTAGAGAAGTACATACTGTTTAAGTTTGAATGGATTGTGACTTGCATCCTCGATAGCTCAATTGGAAGAACCCCACTCTACCAAAGTGGAGGTCGTGGGTTCAAGTCACACTTGAGTTAACCTTTTACTGTACTTTAAAAGTTAATTTTAATACAAATACAGTTAACTGTATATATGGACAACATGTAAGATTGATTAATCATATCATATCATCTGAATGTTAATTATCTACTTGGCGACATTTATTAATTGTGTGATAAAACCTTAAAATATAAAATACCAGGAAGGAGTTTTTGTCAATTATATGTGCGTCCGGGATGGGGGGTGCATATGGCGGAAAACAAGTTTCCGGTTAATAATACATAATAATGAATATATACATATTTTAAAGTATTTAATATTTTGTATATATTTTTAAGCTACGATATAACTAGTCATGCATTTATTTAAAAAAATATTTACACTTCCTGATACAATAGAGTTCAAAATATAAATTATGACATTTTTAATGTTAAATCTTGCAGAACAATGATCGTTACGCCTATGAATTAAAACCATAACCTAAATTGAATCTTGTATTATGTAATATTCAATACAACACTACTTAATGTGCACAACGTTGTTATAAACACTTGATTATTACCAGTAACTATTATACAGGATACTTTAAAACAGTCCATAATATTCAAAACACTTTTGCAAACACCACTTTCTTCGATCAAACCACCAAGAATGAGTCACACTTGGGTGTTCAATATGGCGAATTCCGTCGCAATCCTTAAATACGGTATATAACTCAACATTCCTTCCTGGTCTTTTGTATTCTAAGGATAAAACTATGAACTGCACTTACGGGCGTCATCTATCGTTTGCACTTTTTACCATTAGATTTTTTATTGGTAGCATTCATTAACATAAAATATAAGATTTACACTTGTACCGTTTCTGTTATATAATTGGAAAGAGAATATTCGTTCTAATTGTAGCAACATTGAATAGTACTGTAGGAAGTAGGAATTAGGAAAACCGTTAAAAACAGGCATCTATCTCAAAATAAGATGGGGTATCACGTGACCTCTTCCAACCAATGATTGAAATCTTTACGTTCAAAAACAAAAAAAAAGTAAATTTTAATCAGTGTTGTTGTTGTAACAAGTTAGTATTGATGCTATTAAACTACTTAAGTTAAAATTTATTATTTTTTGAAGAGATTCAGATTTTTACTATCACAAGAATGAAAGAAAACCTAGATAGAGGGCTTTTCTTATCAGATGAATTGGAACTAGATGTACAAATTCAGGCAGAAGACGATTCTGATGAAGAATTTGTTGCAGGTGTGATATAAGACTTACTAAGCATAATTTTTTCTTCTAGTATGAAAGCATGCCATAGTTACACAATTCTGTAAAATTAGTATACTATGAAGTATGACTGAGTGTGTTACTATTTATGTTCATATAAATAAATGAATATGTACACACTTGTGAATGATTTACTTACAGAGATTCAAAGTGCGGAGGAGGAGATGTTTGAGGAATTACATATGCTCCATGAACACTTAGAAAGGCAGATACAATGTTCCATCAGTACAGGACGGTCTCTTATACTTCACAATTTTGAAAACAATAATACCTGCACTGTTGATATTAAAATTTTGCTACATAATAATACTGACAACAACTGTTTAGTGTCGGTTAATAAAATCGATCCAGATAAGTATGATATTATTGTGGTTTATTATTATATCTGTAATAATCCTTCTATTTTTAGCATGACTAATGTATCATATTTGACTGCATCTACTAATAATGAATCGGTCATATTTACAGAACTTTTGATTCTCCCAAATAGTTTTAAAGAAATGCCTTTACGTTTGGTTATTTCGTCTCCTGGTATTTATTATATGGAAGACACATTTCAGTGTTTGTGTTTAAATGATTTACATCCACATCCTGTAGATCAAGTTCTAAAAGATGCAAGTGTTTTATATGTTATTGATTCATCTGCTCAAAATTAAATGTAATACATTAAATGATTGTTCAATATAACGAGCATAAATATTTTATGCTTCATAGAAATTTCACTTTATTCGTGTAATGTAAAATTTAATTAATCTTTGAAAATACAACACTTAAAATTAAAATCTGCTTTATTACATTATACTTTAAAAACACTTTGCCTAAATGAATTGTAAACAAATCATGTTTATAAAGAAATACACAGATTTAAACTATGTAATCATTTTAGAAAGGTATTTTTGCAAATTGACATCTTAAGAGATTTTTCATGAATTACCCACTTTTTATTAAAACTCGTCATTGCGAAGTATCAACATGAAAACAATTTGACTACCTACCGAAGAAGCTACATAGAAGCCTAAATCAGAGCTATGAATTAAAAAGATCAAGGGGAGTATGCATAACTATTAGAGGACCTATGTTCACAATGTTTTATAATTAACATTTCTTACAATTACAAATTTTAATGTGAAATGAGTATCATCCCATGTAACACTCAAACCAATCTCAATCAATAAATTCTCCAGATGAAGAATTAAAAGGTAGTAGCAGGTAAGTTTCGTAATTGGGGCACTCTGGGGACAAACGATCAACATTCATAGTGGGATGCCGTACTGTTATTGTTTACTAATGTACCTACTATTGTTGTTTTAATTTACATTGTTGTTGAATAAATTGTAAACTGTTGTAAGTGATTACAAAGTAAGCTTTTTTTGACAGTGGTCCTAGATAGCACCCTAAACTTGTTTTAAACTTCATATAAACTTGTAATTACAAGTCTGGCAGCTTACAATATGCTTATCTATGCAAGTTTGTAGCTTTAATGCAAGCTTAATGTAAGCATCCTAGTCACCACTTGCAAGCTTAGGTACTTTAGAGATTTTGTAAGCTTGAATTACATTTGCAAACAGTGTGATGCAAGTCATTTTGTAAGCTGTCTTTAAGGCTTATTAAATGCAAACTTCTTAAAAGGTATTTCGAAAGCTTACAGAAGGCTTGCTTTGTGTTGCAAAAATTCCTTAAACTACACTTTTTGTACAAGCCGAAAGTTGCCTTGTAGGCTTGCAGTAAGCTCGTCTTATGTGCTTACAAATACCTTACTTACCCCAACCTCCCTTATATGAAAATCACTATTCATGTAGGTTGTTATGTTTTTATTGATCGGTATATAGTAAGTACAATAACAACATTGTTAATACAGTATGTTCAATATTAAATTTAGCCATATCTCTTCTTTGATTTACTAAAATAAATTTACAATTGTCAAGTACTTAACTTAAATGAATTTGTTAACATCAACCACATGTTACGATTATTAGTAAGGTATGGTTTAGCTATGAAAAGTTCTTGCGTAGTCAAATAAGTCAAGCAGAACACCTTAGACTTATCGATCACATCAATTAAATTATCTATCAAGTTGGCAAGGATTGTAACAGTGCTAGGTCATTCTCAATAAGTAGATTGTTTTAACGGAAATAAGTTGTTACTGTTAACATGTTGAAAAAGTTGGTTGGAAGGTGACAATCTCTTTCAATAACCTTAGAAAGAATCTGTGAATAGGAGGTAACTCACGAAAAATTGTAGTAGGTATTGTTTTGGTTTGAGCACACTGAATCATTTGAAAAACTTACAACTATTACATCGATACAAAAAGGAAGAAATAAAGTGAGCATATCCCATGCTATTTCATCAATACCAACTGATGTAGTGAGTATCATAGATATATGTTTAATACGGGAAACACACAGAAGTATTAAAGTAGATGTCATTATACTGATTACTTAAGACGAAAAATGATCTAAAGTGTTTTAACTACTTTGAGTTTGAATTACTGTTTTACAAAGGAAATTCATTTGGTTTTATGAGATTTTTAGGAATATAATTATTTGCTGTGGTATTGTGGACTCCATATAATTGACTATATTTAAAAAAATGTTTGAGTCGTTTAGAGAAGTTTTTAAAGAATATTAGTAGAAGTGAGGCACTTGTCGCCGCCATCTTGGATTTGCGTGCCGTCACCTCTGGGGCACTTTAACTTTCACTTTTTTTATATGCCCACGTGGGGATAGTATTTTTCCATCTGAGAATAATAAGATTTAATCTGTTATTAATTAGACCCCGTTTTTTATTGTTTTTATTGATCCGTATATAGTAAGTACAATAACAACATTGTTAATACAGTATGTTCAATATTAAATTTAGCCGTATCTCTTCTTTGATTTACTAAAATAAATTTACAATTATTCATTATATATATATATATATATATATATATATATCATATATATATAATATATATATATATATATATATATATATATATATATATATATATATATATATATATATATATATATAATATAATTCAATTATGTCACTCACGTCAATCAATTAATTTGTTCACCAGTAATTTTCCATTTAATTACGTTTTTCTGATGAAGGTTAAAATTTTAACCGAAATATATAAAATAGTAATAAATATTATCACATTTTGGCTTTTTACCTGTATGCCTACTGGAACTAGGAAATCCAGCATTATCCTTTTAAAATATATATATATATATATATATATATATATATATATATATATATATATATATATATATATATATATATATATATATATATATATATATATATATATAAACGATGTTCCGGTACTGGTCCGCGTTGGTGTTGGTGATGTAGTAGTCTCAACAAGACTTGTTAGCTCAACGTTTTGGCAATATCCCACCTGCCATGTTCAGGATATGTTTAACTTTCGGCTACTGCTTCTCATTACTCGTATATAACTGATTTGTTCTGGTGGAGGTTCCGTTTTATATCACTGGTTATGTGTTTGACTTCGTGTGATTGGTCCTTTTGTTACACTTTCACTTCCACTTTCTCAACTTTCCGCTCTTATTTTTTTTCTTTTTTGCTTTGTATGTCGTCGTATTTGGCTGTGTAATTTTTATGTGTTTATTAATTAGAGTTGGTTCCCACGTTGCTGATAATCGTAATCCATCATCTCTGGTGTTTAGCGTGTCAATGTGTTTTTATGTTACAATAGCCTCTCTAATGATCCGAGATTTGTAGTGTTCGATGTTGGCTAGCATTGTAGCATTTTCATTTCATTTTTGTGTCCTGATATTTTTTCATGTTGTGCTAGCGATGAGGTATTTTGACCTTTTTGGCAGCATTTATGTGTTCTTCCCTCCTTGCATGAATCTTCATATTCGTTTGTGTTTGTATATGAGGCATGTATTACAAAATATAACTCCTATCGCATCCAAAAGATGGAAAATTCTTGTATACGTTTTGATGCAAACATTGAAAAGAGAGATCATTTGAATCCATTTTATAATAATAATGCAATTTAGAAAATGTCAGTGGGGAGTCAGTTTCCCTATGTTGCTTTATACCAAATGTTCCATTGTACTCACATTTACACATGTTCGTTATAGTATCAACTGTCGTTCCCTATGTATGGATGTTACTGAAGTCATCCTTGCAAACTATCCCAATGACTACTCCCAATAAGTTGTTTTTTTTTCCTTTTTAGGTATACCGTCCCACTAAGGTCGGCCAGCGGTAATCAAATATCGCATAGCTTAAGAGGCAAAAATCTTAGTAAAAATGCATATGAGGAAATTTCGTTTTTCTGTAAAAGTTGTCAAGTTAGTGGAATCCGATACTTACCCCCACCACTCTTTGTGCCTCTATACACCGCAACGTGATGGCATAGGATACGCCTCCTGACCTCTAGCTGATCGCGCCCTTCTCCCACGTGACCACACTTACTTTACCTGATTGGTCCTGCGCAAACATGCTGCCTCAGGACGACCGCTGGATTGGATGGCCTAAAGGGCAAGTCAGGCTCCCTGATTTCTTATGGGTCCTTAGACTCCGCCTAGCTCAGTGCTCTTATTGGCGGACTGGCTTAATTGTGGTTGGCGGCCTCGGGGTAACGTAAGCTGATTGTAGGCTTAACACTGAACTCTGATTGGTTGACTTTGTTTGTGGCGCCATACAGTGGTGTATTTTTAAAGCTAATAAATGCTTTCTGTAATGAGGTTGATCGTAGCTCCACGTCGTGATATATTTTAAAAGTAGATGTAGATCCCTGTAATTTTTATGGATGACAAACTTGAAATTCGAAATATTATTCTAATAATGGGGCCCTATACCATCTCGTAGGCTACCGAAACTTGTTCTCGGGTGTTAGCCCCTTACGCGGCCCCCTTGCTTGTTATAGTGGGAAAACTGAAAATTTGAAATAGTATTCTAATAATGAGAGTCCCGTACTCTCTCATAGGACACGACTAGGCCTCCTAAACTTGGCAGAGAGTCTTAGCCCTACTGCATAGGCTCCCTTACTTATTTCTGGTGCCATCTAGTTGTGTATTTTTGAAAAAAGCTAATAGAGGTTTTCTGTAATAGGGTTTGATCGTAGTTGCACCTAGTGGTTATTTTAAAAGTATTGGAAATCTTAAAATTTGCAAGAGCATCCCGAAACTACAACTACTCCACACCGTCTCATAGGGCTGCGCTGGGATCCTGAGCTAACAAATCGTCATGTTTCTTTATGCCTGGTCTCTTCGACATCTTTTAGGCTTTCTACCATCTTATTTGAGGCAATTTGTTTCCGTGGGCCTTTTTGGATATCCACCATCTTGTTTCCGAGTCACGACTCCACCAAGTGGCATATTTTAAAAGCAGATATAGATACTTGTATTTGTTGTGGAGGGAAAACCTAAAATTTGAAAATAGTATGCTAATGCTGGGGGCTTCATACCAACCCATAGGACACCGCTAAGGCTCCAAAACTTGTCCTAGGGTGTTAACTCCTGTAGGCCCCCAGGGGTTTTACTTCGAGGTTAAAATCAACTTTTACGTTACGCGGGTATAGAATCGTTGTAGTTTAAGACTTACACTAAGATGGGAGAAGCCATGTCTAAAACTGCCGCTGCACAAATAGATGAATTACTGTTAAAAATAAAAAGATTAAAGTGGGATTTTTTTTATGATTGTGGACCTGAACAGGCTAAATTTGGACTATCGTGCTAAAGCACTCAGGAACACTTAGGAGGATGGATAGGGGGATAATGAATTGTCAATAGATGCCTACGAACAGCTACCTTAAATTTTCTCATATCATAAGTGAGAGGAAAACAGGAACTAGGGAGATCATTCCAGAGTTTAAAAGCAGTGTAGAAAAATGTGGATTGCGCCCATTTGCTACAAGTGGAGATTTGTACTGCATACTGATGATGTGAATGGGCGAACCGAGTGTTTCTCGCAAAGATAGCCCGAAATGGTATCAAAGAATAAACTTAGCAGCACAATAGCCGTTGTAATAACGATAATACAAAGAAAGATCTGAAATCATCCTTCTATGCTCAAGGGACTGTATGTGAGAAGTTAAGGACGGGGTAGCTGGCAGAAGATGGTCAACCCATGAGAGATTTGAAGATACAGTCATACTCAACAGAGTAATAGAGTCTGAAAACTTAAGAACTGAATTTGGAAATTTATGGCGTCCAAAAAAGGCTGCAAATGATAGATCTAAATAAACGCAACACCAGCCGACTCAAGAGATTGTAGCCAATGAAATATGTAATAGTACAAACACTCTAAAACCTGTAAATAAATAAAGGAACAATAGTCTCGCAACCCCAAAACAAAATAAACTAACCAATAAGCCGCTGCAAATACACCAAACAAGCAAGAAAGAACAGCAAGAGTCCCAACTAATAGAGTGTTTTTAAAATCCACGGAAGATTCCTGCAATTGTAGTGGACGGGCTGATTTGAAATGGCACTGTATTATTAACGATATGTAAGCAAATAAATACATAGTATAAGATGTTAATTAAAATCACTACCTTCGCTTATGTATAAAACTCGTTATGTAACCCGTCAGCAGAAAAAGACCATTATTTGTTTTCAGTGTAAAATATCAATTACTGTTAAGGTAGTTGCTGCATTTTTGGCAAAGCAAGATTCAAGTTACAAGTCTAAAATGTCTTCAGATGTTGATTTAGTAACACATACAAAGGTGCCAAGACCAAATTGCCCCCAGGCATTTGCCCATTTTCAATAAGGACGTTGTGTGTCACGGTTGTACATTTGCTATATTTTTTTGTCAAAGTAAAATGTTGTTTTCAGATATTGACTCAGTGACTCATACAAAGGTGCTCAGACGAAATTACCCCCAGGCATTTGGTTTACCATCTCATATGACTCCGCTAGATCTGATTTCAAGTGTGCTTATAAATATACTACAAGTTGACTTTGCAAAATGTAAGCTAATTCAAATCAGCATCTTAGAGTTGAATTTTAAATCTTATTTCTATATCTAAGATATTGAAGGAAGCTGTTTTCATCATGTTTTTGTATCTAGGATCCTCTGATTGAAACTGGTTTCAGGTCAGCATACTGATAAATCGAATAAGTTAATCGAGCTGAAATGAATTCTCGAAATTTGTTTACAAGTCTAAGGCCCTTTTGACAGAACATGTTTCAAATCAATATCTTAGACTTGAAGTCTTGTTCCTATATCTAAGTTGTTTTGATAGAAACTGGTTTCAGATCAACACCTTAAATCCATTTATTAGTGTATTAATAATTGGGAAGTAATTAAAATCTGTTTATGGATTTGCTTGAAATCAACATTTTAGACTTTCTTCAGGTTTTTGTATCTAGGATCCTCTGACTGCAAGTGGTTTAAGGTTAGCATACTGACAAGTCGAATAAGGTGATCGGATTGAAATGAATTCTTGAAATTTGTTTATAAATCTAAGATTCTCTTGACAGATGATAGTTTCAAATCAACACCTTAAATCCATTTCTAATATTACTTAGTGCTTTAATAATTGGGAAGTGATTTAAATCTGTTTATGGATTTGCTTGAAATCAACATCTCGGATTTTCATCATGGTTTTTTATCTAAGATCATCTGACTGAAGCTGTTTATAGGTTAGTATACTGACAAATCGAATAAGATGATCGGGTTGAAATGAATTCTTGAAACTTGTTTGTTGGCAGAAGCTGATAAGTCAAATAAGGTAATCGGGTTAAAATGAACTCTTGAAAGTTCTTTATAAATCTAAGGCCCTTTTGACAAAGGCTAGTTTCAAATCAATACATAACTAATCGTACTATAAGCGTTGACTAATACCTCTGATGATGATACCACATTGAAATGGATATAAAATAGTATCCATCTTAATAAGCTTAAAACGTTCAGACAGAGCAGCCCAAATCATCACCATTTGATACGTTTTAACACGGTTCTTATCAGTCTTTGGATTTAATTAAAGCTGTAAATTGTATTAATTTAATTCTATACTGTAAATAGAAAATGACCGTGGCATGTAATAATAACTCACGGTAGAAATGTAATTAAATATCTTAATGAGGCGAAATCGTATAGTGAGTGTCTGTAATGACATATTACGTAATGAATATTTTCGATTAGCTATTAGTAGAATGTCTTATGTTCTAATTTGTTATTGTTTATGATCAGGTGTGAAAATTAGCCTCCGAGAAACAAGATGTATGTCCAAGCTATTGATTTGAAAAAATAGGATATAAATGCTGGATATCATTTAAAACGAAATTTTAAATAACTCCATTATTAAATATAATTATTTACCTTGATATTATACCAAGTGTTTGTTCTATCCGTAATTGAACTATAGGGAACGCCATATTATTTACTGACACGTCGAATACTTGTTCCATTTTGAATAGCTTGTAAAACTGTATCCATTACTTCAACAGATCATTAAGCTATTTGCGCCGTTCTTTTCCTTTCCCGTGGCATCTACAAAAATGAGAAAAGGGTAGGAAACCTCAAGTGGTAAGCACGTTCGTTGTGGGGTAATCACGACCACACTGAGCGGCATAACCCCATTATTTTTATCTGTGATATATAATTAATGGTGTTCCCACCTCATGCTTAACATTACAAGTAAGTATGCACATGAGAAATGCATTAAAACTTAGAGCAATGTATGTATGCATTATATTAAAATACCAGAAGATGAGGTACTTACGATTTAATAAAAGTCGCTACAATTTTAAAAAAGTGAGTTTTAGCAGAACACGTTTTTGATTCTACAGATCGCTGTTTGCGGAAGAACTAAACAAGTGGTAGTCTGCAGTTGTTACTATGACGTGTAACAATGCTGCGCTGGATCTTGCCGATCTCATAGTAAACCAAGGTGAGCGCCAGCCCCACTCTCTCCTATATGGATTTTATGGATTTCAGAAACGTTTACTTGCTCAGGGCCACCATTGTAACTATTAGACTTATAATCACAAAATATCTATGGATTAGTTACTTAGGAATAAAACGTAAAATAAAAATTTAAAAAATACAAGCAAATGGTTTAAATCGGTAGTACTGCCCTACTTCCGTACCCTGTTGTTCAAAGGTCCTATTGCGGGACAACTTAAATAGTCATCTAACAGTGAGTGCCATCCAGGAATGCGAATACAATAACATAAGATTTAGTCTTCTTCCCCCTAACGCGATGCATTTGTTGCAGCCACTGAATGTGGTGTATTTCAGGGCACTTAAATATCTCTGGAAAAATATGCTGGAAGAATAGAAATTAAAACATCGCGGAGTTGAACAAAAACGACATTTCCGAAGCTTCTTAAAAAAACTATCGATGCTATTGAAATCAGATCTGCAGAACAATGTCGTGCTCGTTTGGAAGCCTGTGGGATAATTTCCCTTAATCCTAACGGTGTTTCCCTTATCACTTTCACTTATTATAAAAATCTTTATAGAGATATTTGTAAAGTGAAAAAAATTTTTCTTACAATTGAAGCTCGTTTAATAAATACGGAAATAAGCGCAAAACCTGAGAAGTGTGTGGGAAAGTAATTATCATTGAACGTTATTATTATATTAGTAAGGTTATCACCCACCCTTCAATGAAATGTATTGTCCTGAATAGTACGTTCCGAGCAATAATTAGTTAAGTATTTTATTTGTTACTAACATAAATTGCAGTTACTACACAAATGTCCTTTCACAAAGGAAAGAACAAATAAAACAGAAATCAAGTTATCACGAATTAGAAAAGTACACTTATATATACAATGTAAAATGGAAATTAAAATACGTTAAAAATAAAAATCAGAAATTATTCCTCAATACCTCTCTGCACTGCGGTAGCGGGAGTAACAGTATTGCAATATTCCCGTAAAAATGCATAAGATCGTATTATTTTTCTATCAAATATTCTTAAAGAGATAGGAGTATATGGGCAAATTCAAGTGTATAGAAATAAGGTAAGTTAAAGACGGAGAAAATTGATGTCCTCAAGATTAATCAAATGTTTGCGTCTTTCAGTTTTATGTGTAAATTATGTGTATTTGACGTATCATAAAACGGGACTCAAAAAGAAGTCATAAAATTTATGACAGGATGCTCTGTACATAATATTAAAATAAAACAGATATACTGGCCAAATGACAAAAACATCCAACTCTGTTGTGTTACTACTCTAAATTTCAATGTTCCCACACGTGACATAAAACTACACATACATATGTGAGATCACATCGAAGAAGTGTTACGATCACTGGTTGCCATCGAGGGTATGTGGGTCATGGTTAACCAAACAACCAAGGTTTAGGTGAGCTTCGAGCGACAGAAAATTTGGCTATATTCTCTGAGCCCTCGTCTCTTCCCATTTACGGTTAGAAAAATAGTAATTGTAGCCAACAAGTCATACACATACTAAGGATAATTGAACTAAATAAAGTCTAAAAGCAGATAACCACAAAGATAAATTATAATTAAGCAAATCGTTCTTATTTAATTCTATTACTATCACAGATTGCGTATAGTACAGAACGAAAGAGTAGTTAAAACAGAAATCAAACTGGAAAAGTACAAACATACCTACATACAATGTAAAATGGAAATAGTAGCAGTTAAAATTTTTTTATATACACGTAAATCAAAAGTAGTGGAAAAATACTACGTGTAAAACAGTAAAAATATGAGCACACAAATATGGATATTAATTTTAAAATCGATGTTTACTGGTTGTAGGTTAGCCACGAAAAGATTGTTTTAGCACCGTGTCTTCTACAACGCGAAATTTGGCGAATTATAACTTCAATCTGTCTAAAAAATGGCAATAAAAAGGAAAATTAAACTCTGTGTTAATCTATGATCCAAGCTACGGTACTCTACAATCCATTGAGAGAATCCTAGGTTACTGTAGATTTTAATTTGCCTTTTTATTTCCAGATTGAGGTTATAATTTTCGCGTGGTAGTAGACACGGCCTTGTTTTAAACTTATATCCCCCCACGTAACCATATATGCACGTAACCCATATTTCGACGTTGTCACTCTTTTTTTTGACATGTTGCCAATGTTGGTTTCCTTCCTTCGCTTTTAATAGAAAATATATATAAAGTGGGTTATCCAGGTATGCACAGGAAAGGGTATGAATTTATGCATGTAAAGAATGAAAGGCAGCTTGATATTCCGTGTGTATCAAAGACAAAGCGTAAAGGAAGGTATTCTGTGGAGATAGATTATGGTAGTCTAACGCTATGCTCAAGGGTTGAAACGAAAATGCATGGCGTGAAAGAAGTTGAAGTGATTGTAATAGTGCGTTAAACAGTATGAATTAGTAGGACTAAAGTGGGTATAGAAAAAGTTGAACGTAGTACGAACGTCTAGAATTAAAGTAGAAAAACTGGTAGCTGACGATATAAGAATGAAGCATGCTGTAGCTTTACGCAGAGATTTGAATGTAATTCAATTGATATGGAACGATCAAATGAAGAACAGTTTCATTTAAAGTGCGTGGATGTGTTTGAAAGACACTGTTGTCAAAGTACTGCACAAATATGTGTAAGTGCGACTATGGGTAAGTAGAATAGAATAAGCTTGGTGGAGTGAACTTGTAAAAAAAAGACGCGTACATTACAATGATTGCGGAGAAAAAGCAGTTATATAAAGTACACAAATTGCGAAAGAAAGAAACGAACGAGGCAATAAGGATGAGTGAAGATGAATTGAGGGCGTTAGAAAGTGCAAAACAATTTTAAGGGAAGTGAGGAATTTTTATGGGTAAGAAATGCAAAACCTGGTGTAAAACAAGGCGCAATAGGAGTGCTGAATACTATAAATGAGAGGGTATGCGATTAGGGTAATACTGACAAGAATATTCTGAAAAGTTATACGAAGCTGACTGAAAAGTTCATTTATATTTGATATACAGTCTATGATCTATGTTTTTATTTTAATTTATTGAGTTATCTGTTTTATTCTTTACTCATGTACTGAAATGACATCTATAGATTCTTTTGAACACATTTTGTGTTAAAACACATATTTCTCAATAGTCTATAATGTGTGAAAATAGTTTAAACTAACTCGAGATACAAACCATTCACCACAAATAATGCCTTTGACTTAGTCGGTAGTTTAAAGTAGGCTGATTCAATCTTTTGATTTGCTTAATTACCACAAATTCTGCTAGGTTACTTCCACTGAACATCAATATAAAAAAATTGCAATGTAACACTAATAAAATGATCTCGGACGCCAAGTTATTTTTTGTTAATTATGCTCGGAATAACTAAACCGAGGTCTACACTAAAATGTTATCAAAATGAAAAAGTAAAAATATACTATGTTTATTAAAAAGGAAAAGGAAAAATATTTCCAATGCTCTGAGTTTATTAACAATTAAAAGGATAGGGTTAAATAAAATATATCTTAAAACTAGTTATAGCCTTAAATTACTAATTAATTGTTGTAAAAATAAATACCTGTCACTAAATATAATACTTCTTGAGAACCTCTGGTATTACAGAAATAAATGCGGAATTGCAAACCAAGGTGATGTCATCTTGGCATCATATATTGCGCAATATCTCGAAATAATGCTTTACGTTGTAAACCACACCCATAAAATTGGAATTTTTCTTCTAATAAATTTATCTTCTTGAAATTGAATAATCCGTTTAATGCATTTTCTTGAAATTTTCAAATAAAAATTGCAATCATAAAATGAAAGCGTACGCAACAGTAAAATTAAATGCGTACTTAAAATGTAATTAAAGTAGAAAAGTAATTGTAATAAAAAGAAAATAAAAGAGCCTGAAAAGAGCAAATGTTTTAATTTTTAGTATAACACGTTAAAATATCTTACCATCAAATCAATGGCACTTTTACAAAATTTAGGTGGAAACCCAAAAATATGGCTTCCTACTCAACATAAGGTTCATTAAGTACTAAAATGGACGCCTAGAATATTAGACGATGTAGTCGTGCGCGAAAAGATTTGCGCAATGAATTAAGTCAACGATGACGTATTGCGCGAAAATATTTGAGCAGAAAAATAATTTAAAGTGAGAGTACAAACCTTTAAGAAGTATATACCCTTAAGGAGATATGCACTTAAGTTACACCAAAATGCAAATTAAGTTGCCTACCTCATAGCTATATTGCAAAATTAATAAAATTTTTTTCTTATATTTACAACTGAATGAACGAAAGATCTAAATTACGATATATTTTAATACAACTCAAAATGGGTTGTTACATGTCAATGTTTCCTTTGAGGCAGACTGATGATCAGTAATCCATTTCCAGTAAAGCCAGAAAATGGTTTGTTTACTGGTATTTGCCTGCTATTCCATTTATGTAATTTTGAGAAAATATGTTATCTACCCATGAAACTATACATTGTTAGTTAGGGACTAAAGCGTTTGAGACCTACTCCGAAATCACGAAAGAAACGACTGTTCCTTAGAAATCTTTACAGTAAAAGTTTGTGCCTGTTATTTACTTCCCTATGAAATGGGATTATAAATTGCTCAAACGTTTGAGAAATTACAGTAAGCTGTACGACATAATACTCTGACATAACGCATAGCATGATTTTGATAAAACTGTAAAAGAGACACTTAAGCCAGGTCATGTTTACATGTTGACATTAAAGCTTTTGATGTAGATTGTAAACCAATAAATTTGACACTCTGTATTATAGATATTCAGCTTCTACAAAGACTTAATCAAAAATAGAATCTTTTTAAAGCGCGATAGCGTTTAATTGAAACACGACATACTTATCTCCAGTACCTGTAGAATATACTCTTTTGTTTTTCAATCCTCAAAATCGTCCAAAAACTCATTGTTTCTTGCCTAGGCCGACAAAACGTAACAATTTTTGACTTTATACATGAACATTTGCTGACAGCTGTTACACACATTAGAGCCATTTGACACGTAGATTACCAATGCTGCTACCTTAAAATATGGTGGGGTCACCAAACTAAATTTTTGAAAATATTTTTAATGAATTAATAGCATAAGAACAAAAAATATTGTGTATTACGCGTCCAGAAACTATTTTTGTGAGTATGCAGTTACAGGTATCGACTAACGGGCCGGCCCGCAATTCTGTTCATACTCGTAAAATAAAATGATAGTTTCTAGTCTAGTGATACAATAACTATTTGAGATACGTTATTTGCGTGTTTACCGAAGGCGCACCGGGAAATTCCCGGTATTCGGATGGACCTATTCACCGCTGGTGTAAATAAATAAAAACGAATGATTGCTGCTCGCTGGTGAGCGATTATTATTACTTTGTATTTGCAAAACTGTTGCACTGCATTGCTAACACCATTATGATATATATATATATATATATATATATATATATATATATATACAATATATTTATTATTTTATATGTAATAATGTAATATGTATTTATAAATTAACTTTAAAGTACATACAGTAAAAGATTAACTCGAGTGTGACTTGAACCACGACCTCCACTTTGTAGAGTGCTCTTCCATCTGAGCTATCGAGGAGGCAAGTCACAATCGATTCAAACTATGATACTAATTGTACTTCTCTTAGTAACGATGTATTATAGTTATTATACACAGAATGAAGGATTACACAGTCAACTTTTGTGAATGTCATGTGAGCAATTCGGCAAGGTTCACAATGACAATCACAAAGTTGACTTGAATTTTGTTAATATTTATATATGCTTATGCAACTAGTACAGATAACTATTAGAATCATTTGCTGTTGATAGCTGATGACAGACATCAGAAGTTCAATTTAATCCAATCGATTAATTGTATATGTATTTACAAATTAACTTTTAAAGTACATACAGTAAAGATTAACTAAGTGGGACTTCTGAACGTCACTAGACCAATTCCACTATATAGTAATGAGTGTCTTCCATCTGAGCTATCGAGGAGTATATGTATACAATCAATATCAAACTTGAATGTATATATTATATATATGATACTATCTATGTATACTATATATATATATATATATATATATATTAACAATGCAATGTTATGATGATTTATCATACATAATTGGTGAAAGATCTAAACATGCAGTATTAACACAGTATCTTTCGAAAGATATAACTGTTTTGTTTTAGAACTGTGTTAACACTACCTATTTCCAGTGGAATAACTTGATTGTGTAGCTATGGGAGGCCCTCTTACTCCAGTAGTAGCTAATTTTTATATGGAAAGGTTTTTAAATATTAGTTCTACAAAATGCACCTAAACAACATTCGATTTGGTATAGATATGTTGATAGTACCTTTGTAACTTGGAGACATTGAGAAGAAGTACTAAATGAGTTTTTAGATTTTATAAATTGTATTCATCCAAGCATTCAGTTTACTATGGGCAAAAAATCAATGAATGTTTACCGCTTCTCGATATATTGATTTCCAAACCCATCTTTAACTTTGATGGTTTACCGGAAACCTACACACACAGAAAGGTTACAGACAAAATTACGACACTCACTCGTTCGTGACTGTAATATACTACCTATATTTCTTGTATTCACCTAATTATCGAGAATGAAAAAAAATCAAAACTTTTGAAGACTTTCTAATTACTAAAAAGGCCTTTTGTAAATTATTCACTCAAATACATACGGTTTTATTTGTTATTTTATTTAAATTATTTAGCTAATAAATAAATTTTACCTGCCCTCGTTTGTGTTTTTGTATAAACTAAAGTGCATTTCACGAATAATTAGACTTCTATAATATGGCTGCCATTCCACTATGAACAACATCCAATTATAAAATAACTAAAATGCTATAAGTGTAACATTGTAATGAAAGGGATCTTTCAGTTGGCTTCTCTGAACCGCATTTTCCATCCTTTCCTACAACGTTATAATAGCAAAAGACAAATATAATAACAAATACGACCTTCAAACGTCTTAAAATATTATTTGCCAACTCAGTAGCGTATCACGCGAAGAGGTAACTTAGGTTAGTAAAATTGAAAATTTTTTAATTAAATTAATTATTGTAAGAAAAAAAAATAAATAAAAGAATGTTCCAAAAAAATATCATTATTGTTAAGAATTTCTGAAAATTTACCATTACTAATTCGTAATTAATGTTGAAACTGCAGATTACTCTATTAGCATAATGTGAATTAGAAATCATTAATGACCACTTGCTTTGCTTATAAATGTAGAATCAATTATACTGTAACAATATTTTGTATTTGTATTTGTATTTTATACTGAAATGGAAGAAAGTTTTGTTTCAACTGAAGACGAGAACTTTATTGAAAATTTGCACAGTTATAGTGCAACTCTGGTAAGATTATACAATATCTTCTTAATTGTCATATTTTAACTTGTAAATGCATATAACTTCTTTTCAAGTAAGAAACATCAAAATGTAGATGTAGACTTTGGAAAAATAAATATAGCTGAAGTAAGTACACTATTCAGATTTAGAATAGTAAATCAGTCCAAGAATAAATAAAATGTTTTAATGTGATGTGATGTGATGGCGAATTTATTAATAATAAATTTATTCAAATAAGTTTTTCACTTTTTTTTGTATAACAAAAGGTACTACGCCAATGAGTGCTCCCGCGCTTTATTTGGTGACAAATTTAAATGGCGGCCATATTGCAGAGGTCTAATTGAAATGCACTATAGTCGTGAATAGCGTGTCTTATTTGCTGCAAAGCGAATCATAATTTTAGATGTAAGCTGCTCCTAAGTATAGTTTGTAAAAATAATAGTCTGCTGTACTAAGTATTTTTTATACTAAATGTTTTCGCGAATTCGAACTAAATTGATCAAGAAGCTACTGCAAATTCGTTTGATATTAAAATATATTAGCCACACTAAATGAAAATCTGACATCTCCTTTTTGGGAATTTTTAATAGATATGGGTACTCATGATTTGTTTATTTTAAAAAAGCATTCTTTTTATCTTGACATGTCACAGTTTGTGGTATCAATAGCTTGATTATTGATTATTGTTTCCCTTATAGCTTGATGTCTTAAGAGTAGAGTCGAGATACCATCCGTCATTTTGTTTTTGTGGCGTTACCCTTGGGATACCTTTGACCGCCATTTTTTTTATATATGCCCACGTGGGGATCGTATTTTTTTCACCTGAAAATAAAAAGGTTTTATTTAATCTGTTATTAATATTTATTTATTAGGGCCCGTTTTTATCAAAGGAGATTGCATAATTGTTATTAAAATTATTACCCATGGCCGGCGACATTCTCGTTTCTCGCGCGTTTCGCTCTTTAAAGTGTAATCGTCATCGACTGAGCATTATTATTATGATGTATTATCCTGTTTATGAGCCAACATCAGCGGACATTAGAGATTTTACTGACTTTTTAATAAACCATTACAACATAACCGTTCAATATGATGGTGGAAACGATGACGTGGATGAGATGAATGTATCTCACATCCAAGATGATGGTGATGATTCACAGAAGAGGAAGAAGAGCGATGAAGTAGAGGAGAAGGGCGAGTCTCAAAACCATGATGATGATAGCGACGAATCACGGTTGAAGAAGAAGAAGACCGATAAAATGTGATTAAATAAATGATGTATTGTTGTTTATAATATATTTTCAAACGCTAAGCTTTCATTCAATTTTTATTAATAAACTTGTTTTCCTAGCGGCGTTCGTAGATGCACTGACTGTGCTGCAGTTAATGCGAAAGGGCGGTTAGATGGGTAATTACAATAAGTGAATTATTGGTTTTCTTTTGCACGCTGTAAGTTAAATCATACTGCTGTTTTTTGAATTGAGAGCTGATTTTGTATGATTAAATCAATTTTGTATTTTTGAATTCTGATCGTGATTTGTTTGGGATTGATCTGCTTAATTGATTTGATTAATTGATTTGTTTGTTTGAGAAAGAAACGAATGAGACCGGGGGCGAGACGAACACGATCAACCTCTATTACAGAAAACATTAATTAGTCTTTACACCACTAGATGGCACCACAAACAACCCTAATTAGTCCTACAAATATACCGCTAGGCGCCGCCTCTATTATAGAAAACATTCGCTAGTTTAAAAATATACCACTAGATGTTGCCACAAACAAAACCCTAATTATTCATAGAAATATAACGCTAGGTGGTGTCACCTTTATTACAGAAAATATTCATTAGTCCATATACAACCAGATGGCAACACAAATTCAAATTTTACAAGGGGGCCACGACAGGAGGGCGCAGACACTAACACAAATTCCTGTACTTCCCTTATAATTTAGCATTAGAGCCCCTTATTAGTACACTATTTATCGTTAAGGGGTCCAGGATAAGGGCGCAGGCCCTAACACAATTTCCTAGTTGCTTATGGGATAGAAGTAGGGCCCCTTATTAGAATACTATTTTCAGCCAGACATGGAGGACAAGGCAAGGGGCGAAGGCCCAAGAGCAAGTTCCTATACCTGTCTTATTTGATTAAGATTTAAACTTTCCAGGGTCGACAGCTTCTACAAAATATCCATAATACAGGGTCACTTCAAGTACGTTGTAATTTATATATGTGATAATATTAGTGGTTTGCTAAATTAGTAACAATAGAAAATATCTTAAGATAAAATAGAAAACGTACTACGTCGGGTAAAGATAAATTCAAGAGGATGAATATATACTGCTTCTGAGAACGGGGAAGAAGGTTTGAAAGCATGTGTAGTATTTGCAGGGTCGTGCTGAAAACAGCTAATTTAAGAATAATCTCACATCTGTTTAATAATAATAGTAGCAAATAAAGATTGTACTTTATCCTCTGCATGTATGTTTTAAAGCATAATAACAATCGAATGAGTGTTATTATGAATCAGTATCAGGGGTATTAGCTGTTTTTAATTGTTAATAAGCTATTACAATATAATCGCTCAAGATGTAAACGATGAAGTTGATGCTGGTAGTGATGTTCTCTATGAAGATCCAGATAAGTTAAATTACGCTGAACATAAGGGAAGTGCATCCCAAAAGTCTTGACTGCCGAAAATGTCTTCACACTAATATTTAACATAGGAGATTGTGGATTACCTAGATTTGATGATGGTTTCGATAATTTACTGCTAGGCGTAACACCTTTTTGCGACCTTGATCTATATAAATAAAGAGTAGTTAATGTGTATGATAAGCTTTATGGCTATGAATATATTTTGCTGTTTTTCAAATAAAGTATGACATCCCATATAAATAATCAATTTTACGAAATTTAATCTGGGTACTAAAAGTAATGCAATTGATTTTAAAAAAGTCATACCTAAGCTAAAACACACAATAAAGCGTAAAACAGTCTATAATACATATGTGCAACCATTTAATGCAATTTATTTTCCACTTAAACCTTGAGCATATAATTTAGCAGTCAACCTTCAATATTTACTTTTAATTGATAATTGGTAAAACAGCTTATAATGCATATGTGTAACCATTTATCCTATTAATGCATTTTATTTCTCCTTAAACCATATAATTTAACGTTCTCAAGGTGAAAATCGTTTAAATCATGATTGTAAAGCAAACTAATTATCTAACTTAATTACTCATTTATATGTATAATGTTAAAGGTTACAATTTCGATGGCGTTATTCAGATATTGAAAAAAATTGAGCTAGCGCTTAAATGCAGTCTTAAAGATTGCATAGAACATAATCGTTTAAAGACTACGTTTTTATACCCTTGATAAAAATCAAAACGACCTTAATAAATATTAATAATAATAAACACAGATTAAATAATATCTTTTTATTATGAAAACACTTGTCATATTTACATGTCTTATCTATTAATTCTTCCCCATTATTAGAATACAATACAGAGCGAAGCCCGTCGAACAGATTCCCGTCTTATAAGGCTAGGGCCCCTTATTAGAATACAACTCTCAATGTATAAATAAATTAGGTCACAATCTGTAGATAGGCATTAAAAGAAAGGTAATAATAATTTTAATAACAATTATGCAATTTCCTTTGATAAAAACGGGCCCTAATAAATAAATATTAATAACAGATTAAATAATATATTTTTATTATGAAAATACTTGTCATCTTTACATGTCTTATCTATTAATTCTTCCCCATCATTAGAACACACTTTTTATGACAGGGGCGAAGCCCGCGAACAAATTCCCGTCTTACAAGACTAGGACCGCTTATTAGAATACAACCCCCAATCTATAAATAAATGGCGACCAAAGGTGACGTCACAAAGAAAAACAAAATGGCGGATGGTGTCTCGGTTCTACTCTTAAACCAAGTTTGCAATAGTGAAGTATGTTATTTTAGAAACCCAATCTCACATCGTTTGGTAAGTTAAAGTTATTTGATTCATTACTCCTACATTAACATTATAAATTATTACGCTAGTTGGTTTTATGGTGATGCTGTTCAAGAAATAATGGGTACATTCACACTTATACAAATTGATGATTTACTGGTAAAAATAAAAAGCTGAAACAGGAATTAGAGATGTTTGAGGTTCAGGGACGTTTAACAGGTTATTCATTTCTTGTTCTTCTAACACCAATATTGGACAGACAAAGGCATGAGCTTTATGCAATTTTTTAAAATAATATTGTATCATTTATAGTCTTACACCCTATGTATTTATTATTAATTGGCAAATGTAATCTTGTAATATTCTTTTAAAAAGAAACGTGAATATGTAATAAACTATCACAAGCTTTTCTTTTATTTTTAAAGTAAACTAGTTTGTGTAACAATTACTGATAGCTCAAATACAAAAAACACACTGGTTTTTCAAAGCCGAAAACAAGATGATCGAAAGCCAAAAAAGTCACGCGGAAACAAGATGGTGCACACAAAGAGCCCTTGGAATCAAGGTAAAAGTCCAGGGCAAGCTGCGGAGACCTGACGGATCTATACGAGATAGCATAGGAGTTCTAGTATGGGCACTAGAAATCAAAACAAATACGTACATTTAAATTATAAACATTAATATAACACGAGCGTCAATTTAAAATACTTTCTTTATTTGCAGGAAACTTTCAATAGTTTAAAAATATACCGCTAGAGGTAGACTGTGATCATAAAAATAAAAATTTCTGGTAGGAACTCGCGTAAACATCTGATATTTTTTACAAAAAGTGGATAATTTATGGGAATCTCAACTTAGTCATACCGATTTGGACTTGTCAGCACAGAACAAACACCAAGAAGCAGAAGCTCCGTGTTATGGCTTAGAAATACGACAGCAGTCCTCCTGGTGGCCGTCTGGACGTACTTGTGAAAAAGCGGAGATATATTACTTTAAAATGAGATAACCTAACCTTATTTTTGAGTTTTAGTTATACCAACTTTGAAAGTGTGTGTACGCATTAATAAAACGCTGAACTATATTAAAGCGAACTAAGTTACTTCAATCTTTACATAATTATAAAACAATACTTATAAAATAAAGATGTTGCAGACATCACAGAACAGAACCAAAGCGTTATGCTTTAGAAATAAAAATACGACAGCAGTGTTCCTGGTGACGGCCTAGAGGAAATACCATTACTTTGAAATGAAATAACCTAACCATATTTTTTTAGTACAATAGTTACACTAACTTTAGAAAAAGTGTGTGTACACATTAATAAAACGCTAAATTGTATATTA
This sequence comes from Vesta saturnalis, assembly GCA_036346205.1. Taxonomy (NCBI): domain Eukaryota; kingdom Metazoa; phylum Arthropoda; class Insecta; order Coleoptera; family Lampyridae; genus Vesta; species Vesta saturnalis. Next base: position 1,858,626 of record JARFJB010000865.1, read on the forward strand.
ATTAGTATATTAAGCTAAACTATGTAACAAACCTTTTAAGTTGTGTTAAAATATGCAATCATTTAGGCAACTTGGTTCATCTTTGTGTCATGTGAATTGCATACCTTATTGGTTGAAAAGCATGCGTTTAGATATTTTAAAGTGGAGCTGGTATGTGCATTTCGTTTTGCACATTGAGTGAGTGCGAGACACCTTTTGAGGTCGTTGTTACGATAATGAAAGCAAGAAACGTCCATTTTGCTCTTGAATATTTTTATCAAAAGTGTCGTATATTTTACGGTAAGAGCTAATTAAACCTACTTTTGATTGTTTATATATTTATCCTTTTAGGCACTTTTATTTTTCTTTTTATAACGTTAAATTTTCCTTTTACGTAATTTCATTGTAATCTCATAATACAGCTATAGGCCTCCGGAACTTGTTCTCAGCTCTTCACCCTTCACCCTTGTCATGTACTATTACGTTTCGATTTAACGAGGATGACACAGTAAAAGTTTGTTGCTATGCAGAAAATTATAAATGGTACATTAACCCATTTAAATCATCTAAGTTTGGCTGTTTGTAAAGTAATTTACTTATTTGGGATCAACGAATATCAAAACTGTTATATTTCCATTTCAAGATTAATTGCACAACCAAATTGGAAAGCGTGTACTCGTCAGCATTTTATCAGTAACAGTATACCAGTGACAACCAAAATTTAAATGTACTACAGGTATTTCATTTCTAATCATTAGTTTATAAGGTATTTTTAAGTTAATTCAAATTTACTAACATTAGTATTTAGATTTTCTACTTTATATATAACGTGAGTTAAACATTTTTATAATAAACCTTGTTATTGTTTTCAATTTTACATTTATTGCATTTACGGTTTGTTTTCCATAAAATAAGTTGGCGTCCGAGGCATTTTAGCATTTTTTACAGGTTGAAGTTACATCTTTTTGTAAAGTGAACATATCTAATCACACACGCATGTTCTAATTAAAGCAAATCTAATTTTAAGAACAAGGCTCGTTTAATCGTCGACTGAGCTGAAGGCACAAAATCTATTTATTATTAGAAGTATAAGTAAGATTAGGGTGGAATTAACAACAAGAACCTCAACACCCAATTATTATGTTTGATTACAACTAAGTTACATCAATCTTTACACAATTATAAAATAATACTTAAAATGAACATATACCTATACCTACATATAATTTGTACATAAAAAAGGAAACATAAGATATACACATTAAGACTTAAACTTTAAACTTAAACGTCTTATTTTATTATAGAAGCCAGTGCTCCGTTCTTTTGGTTTTCTTTTATCCTTAACATATTTAAATATAAGTAATCTAACTGCTACATTTATAATAAGGATTCACATTTGTGTGCTGAGCAAAACTCAATTTTGTAATTTTTACAATAGATCTCTTTAATTCTACTTTCCAAATTGTGCTCATGGCTATGTGAATTAAGAAAAGAGTATACTATATTATGCAGATTTTGGCAAGTGCTACCACTTGCTTGCTTGCATATACAAGTGAGGTTTTATCAGAATTTTCTTTAAAACCGGTGAATAAGTATTGTTGGTCAATAGTCTGAGAAAACAAATCTGCTGAGCAAGTCGGGCAATTTTGTCGGAAGGTTAATTTTTAATCAAATATCCCGCTACATATGTGGTCGCTAGACAATCTTCAACGTCAACGTTATGAATATCAACACATTCCTGACAGATTGATATTGAATGGACGAGTGGTTCTTGTTATTCACTACTGTAAAGTTATGAATTATCCAAATTTTCCCAATTGTCACTCTCACAATTTGTAGGCTGTAATTTCGGAGATACAAGAATGTTAATAACAACAGTATTTAATGCAGCTGTAAATTGATGACGTTAGCTTCGTATTACAAACTCCATGCTATCGAATTAAACAAAATCTTTTAATGTATTAAATCAAATAATCTCCATTTGGAAAGGTTACGCAATAGATTAGACCACAATTCCAAATGGCGCGGGTCCCTTGTTAACGCACATTAGTAATTCCATATCGTAAGTGAGAGGAAAACAGGAACTAGTGAGATAATTCCAGAGTTTAGAAGCCATGTAGAAGAATGTGGATTGTGCCCATTTGGTACAACTGGAGATTTGTACTGCATACTGATGCCGTAAATGTGCGAACCGAGTATTCCTAGCAAAGGTAGCCGGAGATGGTATCGAAGAATGTAATTCAGCAGTGCAATAGCCATTGTTAATACCGATAATACACAGAAAGAACTAAAACGATTCTTCTATGTTCAAGGGACTGTATGCCAGAAGTTAAGGGCGGGTCATTTATAAACCTAATTGCTCTCTTTTGAATATGATCAACGATATCGAGAGATATTGGGGAGCACCAACCAGAGGTGAGAATTATATTCTAGATGAGGTCGAATTTGGGCTCTATGCAGCAGAAAGAGTTGTCGGAGTACTGCTGATATCTCCACAAAAACCTTTTTTTCGAGCAGCTATTTTGGTAGCTGACAGAAGATGATCAATAATAGATTTGAAGATACAGTCATTCCCAACAGAGTAATACATTCTAAAAACTTAAGATCTGAGCCATTCATAGTTACAACAGGAAATGATCGATCTTTTCTGGCAGACACAAGGCAACACTGAGTTTTGTTAGCATTAAATTTAACTAATTTAATTAACCATTGTTCCCCATTCGAGAATACATTGAATTGGCATCAGCGGTGTTTGTTGGAACCACATTAGGATTCAATAAATACTTTGAGATATTCACGAAATATTTTTGCTCGAAATGGTCTTCACAAACAAATTTATTTTTGTAATTTGTGTCCATATTTATTTTGCATGTTTCTTTCCATTTTATACATACATCTGGATTTTTTGGAAACCTATAACAATGTTTATTTACTATTTTGTCCACTGATTTTTTTGGCCAATAGTAACTATTGCATTATGCAAAAACAGTTAAGGGAAAGCACGAGGGTTTAGTATTAAATAGAAGCCAGTGGTAACAGAGACAGTTAATATTTACAAATTATAAGCAAGAAAGTTGTGGAGTCTGTAACATCCAACTTCAAATACAAATATATACACTAATACATGCATCTTTATAAATTTGAGAAAAAGCAAAAAACAGTTGGTCAGTGGTGATGCAATACTGATGTTAAGGAAGACAGTGGAAATATATTGCACATGTAACTACAGTATTAACAAGGATAACCCAATGCAAATTAAACCATGAACAAGTGATCAGCACCAAATAAAACTACAGATAGGAGAAGGATGGGTAAAGCGGCCTAGTTGGGTAAAATGGCCAGTGGTAGAAATAAATACTTCTACCATGTGGATTTACAATGGTTGTGAACAAATTATTCGAACAAACGGGCAAAGTGGCCCACTGCTAGACCACTATGCCCGACAGTTGGGCCACTATGCCCGACAGTTGGGCCACTATGCCTGACAGTTGGGCCACTATGCCCGACTTAAGAATTCTTATGATAATTGTTCTGATAATGATGTTTGGTTTTAGAGAACAATGCCGTCTAATTACAAAAGAACTTCAAAGCAGCATAGCTGGAATGCTGACTCAATGAAGCAGGCTATTGAAGCCGCCCGTAGTGTTGCAATGGGTTATCTTAAAGCCAGTAAGGAATATAATGTTCCGCGAACCACATTGAAAAGATGGGTTAAAATACAAATATCGATGCTAAGGACAACAAAAAATCATAGGAGCTTTCGTAATGTTTTTAACAAGGAACAAGAAAAAGAAATCGTTAATCATATTTTTGACATGGAACAGAGATTCTATGGGCTTACGTGTACTGATATTAGAAGCCTAGCCTTTCAGTTGGCCGAAAAAAACCAGCTGAAGCATTCATTTTGCAAAACAAAAGATTAGCTGGTAAAGACTGGTTGCGAGGATTTCGTAGGCGTCATGCAGAAGTCACTCTACGATCCCCAGAAGCAACGTCATCTGCTCGTGCTCAGGGCTTCAATCGTCCTAGTGTCAGTAAATTTTTCATGTTATTGTCTAAAATACAAATGAAATCAAATTTTCCTCCACATAGAATTTTTAACGTGGATGAAACTGGAGTCACCACTGTCCAGTCAAAATGTTCAAAAGTATTAGCTCTGAAAGGCAGAATACATGTTGGTTCGCTAACATCGGCTGAGCGGGGAATTTTATCAACAGCTGTAATTTGTATGTCGGCAGGAGGAAACTTTGTGCCCCCACTAATTATATTTCCGAGAGTTCGCATGAAAATTGAACTTCAAGATGGAGCTCCACCAGGTACCATATTTGCGTGCCACAAGTCTGGTTGGATGCAATTAGATATTTTTACCACATGGTTCAGACATTTTTTGTCTCATGTTAAGCCCAATGAACATGACCCAGCTCTGTTAATTTTAGACGGACATATGACTCACACGTAATTTAGAGTTTATAGAACTTGCCAGGACAAATCATGTGACAGTTTTATGCCTACCACCGCATTGCAGCCACAAGCTGCAGCTGTTGGACGTCTCCTTCATGGGTCCTCTAAATACATTTTATGTGCAAGCATGTGAAAAATTTGTACGATCTCACCCTGGTCGCGTTATAACACAGTTACAGCTAAGTAAACTATTTGGAGAAGCATATCTTCGTGCCGCAACATCAAACAATGCCATAAATGGTTTTCGAAAATGTGGAATTGTACCATTAGATATCAATGTATTTGATGACTCAGATTATGTTGCTGCTGAAACTACTGATATGCCACTGATCAGACCCATGGTTTCCATGCAAAATCAGAATGATTCAGAAGGAATAGACTCTTCAGGAGATGAATCTCCAACTAACCAAGTATCTTCGTCTAAGAAAGGTCACCTGCCATCTAGTTCTAAAACCACGAGTGACTCAGCATCTACTTCACTGGAAATTAATGAGCCTTCTACTTCTAAGCAAATTGCTGAACCTTTCATTCCTAGATGTTCCACTCCTCAAATATTTGCTGGACCTTCCACTTCTCAAATAATTGCTTAACCTTCCACTTTCAAGAGAATCGATGACCCTGCCATGGTTAACACATCTTCATCTTCGTTCTGCATCAGTCCAAATAGTTTGAACCCAGTACCAAAACAAAAACAAAACACATGAAAACAAACTAAGAAAAAGGGAACATCAGTCATCCTTACAAGCACCCCTTATAAGGATGAACTTGAGGCAACGAAAATTTCTAGTGACAAAGTTAATCAAAAAAAGAAACAGGTTGCAACAAAAAACTTGTTTTCCAAGCAAGCTACAAAGAAACAAAAAACTAAGTTGATAGATAGTGATTCTAGTGATGAGGACAACCCGGAATGCATTTATTGCGAAGAAAACTTTTCCAAATCTCGTAGCAAAGAAGGTTGGATTCAGTGTCAGCAACGTCATAAATGGGCACATGAGGAGTGCGCAGGCTGCGACGACCATGATGATACATTTTAGTGTAATTTTTGCAGATCTTTCTAATATTTTGTCATCCATTATGCAAATAAAAAATCAATAAGTTTGTAATATTTAAAAAAAATTTTTTTTTAATATTTTATCACCCACCTACTTTCTATCCTTAACCATACAATAACTGGAACAAGAATGATTGTTCATCATCAGCAGACAATGATAATAGGTAGGTATAGATACCGATAGGCGCTAAATATTCATGATGACCACTTTACCCAACCAGGTAGGTTAAAGTGGCCATTTGTAGGCAAAGAAAAAATTATAAAAAAACAATATGAAAAGCTGCATTCTAAAGTACGAATTTGTCATGTTTGATTCTAGAATGGATCCTTCATACTACAAACAATTCACAAAGCAAAACTGGCAAAAATAAACCTTCGACAAGGTATTATGGCTTAGGGTGGCCACTTTACCCACCTTTCCCCTATCTATACTAATGCACACATACATACAAAATGTTGAAAAGAACTTAGAAGCTAAAAGCCATGCAGTTTGCAGATACGTACATAAACAGCATGTATGGTCAACCATTTGCTACAAAAGTTCTATGTATATCGTTTCATTCTATGATGGTAAACACTAGTTGGCCGTTCACATTTCCGGCACTCGATGTTACAATAGATAATTCTGTGTAATATTTCACAGTTCTAGAAATAATGCAAATATTATAATGCCTGTGTATCCACTTATCATTCACTTACTTAGTCACAATCCACAATGGCAATGACTTAGGAGTGCTTGATAGCACTCAAAGTTGCAAGACGGCCAGAAAAAAGGTATTAGTCACACAGTTACTTTTCCAAAGTCCCATGATTGTTGAATTCAGGAATACTTCTGTACCAATAACAATGGTCTAAAGAAACTTGAAACGTTATACCAACATGGGAAAACCTGTTATCATTCATCTTAAACAGACTGTTAAATACTTACCATTCCACAACACTTTAATTACATTTAATTGAAGAACGCAGGCAAGGAAGAGCACTTTAAATTATGCATAAAAAAGGGAGGTGGTCTACGAGATGAACAGCATCATATAAGCACAGGTACGTCTTATCTCTGATGCACGCATACCTATAATCTTGAAAATGCGCATAATTATTTCCCAAATCCGTAGTCCTTAGAAAGCGGGAATTACACTACTTTGATTGGTTGGCGCATTTAAATCGTCACATTGAAATAAAAATGTTTTCGTCTATCGATGAATTAAGAAAAACATAACATTTTCCTACAGAAAGGTATAAATTACCTCCTAGAAAGTGTGTTGGCCTTGTACAATATGATTTACCATGTTCATCTTTAAAAAATCTCGAACCGTGGAACTGTGACAGGATCTGTAACAAACAAAATACACCCATGTGCCACACAAAATTAAAAAACACCGAATGTGTTTCATCATCAGCGGCGGATGATGATGGCTTAGTTATTGAAACGCATTCGGTATATTTTAATTTTGTGTGGTACGTAGGTGTATCTCGTTTGTTATGTTCATCTTTAATTTAATTAGACCTTAAAGTCCATTACAAAAAAGTTTCAAAACATTACCAACTTTATATTAATAATACTTGTCTTAGTCACTAATCGTCAAATTTTCTATAAAAAACCATTTTTAGTAGATCATGTATGCTATGCCACCTAGTAGTAGAGGCACGAACTTCAAAATAATTTTTTGGCAGTTTCTCTTGACCACTTTTATCTTGATCATTCGTTATATAAGCACATCATATTTTTCAATTAATTAAACTAATTTTTAAAGCTTAGCTAAGTTAGTGGTTTTTCAAATATTCACAAGAAGCTCTTCACGTACTCTCTTTTTAAGTGTTTATTTATTACCATACAGAAAACTTTTGTTAAAAAAACTGATTTAGAAATTAATTGTCTTTAATAAAGACCTCTTTACTTTATTAAATAAAAAAAAATTAAATTAATTTTTTTGAAATATTCACAAAATATGCTTTACTGCACACTATAAAGTACTTTTAGTTGCAAACATATGTTAACCAATATTTGATAGAACCGAGATATGTAAAAAATAATTCTTAACATAACATCTCAATACATCAATTATACACAACACACACAGACAAACACACACGCACGCATACACACACACACACACACACACACACACACACAACTGCGCACGCGCACATATGTACAAACATACGCAAGTATATATCCACGCACACTTGCGCGTGCACACACACACACACACACACACACACACACACACAACACACACACACACACGCACACACACACACACACACACACACACACACATGAACAAATACACACACGTAGACGTCCACAAACTCGCACACGCACACAAGCAGAATGAGGTCCGCTCAGGGACAAAAATGGTGGTGTAAGCCACGCCCACTTTCGCCACATGGCCCGCCCATTTCCTGCCACATTTTGCTATATCGGCCATTTTGTCGAATATGGCGGGAAATTTAAAACAGTATTCCAATAAGGGGTCCCCATACTATCTCATAAGACAGGTATAGGATGCCGGAACTTGTTATCGAGACTTCGCCCCTTAGCGGGAAAACTTGAAATTTGAAATAGTATTAGCTTTGTTGGCAATTTTTGTAATTGGCAATCAAAGCAATTAACCGAATCAGTCAAATCATCCGCAAATCAATCTCAATCAAGTCAATATCAATTAAATCATAACTTACAGCTTGCAAAAACCAGCACACACATGCACAAACACGCACGAATGCGCACGTACACACATGCCCAAGCACGCACACACACACACACACACACACACACACACACATACACACACACACACACACACACCCACGAACGCATGCACATGTTCCTATACCTGTCTTATGAGGCAGACTTATAAACAAGATTGAACGCACTATTTCGTTTTTGACAATGGACAAATAAGCAACCTGCCTTTGATTCCCAATTTTGATAATACACGTGTGATTTGAAACTAACACCGATTTCATCTCGTAAGGCAACTATAGGACTCTGTACTTACTTTATTTTACCATACAATAACAAATATAACCAAACTCGAAATCAGACCACTATATTATTTTACATTACGTATTATTAGACACCCATAATAATAATTACATAACACTGTAGATGAACGGATTAAGGTGTAACAAGGGTGTGTTGATCACGTGAAGGTTTACAACAGGTTTAGACTGAGATGTTGTTGTGGTGATGAATCATAACATTACTTACCAGGGCTGTTGTAGATAATCGTATTGAAAGAACGTCTTGACAAGGAATACAGCTGGTTTTTGTTGTTTACAGTCACGGCACATTCACTTTCTGCGTTTTAATTGTAAATGGACAATATAAAATACTTAACGGTTTCAAGCAATCATTAATATAAAGCAATTATTTTCTGTTTTTTTTTTAGTTATGTAACCACAACAACAACCTTTTTCTATTCAAGTACATCTAATGTGTTTTGAAAAATGATAATTAGCTGATTACGTGAAAGGTAGAATGTCCTTGAAAATAGAAATATCATATTCACGTTCTTTACGCGTGACAAAAACTACCTCTAATTACATTCCACTTATTTTTAAAAGCAGATTTGCCATCTAGTGGTCTATTTTCAAACTAACGAATGTTTTCTGTAATAGAAGTTGTTTGTGGCTCCACCTAGTCCTATATTTTTAAAAGTACATTTAATTGTCATGATGAGAATTTTTAAAATAGTATGGGGCAAACTCAGATGCAAAAGAAAACACAACCACACACACGCACACGCACCAGCACACGCACACGGACGCACACACATGCACGCACGCATGCAGCACACAGCAATTTTTAGGTTACGTCAATACACGTACAATGTTAGGTTAGATTAATAAACGTTATTTTTATGTTAGGTCAATGCTCGCGCCTAAGCTAAACTTTTGCGTGTATTAATCTAATCTAATATTGTACATATATTGACCTAACCTAAAATTGTTCGTATATTGACAGCAATGGCGAAGGCTTTCTCATAAGGGCGATATAGGGACTTGAGCTGCGAGCACTGACCTAACCTAAACCGTGCGTTTATTAATCTAACCTAATATTGTACGTGTATTGACCTAATCTAAACATTTTTGCCAATGCGTGCGTACGTACGTGCATATGCGTGTGTGCGTGCGTGTGTTTGTGTGTGTGTGCGTGCGTTTTAAAAACATTACAAGGTGGAGCCACGAACAACTTCTATTATAATAAACATTCGTTGGTTTAAAAATATACCACTAGATGGCGTCACAAACAAACAAATTTGCTTTTAAAAATAAGTGCAATGTAATTAAAGAAATTTTTGTCTCGCGCAAAGATCGTGAATATCATATTTCCATTTGCAAAGACCGTCCACCTTTCACGTAATCAGCTAATTAGGATTTTTCCAGACACATTAGAAGTATTTGAATAGTGAAAGGCATTTTTGTCTCGCGCAAAGATCGTGAATATCATATTTCCATTTGCAAAGACCGTCCACCTTTCACGTAATCAGCTAATTAGGATTTTTCCAAACACATTAGATGTATTTGAATAGTGAAAGGCTGTTATTGTGGTTACATAACTGGAAAATCCTGAAAATAATTACTGGAAACCGTTAAGCATTTTATATTGTCCATTTACAATCAAAACTCAGAAAGTGAATGTGCAGTGACTGTAACCAACAAAGCCAGTGTATCCCTTGTCAAGACGTTCTTTCAGTGCGATTATCGACAACCCTAGTAAGTGATCGTTTTTTATTTTAACGCTTTCCTCATATTTTATTTACTTTCTTAGTCTAAACCTGTTGTAAACCTTCACGTGATCAACACGCCCTTGTTAAAACTTAATCCGTACATCTAAGATGTTATGTAATTATTATTATGGGTGTCTAATGATGATAATGATCGTTGGGGAAAATAAAACGTAGAGTCCTATAGTCGCCTTACGAGATGAAATCGGTGTTAGTTTCAAATGTGTATATTATCAAAAATGGAAATGAAAGTCAGCTTGTTTGTTTGTCCGTAGGAATTTGTCCATTTTCAATAACGACTTAATGCGTTCAACCTTCTTTATAAATCTAGGCCCTTTTTTGACAGAGGTATTTCCGATCAGACAGTCCTTGCATGTAAAATAACGTAGAGGCTTGATTTCGAGTTTGGTTTGTTATTGTATAGGCATTTTTACTAGTTTAACTGTTTTTCACTGTGTGCAAAACTCGGCAATAGTGTTACACGCTAACTTAGCTGATATTATTATTATTATGGTTGTGTAATGATGATGATGAACATTGGGTAAAATAAAACAGTCCTATATTTGTCGTACGAGATGGAATCCATGTTAGTTTCAAATCACATGTGTATTATCAAAATTGGAAATGCAAGTCAGGTTTTTTATTTGTCCCCAGGCATTTGTCTATTTTCAAAAACTAAATAGTACGTTCAACCTTATTTATAAAAATAAAATTATAAAATATAGAGGTCTGATTCTGAGTTTGGTTATATTTGTTATTGTATACGCATTTTTACTAATTTAATTAAACTGTAAACGTATTTTTATCACTGAATGCAAAACGCGGCAAGTGTTACACGCTAATTGGTTGTTCGTATGTTGACATGAATGTCGAAGGCTATTTCATAAGACAGGTGTGTGAGAATGCGCGCGTGCGCGTGTGTGTGCGTGCGGGCGTGAGTGAGTGTTTGCGCGCGTGTGTGCGTGCGTGAGTGCGTGAGTGCGTGCGTGTGTGTGTGTGTGCGTGTGTGCGTGCGTGAGTGTGGGCGTGCATGGGCGCGTGCGTGTTTGTTTGTGTTTGTGTTTGAACTTGTGTTTGTGCTTGTGTTTGTGTTTGTGTTTGTGTTTGTGTTTGTGTTTGTGTTTGTGTTTGTGTTTGTGTTTGTGTTTGTGTTTGTGTTTGTGTTTGTGTTTGTGTTTGTGTTTGTGTTTGTGTTTGTGTTTGTGTTTGTGTTTGTGTTTGTGTTCGTGTTCGTGTTCGTGTTCGCGTTCGCGTTCGCTGTGTGTGCGTGTGCGTGTGTGCGTGTGTGCGTGTGTGCGTGTGTGCGTGTGTGCGTGTGTGGGTGTGTGCGTGTGTGCGTGTGCGTGTGTGCGTGTGTGCGTGTGTGAGTGTGTGCGTGTGCGTGTGTGCGTGTGTGGATGGGTGGGTTGGTGGGTGGGTGGTGGGTGGGTGCGTGCGTGCTTGCGTGCGTGTGTGTATTAGCATGAAAAGCTTTTGTTTGTTTTGTTTACGGTATATTTTAAGTACTCACATGCGTTATCGTGCATTTAGTCAACATTAATTAACCCTGTATTCAAAGCATGATGATGTGTACGTGTGTTCTGTTGTTAAATAACATATTTTCTATAATTTGCCATAAATACTAAAGTATAACAATTTTATTTCAAACTGAAAACTACTATTTATTTTATTGTTTACATATTAAATACAACACCGTTTTTAAAATTTAGATAAACTCAAATACAAGTTTAAATGCTTAAATGTAAAATAATTATATTAGCATGAAAAAAGTTTTTGTTTTACGGTTTATATTTAGAACTCCCTCGCATGTGTTCAAAACATTGAACTTAATTTTAGACACATTATTTGCTACGCAATTAACAGTAGGGGAAAGGTGTACAAAATGACATAGGGTTTTCTTTAAGATCATTAAATATTAACACAAATTATTTATTAAGGAATCAATTAAAGAAAAGAACGCTAGTAGTCTTAAGATACATATGTATTACAAAATATGTGTAAAAATAACAATACATTTTTAGTGGATCCAAAAAACATAAGAAGGTGCAAAATTTCATTTTACCCCACCTATGTGGGCAAAACGACACACCTTTTATAGCATTGTATTTTAAACGGTACAAATGTCACAAACAAAATTTTTAGTTCTTTTGGCAAGTCCCGCGACACTCTACGTGTGCCCATTTATCACATTCTTGGCACTGCAACAAAAATTCACCTGGTTTTGACTTTTTGTATAATTCCGTACAATAAATGCAGCTAGCATCGTCTTCGTCTTCTGAAATGCAAATGCCATCTGTATCTGAATCTATTACTATTTTCTTTGTTACTGCTCTTTTTTTATTCTGACAAATACGTGGACGCGTTTCGGACTCTGATTTGCTTTTAATTTCTTGTAAAACCGGTGTAGATATCAGCACAACAGTACGCTGACGTTTTCGTGGCCGTCTTTTGCCTTGGCCAGAAACAAACGCCCCTGATGACAATGGACTTAAATCTTCGAGGTGGTGAAGCATGAACTAGCTCAATGATTGCTGAAGAACTCGCAACTGGACTCTCTGCTCACGCTTGTGTTATATTTGTGGAGGCTCCCCCTGTAGATGGTATTTCCAATAGAACATTAATTGTTTCTGCAGGTTCATAAAGGTGATCAGGAAAAATGTCAGCATTAAAAGGACAAATGCCAGTTTTGAAAACCCATGTATCGCATTTTCTACAGTTGCTGTCTTCCCATAAGCAGCACCAAATAATTCTCTGATTTGAAATGACGTTACGACTCTTCCTGGGTGTGCTTTTAACCATTTAGTTATCTCGTGATCGAAATATGTTTTAAGGGGCCCGAAAAACGTCACATCTAACTGCTGCATTCTATGTGTGCAGTGCGAAGGCAAACACAGAAGCACAATGCCGTTGTTTTTTCAGATCAAAGCATCCAAGAACTTATAGCTGGCGTGGCCATTCATAATTAACAAGACTTTCTCGTCTAAAGAAGCTTTTGCGTATTTTTGAAAATGTTGAAGCCACTTTAAAAATAGTGGACCTGTCATCCAACCCGACTGCCATCCCTAACGTACCTGGAGTCGCATGTTCTAATAGTTCATTTTTCATGTTTTTTCTTGCAAAAATTAGGCAGGGTGGAATATAAGTGCCGTTAGTGCACAAAGAACAAACGACGGTCACATGTGACCCTCTTTCGGCACTAGTGACGGACCCTACTTGTTTTTGCCTGATGTGGCAAAAACCTTTTATGGGCGTTGTACTGTTTACAGGGGGATTCATCGACGTTATATATCCGCAGTGGATCGATGTTTTGCTTCGCCATAACTTCCTCTATTGTGGAAAAAAACTTTCCTACCTGAGGCCTGTTAAAGGCTTGAGCCCTTGCGGCTGATGTTGCTTCGGGCTTTCGCAATGAAATGTCCGGATTTCTTCTTCGGAATCCCCTTAACCAGTATTTTCCTGCTATCTTCTTTTCTCTGTTAAATGCATGGCTATAGCCATTTTTTTCAGCCAACTGAAACGCTAATTGTTGGACTTCCCTTCTGGTCAATCCAAAAAGTCTCGATTCAAGATGTTTTATATGGTCAACCAACTCTCTTTCTAGTTCTTCTGCAAATGTAGTTCTAAATCTCCCTAAACCCTTTTTTCCTTTGCTGGTGATTTTATTTTTACTTAAGGCACGTAACCACCCCATTTCGCCTTGAGAGACCGCTTGAAGAGCATGTGTTATAGAAAGCTCATCCCATCCTTGCCTATCAGTTGTACGTTTATAGTTGCGTGGCATTGTGAAATATCTACAGAAAAAAAAAGTCCTAGGTGGGGTAAAATAACATACTATGTCATTTGTATGCTTTAAAGGTATGTCGTTTTACCAGACCATAATCACCTATTTTAATTCGCGGTTTTTTTCTAAGGCCACAAACAATATGGATATTGGACTGGAATGGAATAACAAAAGGAAGCTGTGGCGCTTCTACAGCTATATGAATCAAAATAAAAGCATCAACAGAAATAATATTATTACCTGACAAAGTACCACGTGCAAAATATTTCTCTAGCTAAAACTGACGTGCACTCACTATGAAGGCAGACAACGAACTGAAGTTAGGGATTACGACGCGTGGTATTAAAAAGTAGTACGTAGTACTCTATAATGCGTCTAGATAGCGCTTAGTTGGACGAAACAGTGTGTGTCGTTGGTTTAGCCCCCTATGTCATTTTGTACACCTTTCCCCTATATTTTACCTTTCATGCTTCTAATTTATTATATACATTATCTATCTACACTTATTATTATACACAGGCTTCATTATGCTGACTTTGATGCTTTCCTAAGCTGAAGATCATTCATTTATCTATTAATTTTATAAAATTCTAAATCAAGTTTTAATTGATTTATTTTGTTTAGTAACTCATTTAACCTCTTTTCTCTATCATTCATACTTAATACTTTTTACTACAGCTTTCGTTATTTCTGCTAATAAAAAGTTTACTGAATCGTGCGCACCCAACCAAACCTTTTATTATAAATCTGCATTCTTGAAAAAATTCTTGTTTCCATGAAGTGATTCTATTTTTAGATTTCTAAGAATTGTAACATGATATTACCCTCACGAGCTGAACACTATTTAACGTTGACTCACTTTAGTCAATATACGTACTATTTGACCTTGGCCTACTTTTTTAGCATAGACAACAACCTGTCATTCTTCTGGCTTCCATGAACTGATGATATATTTCTTATAAATGTAATATGATAACCCTGCAGGTCAATATTTGACCTTGAAAACTCTATTTTTAGATTTCTAAGAATTGTAATATGATGACTTTGAAATTTCTATTTTTAGACTTTACCTTGACATTTTGGACAGCTCCAAAAATTTAGATTTTCCCACAAAAGTTTAACCTTGAACAGCTCCAACAACAGAGGGCGAGTGACCTTGAACTGGTCCAGAACTGGTCGCTAATTTGGCTTAAAATAGTGTCACATACTTCCTTTGCAACAACAGCTCTGTTATCTCCTGCTGTCGTTTTTTGTCTTTTCCTTGCATATTTTTCATTATTGCATTCTTGATTGTCATTGTCATTAGATTAATTAAAAATAAATATGGTATATCGTCCTTTAATCTAGAACATAAAGAATTGTGTTCCTACCAAACTGCTAGCCCCATCAGTTCCAAGGCCAATAATTTTTTTAATCAACAATTTTCACATAAATATTCTCACCAGTAGCAACATTAACATTAATTAATGGTAAAAACAGCCTTTCACTTCATTGTGATAAACTATTGTAGTCACTGGCACTAAAGTTTTAATACTAGGTACTTATATCCGTAGACTTGTCAACAATTAAAAAAATTTGCGCAGCCCTACAGCTATCTTACAAGTTAGCATTAAGGCGCCCTTATTAGAATACAGATTCAAATTTCCCGCCAAAATAAAATTGCCGAGAGTCTTGCTTATGACTCATAATTAAAAGGGTTATGATGATACAATTTAATACATAATACCCGCGCCCCAGCAATTTAATTACGACTTATAATTAAAAACAGTACCACCTTATTAGAATAAAAATTCAAATTTCTCGCCATAATTAATCAGAATGCAGAGACTTGGTCCTCCAATCAGAGCACAGCTATTGAGTAGTGAGGCTAAGGACCAATCAGAAGCAACCAATCAGGTAAAAGGAGTAGGACTTGGTCTAGACGTAGCCCCGCCTTAATAAACGTACAATAAATCAGGTAAAAGGAATGGTTGTGGCTTAGTCTTAACCCAGCCTCAATGAAACCATCTAGTCTTAACACCCCTCTTAACCCAGCCAATATTGCCTCTAGACCACACCCTAGTGGCCTCCAATGCCCCTAACCAGGGGTTAGACCGCCTAAAAGGCTCTTAATACGGCCAGAAGGATCTTAACGAGGGCTAAAATTCAGCCAAAGGATTGAAAAACGCCCCCGAAGGAAGCCGACCAACTTCTAGACCCACCCCAGCCCCCACCACTTTTAATTAATTATGACGTGATTTAATAGAATTGCCAACATTGGAAATTATATCTTCAAACTGTTACGGGCTAAATACTCACTAGAGAATCCAACCTGTAAAGACAATTTGTGCCACGGCATAGCTCGGTGGTGTGGGTGGGATTCTTACTTAAAGATCGTAAAAGGCACTCGTAACAACTCAAAAACGTCATGAACTGATATTGGTCTAACAGGAAACCAAAATGTTCACTCTACTACTTCTATAAATTTCTTCTCCAAAAATATTAACACCAGGTTCACCTAAACTACAATAAAACCTTAAGCTTTAACTATAAAAGCCGAAAAATGCGAAATAAAACCTAAAACTCACTAAATATTTCGATAAATCTACGTCAAAAATTATTAGCTCAACTAATCCAAGAATAACTGGAAATACGACTAAAACGAAAAATATACGCTACCACAAACTAAACAAACGCGATCAAAAATCTATGAAATTCTAAAATTTATCAAATGTCGATATCGGTATTGTAATACCTAAATTCTAAAATAAGTTACCTAGCTGCCATAACAAACAATTATATTCGCTTACCTGTTCGGCAAATCTGGCACTAGAATGTCTCCAATCGATAAGTCGATACCTTTAATTAATTACTTAAAAAAAACTTAAATAACTTTCATCAAATGAAGTCAATTACTAGCAATATTAAATGTGAATCAAAAGGTTTCTACTCTTTCAACTTATTACTTTTACGTCAAAATTGTAGCACAGAGGACGAATCACAATTGATTAATATCTATCAATGACACAGTTCTAAACAATAACAATGGTCGTATATTATGATATTTACATCTCAAATTTTGATACAGTGTCCCAAAAAAACATTAAATTTCGCAATTCGAAAATTTCACTCGGCGCTTGCAAGGCCCTTTAAGGTCAGTTACCATGTATTATAAACAAATACCTTTCATTAAATACAACAGAAATAATACAATATATCGGTAATATAAACTTTCGATACACAGAATGTGTACAAAAAAAATCAGGATATAAACAATAATTGTGAGGATGAATACCCATGTTTCCAAAATTTCCTGAAGGGCCTATATACGATAGATTACACAAGCAAGCGTTTGGATCCTCCCACATAAACACAAAAAAAAATAAAAACAGACACTACCATTGTCACCAAAAATAAATGTTACCTTACATAACACCAACAACAAAGAGATGTTCCTCATCCTCTGAACTACGACAATCGTTCGGACAACAGGTCCACCAGGTACTGAATAATTCGACAGTTGGATACTAAGGTACGCTTTCCATGTGAAATTTCCCAAGCGACAAATCTTATTCATATTTACACCAAGTTAATTTACGACAGTTACTTCAACCAAAACTACATTAACTAATTCTTCATTTGATTCAACGTAAATGCACAACTATTTATAAAGAGTTACTTGATTAATTTTACTCATTCAAACCTAAAATTCGTTATATTTATTCAAACAGCGTCTTCTTAATAACGATATTTACAAAGTTTTTGACGAATATTATGGTTACACTTAAACTAAAAGCTTTCTTCATTTACAGCGATAATTTTTGTCATGCTGCGCTTGGCCATTTACACGAAGTCGTCAACTAACACTAACTTATTTACTTTACTTGAACTATTTACTTTTGATCCGCACACCAGACGCGAAAGAACTCCAAAGGAGTTAGGGCCAGCACCATTCGACACTGAACCGAAGTTCCAGGGACGAGAATATGTCGCTATTTACGACACCGATACGATAAATACCAGGAGGCGAGAAGACAAAATAATCCCCCAATTAAGGGTAACGAGATAAACTCCACGGTAGCTTCACTTAATTTACAAATAGGCGTAAATATTTCACTACCTCCATACACCAAACTTCGTGTATACGACGAAGAGCAAACGAGCCTTGGCCCTTAAGGCATCATTCCAAGACTGAGGACATACATTCAAAAATTCTTCAGTTACGCCATATTTGATTTTAAAAGACAATCATACTCTCGTTACATTCAGATTCTAAAACGCGGTAGAAACGATATGCCCCTTCCCGTAAATGATCAAGAAAGATAGCGTCATATTTTCGCCTTCATACAAGAAACTGCAAGGGTTGCTTTTCCAAATAAGCAACGCTTATCTACTCTACAGTACATATGCACTTAAAGTTTAATGAGTTCATATTGTAATCCAGCCAAATCTTGCCTTCTCCTATAATGATTTTTAATTGAAAGTGAATCGGTAAACTGTACTGCAATAGAATATTGGATCCGTTCTTCAAATGGAAGTTACCAGAAACATAATACGAAAAACAACTTGTAATTTTATTTCTCAATAACAAACGACGTTTTTAATTTTAAACCTTACGAAAATTTATCCTAATGTAAATTAATACTAACAAAGAAATTCACTTTAAACTGAATACGACAAATTCTAATCCGAAATACAATATAAAGCAGACGATACATCAATTTAATTTTAACTTTATGAAGACACAACAAATTTCGTTAGCGTGAAAGCGAGAAAACAGAAAAGAAACGAAAGGAAAAAACATACGTATATATATATATATATATATATATATATATATATATATATATATATATATATATATATATATACAGGGAGTTCAAACACATATTACAAAACGGTGAAGGAAAAGGAAAAGGCAATGTATTTAATTCCCTCCTCAAGGGGGAGGGCGGGCTGCTCGAGCTTCCCGAGCTCCTTCAGCCACAATCATGGATTCCCAGCATACATAGATACATTACATATATATGCATGGTGGGATTAAGGATAGGTGTGGTAAGGACAGGATCGGAAGGAATCGAGTTAGGGTTCTGAGGGGGAAAATACTACCCCATCATTCACCTAAGTAGCCGCACATGGTGTGCATATACGCAGTGACCATGCCGCTACATGTGTATGAGGAAAACCCCCTGAAAAAACCTCATACAACGTAGACGGTAACGGGAATCGAACCCATTACCTCCCGAATGCTAAGCAGGTCGTGTCACCACTACACTACCAGCTCGGTACAAAACGGTATTACTCTATGTTTTATTGCAAAATCTCCGTCCTTTTAGACGTTTAGATGAAATGTCAACATTTAGTTAAAGGTTAATGAATGAATTTTATCCCAATCCAATCCCCTCTATTTAATATAGATGAAATTTGTAAATAATAAAAGATCTTTAATAGCACTAATGTTTTGAATCTAATATAATCGACAATTTCTTTTATATAATTACTTATTACTCTACGCGTTTCAATACATGTATCATTATCAAGAGAAAATCTATAAATAAAGTAACAAACAAGGAGCTATGGTAACAAATCATTAAGGTAAAACAGCAAAGTTGATGTAAATTAGGCGATACCCACATTATGCAAATAATACGCATACAGTTAAATTATTCAAATCAATATCCATATGTTAAAAATTATTATTAGTTTGAAAAATAAAAATTTAATTAGATTTCCTGAGTTCTTGAATGCCGAAATTAACTTAATGAATAATTATTGAGAATCCAATTACAACGTAACAGTATCGATTTCGATCAAATGTCTGATAGCCTTGCATCTTTTTTAACGTCCTTAGATGTCTGAAATTAAAACAAATACAACGCTTGGCACATCGTTAAAAACAAATTCGGTACCAGGGAATGTAATGTTATTTTAATAAAAAGAATGCAGTCTTCACTTTAAACAAATAACCACAGCTATTTTTCCGGTAGCGGACAAACCGTTTTAATTTATGGTGACGTAACTGAACATTTTATCCATACATCTGGGTTGAGGAAATTTTTGATATGGTTTAGGATTGTACCACCCTAGATGATGCTTAGCGCTAAGCAATTGTTTAATACAAACGAGTTTTAATTCTATACTGTAGAAGTGTTTTTCACACGATTCTTATCAGTAAATGTAATCTTGTCTTAATAAAAGAACGTCTATATTATCTAATGAATATTTGTCCAGCAATTATTTAATAATAAAAAATGATTTTAAAAACATTGTTATTCCGGAATGTATGAAAAATAGAATTGAAAGTGTAATCTTGTTTCTTCACTAATAAGTTCCTTTTGATTGAAGTTGAAAACTTAATCATTAGGAAAAACACTTTACTTTATACTTTAATACTAATGACAGTTTGAATTTCCCGCAAAACAAAAATTTGAAAGGTTGGTAATCATACATTGTCATATATTTAAATCCAGTGGTGTATGTATAAATAGGTATCAGTCTATATTAGTAACTTATTTTTAAATTACTAAATTACACAAATAAATCTCCCGTTTTACAACAAATTTTACACTTACACTAAGCACGGCTACGTTATTAACATTTTATTAAATAAACTATAAAAATTGCTTAACATGTCAACTGGTTGTGTTCACAACACAATTCCACTCTACGCTTCTCATTATCAAACACTTTTTCCAGAGTTGCAGGTGTAATTTTTTCAACTCCATCTTCAAAATTATGTGAATTTTCAGTCGCCCACATTCGATTATTAATATAGCCAGATAAATCAAACCATGTTAAATCCGTTGGCATGTTGAGTAAGACAACCCTGAAATTTGAATATAAAGTTAGTAGGTATCCCAAATTTATCCTAAGTTGACAAACTTACCAACTTCAGCACTTAACTGGCGGATTGATTTTTTGGAACTTGCTTCTATTCGTTGCCTTACGTCTTCTACCACTTCATCATTTCGTAGTAATGGACGACCTGTAGGTTTTACTTCACAAATGCATTTCTTATTTTCTTATCTTCAAGAAAGTTTTTAACCTCCAAATGCAAATTAGTCTGATGTAAACATTATCTAATCACTTACTTTAATAAATTCTTGAATTACGAAGTAGATCTGAAAAAAGCTGTTTTAAGGAACGTTGATAATACAGAATAGAAAAGAAAATGAAAAACAAGAACAAATTAACGACGGCACTGATGTCAAAAAAGAACGAATAAAGTAACTAAAAATATTTAACCGTCAATTCAACACCGTAAAAAAACTAGAATCATACGCGCGAAATTCAAACTGTCATCAGTATTAAAGGATTGGGTATATACTTAATTAACTCATTGAAAAAACCTTAATAAGTATTAACTATTAACTATTAGGTTGATAATATAAAATACCAGAAATGATGTTTACCTGTAGGATATAGAAGTTGGGATTGAGTACACACAACATTCTCAAATTGGATTGTTAACTTATTCATTCATTTGTAGATCTTGAAATAAAGAGGTAGAAGAAGCACAAACTTTCTTTTAAAAAAAATAATTACCTTCAGTTTACTTTAACCAAATCTAACAGTCAAAAAAAGCTTACTTTATATATAATCACAACAGTTTACAATTTATTAAACAACAATAGTAGATACATTAGTAAACAATAACAGCAAGGACATTCCACTATGAACATTGATTTTTGTCCCAGAATGCCTCGATTACTAAACTTACCTATTACCTTTTAGTTCTTCCTCCAAAGAACTTATTGATTGAGAATGGTTTGGGTGTTACAGATGGGATCACACTAATTTCACATTAAAATTTGTAATTGTAAGAAATGTTAATTTTAAAACACTCAACGTAGGTTCTCTAATAGTTATGAATACTCCCCTTGATCTATTTAATTCATAGCTCTGATTTAGGTTTGAATCTTTGGTAGGTAGTCATATTGTTTTCATGTTGATACTTTGTAATGACTTTAAAATGCCAATTTGCAAAAATACCTATAATGATTATCTAATTGAAATCTGTGTAATTCTTTATAAACACGATTTCTTTACAATTATATTAGGCAAATTTTTTTTAGGTATAAAATAATAAAACAAATTTTAAGTGTTGTATTTTCAATGATTAATCAAATTTTACATTACATGAATAAAGTGAAATTTCTATGAAGCATAAAAATTTATGCTCGTTATATTGAAATTTTTATGAAGCATAAAATATTTATGCTACTTGTATTGGACAATCGTTTAATGCATTACATTTAATTTTCACCAGATGAACCAATAACATATAAAACACATTCATCTTTTAGAACTTGATCTACAGGATCTGGATGTGAATCATTAAAACACAAACATTGAAATGCGTCTTCTAAATAATAAACACCAGGAGATGATATAACCAATTGCAATGACATTTCTTTAAAACTATTTGGGGGTATCAAAATTTCTGTAAATATGATTGATTCATTATTGGTAGATGCAGTCAAATACATCCCATTAGGCATGCTACAAATACAGGTATTATTACATATATCATAATGAACAACAATAATATCATACTTATCTGGTTCGATTTTATTAACCGACACTATACAGTTATTGTCAGTATTATTATATAGCAACATTTTAATATCAACAGTGCAGGTATTATTGTTTTCAAAATTGTGAAATATGTGAGACAGTCCTGTACTGAATGAACATTGTATCTGCCTTCTTAAGTGTTCATGAAGCATAAGTAATTCCTCAAACATCTCTTCCTCCGCACTTTGAATCTCTGTAAGTAAATCATTTATAAGTGCTCACATATTCATTCACCTATATGAAAATAAAGTAACACATTCAAGTCGTACTACACAGTGTATTGATTTTACAGAATTGTGAAACTATGGCATGTGTTCATACTAGAAGTCAAAATTATGCTTAGTAAGTCTTATATCACACCTGCAACAGATTCTTCATCAGAATCGTCTTGTGCCTCAATTTGTACATCTAGTTCCAATTCATCTGAAAAGAAAAGCCCTCTATCAAGGTTTTCTTTCATTCTCGTGATGGTAAAAATCTGAATATCTTCAAAAAATAATAAATCTCAGCTTCTGGTCTAGCGTCAATACAACAACACTGATTCAATTTTTTTTTTAGTATTTTAACGTAAAGATTTCAATCATTGGATGCAACAGGTCACGTGAATACCCCCTCTTACTTAGAGATAGGTGCCTGGTTTTAACAGTTTTCCTACAGTAATACTCAGTGTTGCTATAATTAGAATGAATATTCTCTTTTCAATTATGTAATAGACGTGGTATAAGTGTAAATCATATATTTCATATTAATCAATGTTATCAATAAAAATCTAATGATATCAAATGCGCTCGATAGATGACGCCAGTAAGTGCAGTTCATAGTTTTATTACACACTTAACAGATGACGCGAAAAGGATAACTAACATTCGAATGATATTGGTATCTATATACAAAAGTATGTTTTGTATCTATAAAACTATTTGTAATTATTACATTATTAGAAGTTTGGAAGACTATGCGCTCAAACTCCCAAAAATTTGGTTTGCAAAAATTATGAAAAAATCACGCCACTTTACGTGGTATTTGCATAAAATCAAATTCAAACGAAAATTATATTATGATCTAGCGCAGTGCTCTACAAGTCACAAAATAAAGAAAAGTATTCTTGGCTCACACGTATCATATTTACTTTACACCACATTTAATTTGATTCCTTTTAAATGGTTTACGGAAAATTCTTCGAAAAGCAATTATTCGAAACTAATTTGTCGAAACCCTATTCTTCGAATGTACAATTATTCGAATCAAAAATTGTTCGAAAAGCAAATTATTTATAAATACAATGGTTCAATGGTTACAAAAATTATTTATTGTGTATAATAAGATTAATGTAAATAATAATGATAGTTGAAAATCTAGTATACTATATTATGTGCTATCCCAGTAGATAATCCACAACATCATTTGTTGGGTCGTAATTCAACACTAAACGTGTAATTCTTGCAGCGCAATCCCTGTACTTTTTGCGACACTTAATATATTGGTCAATACGCAGTTTATTGATACTTGGGTGATCTCCAGAGACTTGCTGTTGGAACGCCCGGTGCCAACCATCTACAGAATTATTCGTTTTTGACAATCGTTAAAGTGCAGCATCATAACAGTTCCATAGCGAAATAGAAAACCTCGCTGGTCGTGGTTGTCGTCGATGTGGTCTGCCGATCCAATTCTCTTCAAAATAATCGAGTACTGGTTGAGTTTCCGGAGGAAAAACGTTGTTGTCACATAGGTATTCGAAGGTTTCAACCACATGATTTATGGGTACAGATGCGATAGCAGAAAGCAACCGTAGGGTTAGTGCAGATTCTGCATCATTTTCGTATTGTCGTTGTAATCCATTTGCTTGGATGTTTCGAAATATGCACTGGCCAAAGTGGAAAAAACATCCACGCTGTACCGATCGAGGCAACTCTGTTCCAAAAGCATTTATCATTGCACTTTCGAAATCTGTCATTATACTTTCGGGGTCCGCTGTAGGTTCTAAAACTTTGATTTCCCGTAGAAAACGTATGTATGTATGTTCCATTTTATTTGGTAATAATTCATATACCAACGACAATGCCTTATTATCTTGTAGACCGTGTAAGGTGTATAGCTAATAAAAAAGTGATGGAACAGTCTTAAAGGTTCCGTCGGCATACCAATTCCTGCAACGTGCCAAAAGTTGCTTGTTTCTTCTAGTGCTGAAAACAAGTAAGCGATCTTCTCAAATAATAAAAGCTGTTCACCATTCTCTGTTTGCGTATATATTTCTTCGAATACAATGTCTTGTCGGTGTAGCGGTACTGCTGGTCCGTTTAGTTCGGGATTTCGTATTGTTCTCTTCATTGTATTTATCGATGGAAGTTGAGCTGCTACTGACCAATCCCAAGAGAAGCACTTGAAACAATATAATGCGGTGCGTCTCGTGTATTTGCAGCACCATCTCTGATCTTATTTAAAACTTTAATACTCTAAACGCGAGATGCATCACCAGCGTGGTTATGTACAGTTTGTTTAACAATTTCTTCACCAATTGATACATCACGACCATTGCATTTAGCTGTTTTAAATTTCTCTCACTTCCAGTAACATTTATCGTCGACTTGTTTGTCTTTGGCAAATAGGTAACCACCAACATTTAACTTCTTCTCGCTTTTCTCACTATCAACGAAGTTCAGAGCCATCTTTCTTAAAAAAAAATATTAGCAATTATTAAATACTTACAATGCATTGAAAAAACTTGTAAAGGTTGTTAAACCAATCAAATACAAGGAAATTTATTGTTTGCTAGGCCCTTAAGTAGAAAAGTAACTTACTCTATTGTTCTTAAAGATATTAAAGTCACATTATCAAAATAACTTCTCCTTAATAACCCTAAAATTATGGAATGCAATTACATTAAACATTAAATAAGCATTGTTCATACCTATTAAGAATTTTGAAATCTAAACTTTTTAAATTAGGAGGAATAGAATTTTATTTACGTTAAATGATGTAAAAACAAAAGTTGCCTCCATACACTTCAAATTTGCTATTTCGAAGAAATGCTATTCAAATAGTTGACGTTTCGAACAATTGGATTTTGAAAATTTTCTTTTCGAAGAATTATTGGCTCGAATAATTGTACATTCGAAGAATTGCATTCGAAGAATTTTCCGGACACGTTAAAATTGAACTATATTTAAGAAAAGTCTCTATACTTTTGATCTATAATAATGATAGTTTCAGAGATATCGCAAAATGTGCATTGAACTTAGATATTTTAGTACTAATTCTTAGTGTAAGGTTTCTTTAAAATCGATTGTGCATTGTTTCAGTTATCGTGGATACGGACCCAAACACATCATACTATAAAGTAGCTTTTAGGGCGTACTTGTTATCCTACAAAAAATTTTATTATTCAAAAATTGTCCAAAAGTGAACAGTCTTCAAAAAAGGCCTCTACACTCTTTGCTGCATAGTTGATAGTTTTCGATATATTTATAAAACCTATGAACTTCTCTGAAGAAAAATTGTCCAATATTGCATTACCTCTAAAAAGGGCTGTAAATGTCATCTGAACAAAGTAGCGTTTAAGGCCTTATTTATTACCCTAGCCACTAAGAAACTTATCTAGAAATGAATTATCGTCAAACTGTAGTCTACACCTACAAATGTTTTACGGCTTAAACATCAAAGCGCTAGCGATACGTCCGACACTATAAAACTCATCAATTTTATCTTAGTAAATTAGTTAGATTAATTTAATACGTTTTAATTTGTAATCATTAGTACAGCCACCGACCACTTCGAAACCTGTGGCACTGCAGGAGTCATGGACCTCCCGAGCTCGAATGATCATCTCAAAGCAGCCTGTGTTGTGGGATCCATGGACGCATCATGCCTTATAATGACAGGTTTAATTTTCATATTTTGACAATAACATTAATTTATCGTTTTTAGTTTCAGGTCCCATCCACATCGAGCGCAATTCTGAAGCCGCCAACGACTTCGAAGCAGACTGCATTGTGGTGGGGGTTATAGATGCATCAGGCCTTACCACCACTGCAACGGTGTTAAACATATGTTGCTTATTTCTTTTGTTTGTTTATACCGGTGACAAAGGATAAATTGTAGGTTCTTTTACAATTTTTAATAATTCCAAAATCCTTTAATAAAAATTTACATTGTTTATGTGATGTTAAAAGATTAGCTTTTTATTTAATTTGGGTCGTTTCTATTTGTTAAGATATTATTCATTCATTTAATACTTACTTGTGTGCTATCAGGTTACAGTTTGAGTAAATTAACATCAGTATTTGTTTCAGCGAATTCTATCTCATCGAGATGCGTAGCTTAATTATTAAAAGAAATGATCACTGTTATGAATTACCCAGAATTATACTAAATTTGATTTTATTAATTATATATATATATATACATATATAATATATATATATATATATATATATATATATATATATATATATATATATATATATATATATATATATATATATATATATATATATATATATATATATATATATATATATATATATATATATATATATATATATATACGTAACTCTATTGAATTTGCTTCCTTCAGTATTTATATAATCAGTAATTTTGTGTGAGCTTTTAATATTATATTAGTATTCTTAATAGCTAACGTGCACACTGAACGAAATACATTTTCGTTCAGTATTGATATACACATATAAATTCAAAGAAAAATAAAACACAAACAAGTTTCATTTATTCACACAGTTAGAAATCTGACTTCTCATTTTCGGAGGCCTAAACTGGGATATTTTTGTTGTTACGCTGGTGATGCGGACTTCTGGCGCCTTGTCTTCTTTGTCTCCCAATATATTTTGTTGATCTTTGCTGTGGATTAATACAATTTCAATTTTCTTTCCAACATAGTTTTTTAGGATCACTTTAATTGTTCAATTTTCACTACGAACCGTAAGCAATAACAAACGGTTACCTACAGCAGCGCTTTTAATTATGAATTCTTTCTAGTTATTGTTCTTTATATATTAATTTATTATACTAGATCGACAGTTGCTATTTTATATTTACCGTTCAATATTTAAATACAATAGTGGACGACATTCGGTACGCACAAAAGCGTGATTCTAAATTATTACGTCACATTATATTTTACTCAGCCTTTTATTATTTTAATAAAAAAGGTATTCTACTTCTTCCCTATTACACAATGACTTTTGTTAATTATATTTTCTCAATTTATAGGGCAGCGTGACTAATACTTGGTCACTGTTGCTGCGGCAACCACAACTTTCTAACTCTTACTTTGTGATTCGTACCTCTGAAACGAATCACACCCTTTGGTTAGGTTCAACCAGCTCTGTCCACTTACTTAAAATCACTACAGAACATGCACGTCATGGTAACAAGCGATTCCCCTCCTACAACTCATTAATGCATTTGCAGATTGCCGCGTTTCGGATGGCCTGCAGATTTCACAACTCCGTAGCAGAAAAAGATGAACTTGAATGATTACCTAGACCCAGAAGGAATTCAGTTCGACGAAACCAGAATAGGTAGAAACGCCTGTATATCGCTACACTATTCCTTAATTCGTTTTGATGCTAACTCGGTGAACGCGAGAACCTGGCCCAGAGCGAGATCGTTCCAGAGCTCGAAGCGTTCTTTCAAATATTAAACTGCTATAGAAGTTAATTCAATTAACCTCGTGGACGATAACGTCATCATTGCCAATTGAACAAAGAAAAAGCTACCAAGCCATTAAAAACGGACAACGTCGTGCTTGCGAGATATACAACGGTACACGCACGGCTCGTACTACACTCCCACCTGGAGAAATTGCATGAGCCCGTTCCGTATTTCCATACAGATTTGGTTATATTCACCTAAAAAGGTCGGCGACTGGTGCTCTCCAGAAGACGACTTTTTGGGTCTAAAACTTATGTATTTAAGGTATTTTCAATGAACACAAACACTGACATCACCGTTTGTAAAGTGAAGACAATTTCACTATATTACAAAAGCAAGGAAGCTGTCTTCGAACAGACAAGTAAGAACTTATATATTTGAAGTCGTCTTGAAACCAGAAAATATGTTTAGGGTGAACTATACAAAAAGGCGCAAATTAGACGATAACTGCAGGAAGCTGCCATACGGGTACACATTAAGTATTATTTTTGTTTGTTTTTGTAAAAAATTTATTTATTTTTCAACATATATTTCGAAATTTACTTAAATGAATGAATGTAGTAGTTTTGTAAAACGTGAAGTACTTGTAGTTTTGCACATGTATGTTAGAAATTTTTATCAATTTCAACCAGTCACATGGGTTTCATTACACAATAAAGGTTTACCTCATGATTATAAAAAACATTCATTATTATCATAAACTAGAAAATGAAACTGATACCAACACAAAAATGATTATTATTATTTCGCTAATGAACTGAAAGCTGACCTTAAACTAAAAGTATTACGCAACGTGTTATTATTTCGCTAATGTCTAACTTGATTTTAACAGTAAGCAGTGAAAGTTATTGCAAGCCGATCGTTAGGCCATTTGGAATAACGTTCTAATAATAAATGAAAGGTGGGGGTATGGTAGGGGATGCTTAATGGTGAAAAGATCCATAAACCAAAAAAGGTACACGGAAACAAGATGGCAACAACAACGAGAAGACATAAGTAAGATGGCTAACGGGGACAAACTAACAGAAACGAGCTGGTTGAAGCAAGTTAGCGGCGGAAAGCAAAAAAGCCGCACATAAACAAGATGGCGGCACAAAGCTAAAACAGCACACGAAGATGATGGTAACTAGATGACGACGGAAATCCAAAAAGACCCGTGGAAACAAGATCCGGCACATTATTACACCAGTTGTTAGAAATGGAGACCCTGTCGAAGGCTATACATTTAGAAATAAAGTCGATCTGTCGGAGGCTAGGCTGTTAGAAAGGTTTTTAGCGTTAAAAAAGGCCGCCGAAAATAGATGCATACGACTGGAGCAAAGTGCATGATGCTGGACCAAGATTATGTAGCTAGGTGCAGGAGGCAGAACTCTCGATGTTGAAACTAGATGCTGGAGCCTAGACACTGAACCCTTTTGAGATATGCAACCCTCGAGGAGTTGTAAAGCTACAAAAGGGGTTAGAAATCCATCGCAAACTGGACCAAGATACTGAAGCAGCCAAAATGCTTTAACCCTTTTGAGATATGCAATCCGTGGCCCCTAAAAAAGGAAATATGGGCTGAAAATTTGGTCTAAAAGAAGATGGTAAAAACAGGGGATAAAAAAGCCCCACAAAAGTAGAGCATAAACATTTCATTGCAGAGCAATTAAGAAATGTTATTAAAAATTAAGTTAGTATGATTAAAAAACCATTACATGGATTTAACGTAATTCTGATATAGATAGTTTATAAATTAACGGTTATATTTTATTGCATGCAGATATGGGATCACGAGGGGGTGGAGTTGCGTTTTACATAAAGAATTCTTTAAAATTTGAAATATTTAATCGTCTTAATAATAATCTTAATGGATTTGAGCAATTATGGGTTAAAATTTCAAATCACAAAGAAAACGTTGCTATTGGAGTTGTTTACAGCGCTCCTAAATTGAGTTTTTCAGACTTCATTGACCGTATGGAGAATGCCCTTATTATCGCAAGTCAAACATGCTCGGATGTCATCTGCACAGGTGACTTAAACATTGATATGCTCAAACTCGTAGTTACAGTTTCTAATATTAATAAAGCCGCGAATACCAAAGTAGCGCGTTTACCTAAATTATCAGACCATGCTTTAATATCATGCACGTTAAAATTCGATTTTAAGTCTACACCAATCTATCGTTCAGTTCGTGATTTCTCTAACTTAGATATTCACTTATTCCAAGAACATTTAAATCTTACTCTCTGGGGTATATTGTATAGTTTAGATGGTGTGGACTCTAAAGACGAGTTTATTAATGACACAACACTTGAACTTTCTGACTTACACTTACCCATTAAATTAATTCGTACAACCAAGCTCTCAGAAAATTCAATAAATCTAAAAAGATGACAGATTTTGAATACTATAAAACCTTACGTAATTTAACTAACATTGCTGTAATAAAAGATAAACAAGCTTTTCTTCCGCATCAATTGAAGACAGGTGGTCAGAAACCAATCTGACGAATATTAAAGCAACTAAATATTTATGGTAAAGTTAAGTTGCCAAATCTTCCAACACAACTAAGAGACGTTAACAAAATTAACCACTATGTTATAATACTTGTAAAATAGGGCAACAATAGGCCAACGATACGGTGCAGTACTATCTAATCTCTCATCCTAACATTTCTACCCGATTTAAATTTCAACGTGTTACTGGAGAAACTGTAGAACGTATAATTCAGTCAATTCGTTCAAATGCTGCTGGTGTAGACAATATTAATATATCTCTATTACGTTTATGTTGTCCACCTATATTACCATATACCAATTACACCCTTTGCTGGTAACTTCTGGAATTCCACAAGGATCTGTCCTTGGTCCTCTTTTATTCATTATATGCACTCTTAATTTCACAAGAGCTTTACGCTGCTGTAATTGTCAAATGTTTGCTGATGATACCCAATTTTTTTGTACTTTTGAAATAAGCAGAATAGCAGAAGTAAACACGCTCGCAAATCAGGATTTAGAAGCCTTGGTAAACACAAGTGCTAATCTCTCACTGCAAATTAATCCAAGCAATTCAGTTTTAATGATAGTAGAATGAGACCACCTGAGGACGTGGCGTTATAGTGGTGGGGATTGGGTGGGGGTTAGAGTGGGGGTCTGGGGTGAGGCAGGCGTCTTTTCGGAGGAGTGGTTTCGCCCCTAATTATGCAACCCCTGAGGTTGGTTTTACCCCTAATTAAGGTCCTTTTGTCAAATTAAGAGCCTTTTGGCGGTCTGGTTAAGGGTGTTCGATGCCCCTATGGTGTGGTCTAGCGACCATTTTGGCAGGGTTGAGGGGAGTTAACACTAGATAAGGGCCTTATGGATTCATTATGGTCGGGGCTAAGATTAGACCACACTCATTCCTTCTACCCGAATAGTTGGACGTGTATTAAGGCGGGGCTAAGACCACGCCCCATCCTTCTACCTGATTGGTTGGGCGAGTGCTCGCCCTGTTGCTACTGATTGGTCCTTAGCCCCACTACTCAGCATTGGAGCTCTGACTGGAGGACTAAGCTTCTGCATTCTGATTGGTTATGGCGGGAAATTTGAATTTGTATTCTAATAAGGGGCCCTAATTCTATCTTATAAGACCTGTATAGCTACCTTACGAAAGGAAATCGGTGTTAGTTTAAAAATACTTGTGTATTATCAAAATTGTAAACGATAGTCAACTTGTTTATTTACCCCCGGGGTATTTGTCAGTTTTTAATTATGTGTTATAAACCAGCAATTATTTTAATTACGAGACATAATTAAATTGTATCATCATAACCCTTTTAATTAACCGTTATAGTCAAGATCCTCGGCAAATTGTGTTATAATTAAATAGTGTCATCGTAACCTTTTTTAATTACGCGTCATAATCAAGGCCCTCGGCCGTTTTGCTTTGGCGGGAAATTTGAATTTGTATTCTAATAAGGGGGCCTTAATTCTAACTTGTAAGATAGGTGTAGGGCTTAGCAACTTACTCTTAAGCCTTCGCCCCCTTGACCAAACATTTGAATTTGTTCGTGGCGCCATCTATGAGGGGGAAATTTGAATTTGTATTCTTATAAGCGGTACCCTATTGCTAACTTATAAAACAGGTAAAGGACTTCACAACTTGCCACATCTTCGCATTCAATTTTTATTAAATTTTTGATTCTCTACATTCTGATTGTTTATTGCGAGAAATTTTAACTTATATTCTAATAAGGGGCCTAATGCTAACTTATAAGACAAGTATAGGTCTTCACAACTTGCTTTCGAGCCTTCACCCCCCTGGAGAAGAATTTGAAATTGTATTTAAGTCTTTGCAGGTTATGGCAGGAAATTTAAATTTGCCTTCTAATAAGTAGAGCCCTAATGCTATCTTATAAGACAGGTACAGGTCTTTGGAACTTGCTTTTGGGGTTTTGCCCCCGTCGTCACGGCCCCCTCGACGGTAAGTTTGAACTTGTATTTAATTCTCTACATACAACGCTTATCATTATCATTAGACCGCCAGAATAATAATAATAATAATATCACGCAAATTCGAAAATACCTCTGGTAAACGAGGCCCTAGATTTATAAACAATCTTGAATACACTATTTCGTTTTGAAAACGGTCAAACACCCCGTAGCAAATAAACAAGCTGACTTTCATTTACAATTTTGATAATACACAAACGTTATGAAACTAAC
This sequence comes from Vesta saturnalis, assembly GCA_036346205.1. Classification (NCBI taxonomy): domain Eukaryota; kingdom Metazoa; phylum Arthropoda; class Insecta; order Coleoptera; family Lampyridae; genus Vesta; species Vesta saturnalis. The sequence continues at coordinate 1,891,542 of JARFJB010000865.1, forward strand.
GTCGATTTCATTTCGTAAGGCAATTCACAAGTTTGATAATACACAAGCGTTTTTTAAGCTGAGACCGATTTCATTTCGTAAGGCAGCTATACAACGCTGTTTTATTTTAACCACTCTCATCATTATCATCAGACAACCATAATGACAATAATATCCCACAAATTAACGTGTACACTATTGTCGAGTTTTGTATACAGTGATAAAAATACGTTTTACAGTGAATACGGTAAAAAATACCTATACAGCAAATATAATCAAACTTGAAATCAGGCCTCTAACAATTAAATAAAGTAAATAAAATAAGGGGTAAGGGTTAAAATAAAAAACGAGTACTTACCAGGATTGTTGCCGATAAACGTATTGGAGGAACGCCTAGACAGAGTAAACAGCTGCTCACACTACATTTCGCTTTAGACGTTTTGCTTGTAACTGAATAATATAAAGTACCTGGAGCCTTACAGCCATTATTAATATAAAGTAATTATTTACTGATTGCACCAGTTATGTAACTACAATAACAACTATTCAAGTACATCTAAACTCTTATTAGCTAATTACGCGCAAGTTGAACTGCCCATGAAAATGGAAAAGTGATGTTCACGTTCTTTGTGCGTGTGATTACACTTATTTTTAAAGGCAGACTTGCTTGTAATATGTATTTATAAAGCAGATTTGCGAAGCCGTCTAGTGATGTATTTTTAAGCTAGCGAATACACTACTAGGTAGGGCCACGATCAACTTCCATTACAGAAAACATGCGCTAGGTTGAAAATACACCACTAAGTGACGTCAAAAGCAAGTCTTCTTTTAAAAATAAGTGTAATCACACGCGCAAAGAACGTGAACATCACATTTCCATTTCCACGGGCAGTCTAACTTTCGCATAATTAGCTAATTAGAGTTTTAGATGTACTTGAATAGTTGTTATTGTAGTTACATAACTGGTGAAATCAGAAAATAGTTACTTTATATTAATGATGGTTGGAAGGATCGAAGTACTTCATATTATTCAGTTATAAGCAAGACGTCTGAAGTGAAATATGTTGTGAGCAGCTGTTTACTCTGTCAAGGCGTTCGTCCAATACGTTTATCGCCAACAACCCTGGTAAATACTAGTTTTTTTTACAATTATCCATTTGTGAGTTTTGGTATCATAGTGGACTCCATAAGTATGGTCAATAACACCTTCAGGATCGCTCATAATACGTTCAACGTATATACGAGGTAATTCATGATGCTGCTCGAGAAATTCTTCTGAGATGGGTTCATTACAGATAGTAGAATCATCTGTGACACTAAGACGTTCTTCTTCTTCCTCAATATTAATCTCTCCTACAACAGATGTATCTAAGAAAGATGGTGTACGAAAACCTGGAGGATTTGTTTGAATTACCTAATGGAGTGAAGCCTGGAGTCCGTTGAACTTGAGCTAGCGGGCTAGTGGGGGTAGTAGCGTGCTTTCTCGGAAATATGAATAGGGGTGGTATTTTGGGTTTAACGCCAATGGGCTTCTTTTTAGGTGTTTTTTATCTGGATTGATTTTATTTACTATTTCAGTTAGAGGTTCTTTAGGGGTTTATAAGTACTTTCAAATGTTCTTTCATTATCAATGCGAGCAGTTTTAATACTGTTATACTTCTGCTGTATTATTTTACGAGCCTGAACAATTTTTTTCTTTAATATCATTTCCTTGTTATCCATTGTAGCAAAGCGGGTTTACTGAACAGATACCAGTTTAGCTCGAACAGAGAGCTGTTTACATAAACAGATAGCTGTTAATACCTAAACAGATCAGTACCTACTAAACTATTGTAAGCAGTTTAAGGTTTTTCTTCTTTTTCAGATTAGATCGACTTTTACACCCCATTCCTAATTTTATCTTTGCTTTCATGGCGGTACTGACTGCTAAAGCTGCAGTTCGTTCACCTAATGCTGCGTCTGATGATTTAAAGCGTTTCCAAGCTTTTTTTTGTAAAATTTTATCCGCTTTATGTCTACTATCTAAATCTCTGTAACTGATATCGTGAAGTTTGCACTGAGCATCTAATAGATTAATACCGGGGTCACCGCGTGCGAGTTGTTTTCCTAACTTTTTACCAGGACCGCAATACTGGTAACCAGGTAAATGCAATTCAAACGGTAGTTTATTGATTAGAGCATTCACTAAACCACCACCACCTGCACTCTTTCGCTTCTTAACTAACACTGTTTACCTGGATGGATAAAATGGGGTATTTATACATAAATTGATAAAAACAAATCATAGTTATTTCTTTATTCAGTAAATGCTATACATTAGATAAGCAGGACGATAATACAATATTTCCATTAAACAGACAGTGTTATGTGAATTAATATTATACTTAGCATTTATAACATCATAAATGTCTTTATAAATGTCATCATCACCACCACGGAATTCTTTCTCACGAAAACGACGGTAGTCAACAACTTGTTGTATGAACTTTTCATAAAAACACACCAGATTGTAAGATTCAAGAAATTCCAATCTATAGCTTATTATATCCTTTAAATTGAATAGTTCTTCTATACTATGTGATTATGTGAATTGAATGTGCAAGAACAGCAGTTGTAGTTTTCTATCATAACAGTTTTCAAAATTCTGTCATATCCTTTAATCAATTCCCAATTGTAATAAATACTAAGATTGCTAGATAGAGATTCATAATGTTGATCATAGATTATATCTTCATCCTTGTTTAAATTTGACCAATCAATTTTATTTTCAATTTCTTGGGATCGCAAAAATTGTAATTCTACATATGAATGCCATCTTAGAAGCTCATTCCATTCCTTCATATCCAATACTACATTATTGCTTTGATCACAGTTGCTACACCCCAAACGCACTACTGGTTTGAGGTGTGTACTGTATCCAATTTTCATATGTTTTGCATAAGTATCGTTCGATAGTTTATAATAAATACAATCGATTAAGTATTCATTAGCTGCTTGTTTATACACTTCAGATAAATCATATGGCTGCCTGTTAGTGTTAGAAGAATAACCTTCATCACGTTTCTCTTCATTTTATTGCTACTATAGTGAAAGTCACGCTGAGAATGCAGTGTGGAGTCTTATGGAGCACACCGTTGCCAGTTGTCGTTATGCTGGGATCGGTTAAACCTCAAGTCCGGTCTCAGGCAAATTTCGCCGTTCTCACAGATTCGCTAAAAACTTGTTGGAAGTTTGATGATGTTTATACCTTCGCCTTTGTTTAAATGTTTTCAATAATTAATAATAATAAACAATAAATTTCAAAATTACAAAAGAATTGTTTAAGGTAACGTTAATTTAAGAAAAAATAAACAGAGAATTAATTGTACATTTGTAAACAAATAAAATATTTACACTTTTTACACTATTTACACCCGACGTTTACTATGCTTTCAATAGCATTTGTCAGCGTTTGAATTTCTTAAATTCCATGTTACCGGTAATAAGTCACAAACAAGACTGAAAATCAGTATTATATTTAGGGTTTTTTGTTTACTTTTCAGTTACATTAAAAACTCATTAAGATATCTTCCCGCATAAGCTTGGTTTGAAATGACGTAAATGCATTGTAAGTAACTTTCTAATTAATACAATTGTTTAACGATATTTAGATCGTCTTGAAAATTCATATTTGAGAATTTTGAGTGATTTTTTCAACTAAAATTTTCCGATTTTTTCAAAAATAAGGGCAGTTTACTCTTACGTATCGTTCGCAAAAAATAAAGTTTTTCATTTGTGTCCAACTTTTTGGCGGCACTGTATAATAACTTCAGAGCCGACCCTGTCACAACCATCGGACAACCGGCAACACAGTGTGCCGGCCTCCCATTACAAATACATTGCCTATACCCCGCCACACTGCATTCTCGGGGTGACTCGCACTATACCACCATCACTATTTGGCAGCACAAACAACACAAGGTAAAATTATTATTCATATTGTTACTGGAACTATGTGGGGTATCCATTTATAACGGTGAACTTCTGAGTTTGGATCATTCCAGAAATGATGTTATTGCTGCCTGAATTATAACGACTGTACTTGCTTGCAATTGCACTAGGATTAAAAGCTGTTTAAGAAATGATTTTAATTAAATCATGTAGTGGGGTTGTGGCACTACTATTAAAAACAAAATGTTATGTTTTTTGTTTTCCCGACTGCACCCAAACTGCTCATGAAGACATCCTTCGTGTTTAGCTGCGTTTTAAATTCTTCCATTCGAGTTTCTTCTTTCAAATACTGATAAAAGCGTTGAGGTAATATACCTTTAAAATCATCCGTTTCCATCACTATACGTTCACCATACTTAGTATTAAATACTGCCACATTAATCACTTTATACTTTTTTGATATCTCGAGGTCACATGCACTTTTAAAAAGTTTGCAATAGGTGCTTTGGTTTAACCCTGCTAACTCCATGTTTAACAATTGCAAGTTGCAAACTGACTTATCCAACACACCTCGCTATGGTTTATATCACAAAAATGTGTCATTGACTTGAGTACCTATCGCAACATGTTTAAACTTGTTAAATACCCACCTACTTTTAGCTTAGAAAATTATTTTACCTTGACTCAATTTAGTCAATATATGCACCATTTGACCTTGGTCTACTTTTTAGCATAGACAACAACACGCATTCTTCTTGTTTCCATGAATTGATTCTATTTTATACTTCTAAGAAATGTCATACGATACCCCTACAGGTCAATAATCTTTGACCTTGAGCACTCTCTTTTTAGACTTCTAAGAATTGTAATATAATGATGACATTGCAATTTCTATTTTTAGCTTTTGACCTTGACATACAAATTTCCCGCCAAAACGTTTGACCGCAGAGGACCTTGTTATATGATGATGATGATATTGCAATTTCTATTTTTAGTGAGCTCCAAAAATTTAAATTTCCCGCCAAAAGTTTGACCTTGAAGAGATCCAAAAGCTTACATTTCTCACCACCAGAGGGCGAGTGACCTTGAATTGGTCCAGAATCACTACTCAGTTTTCACTTTAAACAAATAACCACAGCGCTATCTTCCAGTAGCGGACAAACCGTTTAAATTTAATGTGAATAACTGAACATTTTATACATACATCTAGGTTGAGGGAATTTTTGATATGGTTTATGATTGCACCACCCTAGATGATGCTGAGCTCTAAGCAATTGTTTAATACAAACGAGTTTTAATCCTATATTGTAGAAGTGTTTTTAACACGATTCTTGTTAGTAAATGTAATCTTGTCTTAATAAAAGAACATCTATATTCCGTAATGAATATTTTTACAACAATAATTTAATAATAAAAAATGATTATAATTCTATACTACAGATTACATATCGATGTGAAAGGATGCTTGTTGAAACTCTCCTACCTCATTTTTAAACTTAAAAATAACGTTGTTGTTCAGGAATGTATGAAAAATAGAATTGAAAGTGAGTTGCATCTGGAATCTTGTTTCTACACTAAGTAATAACTTCGTTTTGACTGAAGTTGAAATAAAATCCTTGGTTAGATAATACAGCTTCTAACATGTAATTTCATCAATAGAAAAGAAATCAGCTTTTACAATGTGAATCTTGAATTTTTGTTTCTACATCTAAGACCTTTTTGACAGAAGCTGATTTCGGTTTGAAAAAATTTGCTTTAACTTAAATCATTAGGAAACACACTTGAGTTTTTTATACCGGGTGATTCTATAATACTGTGGCAGTTTGAATTTCCCGCAAAACAAATAAAAATTTAAAGGTTGGTAATTATATATTGTCATTTATTTAATTCCAGTGCTGTATGTATAAATAGGTATCAGTCTCTAAATTCATAGTTTATTTTTAAATTACAAATAAATGTCCTGTTTTACAAGAAATTTTACACTTACAGTAAGCACGGTTACATTATTAACGTTTTATTAAATACACTATAAAAATTGCTCAATATGTCAACCAGTGTGTTCACGACACAATTCCACTGTACGCTTCATACTGTCAAACACTTTCACAGTTGCAGGTGTAATTCTTTCAAGTCCCTCTTCAAAATTATGTGGATTTTCAGTTGCCCACATTCGATAATTTTGATTATTAATATAGCCAACATGCAGTTGCTGTACAACAGAAATCCGATATGGGCGCATATATAGATTTTTATGTAAAATCCGTTGGCATGTCGAATAAGACAACCCTGTAATTTGAATATAATGTTAGTAGGTAGCAGAAATTTATCCTACGTTGACAACTTACCAGCTTGAGCACTTAACTGCTGGTGGATTGATTTTTTGGGACCTGCTTCCATTCGTTGCCTTACGTCTTCTACCACTTCATCATTTCGTAGTAATGGACGACCTGTAGGTTTTGCCTTACAAATGCATTTCTTATTTTCTTATCTTCAAGAATGTTTTTAACCTACAAATGCAAATTAGCCTGATGTAAACATTATCTAATCACTTACTTTAATAAATTCTTGAATTACAAAGTAGCTCTGAAAAAAGCTGTTTTAAGGAACGTTGATAATACAGAATAGAAAAAAAAATGAAAAACAAGAACAAATTAACGACGACACTGATGTCAAAAAGAACGAATAAAGTATCTAAAAATATTTAATCGCCAATTCAACACCGTAAAAAAACTAGAATCGTACGCGCGAAATTCAAACTGTCATTAATATTAAAGAATCGTCCAGTATTAGGTATATACTTAATTAACTCATTGCAAAACCTATTAGGTTGATTTTACCATATAAAATACCAAAAAAGATGTTTACCTGTTATACACTCTAAACGTACCAGGGGTTCTATCATCATCAGTATTGGTAAGTTAATTTTATTTATTTACTTTTGCAGATTTTTAACGTTATAATCTCAGATATGGATTTAACCGTTCTAAACCCATCAACATGTTTTAACGGTTTTAAAAATGTAAAGGATTTAGAAGTTGGGATTAAGTGCATACAACATTCTCAAATTGGATTGTTAAGTTATTTATTCATTTGTAAGTCATGAAATAAAGGTAGAAGAAGCACAAACTTTCTTTAAAAAAAAAAATTACCTTCAGTTTGCTTTAACCAAATCTAACAGTCAAAAGAAGCTTACTTTATATATAATCACAACAGTTTACAATTTATTAAACAATAATAGTAGGTACATTAGTAAACAATAACAGCAAGGACATTCCACTATGAACATTGATTTTTGTTCCGAGAATGCCTCGATTACTAAACTTACCTACTACCATTTAGTTCTTCCTCCAAAGAACTTATTGATTGAGAATGGTTTGGGTGTTACAGTTGGGATCACACTAGTTTCACATTAAAATTTGTAATTGTAAGAAATGTTAATTTTAAAACACTGAACGTAGGTCCTCTAATAGCTATGTATACTCCCCTTGATCTATTTAATTCATAGCTCTGATTTAGGTTTCAATGTAGCATCTTTGGTAGGTAGTCAATTGTTTTCATGTTGATACTTTGTAATGACTTTAAAATGCCAATTTGCAAAAATACCTATAATGATTATTTAATTGAAATCTGTGTAATTCTTTATAAACAGGATTTCTTTACAATTATTTTAGGCAATTTTTTTTAGGTATAAAATAATAAAATAGATTTTAAGTGTTGTATTTTCAATGATTAATCAAATTTTACATTACATGAATAAAGTGAAATTTCTATGAAGCATAAAGATTTATGCTCGCTATATTGAAATTTTTATGAAGCATAAAATACTTATGCTAGTTATATTGGACAATCGTTTAATGCATTACATTTAATTTTCACCAGATGAACCAATAACATATAAAACACATTCATCTTTTAGAACTTGATCTACAGGATCTGGATGTAAATCATTAAAACACAAACATTGAAATGTGTCTTCTAAATAATAAACACCAGGAGATGATATAACCAATTGCAATGGCATTTCTTTAAAACTATTTGGGGGTATCAAAATTTCTGTAAATATGATTGATTCATTATTGGTAGATGCAGGCAAATACATCACATTAGGCATGCTACAAATAGAGGTATTATTACATATATCATAATGAACGACAATAATATCATACTTCTCTGGATCGATTTTATTAATCGACACTAAACAGTTATTGTCAGTATTATTATACAGCAAAATTTTAATATCAACAGTGCAGGTATTATTGTTTTCAAAATTGTGAAATATGTGAGACAGTCCTGTACTGATTGAACATTGTATCTGCCTTTTTAAGTGTTCATGAAGCATAAGTAATTCCTCAAACATCTCTTCCTCCGCACTTTGAATCTCTGTAAGTAAATCATTCATAAGTGCTCACATATTCATTCACTTATATGAAAATAAAGTAACCCATTCAAGTCGTACCTCGCTGTGTATTGATTTTACAGAATTGTGTAACTATAGCATGTGTTCATACTAGAAGTAAAAATTATGCTTAGTAAGTCTTATGTCATACCTGCAACAGATTCTTCATCAGAATCGTCTTGTGCCTCAATTTGTACATCTAGTTCCAATTCATCTGAAAAGAAAAGCCCTCTATCAAGGTTTTCTTTCATTCTTGTGATGGTAAAAATCTCAATCTCTTCAAAAAATAATAAATCTCAACTTATAGTATAGCGTCAATATAACAACACTGATTAATTTTTTTTTTTAGTTTTTGAACGTAAAGATTTCAATCATTGGTTGCAACAGGTCACGTGAATACCCCCTCTTACTTTGAGGTGCCTGGTTTTAACAGTTTTCCTACAGTAATATTCAGTGTTACTATAATTAGAATGAATATTCTCTTTTCAATTATGTAATAGACGTGGTATAATTGTAAATCATATATTTCATATTAATCAATGTTATCAATAAAAAATCTAATGGTATCAAATGCGCTCGATAGATGACGCAAGTAAGTGCAGTTCATAGTTTTATTACACACTTAACAGATGGCGCGAAGAGGATAACTAACATTCGAATGATATTGGTATCTAATACAAAAATATGTTTTGTATGTATAAAACTGTTTGTAATTATTACATTATTAGAAGTTTAGAAGACTATGCGCTCAAACTCCTAAAAATTTGATTTGCAAAAATTATGAAAAAAATCACGCCACTTTACGTGATATGTGGAAAAAATCAAATTTAAACGAAAATTATATTATGATCTAGCGTAGTGCTCTACAAGTCACAATATGAAGAAAAGTATTCTTGGCTCACATGTATCATATTTACTTTACACCACATTCAATTTGATTCCTTTTAAATGGTTTACGGAAAATTGTTCGAAAACAATTCTTCGAAAAGCAATTATTCGAAACTAATTTGTCGAAAAACGTATCGGAGGAACACCTAGACAGAGTAAATAAACAGTTGCTCACACCACATTTCACTTTAGACGTTTTGCTTATAACTGAATAATATAAAGTACCTAAAGCCTTCCATCCATCATTAATGTAAAGAAATTATTTTATGATTTCACCAGTTATGTTTCGTAATAGAAGTTGATCGTGCTCGACCCTCTCGTCTCCAGCGTCTCTCTCACCTCGCCTCTCGTTTCTATCGTCTCTATCGTTTCTCTCTCTTCTGCCTCGTCTCGCTCGTTTCTTACGTATCTCTCGTATGTCCCCTATCTCTCACCTCTCACGCTTCTGATCTCCCCCCCCCTCTCTCCCTCTTATTATTCATTGCACATCCCTTTCCGCGCTTTGAGTCATTTTCGGTCATTGCGCAGGGTCACTTTGAGTCACGATATATATATATATATATATATATATATATATATATAATTAAGAAAATCAAATTTAGTATAATTCTGTTTGTAATTATTACATTATTAGAAGTTTAGAAGACTATGCGCTCAAACTCCTAAAAATTTGTTTTGCAAAAATTATGAAAAAAATCACGCCACTTTACATGATATGTGGAAAAAATCAAATTTAAACGAAAATTATATTATGATCTAGCGTAGTGCTCTACAAGTCACAATATGAAGAAAAGTATTCTTGGCTCACATGTATCATATTTACTTTACACCACATTCAATTTGATTCCTTTTAAATGGTTTACGGAAAATTGTTCGAAAACAATTCTTCGAAAAGCAATTATTCGAAACTAATTTGTCGAAAACCAATTCTTCGAATGTACAATTATTCGAATCAAAAATTGTTCGAAAAGCAAATTATTTATAAATACAATGGTTCAATGGTTACAAAAACTATTTATTGTGTATAATAAGATTAATATAAATAATAATGATAGTTGAAAATCTAGTATACTATATTATGTGATATCTCAGTAGATAATCCACAGCATTATTTGTTGGGTCGTAATTCAACACTACACGTGTAGTTCTTGCAGTACAATCCTGTACTTTTGCGACTCTGAGGAGGTAGTTGTCCACTAATATATTGCTCAATACGCAGTTCATTGATACTTTGTTCCCTGCAGCATCATAACAGTTCCATAACGAAATAGAAAACCTCGCAGGTCGTGGTTATCGTCGATGTGATCTGCCGATCCAATTCTCTTCAAAATAATCGAGTACTGGTTGTTGTCACATAGGTATTCGAAGGTTTCAACCACACGATTTATAGGTACAAATGCGATAGCAGAAAGCAACCGGAGGTTAGTGCAGATTCTGCATCATTTTCGTGTTGTCATTGTAATCCATTCGCTTGGATGTTTCGGAATATGCACTGGCCAAAGTGGAAAAAACATCCACGCTGTACCGATCGAGGAAACTCCGTTCGAAAAGCATTTACCATTGCACTTTCGAAATCTGTCATTATACTTTCGGGGCCCGCTGTAGGTTCTAAAACTTTGATTTCCGTAGAAAACGTATATATATATATATATATATATATATATATATATATATATATAAGTTCCGTTTTATTTGGTAATAATTCATATACCAACGACAATGCCTAATTATCTTGTAGACCATGTCGGTGTATAGCTAATGAAAAGTGATGGAACAGTCTTAAAGGTTCCGACGGCATACCAATGCCTGGAACGTACCAAAAGTTGCTTGTTTCTTCTAGTCCTAAGGCCAACCAAGCAAGCCATCTTCTCAAATAATAAAAGCTGTTCACCATTCTCTGTTTGCGTAGATATTTCTTCGAAAACAATGTCTTGTCGGTGTAGCGGTAATACTGATCCGTTTAGTTCGGAGATTTCGTATTCTTCTCTTCATGGTATTTATCGATGGAAGTTGAGCTGCTACAGCTGGACCAATCCCAAGAGAAGCACTTGAAACAATATAATGCGGTGCATCTCGTGTATTTGCAGCACCATCCCTGATTTTATTTAAAACTTTAACACTCTAAACGCGAGATGCATCACCAGCGTGGTTATGTACAGTTTGTTTAACAATTTCCTCACCAATTGATACAACACGACCTTCGCATTTAGCTGTTTTAAATTTCTCACACTTCCAGTAACATTTATCGTCGACTCGTTTGTCTTTGACAAATAGGTAACCACCAACATTTAACTTTTTCTTGCCTTTCTCACTATCCAGGAAGTTCAGAACCATCTTTCTTAAAAAAAATATTAGCAATTACTGAATACTTACAATGCACTGAAAAAACTTATGAAGGTTGTTAAACCAATCAAAGACAAGGAAATTTCTTGTTTGCTAGGCCCTTAAGTAGAAAAGTAACTTCTCCTTAATAACCCTAAAATTATGGAATGCAATTAAATTGAACATTAAATAAGTATTGTTCATACCTATTGAGAATTTTGAAAAACTTTCTAAATTAGGAGGAATAGAATTTTATTTACGATAAATCATGTAAAAGCATAACTTTTCTAATTTGCTATTTTGAAGAAATGCTATTCAAATAGTTGGCGTTTCGAAAAATTGGATTTCGAGAATTTGGTTTGCGAAGAATTGTTGGTTCGAATAATTGTATAATCGAAGAATTTTTCGGACACGTTAAAATTGAACTATATTTAAGAAAGGTCTCTATACTTTTGATCTATAATAATGATAGTTTCAGAGATATCGAAAAATGTGTATAGAACTTAGATATTTTAGTACTAATTCTTAGTATAAGGTTTCTTTAAAATTGATTGTGCATTGTTTCAGTTATCGTGGATATGGACCCAAACACATCAAGCTATAAAGTAGTTTTTAGGGCGTACTTGTTATCCTACAAAAAATTTCATTATTCAAAAATTGTCTAAAAGAGAACAGTCTTCAAAAAAGGCCTCTACACTCTTTGCTGCATAGTTAATAGTTTTCGAAATATTTATAAAACCTACGAAAACTTCTCTGAAGAAAAATTGTCCAATATTGCATTACCTCTAAAAAGGCCTATAGATGTCACGTGAACAAAATAGAGTTTAAGGGCTTATTTATTACCCTAGCCACTAAGAAACTTATCTAGAAATGAATTATCGTCAAACTGTAGTATACACCTACAAATGTTCTACGGCTTAAACATCTAAGCGCTAGGGATACGCCGGACATGATAAAACTCATCAATTTTATGTTAGTAAATTAATTAGATTAATTTAATACGTTTTAATTTGTAATAATTCGTACAGCCACGGACCACTTCGAAGCCTGTCGCACTGCAGGAATCATGGACCTCCCGAGCTGGGATGATCATCTCAAAGCAGCCTGCGTTGTGGGATCCATGGTCGCATCATGGCTTACAATGACAGGTAAATTTTAATTTTCAGATTTTGACAAAAACATTATTATCTTTTTCAGTTTCAGGCCCCATCCACATCGAGCGCAATTATGAAGCCACCAACCACTTCGAAGCAGACTGCATTGTGGTGGGGGTTATAGATGCATCATGCCTTACCACCACTGCAACGGTGTTAAACATATGTGGCTTATTACTTTTGTTTGTTTATACCCGTGACAAAGGATAAATTGTAGGTTCTTTTACAATTCTTAATAATTCCAAAATCCTTTAATCAAAATTTACATTGTTTATGTGACCTTAAAGTGATTACCTTTTTATTTAATTTGGGTCGTTTCAATTTGTAGAGAAATTATTCATTAATTTAATATTTATTTGCTTGCTATCAGGTTTCAGTTTGAGGAAATTAACTTCAGTATTTGTTTCAGCGAATTCCTGTCTTATCCAAATGCGCCAGCTAGCTTAATTATTAAAAGAAATGATCATTGTTATGAATTACCCAGAATTATACTAAATTTGATTTTCTTAATTATATATATATATATATATATATATATATATATATATATATATATATATATATATATATATATATATATATATATATATATATATATATATATATATATATATATAGGTTTCACAGGTTTCAAGTAGTCGGTGGCTGTACGAATTATTACAAATTAAAACGTATTAAATTAATCTAATTAATTTACTAAGATAAAATTGATGAGTTTTATCATGTCGGGCGTATCCCTAGCGCTTAGATGTTTAAGCCGTAGAACATTTGTAGGTGTAGACTACAGTTTGACGATAATTCATTTCTAGATAAGTTTCTTAGTGGCTAGGGTAATAAATAAGCCCTTAAACTCTATTTTGTTCACGTGACATCTATAGGCCTTTTTAGAGGTAATGCAATATTGGAAAATTTTTCTTCAGAGAAGTTTTCGTAGGTTTTATAAATATTTCGAAAACTATTAACTATGCAGCAAAGAGTCTAGAGGCCTTTTTTGAAGAGTGTTCTCTTTTAGACAATTTTTGAATAATGAAATTTTTTGTAGGACAACAAGTACGCCCTAAAAACTACTTTATAGCTTGATGTGTTTGGGTCCGTATCCACGATAACTGAAACAATGCACAATCAATTTTAAAGAAACCTTATACTAAGAATTAGTACTAAAATATCTAAGTTCTATACACATTTTTCGATATCTCTGAAACTATCATTATTATAGATCAAAAGTATAGAGACCTTTCTTAAATATAGTTCAATTTTAACGTGTCCGAAAAATTCTTCGATTATACAATTATTCGAACCAACAATTCTTCGCAAACCAAATTCTCGAAATCCAATTTTTCGAAACGCCAACTATTTGAATAGCATTTCTTCAAAATAGCAAATTAGAAATGTTATGGAGGCAACTTTTGCTTTTACATGATTTATCGTAAATAAAATTCTATTCCTCCTAATTTAGAAAGTTTTTCAAAATTCTCAATAGGTATGAACAATACTTATTTAATGTTTAATTTAATTGCATTCCATAATTTTAGGGTTATTAAGGAGAAGTTACTTTTCTACTTAAGGGCCTAGCAAACAAGAAATTTCCTTGTCTTTGATTGGTTTAACAACCTTCATAAGTTTTTTCAGTGCATTGTAAGTATTCAGTAATTGCTAATATTTTTTTTAAGAAAGATGGTTCTGAACTTCCTGGATAGTGAGAAAGGCAAGAAAAAGTTAAATGTTGGTGGTTACCTATTTGTCAAAGACAAACGAGTCGACGATAAATGTTACTGGAAGTGTGAGAAATTTAAAACAGCTAAATGCGAAGGTCGTGTTGTATCAATTGGTGAGGAAATTGTTAAACAAACTGGACATAACCACGCTGGTGATGCATCTCGCGTTTAGAGTGTTAAAGTTTTAAATAAAATCAGAGATGGTGCTGCAAATACACGAGATGCACCGCATTATATTGTTTCAAGTGCTTCTCTTGGGATTGGTCCAGCTATAGCAGCTCAACTTCCATCGATAAATACCATGAAGATAACAATACGAAATCTCCGAACTAAACGGATCAGCATTACCGCTACACCGACAAGACATTGTTTTCGAAGAAATATATACGCAAACAGAAAATGGTGAACAGCTTTTACTATTTGAGAAGATGGCTTGCTTGGTTGGCCTTAGGACTAGAAGAAACAAGCAACTTTTGGTACGTTCCAGGCATTGGTATGCCGTCGGAACCTTTAAGACTGTTCCATCACTTTTTCATTAGCTATACACCCGACATGGTCTACAAGATAATTAGGCATTGTCGTTGGTATATGAATTATTACCAAATAAAACGGAACATACATATATACGTTTTCTACGGGAAATCAAAGTTTTAGAACCTACAGGGGGCCCCGAAAGTATAATGACAGATTTCGAAAGTGCAATGGTAAATGCTTTTCGAACGGAGTTTCCTCGATCGGTACAGCGTGGATGTTTTTTCCACTTTGGCCAGTGCATATTCCGAAACATCCAAGCGAATGGATTACAACGACAACACGAAAATGATGCAGAATCTGCACTAACCCTCCGGTTGCTTTCTGCTATCGCATTTGTACCTATAAATCGTGTGGTTGAAACCTTCGAATACCTATGTGACAACAACCAGTACTCGATTATTTTGAAGAGAATTGGATCGGCAGATCACATCGACGATAACCACGACCTGCGAGGTTTTCTATTTCGCTATGGAACTGTTACGATGCTGCAGGGAACAAAGTATCAATGAACTGCGTATTGAGCAATATATTAGTGGACAACTACCTCCTCAGAGTCGCAAAAAGTACAGGGATTGTACTGCAAGAACTACACGTGTAGTGTTGAATTACGACCCAACAAATAATGCTGTGGATTATCTACTGGGATATCACATAATATAGTATACTAGATTTTCAACTATCATTATTATTTATATTAATCTTATTATACACAATAAATAGTTTTTGTAACTATTGAACCATTGTATTTATAAATAATTTGCTTTTCGAACAACTTTTGATTCGAATAATTGTACATTCGAAGAATTGGTTTTCGACAAATTAGTTTCGAATAATTGCTTTTCGAAGAATTGTTTTTGAACAATTTTCCGTAAACCATTTAAAAGGAATCAAATTGAATGTGGTGTAAAGTAAATATGATACATGTGAGCCAAGAATACTTTTCTTCATATTGTGACTTGTAGAGCACTACGCTAGATCATAATATAATTTTCGTTTAAATTTGATTTTTTCCACATATCACGTAAAGTGGCGTGATTTTTTTCATAATTTTTGCAAATCAAATTTTTAGGAGTTTGAGCGCATAGTCTTCTAAACTTCTAATAATGTAATAATTACAAACAGAATTATACTAAATTTGATTTTCTTAATTATATATATATATATATATATATATATATATATATATATATATATAATATATATATATATATATATATATATATATATATATATATATATATATATATATATATATATCGTAACTCAAAGTAACCCTGCGCAATGACCGAAAATGACTCAAAGCGCGGAAAGGGATGTGCAATGAATAATAAGAGGGAGAGAGGGGGGGAGATCAGAAGCGTGAGAGGTGAGAGATAGGGGACATACGAGAGATACGTAAGAAACGAGCGAGACGAGGCAGAAGAGAGAGAAACGATAGAGACGATAGAAACGAGAGAGGCGAGGGTGACGAGAGAGACGCTGGAGAGACGAGAGGGTCGAGCACGATCAACTTCTATTACAGAAAACATAACTGGTGAAATCATAAAATAATTTCTTTACATTAATGATGGATGGAAGGCTTTAGGTACTTTATATTATTCAGTTATAAGCAAAACGTCTAAAGTGAAATGTGGTGTGAGCAACTGTTTACTCTGTCTAGGCGTTCCTCCGATACGTTTATCGCCAACAATCCTGGTAGGTATTCGTTTTTTTATTTTAACCCTTATTTTATTTACTTTATTTAATTACTAGAGGCCTGATTTCAAGTTTGATTATATTTGCTGTATAGGTATTTTTTACCGTATTCACTGTAAAACGTATTTTTTATCACTGTATACAAAACTCGACAATAGTGTACACGTTAATTTGTGGGATATTATTGTCATTACGGTTGTCTAATGATAATGATGAGAGTGGTTAAAATAAAACAGCGTTGTATAGCTGCCTTACGAAATGATATCGGCGTCAGCTTAAAAACGCTTGTGTATTATGAAACTTGCAAATTGCCTTACGAAATGAAATCGATGTTAGTTTCATAACGTTTGTTTATTATCAAAATTGTAAATGAAAGTCAGCTTGTTTATTTGCTACGGGGTGTTTGACTGTTTTCAAAACGAAATAGTGTATTCAAGATTGTTTATAAATTTACGGCCCTGTTTAGCAGAGGTATTTCCGAATTTGCGTGATATTATTATTATGGCGGTCTAATGATAATGATAAGCGTTGTATGTAGAGAATTAAATACAAGGTCAAACTTACCCCCAAGGGGGCCATGACAACGGGGGTGAAGCCCCAAAAGCAAGTTCCAAAGACCTATACCTGTATTATAAGATAGCACTAGGGCCCTACTTATTAGAAGACAAATTTAAATTTCCCGCCATAACCTGCAAAGACTTAAATACAATTTCAAATTCTTCTCCAGGGGGGGGGGCGAAGGCTCGAAAGCAAGTTGTAAAGCCCTATACTTGTCTTATCAGTTAGCATTAGGCCCCCCCTTATTAGAATATAAGTTAAAATTTCTCGCAATAAACAATCGGAATGTAGAGAATCAAAAATTTAATAAAAATTGAAAACAAAGATGTGGCAAGGGGCTAAGCCCGAGAGCAAGTTGTGAAGTCCTACACCTGTCTTACAAGTTAGCATTAAGGCCCCCTCATTAAAATACAAATTCAAATTTCCCGCCAAAACAAAATGGCCGAGGACCTTGATTATGACGCGTAGTTAAAAAGGTTAGGAGGATACAATTTAATTATAACACAATTTGCCGAGGATCGATTATGACGCTTAATTAAAAGGGTTATGATGATACAAATTAATTATGTCTCGTAATTAAAATAATTGCTGGTTTATAACACATAATTAAAAACGGGCAAATACCCCGGGGGTAAATAAGCAAGTTGACTATCATTTACAATTTTGACAATACACAAGCATTTTGAAACTAACACGATTTTATTTCGTAAGGGAGCTATACACGTCTTACAAGATAGAATTAGGGCCCCTTATCAGAATACTAATTCAAATTTCCCGGATAACCAATCACAATACAGAAACTTAGTCCTCCAGTCAGAGCTCCGATGCTGAGTAGTGGGTCTAAGGACCAATCTGAAGCCAGAGGGCGGGAACTCGCCCAACCAATCAGGTAAGAAGGAATGAGTGTGGGTCTAGTCTTATCCCCCAACCACAATGAACCTAAAAGGGCCTTATATAGACTTAACCCCCCTCAACCCTGCCAAAATGACCGCTAGACCACACCCTAAAGCGTAAAGCTTTTATGAAATTAAGAGTGCATATAATGAATAAAAGAGGACCAAGGACTAATACTTGTGGAACTCCAGAAGTTACCAGCAAAGGATGTAACTGGTATATGGTAATATAGGTGGACAACATAAACGTAGTAGAGATATATTAATATTGTCTACACCAGCAGCATTTGAACGAATTGACTGAATTATACGTTCTACAGTTTCTTCAGGTACACGTTGAAATTTAAATCGGGTAGAAATGTTAGAATGAGAGTGGATTGGATAGTACTGCATTGTATCGTTGGCTTGTTGTTGCCCTATTACTAGTATTTATAATATAGTGGTTAATTTTGTTAACGTCTCTTAGTTGTGTTGGAAGATTTGGCGACTTAACTTTACCATAAATATTTAGTTGCTTTAATATTCGTCAGATTGATTTCTGACCAACTGTCTTCAATTGATGTGGAAGAAAAGCTTGTTTATATTTTATTACAGCAATGTTAGTTAAATTACGTAAGGTTTTATAGTATTCAAAATCTGTCACCTTTTTAGATTTATTGAATTTTCTGAAAGCTTGGTTTCGTAAACCTATCATTGATTTCACAGTATGTGTTAACCACGGAGCAGGAGGTTTAGTTGCACAAATTAATTTAATGGGTAAGTGTAAGTCAGAAAGTCCAAGTGTTGTGTATATATATATATATATATATATATATATATATATATATATATCGTAACTCTATTGGATTTACTTCTTTCAGTATTTATATATTTAGTAATTGTGTGAGCTTTTAATATTCGTAATAGTTAAAAATAAAAACGAATCAAACGTTATACTTATTTAGTTAACCAAAACTCGGCAAATGCATGAATGCTTTGCTTACAGTAATATATAAAAATCAATCCTATTAGTATATTAGTATTCTTAATAGCTAACGTGCACAAATTTCTTTATCAATACTGAACGAAATACATTTTCGTTCACTATTGATATACATATATAAATTCAAAGAAAAATAAAACACAAACAAGTTTCATTTATTTACACAGTTAGAAATCTGACTTCTCACTTTCGGAGGCCTCAACTTTGATATTCTTGTTGCTACGCCGGTGAAACGGACTTCTGACGCCTTGTCTTCTTTGATTCCCAATATCTTCTGTTGATCTTTGTTGTGGATTAATACAATTTCAATTTTCTTTTCAACAATTTAATGATTTTGTTAATAATTGCTGGATATCTTGATAGTTTTTTAGGATCACTTTAATTGTTCAAGTTTCACCACGAACCGTAAGCAACAACAAACGGCTACCAACAGCAGCGCTTTTAATTATCAATGCTTTCTATTGTTCTTTATATATTGATTTATTATACTGGATCGACAGTTGCTATTTTATATTTATCGTTCAATATTTAAACCCAATCGTGGACGACTTTCGGTACGCACAAAAGCGTGACTGTAAATTACTACGTCACATTTTTCATTATTACCAATTTGAAAGTATTTGTGCTTTATTTTACTCAGCTTTTCATTATTTTAATAAAGAAGGTATTCTACTTCTTCCCTATTACGCAATGATTTTTATTTATTATATTTTCTCAATTTATAGGGCAGTGTGACTATTACTTGGTCACTGGTGCTGCGGCAACCACAACTTTCTAACTCTTACTTTGTCATTCGTACCTCTGCAACGAATCACACCCTTTGGTTAGGTTCAACCAGCTCTGTCCACTTACTTAAAGTGACTACTGAACATGCACGTCATGGTAACAACGGATTCCCCTCCTACAACTCATTAATGCATTTGCAGATTGCCGCGTTTCGGATGGCCTGCAGAATCCGCAGCTCCGTAGCAGAAAAAGATGAACTTGACCGATTACCTAGACCTAGAAGGAATTCAGTTCGACGAAACCAGAATAGGTAGAAACGGCGGTATATCGCTACACTATTCCTTAATTCGCTTTGATGCTAACTCGGAGGATGCGAGAACCTGGCGCAGAGCGAGATCGTTCCAGAGCCCGAAGTGTTCTTTCAACTATTAACCTCCCATAGAAGTTAATTCAATTAACCTCGTGGACGACAACGTCATCATTGCCAATTGAACAAAGAAGAAGCTACCAAGCCATTAAAAACGGGCAACGTCATAATTGCGACATATACAACGGCACACGCACGGCTCGTACTACACTCCCACCTGGAGAAATTGTGAGACCGTTCCGTATTTTCTTACAGATTCGGTTATATTCACCTAAAAAGGTCGGCGACTGGTGCTCTCCAGAAGACGACTTTTTGGGTCTAAAACTTATGTATTTGAGGTATTTTCAATGAACACAAACACTCACATCACCGTTTGTAAAGTAAAGACAATTTCACTATATTACAAAACAAGGAAGCTGTCTTCGAACGGACAAGTAAGAGCTTATATATTTGAAGTCATCTCGAAACCAGAAAATATGTTTAGGGTGAATTATACAGGAGGCTGCAGTTATTTTTCAACATATATTTCGAAATGTACCTGAATGAGTGAATGTAGTAGTTTTGTAAAACGTGAAGTACTTGTAGTCTTGCACATATATATTATAAATTTTAATCAGTTGTTATAAATGGAGACCCTGTCGAAGGCTATACTTTTAGAAATAAGGTCGCTCTGTTGGAGGCTAGGCTGTTAGAAAGGTTTTTAGCGTTAAAAAAAGGCCGCCGAAAATGTATGCATACGACTGGAGCAAAGTGCATGATGCTCGACCAAAATTATGTAGCTTGGTGCAGGAGGCAGAACCCTCGATGTTGAAACTAGATGCTGGAGCCTAGACACTGAAACCCCTTTGAGATATGCAACCCTCGAAAAGCTGAAAATCTACGAAAGGGGTTCAAAATCCATCGCAAACTGGACCAAGATACTGAACCCTAGATTTTGCAGCCAAAATGCCGTAACCCCTTTGAGATGTGCAACCCGTGGCCCCTAAAAAAAAGAAAATATGGGTAGAAAATCTGGTCTAAAAGAAGATGGTAAAAAATAGAGGATAAAAAAGCCCCACAACAATAGAGTATAAACAGTTCATTACAGAGCAATTAAGAAATGTTATTAAAAATTAAGTTAGTATCATTAAACACCCATTACATGGATTTAACGTAATTCTGAT
The DNA here is from genome assembly GCA_036346205.1 of Vesta saturnalis. Lineage (NCBI taxonomy): Eukaryota > Metazoa > Arthropoda > Insecta > Coleoptera > Lampyridae > Vesta > Vesta saturnalis. Next base: position 1,912,844 of record JARFJB010000865.1, read on the forward strand.
ATAGATAGATAGAAATTAATGGTTATATTTTATTGCATGCAAATATGGGATCACGAGGCGGTGGAGTTGCGTTTTACATAAAGAATTCTTTAAAATTTGATATATTTAATCGTCTTAATAATAATCTTAATGCATTTGAACAATTATGGGTTAAAATTTCAAATCACAAAGAAAGCGTTGCTATTGTTTACAGCGTTCCTAAATTGAGTTTTTCACACTTCATCGACTGTCTGGAGAATGCCCTTACTATTGCAAGTCAAACATGCTCGGATGTCATCTGCACAGTTGACTTAAATATTGATATGCTCAAACGCGTAGTTATAGTTTCTAATATTAATAAAGCCGTGAATACCAAAGTAGCGCAGTTACCTAAATTATCAAACCATGCTTTAATATCATGCACGTTAAAATTCGATTTTAAGTCTATCTATCGTTCAGTTCGTGATTTCTCTGATTTAGATATTCACTTATTCCAAGAACATTTAAATCTTACTCTCTGGGGTAGATTGTATAGTTTAGATGATGCGGACTCTAAAGACGAGTTTATTAATGACACAACACTTGGACTTTATGACTTACACTTACCCATTAAATTAATTCGTGCAACTAAACCTCCTGCTCCGTGGTTAACCCATACTGTGAAATCAATGATAGGTTTACGAAACCAAGCTTTCAGAAAATTCAATAAATCTAAAAAGGTGACAAATTTTGAATACTATAAAACCTTACGTAATTTAACTAACATTGCTGTAATAAAAGATAAACAAGCTTTTCTTCCGCATCAATTGAAGACAGGTGGTCAGAAACCAATCTGACGAATATTAAAGCAACTAAATATTTATGGTAAAGTTAAGTTGCCAAATCTTCCAACACAACTAAGAGACGTTAACAAAATTAACCACTATATTATAATACTTGTAAAATAGGGCAACAATAGGCCAACGATACAATGCAGTACTATCTAATCTACTCTCATCCTAACATTTCTACCCGATTTAAATTTCAACGTGTTACTGAAGAAACTGTAGAACGTATAATTCAGTCAATTCGTTCAAATGCTGCTGGTGTAGACAATATTAATATATCTCTATTACGTTTATGTTGTCCACCTATATTACCATATACCAATTAAACCCTTTGCTGGTAACTTCTGGAATTCCACAAAGATCTGTCCTTGGTCCTCTTTTATTCATTATATGCACTCTTAATTTCACAAGAGGTTTACGCTGCTTTAATTGTCAAATGTTTGCTGATGATACCCAATTTTTTTGTACTTTTGAAATAAGCAGAATAGCAGAAGTAAACACGCTGGCAAATCAGGATTTAGAAGCCTTGGTAAACACAAGTGCTAATCTCTCACTGCAAATTAATCCAAGCAATTCAGTTTTAATGATAGTAGAATGAGACCACCTGAGGACGTGGCGTTATAGTGGTGGGGATTGGGTGGGGGTTGGAGTAGGGGTCTGGGGTGAGGCAGGCGTCTTTTCGGAGAAGTGGTTTCGCCCCTAAGTAAGGTCCTTTTGTCAAATTAAGAGCCTTTTTGGCGGTCTGGTTAAGGGTGTTCGATGTCCCTATGGTGTGGTCTAGCGACCATTTCTTCTACCCGATTAGTTGGACGTGTATTAAGGCGGGGCTAAGGCTAGACCACGCCCCCATCCTTTTACCTGATTGGTTGGGCGAGTGCTCGCCCTCTTGCCACTGATTGGTCCTTAGCCCCACTACTCAGCATTGGAGCTCTGACTGGAGGACTAAGTTTCTGCATTCTGATTGGTTATGGCGGGAAATTTGAATTTGTATTCTAATAAGGGGCCCTAATTCTATCTTGTAAGACGTGTATAGCTACCTTACGAAATGAAATCGGTGTTAGTTTCAAAATACTTGTGTATTATCAAAATTGTAAATGATAGTCAACTTGTTTATTTACCCCCGGGGTATTTGCCCGTTTTTAATTACGTGTTATAAACCAGCAATTATTTTAATTACGAGACATAATTAAATTGTATCATCATAACCCTTTTAATTAACCGTTATAGTCAAGATCCTCGGCAAATCGTGTTGTAATTAAATTGTGTCATCGTAACCTTTTTAAATATCCGTCATAATCAAGGCACTCGGCCATTTTGCTTTAGCGGGAAATTTGAATTTGTATTCTAATAAGGGGGCCTTAATTCTAACTTGTAAGATAGGTGTAGGGCTTAGCAACTTACTCTTAAGCCTTCGCCCCCTTGACCAAACATTTGAATTTGTTCGTGGCGCCATCTATGAGGGGGAAATTTGAATTTGTATTCTTATAAGCGGTGCCCTATTGCTAACTTATAAAACAGGTAAAGGACTTCACAACTTGCCACATCTTCGCATTCAATTTTTATTAAATTTTTGATTCTCTACATTCTGATTGTTTATTGCGAGAAATTTTAACTTATATTCTAATAAGGGGGGCCTAATGCTAACTTATAAGACAAGTATAGGTCTTCACAACTTGCTTTCGAGCCTTCACCCCCCTGGAGAAGAATTTGAAATTGTATTTAAGTCTTTGCAGGTTATGGCAGGAAATTTAAATTTGTCTTCTAATAAGTAGAGCCCTAATGCTATCTTATAAGACAGGTACAGGTCTTTGGAACTTGCTTTTGGGGTTTTGCCCCCGTCGTCACGGCCCCCTCGACGGTAAGTTTGAACTTGTATTTAATTCTCTACATACAACGCTTATCATTATCATTAGACCGCCATAATAATAATAATATCACGCAAATTCGGAAATACCTCTGGTAAACAGGGCCGTAAATTTATAAACAATCTTGAATACACTATTTCGTTTTGAAAACGGTAAAACACCCCGTGGCAAATAAGCAAGCTGACTTTCATTTATAATTTTGATAATACACAAACGTTATGAAACTAACGTCGATTTCATTTCGTAAGACAATTTACAAGTTTGATAATACACAAGCGTTTTTTAAGCTGACACCGATTTCATTTCGTAAGGCAGCTATACAACGCTGTTTTATTTTAACCACTCTCATCATTATCATTAGACAACCATAATGACAATAATATCCCACAAATTAACGTGTACACTATTGTCGAGTTTTGTATACAGTGATCAAAATACGTTTTACAGTGAATAAGGTAAAAAATACCTATACAGCGAATATAATCAAACTTGCAATTAAATAAAGTAAATAAAATAAGCGGTAAGGGTAAAAATAAAAAAAGCGAGTACTTATCAGGATTGTTGGCGATAAACGTATTGGAGGAACGCCTAGACAGAGTAAACAGCTGCTCACACCACATTTCACTTTAGACGTTTTGCTTATAACTGAATAATATAAAGTACTTAAAGCCTTCCAGCCATCATTAATGTAAAGTAATTATTTTCTGATTTCACCAGTTATGTAACTACAATAACAGCTATTCAAGTACATCTAAAACCCTAATTAGCTAATAACGCGCAAGTTGGATTGCCCATGAAAATGGAAAGGTGATGTTCACCTTCTTTGAGCGTGTGATTACACTTATTTTTAAAGGCAGACTTGCTTGTGACGTGTATTTATAAATCAGATTTGCGAAGCCGTCTAATGATGTATTTTAAACTAATAGAAGTTGATCGTGCTCGACCCTCTCGTCTCTCCAGCGTCTCTCTCGTCACCCTCGCCTCTCTCGTTTCTCTCTCTTCTGCCTCGTCTCGCTCGTTTCTTACGTGTCTCTCGTATGTCCCCTATCTCTCACCTCTCACGCTTCTCATCCCCCCCCCCTATTTTTCTCTCTCTTATTATTCATTGCACATCCCTTTCCGCGCTTTGAGTCATTTTCGGTCATTGTGCTGGGTTACTTTGAGCGTCGCTTCATTGACTGCTTGAACTACGTGTTTAAGTAGAAGCCATTTTCGCTTCGTTTAATTTTTTTTTAGAGTGTCACATTTATATGGTGAGTTATTAAAATTATCATACTGAAACTTGCGACATTTACATTTCAGGCGACTCAATTATACTTATACTCTTACCGCTTATTTTTACTTTGGGTTTAATTCTATTTTAACGTTAACGTTGCAAAATGTAAAAGAAATTACATCAGGTATTTCATATTATTAATTAATTCACATTATAATTTAAGGCAATTAATTAAGAATCACTAACATTAGTTTTTAAAAGATCATACATTATAATCAAATTAATTATCGTAATAAAACTCATTCAGGTCATTATTTTTTACTTGTTATTTTCATTAGTTTTTTGTGACTTTTCTATTTTTAAGGTGTATTTGTTCCTTAAAAACAAATTGGCGTCCGAGATTACATTATTTATTTTCAGAAGATAAGAGAGGGGTGGCGAGAGGGAGAGAGAGGGGAAAGGGAGAGAGGGGGAAGGGGAGAGATGAGAAGCGTGAGAGGCCTGAGGGACTAGAGGAGGGGAGATACGTAAGAAACGAGCGAGACGAGATAGAAGAAAGAGAAACGATGGGAACGAGAGAGGTGAGGGTGACGAGAGCGACACTGGAAAGACGAGGCAGTCGAGCACGATCAACTTCTATTACAGAAAACATTCGCTAGTTTAAAAATACATCACCAGACGGCGTCGCAAATCTGATTTATAAATACAGTACTAGGTAGGGCCACGATCAACTTCCATTACAGAAAACCTGCGCTAGGTTAAAAATACACCACTAAATGACGTCACAAGCAAGTCTGCTTTTAAAAATAAGTGTAATCACACCCGCAAAAAACGTGAACATCGCATTTTCATTTTTATGGGCAGTCTAACTTTCGCATAATTAGCTAATTATGGTTTTAGATGTACTTGAATAGTTGTTATTGTAGTTACATAACTGGTAAAATCAGAAAATAATTACTTCATATTAATGATAGTTGGAAGGATCGAAGTACTTTATGTTATTCAGTTATAAGCAAGACTTCTGAAGGGAAATGTGTTGTGAGCAACTGTTTACTCTGTCAAGGTGTTCGTCCAATACGTTTATCGCCAACAACCCTGGTAAGTACTAGTTTTTTTTTAAATTTTAACCCTGACCCCTTATTTTATTTACTTTATTTAATTCTTGTATCGTCAGCATAAGACACCGACAAAATTTTTCCAATGAAGTGCTTCATGGTCTCTTTTGTTGCAAAATGAACAACAACATATGTTTCTTCTTCTAAATCGTATGGGCTAAATTCGGTATTAAGTTCAGGTTCACATTTGCCTGCTTCTACTGATGTATGCGCTTCTTCGATTGTTTCCGTAGTGTCTTCTTCATCATCGTCTTGAATATTGACTTTGGTCGATGTATAGGGAAACCGCTTTGTATTATCTTTTGGCATTAATTTTTATTTGATCCAATAAGTGCGTTAGAAGTTGTGGAAAAATGGTTTTCTCAACACAATTAATTCACGGCTCTCTTATCTTAATTTTATATCTGTCAATAAGGACCTTCAAGCTTGATTTACTGGCCTGAATAAACTAACATCCAACGGCTGGGTTATTTGCGTCGAATTCGGTGGCAGAAAGACAAATCTGATGTTAATTCTTTGACAGGCTCGAAGAATGTCAACATTGATATGTGAAGATAAATTGTCTCCAATTACCACTTTTGGACCATTGTCTTTTTTGGCCCAAGGGACAATTATTTTCTTGAACCAATCTTCGAAAGTGCATGAGTCAAATCACCCCGACTTATTTCTATTGTAAACTGTTTGTGGTGGTCCTCCATATTCCCACCTATCGTAAAGATGCTCTGATTTATATACAACGTATAAAGGTAAAATTTTACCAGTAGCCGAAACGTCCCTTTTGGTGGAATGCATGCACCTTTCAGGATATTTGTTTCCTCTACGAAAAATTCATTTTTGAGTACCGGGATTGTCGCTTAAGTTGGTTTCATCGCAGTTGACTATATGTTCAGGCTTAACTCCATCTACTGTAATTCCGAGGCGTTTAAAGTAATCTTCCATTTCTTCTTCAGTCTCTTTAGCGCTAGAGCGTTTTAAATTTTGGCAGTGCCTTTTAGTCAAAAGGTGTTTGTGTCTGCGAATAAAACTTTCCACCCAAACTTTTTCAGGAATATTATCTGTAAAGATTTGGTTCATCATACCTCATCATTGTCATTGTCAATAGTGAACCAAATTATGCACATGCTATAAGAACATCTACCAAGTGGTGTTTCCCTAGACCTCATAGCTCCACTCTTCGGAGCTTTAACACCTTGTAATTCTGTACAATTTTTATTATTAGAATATAGTGACACAAATAAAACACCAGTAAATTAATAGTACTGAACAGTTTAATTATATAAGGTAAAACACACACATCGTTTTGATAACACAACAAAAAACTGCCAGTAGCTAACTTAACGGTACATACCTTAGAATATAAAATACCAGGAAGGAGTTTTTGTCAATTATATGTGCGTCCGGGATGGGTGTTGCATATGGCAGAAAACAAGTTTCCGGTTAATAATACATAATAATGAATATATACATATTTTAAATGATTTAATATTTAAAATATATTTTTAAGCTATGATGCATTTATTCAAAAAAATATTTACACTTCCTGATACAATAAAGTTAAAAATATAAATTATCACATTTTTAAAGTTAAATCTTGCAGGAACAATGATCGTTATGCCTATGAATTAAAACCATAACCTAAATTGAATCTTGTATTATGTAATATTCAATACAACCCTACTTAATGTGGACAACGTTATTATAAACACTTGATTATTGCCAGTAATTATTATACAATATACTTTAAAACAGTTAAAAATATTCAAAACACTTTTACGAACACCACTTTCTTCGATCAAACCACCAAGAATGAGTCATGCCTGGATATTCAATATGGCGAATTCCGTCGCAATTTTTAAACATGGCATATATCTCAACGTTCCTTTCTGGTATTCTATATTCTAAGGTACATACACAAAAACAAAAGCGTACTAAAAAACAGTGCAGTACATGATGCTTATATCCGTTAGCAATACATTATTACTAACATTAATGAATCAAGTTTATCCCAAACCTCTCTATTTAATATAGATGAAATTTGTAATTATAAAAGATCTCTAATAGTACTAATGTTTTGAATGTAATATAATCGACAATTTCTTTTATATAATCAAGAGAAAATCTATATGTAAAATAACAAACAAGTAGCCATATGGTAACAAAGCATTAAGGTAAAACAGCAAATTTGATGTAAATTAGGGTGATATGCACATTATGCAAATAATACGCTTACAGTTCAATTATTCAAATCAAAATCCATATGTTAAAAATTATTACATATTCGAAAAAATAAAAATGTAATTATATTTCCTGAGTTCTGGAATGCCGAAATTAACTTAAAGTTGCATTCACAACCTCAAATTAATTTTATAATTAAGAAGTGAAATTGTAACGTCAACCTACTCAATTTGAATCATTCGCAATACATGAAATTAATAGGTGAAATTACTGTTATTTAACACAACAACATTAAACATAACCTTTTAGCACAATTTATTTAGTTTATGACTGTATTGTTTTACCTTGACCTTTATTATGGAAAATGCTAACGAAGCTGTAGAAGAGAATTTCATACACTACATAACACAATACCCATATCTTTATGATAAGCGGGAAGCGCAGTTTAAAAATACGCAGCTGAAAACGAAGGCATGGGGCCAAATAGGTGAAGCCTTTGGAATAACAGGTATGTAACATTGTTCAATTTGTAAAATGCTGTGCACATAATTTTTTACTACTTCAGGAGACGAAGCTGCCAAATATTTTAAGAGTTTGCGGGAAAAGTATGTACGGGTGAAACGGGAGAAAGCGTTACGTGAAAGAAGTGGAGCAGGTGCTTGTGATGATGAGAAATGGCCTTTATTTAAATCATTGATGTTTTTGGATGAAGTTATACGGCAAAGAAAGTAAGTAAGTAAAATTCTTGACATAATAAATTTTATAACGTGTAATGTTTCTGTGTCAGAACTATTAGTAATACAATTCAGAAGAATGTATTTGACGAATCTAAAAACCAATTAGATTTGGCAATCACCAGTAGTAAAGGGAACGTGGGTGTAACACAATTGCAAAAATTATCAAGTGCTCCTTCTACATCTACTGCATCACCAGTAAGTGATGTTACAATCGAACTGGACGAAGGTTTAAGCCAATTAGACTTTTGGGAGGACAATGTACTATCACCTGCAAGTAGTGTAGTTAGTGCACCCGATATAATTACAATGGACACTCGGAAGAAGCGAAAAGAAACACCATCTGTCTCCAAGTAAGTACTTTCAACTACATTGTTTTCAGAGTTAATAAAACATTAAAACTTTCAAGGACTATTAAACATCAAAAGGTAGAAGATAAGATATCTACCACATTAGAATCGATCGCGAACAGCATAAAACAGCCAACAAATGAATACGTACACGCATTCTGCCACAATTTGGAGCAAGAAATGCTGAAACTTCCTTCTACGATAATGGAAAAATTGAAAGATGAGATAACCGAAATTATACTACACAAGAGGAGAGGCCTTCGTTAATCTAAAATAAACAATTAATTCTTTATTTACTAGTTATTTACTGTACATATATGGTGCATGGTACTTATTATGTATAAGATTAAAAGATGAGATAACTGAAATTGTACTACTCAAGAGGAGAGGCCTTCGTCAATCTAAAATAAACAATTAATTCTTTATTTACTAGTTATTTACTGTACATATTTGATGCATGGTACTTGTTATGTATAACATTAAGAATACAACATATTATGTATTTATTGCCTCATTTTGCCAAGGCACTTTTCCAATGTCACTATTAACGTACATTTTGACATAATCCCTGAAAGCTATAGCGTTTTGGGCAGAATTTCGTGTACCTATTCTACGTTGTAACTTGGCAACTGGTTGGAGCGCTGTGTTGGCAGGAACATGTTTACGCCATTCTCCCAAAACTAATTGACCATTCACTTCTCTGTCGGCAAATGTTGCTGTGCAGTACCGTTTACCTGTTGGTATTAATCTATCTTCATTTTTTATGAAATTGTGAAGACAAACACATGCTTTAATGACTGTGTCAACATGTTCCGGATTTTTGAATATGGTTGTGTGAAACAGTCTAAAACGAGATGCCAAAATTCCAAATGCATTTTCTATACACCTTCGTGCACGAGACAACCGATAATTATAGATCTGTTTGTCATGTGTTAAATTTTTTCCTCCAAAGGGTCGTAGGAGGTTCATTTGAAGAGGAAATGCTTCATCGCCCACAAAATAGAAGGGTTTGTTCTCCTGCATTCCTGGAAATGGCATGTCTTCTGGTAAATCAAGTTGACCATTATTTAAATTATAACCAAATGTTGATAATTTTAAAACACCACCGTCACTTTGAGAGCCATATGCTCCTATATCTACATGTGTAAAGCAATATTTATAATCACACACAGCAAATAGTACTATAGAAAATGTTTTTTTGTAATTGAAATATACCGAACCGCTATTGTATGGTGCTCTTATCCTAACACAATTAGGTAAATTCCAACATGTTTGAAAACCATTGCTTATTTCTTGCCATTCTATTTTGGTAGGTGGTTGTAATACTCGGTTGTAAAATAATCCATAATGCGTCACAAGTTTCATTGATGATCATACATGCTGTAGATTATCCTCTTCGATAACTGAATGCTAGGGTGGGAATACGGTCCCCACTAGCCAAATGTCTACATAAAAAATGAGATAAGTAATTATACATCAAAGTAGGACGTATTTACCGAAGTGTTAGAGCCAAACGTGCTCCAGGCGAAATTGGCTCCCGAAAACTATTTCTCGCTATTGAAGGACCTATCCATGTTAACAACAAATCAAACTGAGCGGTAGTAAGTCTTGTGTAGTTAAAAAATTGCTCCGGATCCTGTAACCGCATTTCTTGTATGAGATTGTGGTAATCTCCCTGATTTCTACGATTTCTGTTTATCGGTCTTACCCACCACGTTCTAGTTTTTCTTTTATTTAAACGTAAGTATAGGAAGCCTAATCCTAATGCGGCAAGATACCTTTTTCTGTTCTCCATATTCATTGTAGAGTCAACAATATCTAAACGCGAAGGTATGATGAGGTTCTGTTTATGATGTTGTCTGTCATATAAATGCACGCATGCGTACTTGAGTTCATTTCCGTGAAATTAATCTTCTAAAGTTTGGAGTTTGCAAACTTTTGCGTTACATATTAAGTATGAGGATTAATTTTCAAATATTGTGAATGCTTTCCTCTAAAAGCTTTAGGTTAAACGTTTACGCTAACTTTGGAATATTAATTCTGCGTATTAATTTTAAGGTTGTGAATGCAACTTAATGCATAATTATTGAAAATCCAATTGCAACATAACGATATCGATTAGTTAACCTTGCATCTTTTTTAACATCCTTAGATTTAGTTATATGTCTGATTGCACAGTCAAAACGAATATTTAAAACTATTAGCAATTAAAACAAACACAACTCTTGATTACTGGCTGAGGCTTTCACACTAGTATAAAAAAATTAACTTTCACGTGCTGCATAACTCGACACATCATTAAAAACAAACTCGGTACCAGGGAATGTAAACTTATTTTAATAAAAAGAATGCAGTCTTCACTTTAAACAAATAACCACAGCTATTTTTTCCAGTAGCGGACAAACCGTTTAAATTTAATGTTACATAACTGAACATTTCATACATACATCTGGCTTGAGGGAATGTTTGATATGGTTTATGATTGCACCACCCTAGATGATGCTGAGCTCTAAGCAATTGTTTAATACAAACGAGTTTTAATTCTATACTGTAGTATAAGTGTTTTTAACACGATTCTTGTTAGTAAATGTAATCTTGTCTTAATAAAAGAACATCTATATTACGTAATGAATATTTCTACAGCAATTATTTAATAATAAAAAATGATTTTAATTCTATACTATAGATTACATATCGATGTCCAAGGATGCTTGTTGAAACTCTCCTACCTCATTTTTAAACTTTAAAACTAAGGTTGTTGTTCAGGAATGTATGAAAAATAGAATTGAAAGTGAATTGCATCTGGAATCTTGTTTCTACACTAAGTAATAACTTTCTTTTGACTGAAGTTGAAATAAAATCCTTGGTTAGATAATACAGCTTCTAACATGTAATTTCACAATAGACAAGAAATCAACATTTACGATGTTAATCTTGAATTTTTGTTTCTACATCTAAGACATTTTTGACAGAAGCTGATTTCGGTTTGAAAAAATTGGCTTTAACTTAAATCATTAGGAAAAACACTTGAGTACTTTATACCGGGTGAATCTATAATTCTGTGACAGTTTGAATTTCCCGCAAAACAAACAATTTTATAGGTTGGCAATTATACATTGTCATTTATTTAATTAATCGTACGCGCGAAATTCAAACTGTCATTAGTATTAAAGAATCACCCAGTTTCAGGTATATACATAATTAACTCATTGCAAAAAACCTATTAGGTTGATTTCACCATATAAAATACCAGAAAAGATGTTTACCTGTTATACACTTTAAACGTAGCAGGAGTTCTTTCATCATCAGTATTAATAAGTTAATTTTATTTATTTACTTTTACAGATTTTTAATGTTATAATCTCAGGTATGGATTTAACCGTTCTAAACCCATCAACATGTTTTAACGTTTTTAAAAATGTAAAGGATTTAGAAGTTGGGATTAAGTGCATACAACATTTTCAAATTGGACCGTTAACTTATTCATTCATTTGTAGATCATGAAATCAAGAGGTAGAAGAAGCACAAACTTTCTTTTAAAAAAAATGATTACCTTCAGTTTACTTTAACCAAATCTAACAGTCAAAAAAAGCTTACTTTATATATGACTACAACAGTTTACAATTTATTCAACAACAATAGTAGGTACATTAGTAAATAATAACAGAAGGATATTCCACTATGAACATTGATTTTTGTTCCCAGAATGCCTTGATTACTAAACTTACCTACTACCATTTAGTTCTTCCTCCAAAGAACTTATTGATTGAGAATGGTTTGGGTGTTACAGTTGGGATCACACTAGTTTCACATTAAAATTTGTAATTGTAAGAAATGTTAATTTTAAAACACTGAACGTAGGTCCTCTAATAGCTATGTATACTCCCCTTGATCTTTTTAATTCTTAGCTCCGATTTAGGTTTCAATGTAGCATCTTTGGTATGTAGTCATTTGTTTTCATGCTGATACTTTGTAATGACTTGAAAATGCCAATTTGCAAAAATACCTATAATGATCATCTAATTGTAATCTGTGTAATTCTTTATAAACACGATTTCTTTACAATTCTTTTAGGCAAATTTTTTTTAGGTATAATGTAATAAAACAGATTTTAAGTGTTGTATTTTCAATGATTAATCAAATTTTACATTACATGAATAAAGTGAAATTTCTATGAAGCATAAAAATTTATGCTCGCTATATTGAAATTTTTATGAAGCATAAAATATTTATGTTAGTTATATTGGACAATCGTTTAATACATTACATTTTAATTTTCACCAGATGAACTAATAACACATAAAACGCATTCATCTTTTAGAATTTGATCTACAGGTTCTGGATGTGAATCATTAAAACACAAACATTGAAATGTGTCTTCTAAATAATAAACACCAGGAGATGATATAACCAATTGCAATGGCATTTCTTTAAAACTATTTGGGGGTATCAAAATTTCTGTAAATATGATTGATTCATTATTGGTAGATGCAGGCAAATACATCACATTAGGCATGCTACAAATAGAGGTATTATTACATATATCATAATGAACGACAATAATATCATACTTATCTGGTTCGATTTTATTAACCGACACTATACAGTTATTGTCAGTATTATTATATAGCAACATTTTAATATCAACAGTGCAGGTATTATTGTTTTCAAAATTGTGAAATATGTGAGACAGTCCTATACTGATTGAACATTGTATCTGCCTTTTCAAGTGTTCATCAAGCATAAATAAATCCTCAAACATCTCTTCCTCCTCACTTTGAATCTCTGTAAGTAAATCATTCATAAGTGCTCACATATTCATTCACTTATATGAAAATAAAGTAACACATTAAAGTCGTACTTCACTGTGTATTGATTTTACAGAATTGTGCTTAGTAAGTCTTATATCACACCTGCAACAGATTCTTCATCAGAATCGTCTTGTGCCTCAATTTGTACATCTAGTTCCAATTCATCTGAAAAGAAAAGCCCTCTATCAAGGTTTTCTTTCATTCTTGTGATGGTAAAAATCTGATCTCTTCAAAAAATAATAAATCTCAACTTATAGTCTAGCGTCAATATTAACATGTCAAATACAACACCGATTAAATTTTTTTTTTAGTTTTTGAAGGTAAAGATTTTAATCATTGGTTGCAACAGGTCACGTGATGCCCCCTCTTATTTTGAGATAGGAGCCTATTTTTAACAGTTTTCCTACAGTAATATTCAGAGTTGTTATAATTAGAATGAATATTCTCTTTTCAATTATGTAATAGATCTGGTATAAGTGTAAATCATATATTTCATATTAATCAATATTATCAATAAAAAATCTAATCGTATCAAATGCGCTCGATAGATGACGCAAGTAAGTGCAGTTCATAGTTTTATTACACACTTAACAGATGGCGCGAATGGCATTCGATTGATATTGGTATCTATATACAAAAATATTTTTTGTATGTATAAAGCTGTTTTTTTTTTACATTATTAGAAGTTTAGAAGACTATGCGCTCAAATTCCTAAAAATTTGGTTTGCAAAAATTATGAAAAAAATCACGCCACTTTACGTGATATGTGCAAAAAATCAAATTTAAAGTAAAATTATATTATGATCTAGCGTAGTGCTCTACAAGTCACAATATGAAGAAAAGACACCACATTCAATTTGATTCATTTTAAATGGTTTACGGAAAATTGTTCGAAAACAATTCTTCGAAAAGCAATTATTCGAAACTAATTTGTCGAAAACCAATTCTTCGAATGCACAATTATTCGAATCAAAAATTGTTCGAAAAGCAAATTATTTATAAATACAATGGTTACAAAAATTATTTATTGTGTATAATAAGATTAATATAAATAATAATGATAGTTGAAAATCTAGTATACTATATTATGTGATATCCCAGTAGATAATCCACAACATTATTTGTTGGGTCGTAATTCAACACTAAACGTGTAATTCTTGCAGCACAATCCCTGTACTTTTTGCGACCCTGAGGAGGTAGTTAGGTAATATATTGCTCAATACGCAGTTCATTGATACTTTGTACCCTTTTTATGGCAGTTATAAATCTCCATATACTTGGGTGATCTCCAGAGACTTGCTGTTGAAACGCCCGGTGCCAACCTTCTACAAATTATTCGTTTTTGACAATTGTTGAAGTGCAGCATCATAACAGTTCCATAGCGAAATAAAAAACCTCGAGTACTGGTTGAGCTTCCGGAGGAAAAACGTTGTTGTCACATAGGTATTCGAAGATTTCAACCACATGATTCATAGGTATAAATGCGATATCAGGAAGCAACCGGAGGGTTAGTGCAGATTCTGGATCATTTTCGTATTGTCGAAAAGCATTTATCATTACAGTTTCGAAATCTGTCATTATACTTTCGGGGTCCGCTGTAGGTTCCAAAAATTTAATTTCCCGTAGAAAACGTATATATGTATGTTCCGTTTTATTTGGTAATAATTGATATAATGAAAATGTGATGGAACAGTCTTAAAGGTTCCGTCGGCATACCAATGCCTGCAACGTGCCAAAGGTTGCTGGTTTCTTCTAGTTCTAAAAACAAGCAAGCGATCTTCTCAAATAATAAAAGCGAATCAAACGTTATACTTATTTAGTTAACCAAAACTCGGTAAATGCATTAATGCTTTGGTTACAGTAATATATAAAAATCAATTCTTTTATTATATTAGTATTCTCAATTGCTTAATAGCACAAATTTCTTTATCAACACTGAACGAAATACATTTTCGTTCAGTATTGATATACATATATGTATTCAAAGAAAAGTAAAACACAAACAAGTTTCATTTATTTACACAGTTAGAAATCTGGCTTCTCACTTAGGAGGCCTCAACTGGGATATTCTTCTTGTTACGCCGGTGATGCGGACTTCTGGCTCTTTGTATTCTTTGCCTCTCAATATCTTCTGTTGATCTTTGTTGTGGATTAATACAATTTCAATTTTCTTTCCAACAATTTAGTGATTTTGTTAATAATTGCTGGATATCTTGATAGTTTTTAAGGATCACTTTAATTATTCAAGTTTCACTACGAACCGTAAGCAACAACAAACAGTTAGCAAATTACCAACAGCAGCGCTTTTAACTATCAATGCTTTCTAGTTATTGTTCTTTATACAGGGTAAGTCAAAAGTATGGAATATGCAATTTATCTCCGTAAATATGAACTTTATGACAAAATGTCATTAATAAAAGTATTTTTACTAATTATTCTTCATCTCTTAGCATGCTCGTGGTTTTTTTATGTCAACGCATTTACATGGAAACGTAACCTTTTTTTGTTTTTTAAATGGCAACCTAGCAATTTTTTTGCTGATTTTTGTTCTTGTTTTTTTTCCTTGAAATGATCTGGTATATTTTTGTGTAGTTTGATAACAACATTTTAGAGAAAATGGCCATAATACTTTATTCAGTAAAATAATATTTAACTTAAATTAAATGTTCAAACTGAAGACCTACTGCAGCTTGACAGTAACCTAATCTGTCATAAAAATTGCGTAACGAATTTTGCAGCCAGTTAGGTGGTATTTCTGCTATTTGATGGCTTATTCTGGCTTCCGTATCTTCCAAATTTTGTAAATTGTAGCTTTTAAATGACCCCAGAGGAAACAATCTAAGGGACTTAAATCGTGGGACCTAGCAGGCCATTCAATAGGACCCCGACGTCCTATGCAACGACGTGAAAAAATGTTATTCAGATATAGGCGAACATCAACCCCATAATGGGGTGGAGCGCCGTCTTGCTGAAATCAAATATCTCAGTATGGCACTCCTGTCGATCTGCATCCGGAAATAATTGTACAATATCGGGTACAATGTGATCACAAAATAGGAGTAGGTATCTATCCGCAGTTAAATTCCCATCAATGAAATATGGGCCTATTATGTGCTGCCCAATAATACCAGCCCATACATTAAGATTTTGACGGTGCAAATACCATAAACAGACAAATACCATAAGTCTAGTGAAATGTGACCTCCACCGTGTTCTCCCCGTTAGATGCAACGATCAGTTAATGTTTCCCCTGTGTTGCGTTGTGAGACTACGAATCAAAATTAGTGTACGTATAATGAAGAAGACCATAATTTTACGGACACACGTTGCGGACGAATTGAGAAAAGCCGTAGCACTAGGATACCAAGTACACGCGTATTATCGAGCGACAAGAAGCGGATGGCCTGCAGAATTCACAACTCCGTAGCAGAAAAAGGTGAACTTGACCGATTACCTAGCACCAGAAGGAATTCAGTTTGACGAAACCAGAATAGGTAAAAACGCAGGTGTATAGCTACACTATTCCTTAATTCGTTTTGATGCTAACTAGCGAGATCGTTTCAGAGCCCGGAGCGTTCTTTCAACTATTAACTTGCTGTAGAAGTTAATTCAATTAATCTCGTGGACGACAACGTCATCATTGTGTAATGGTTCTTTTTGTTCGCCCTGCTTTTTGGGGCTATTTTGTAATGGTCGTCACGTTGGGGACTATTTTGCTTTTTCAATCTTTTATAATTTCGAACTTATTGAGTAAAAATTTTTTATGAAAATGTGAAACGATTAAACGTCAACTAAGTGATTTTAATTTATAAAGATAACGTTCATTAACTAAACTTTACTTTTATTATTATCACGTTTCTGTTCGTATAAATGAACTTTAATAATTACTCAACAAATTCCTTTTTCCTTTTATCAGGACGCTCCAGCTAGCTTAACAATGGTTATCATTCATCAAAATTATTCTCAATCTGAGGTTATTAATCACCTGTACTTTGCAATTAATTGAACTTGCTTTCTTCAATATTTACACACGCAGTGTTTGTATAAGCTTTTTACGCGTTGTAACAATCAATAATAAAAAATGAATCAAAAGTGATGACATTTAATTAAATCAAATTCTGCGTTTTGTTTACAGCATTATATAAAAATGATTATAATTCTATGTTACTATTTTTCTTAATATTAAAATGCAACAACAATCCTTTACGAATGATCAACGAAATATATTTTCGTTCAGCATTTGTATCTAAACGTAAATTTAAAAATAAATAAAACCCACCAATTTTCGTTTATTTATACTATCAAAATGTTCTTACTTGTTATCACCTCGTTCGAATTGGTGACGTAAATGCTTGTGTTCCTTGGACAGGTGAAGAGGCCTGAAATAGGTTATAGACTGTTGGCACCTTGCTCTGTTTGTTCTTTTCAATATCTTCTTTGGATCTTTGTTGGGGATGAATATGATTCTAATTTTCTTTCATCACTTAATGATTTTAGTAAATAATTGCTCGATATATTTACACTAAACAGTTTTTACTTAATTGTTTCGTTTTAACAAACGTCGTGCACAACAAACTGCAAGCGAGCTACGAAAGACAATTCTTTTAATCATCCATGTTTTTGTTTAATATATTTTCTATATCGATCTGTTAGCTGGGTCGATTGTCTTATTGTACATTTATCACTCGCTATCAAAACTTGGAACACTTTCAATGCGCACTTAAAACGCTATTGTAAATTATTACGCAATCTTTTTATTATCGCCAACTTGACAACATTTACACTTTTAATTCTTTTTAGCCCTTCCTCGCATTAGTGAGGAAAATATCACTTATATCTCTTTATCACTATATCAACTGAATTTTCGTTATAATTTAAATTGCAGCATAACTTAAGCTGTAGTTAACGCTTTTTAACCGTTTGGTTACTTTTAATTCAACCATCTCTGATCGCTTCCTTAATGCGACTCCTTCTAACCGCATACTTCATGCGACTGACTAACAAGTACACGTCATTATAACAGCGTTTCTTCTTGCTCCCTTTTACAAAACAGCCATACCCGCAAATTACCGCGTATATTTAAAAGCTTTCCAATTTACTATGCAAATACTCATCGAAACAAGTTCAAGCTTTTTATCTCAATATTAATTATGTTCAAATACAAATAACCAATAACCATTAATGTTATATAACGGCACGAAATTGGAATTTCTAATGCCTCCATTACAACACGTCTAATTGTTCACACATAACGTTCACTTTAATAGCAATCATAGAGCCTCCACCCCACTTCTGTTCAGTAATATCTAATCACAATGAAAAATAAAAACCATTAGGTAAAAGTTCACTGTTTGAAATATCTTGTGTTAAAGCAGATTCTACGACACAAATGACGTCATGTTTACAAGTATACGCAAGTTTACACACGCAGTGTTGGTATAAGCCTTTAAGATTTGTAACAGTCAATAATAAAAATGAATCAAAAGTGATAATATTTAATTAAGTCAAATTCTAAATGAAGACTGTTTTGTTTACAGCATTATATAAAAACGATTCTAATTCTATGTTAGTATTTTCGTTATTATTAACATGCAAAAACAATCCTTTACAAATGATCAACGAAATACATTTTCGTTCAGCATTTGTATTTAAACATACATTTAATAAATAAAACACATCAATTTTCGTTTATTTATACTATCAAAAGGTCTTACTTGTTATCATTTTGTTCGAACTGATGACGCAACTCTGCTTTTCTTTGACTGGTGAAGAGGTCTCGTTCAGATGGATCTTTTCTTATACTTTTGTTATAAATGAACACGCCTCTAATTTTTTTTCTTCAGTTTAATGATTTTTGTGAATAATTGCTCGATACATTCACACTACAGTTTTTACTTAATTGTTCAGTTTTAACCAAAAATAGCCTGCGCAACAAAATGGAAGCTATTTACAAACCGCGAATGCTCCTTTTTTATACATCAATAAATTTGAGTTTTTGTCCTTTATACTTACTGTTATTATTACTGTCTGTTATATTTATTGTTCACTATTTAAACACAATTGATTACGGCTCTGATACGTATAAAACGCGTTATCTTATCACATCACTTTTAATATGTATTTTAAATTATGGTGTAATCCTTTTTATTTCCGCCAACTCGACAACAATTGCACTTTATATTATTTTAGCTTTTCCTCGCATTCATACGGAAAATATCATTTATATTCTCTTTACACAGTACTAAATAATTTTTCGTTATAATTACACAATATTAATTGCAGCATAGATCAAGCTACGGCAATCGCTTTTCATCCGTTTAGTTGGTTAACTTCAATTCAACTTGTTCAATTTTTCCAAAACAATCATGCCCGAAAATTACCGTGTATATTTAAAAGCTTTCCAATTTACTATGCAAATAATCATCGAAACAAGCTCAAGCTATTTATCTTAATATTAATTATGTTCAAATACAAATAACCAATAACCATTTAATTTCATATAACAGCGCGAAATTCGAATTTCTAATGCCTCCATTACAATTGCCAATTGAACAAAGAAGAAGCTACCAAACCATTAAAAACTGACAACGTCGTGCTTGCGGCATATACGACGGCACACGTACGCCTCGTACTACACTCCCACCTGGAGAAATTGAATGAGCCCGTTCCGTATTTTCATACAGATCCGGTTACATTCACCTAAAAAGGTCGGCGACTGGTGCCCTCCAGAAGACGACTTTTTGGGTCTAAAAATTATGTCTTTAAGTTATTTTCAATGAACACAAACACTGAAATCACCGTTTGTAAAGTGAAGACAACTTCACTATATTACAAAAACTATATTACAGACAAGTAAGAACTTGTATATTTGAAGTCGCCTCGAAACCAGAAAATATGTTAAGGGTGAACTATACAAAAAGGCGCAAATTAGACGATAACTGCAGAAGGCTGCCATACGGGTATACGTTAAGTATTATTTATGTTTTTTTTGTAAAATATTTATTTATTTTTCAACATATGTTGAAAATGTGCTTAAATGAGTGAATGTAGTAGTTTTGTAAAACGTGAAGTACTTGTAGTTTTGCACATGTATGTTATAAACTTTAATCACTTTCAACAAGTCACATGTGTTTAATTACACAATACAAGTCTACCTCATGATTACAAAAAACATTCATTATTATCATAAACTAGAAAATAAAACAGATATCAACACAAAAATGGTGAATGGTGACCTTGAATTAAAAGTGTTAAGTAATATGTTATTATTTCGCTAATGTCTAACTTGATTTTAACAGTAAGGACTCAATGAATCAGAAGTGAAAGTTATGGCAAGCCGATCGTTAAGCCGTTTGGAATAAATTTTTAATGATAAATGAAAGGTGGGTGCATGCTTAATGGTGAAAACATCCTTAAACCAAATAAGGTACACGAAAATAAGATAGCAACAGCAACGAGATGACAGAAGCAAGATGGCTAACGGGGAGAACCTAACAGAAACGAGCTGGTTGAAGCAATATAGCGGCCGAAAGCCAAAAAGCCACACGGAAACAAGATGGCGACGCAAAGCTAAAACAGCACACGAAGATGATGGTAACTATATGACGACGAAAATCCATAAAACCCGTGGAAACAAGGTAGTGCACATTATTACACCAGTTGTTAGAACTGGAGACCCTGTCGAAGGCTATACTTTTAGAAATAAGGTCTCTCTCTGTCGGAGGCTATGCCGTTAGAAAGGTTTTTAGCGTTAAAAAAAGGCCGGCGAAAATGAATGCATACAACTGGAGCAAAGTACATGATACTGGCGCAAGATTATGTACTTAGGTGCAGGAGGCAGAACCCTCGATGTTGAAACTAGATGCTGGAGTCTAGATACTGAAACCCCTTTAAGGTATGCAAGTCTCGAAAAATTGAAAAGAGGTTAAAAATCCATCGCAAACTGGACCAAGATACTGAACCCTAGATTTTGCAGTCAAAATGCTGTAACCCCTTTGAGATATGCAACCCGTGACCTATAAAAAAAGGAAATATGGGTTGAAAATTTGGTCTAAAAGAAGATGGTAAAAATAGGGGATAAAAAAATCCCACAAAAGTAGAGGATAAAAAGTCTATTACAGATCAATTAAGAAATGTTACTAAAAATTAAGTTAGTATCATTAAACACCCATTACATGGATTTAACATAATTCTGGTATAGATAGTTTAAAAATTAATGGTTATATTTTTTGCATGCAGATAAGGGATCAAGAGGCGGTGGAGTTGCGTTTTACACATAGAATTCTTTAAAATTTTAAATCGTCCTAATAATAATCTTAATGCATTTGAGCAATTATGGGTTAAAATTTCAAAACGTTGCTATTGGAGTTGTTTACAGCGCTCCTAAATTGAGTTTTTCAGACTTCATTGACTGTCTGGAGAATGTCCTTGTTATTGCAACTCAAACATGCTCGGGTCATCTACACAGATGACTTAAACATTGATATGCTCAAACTCATAGTTATAGTTTATACTATTAATAAAGTCGTGAATATCAAAGTAGTGCTCTTACCTAATATATCAGATCATGCTTTAATATCATGCACGTTAAAATTCGATTTTAACGAGATTTTATCCCTAATTAAGGTCCTTTTGGCAATATTAAGAGCCTTTTTGGCGGTCTAACCCCTGGTTAAGGGTGTTGGATGCCCCTAGGTTGTAGTCCAGCGGCCATTTTGACAGGGTTAAGAGGAGGATTAAGACTAGATAAGGCCCTTATGGCTTCATTATGGACGGGGCTAAGGCTAGACCACACCCATTCCTTCTACCTGATTGTACGTGTATTAAGGCGGGGCTAAGACTAGACCACGCCGCCATACTTTTACCTAATTGGTTGGGCGAGTGCTCGCCCTCTGGCTTCTTATTGGTACTTAGCACCACTATTCAGCATCGGATCCCAGACTGGAGGACTAAGTCTCTGCATTTCAGTTGGTTATGGCGGGAAACTTGAATTTGTATTCTAATAATGGGCCCTAATTCTACCTTGTACGACGTGTACAGCTGCCTTACGAAATGAAATCCGTGTTAGTTTCAAAATGCTTGTGTATTATCAAAAGTGTAAATGAAAGTCAGCTTGTTAATTTACTCCCGTTTTTAATTATGTGTTATATAAACCAGCAATTATTTTAATTACGAGACATAATTAAATTGTCATCATAACCCTTTTAATTAAGCGTCATAATCAAGATCCTCGCCCATTGTGTTACAATTAAATTGTATCATCGTAACCTTTTTCATTACACGTCATAATCAAAGCCCTCGGCCATTTTGTTTTGGCGGGAAATTTGAATTTGTTTCTAGTAAGGGGGCCTTAATGCTAACTTGTAAGAAAGGTGTAGGGCTTAGCAAATTACTCTCAGGCCTTCGCCCTCTTGACCAAACATTTGTATTTGTTTCTGGCGCCAGCTATGAGGGGGAAATTTGAATTTGTATTCTAATAAGCGGGGCCCTATTGCTAACTTATAAGACAGGTATAGGGCTTCACAACTTGCTTTCGGGTCTTTGTCACTTGGCCCCCTTGGCGGGAAATTTGAATTTAAGTCTTTAAATTCTGATTGCTTATTGTGAGAAATTTGAACTTGTATTGTAATAAGAGGGCCTAATGCTAACTTATAAAACTGGTATAAGGCGTCGCAACATGTTTTCGGGTCTTCGCCCCTTGGCGGGAAATTTGAATTTGTATTTTAATAATAATAATGCTAACTTGTAAGGCAGATGTAGGACTTCGCAACGTACTCTCGGGGCTTCGCCACCTTGTCCTGGCCCTTAGGTGTGAAATCTGAATTTGTATTTAAGTCTCTGTAGGTTGAGGTGGTAAATTTGAATCTGTATTCTAATAAAATGGCCCCCTTGGCGGAAAATCTGAAGTTGTATTTAAGGCTCTGCATTCTGTTTGGTTTGGTTATGGCGGGGAATTTGAATTTGTATTCTAATAAGGGGCCTTAATGCTAACTTGTTAGACAGCTGTAGGGCTTCACAACTTGTTCTCGAGGCTTAGCCCCTTGCCACATCTTTGTTTTCAATGTTTTATTAAATTTTTCAGTCTCTACATTCTGATTGTTTATTGCGAGAATTTGAATACTAATAAGGGGGTCTAATGCTAACTTATAAGGCAAGTATAGGGCTTCGCAACTTGCTTTTGAGTCTTCGTCCCGATGAAGGTTATGGCGGGAAATTTAAATTTGTCTTCTAATAAGTGGGGCCCTAATGCTAACTTATAAGACAGGTATAGGTCTTCGGAATTTGCTTTTGGGGCTTCACCCCCGTTGTCATGGCCCACTTGGCGGTAAATTTGAACTTGTGTTTAATTCTCTACATACAACGTTTATCATTATCATAATAATAATATCACGCAAATTCGGAAATACCTCTGGTAAACAGGGCCCTAGATTTATAAACAATCTTGAACGCACTATTTCGTTTTAAAAACGGTCAAACACCCTGTGGCAAATAAACAAGCTGACTTTCATTTACAATTTTGATAATGCACAAACGTTATGAAACTAACATCTATTTCATTTCATAAAGCAGCTATAGGACCCTGTTTTATTTTAACCACTCGCATCATTATCATTAGATAATAATAATGACAATAATACCCAAAAAATAAAGTGTACACTATTGTCGAGTTTTGCATAATGTGATAAAAATACATTTTACAGTTAAATTGGTAAAAAATACCTATACAGCAAATATAGTCAAACTTGAAATCGATTACATCGTGTAAAAATGGTTATCTAAGCGGGGTACATAGTTTAAACTGAGTTGCTAAATCATTAGCGGAAATTATTCATTATTATTTGTTTACGAACGCGTTTGGTTCACTTAGCCGCACTCCGCGGTAGATTGTTAGTACCGATAGTAGTGAACGTTGGGACGGCATGTAACTTGGGACAGTCATCAAATGACACATGTCGGTGCTCACATCAAACTTACAGTAACCTCTCTATAACGCTTGTAGTCTATGGTTTACCTGTTACCAACATCAACGCAAACGTCAGTGAACTTTGGCGGTTATTAGTAAAACGTTGTTTTGTTGTTGACAAAGTAAAATATTTTATAACGTTTTGTTTTAGTAAAGTAAGTAACTTTTAATATTAATATGGTGCCTATATGTGTGCAGTATGAATGTGTAAATTAAACCCTCAGATAAATGTAACCTATAAAGTAAGATCAGCATATTTTCAGAACGATCTTGTATCTTGTACCTTGGGGCATTGTCATGTATCGTACCTTGGGACTGTCCCAAAGTACAGTACTAATGTAATTATTTTTAGATGCCTAGAAGTAAAGTTGGCGTGAAGAAAAATAAAGCTGAAAGTACTGATGTCGAAAGAACAGCAATTTTAGTTTTGAAACATGGTTGGACAATCCGACAAGCTGCTTTGGAATGTAAAATTACCAAATCCACGTAATCACGGCAATTGAAAATACACAAAAAAAACAGCAGCACATGAATTCAAATATACCAATAAATGTGATGTTAGCCGAATTTTTTCGTCTCAAGAAGAAGATACACTAAAAAATTATCTGATACATGCTAAAAAAAACTTATGACGAGGTCGAAGGCCTACAACTATAAGATTAGGTTAGAACCCACATAAAATTGCACCAAGGGGGCCACGATAGGGGCCAAGACCCAAGAGCTAGTTTCTGCACTTATATATAAGGTTAGGGCCACATACCATTTCCAACCAGGGGCCGCGACAGGGGGCGAAGGCCCGAGAACAAGTTTTGAAGATCTACACGTGTCTTACGAGTTAGTATTAGGGCCCCCTTATTTCAAATTTCCCGCCAAGGGGCCACGACAGGGGCGCAGATCTTAACACAAGATCGAAGGTCTACATGGTAGTTCCTACACTTGTCTTACACGTTAGCATTAGAGTCCCCTTATTATAATACTATTTTCAGCCAAGGGGGCCGTGCGCAGACCTAGCACAACTTCTTATATCTGTCTTATGAGGTGGCATTAGGGCCTCTTATTAGAACATTGTATGCGCACGCACTTGCCTACCTTCCAGGGGCTAAACTACCAAAGAGGCCGTAATAAGGGTGAAAATTAAATCAAAGGGTTAAAAATGGCCTCCGAAAAGAAACCATAAAAAAGGTTCTTAATACAACCAAATCATGGTAAAAATTCCATCAAGGGTTGAAAATGCCCTCTAAAAAGAAACCAAAGGGAGAAATACGATCCCCACGTGGGCGTATAAAAAAGTGAAAGGTGGCTTTTCCCCAGAAAATCCGAGATGGCGGAAGGTGTCCGGGTTCCACTTACGTGATATGTACAAAAAAATCGAATCCATACAAAAATTATATTATGGTCTAGCGTAGGCCGTAATTACAATATAAAGACTCATACACAATCGCATATTCATTTTACACGACATTTAATTTGATTTCTTTTAAATATCAAAGCTCATTATGTTACCTAAACCTAAACTTCTGTTTAACGTGTCGATCATTTCTCATTTACTATTTTTACTTCTCACAGTGTACTGTAGGTATATGTTGAGACAGAACTACATACCATGATGATAGCTAGTATTGATAGATCACTAATTGAACAAATCATGTTAATCGGTCAAAACTTAACACATTGTTGTGATCAATTATTCTTGCCTGAAAAAAATTAGTCACAACTGAACAACAAATCGGAAGAAGTATAATGAAAAGTATTGCAAATGATTAAAACATACATTATTATAATCAATGGAGTTATAGATTATATTCATGTTAATTACATTACTTCGTTTGATGAACACATTGACGTTTTAAGACTGATGAATGGAATGCACGGTTTTATGTAACAAGGTCCACATTGATTATTGAAGTTGAGCTTTAAATTCGAGAATGTTTCAAAACAGCTTTTTTTACTGATTGTTTTTTTAATTTATCGAGTTCTCAAACAATCGATCGATCTTAGACTAGGAGGCACAGTCCCGTCCTTTTTGGTTTATATTGTTGTGTTTTCAATATAAAACTAGTCCTTTTTTATTACGATTGCAAAAGACTGTTGTGTGTATGCTGTTATTTATAAGGTTTATATTCTTCACCAATGTAAGTGTAGTGGAAACCGGGGTTAGTTGTTACAGGGGTTGGTTGTTACAAGGGGTTTAGCATATCTATGGTAGATGACGGTACCATTCGAATTCTAGAGTTTATTCAGCGTGAAAACACCACACTGTGGTTGCAGTGTAGACACCATCGGTTGATAGGTGCCTGCGTAAATGAGCTTTTGTGGTTTTTCACAGCCTTCAGCAATTTTATTTATTTTAACATTTTGTTTTATTATGGCCGTTTGTTAACCGCCACATTCGTATGTTTTTTATGTACGTTGGTAGAGTGTATTTTCTGATGTATCTAGTTGTGTAAAATCTAAGATTATTTTGTTGCAATAGTTTGAATGTAAAATGGACGTTTGGGGTTAATTGTTACTGTTACAACTAACCCCAAATTGATTAAAATTGAAACTGAGTATAAATTTACAGAATAGCCATAAATAACGTTAACAGAAAAACTAACCGCGGAAACATACCGCAAAATTATATTTGTTAGAGCTCCGACAGAAGTTTTGGAAAATAGCAGACATTTGCGAACTGTGGATTCTGAATATGGCATGAACTTTGTGACTCTACAAAGGTTTTGCAAAAAAATGGAAGGCAGCAGTAAGGTGGACAAATTTATGTAAAGGTATTTAAAGTGGTTATTTTTGTTGTCAAGGTGCTGCAGATCCATTTCCTAATGTTGGTTTCGTCCTTAGCCGCCAAACTTTGCCTGCTAACAGTGAACAGGAACATGCTCAGACTTGAATGTTCGAAGATGTATTTTGGGCTTTCAACTAAAGAAGTGAGAGTGTTAGCCTGTGAAATTGCCGTTAAAAATAATATTAAAATGCGTCAATACTGGCAAGAAAACAAAATGGCTTCAACGGACACGCTAGCAGGATTTGTCAAGAGTCATCCAACTATATTAGTGCGGACTCCAGAGGATACAAGTCTCAGTAGAGCCACCAGTTTTAATAGAGAATACGTAAATAAGTGTTTTGACCGATCGGGGGAACTTATGAAGCGATATAGGTTCGAATGTCGACACATATAAGTAGAAGAGGACGCTTTCACTTTTGTCCTTAAACGTGTCTAGAAAAACCCCACTAATTAGCTATGGGCCACTCCCATATGGGCACCCCATTTCCCGCCCCTTTTACCGCCATTTCCGGCGTCATTTTCAACCCCTTAATGACGTATTTAGGGTGCTTACCCGTAATTAGGGTCCTTTTGGCCAATATCGGCCAGGCCGATCGTTGATTGGAGGTCCTAATGACAGATCATGCTCCCTTGGTTTCTGAGTGGTTCTTACGTGGCGCCATCTGGTGGTATACTTCTAGGACTAATGAATGCTTTCTGTAATAAAGGTATGTTTTTAAAAGTGCATGTAGATCCCTGTAATCGTTATAACGAGAAATTTGAAAATAAGGGGGCCCTCACACTATCCCATAAGGCAGGTATATGAACACATGTTAGGGTCTTCGCCCCTTTTTCGGGATCCACTTGATAGTAGACATCATTCTAATAAGGGGGCCCTCATACTATCTCATAAAACATGTATAGGAACTTGTGTTAGGGTCTCCGCCCCCTTGGCTCGAAATTTGAAATGGTATGGGCGCCCTCACACTACCTCATAAGACCGGTATAGGAACTTGTGTTAGGGTCTGCACCCCCTTGACGTGAATGTTTTCTGTAATAGAGGTGGTTCCACCTAGCGGTATATTTTTGCGCGAAATTTGAATTTGTTTGTGATGCCATCTAGTCGTGTATGTACTAATGAATGTTTTATGCAACAGAGATTGTTCATGGCTCCACCTAGTGGTATATTTTTAAAAGTAGATGCACATGCAGGGCCCTGAAATCGTTAAGATGGGAAATTTGAATAGGACTATCAAACTTGTCACGAAGTCTTAGCCCCACTGCAGCGACCCGGCTTGTTTGTGTGCATGGCTCTACTGATTTATTTTAAAAAAATAGATGTAGATTTCTGTAATTATTATGGAGCGAAAACTTAAAGTTTAAAATTGCATTCTAATACTAGGGCCACCGTACCAACTCAACTCGTAAGACAGCATTAGGCCCCCAACAATTCTCCTGGACCAGCTTTCCCCAACTGATATAGCGGAAATAAAAAGATAAAAAGTTTTAATAGTTTATTATATGCGAATCAGTAACTACAAAGTTTAAATCCACAAATACGTGTCCGCATGTTATTAATTTAAAAAATGGCTTAACACTCATACCTTTACCTAATTAACAAAGGAGCTAAGATCTGGCTCTATTACAGAAAACCTTCATTAGTCCTAGAAATACACCACCAGATGGCTCCACGTAAGAACCAATCATAAACCAAAGGAGTGTGGTCTACCATTATGTCCTCCAATCAGAACGATCGGCCTGGGGTTCTATGCGCACGCACGGCCAATAAGATAGAAGCGGGCGTGTTCTAGCCTTAAGACCACCAATCAGAACACTATATGCGTGCACATTTGTCTATCTTCCAGGGGTTGACTGCCAAAAAGGCTCTTAATACTGCCAAAAGGACCCTAATTACGGGTATGTACCCTAAATACATCATCATGGGGTTGAAAATGACGCCGGAAAAGAAAGCGGTAAGGGGCGGGAAATGGGGTGCCCACGTGGGCGTGGCCTATAGCTCATTAGTGGTTTTCGCAGACACGTTGAAGGTCAAAAGTGAAAGCGCAAGTGTCCCTCTTCCACTCATATATAACCTGGATGAAACGTGGGTCACCTCGGTTCAGAGACCAGAAAAGGTGTTAAACAAGTTGGCTCTGTAACATCTGCAGACCGAGGAACATTAGTCACCGCAGTTGCAGCTGCAAGTGGAAACGCAATCCCTCCCATGTTTATCTTTCCTCACTAAAATTTAAAAAATCGTTTTGTGCAGATGGGTCACCAGGATGTACTGGCTCAGCGAACAATTCAGGTTGGATCAACAGAGATGACTTCTGTGTCTTTCTGGAGTATTTTGTGAAGCATGCACGACCTTCCAAGGAAAGGCCAGTTCTTCTTGTGTTGGATAACCTCGATTTGTCACTTAAGAAAGTTGATTTTTGTAAAGATAATGGAGTGGTTCTATAATTGCCCCGTCACTGTTCACATAAGATACAACCTCTTGATAAATGTGTCTTTAGACCAATCAAGAAATATGTCAACAGCAAATGTGACTCGTGGATGCGCAGTAATCCGGGAAAGACAATGTCAATTTACGATATTCCCGGGATGGTTAGGGATGCTTTCCCTTTGGCTACAACACCAACAATATTCAGTCAGGTTTTAGGGTGAGTAGAATTTTCCCTTTTAATCGGGAGACCATATTTACCATATTTACCACCTGTCATTGACAATGTGCAAGATACTCGGACACAAAATGATAATAATTTACAAGAGGAATTAGCTCAGGAGCCACGGTATTATCCGGAAGTAACAACACCTCCATCTAAAATTCGTTGGGTTTATACGGATGAATTACCTGGTATATCACGTGTAATCAAGCATTTTAGTCCTTCGGATATAAGACCCAGGAAGCCGTCAACTTACAAAGGCCGTTAAAGGAGGAAAGCGTGTGTTTTAACAGACACCCCAAACAGAGACGAACTTGCAGCTGAAGAAGAGAAACGTGCAGCAAAGCTACGCCAGTCAGCTCTAAAGCCTAAGAAAAACTCATTTGGTAATGCCAATAAAAAGAAACCTAAGAAGAACAAAAAACAAGGCAAAAAAATGAAACAGCAAGCCTAATCAAGCTCTGATGAAGAAGACGTTCTGTGCTTAATATGCTGCGAATCTTAATTATCGGAAATAATTAAAACAAAGAAGATGCCAACACAAAGGAAGGCGAAGATTTCATTTTCAGCCAAGAAAGCCAAGACATAATCAACATTTCAGAAGATAAATCACCAAAAATAGACATGTTGACAATAGCGGCCAGTTCAACAGAAATCTAAAGAATCAATGATGAATATGATAAACATGTTATTAGCCAAGATGGGAGAAGACCAAGAGAAGACAGAAAAAGAATAGAAGCAAGTCAAAAGCTAAATCGAGAACAATTAAAAGCTAATCGAGAAGAACTAAAAGCAGCCAAGAAGAATTAAGTAATTTTCAAAGAAGAAATGGGACGTCAAGTGAACGGATGGAAGAAAATTTAAGACAAAGCAATAAGGAAATAATGATCAAGTGTAAGAAAGAAATCAATAAACAAAAAAAGGCGACACAGATCAGCGATTTTACATATACAGAATATAAAAATGACAGAAATTGAAGAAAGAAATGAGTACGCTAGAGCTCAAATAGGCCGCACAATAGGCGAGATAGGAGTTAAAATACAAGAAAATGAAGAAAAGGTACTAGAATGCGAACAAAAAGTTACTAAAAATGAAGAAGCTATTAAATTGGAAAAAAATGGGACGAAAAAGAAAAAATTCAAGGAGAAAAGTTAGCAGCAAACTCAGGAACAACTACAATAATTTATAAAAATTAAGGTCAACTAACACAAAACCCAAGAAAGTTTGATGGAAACTTAAGGACCATACATCCAGTGAATTTTATGAGGATCGTTGAAGCATATTTGGAAAATTTCAACATGGGAGATCAAAGAAAAATTGATAATGATAAAATTATTAGAAGGCAATGCAAGGTCATGGGCCCAACTACATCGGGAAAGGTGATCCAACCTAGAAGAAGCGAAAGAAGATTTTTTGGAACAATTTTAGTATGAAGATGTCCAAAGCGAAATACGTTCAAGCTTGTACACACCGAGACAATATAATCAACGCCATGGAAAATATGTAGACCACGTATGGTTCTGGGTGAACAAAACAATGCACCTACAACCGTAAATAGAAGAAAAATAAATGGTGAAGGCATTGACCCAACATTTTCCGAGTCAAATGGAACACACATTGATTAGCTCAGGCGCAAAAACAATTGATCAATTCATAAATGCATTAGGAAGGATACAAGTGGCAAACGTCAGTGAAAGGACAGCGTGGAATCCACCCCAAAGAGAAAGGGGAATGGATGGTAATGAAAGCAACAGTCAGCAAAGAGACAGATGGCCAAAAAGAACGAACGTTAATACAACATATCACAGGAGAGGTAGAGGTAATTTTGGACCACATAGAGGACTAAGTCGAAGAATGTATGAAATACCGGAGAGATCAAGAAAACTGCTATAGGTACGACAGAATCAACGATGAATAAGAAGGGGGTCCAAGAGCCTCCTCCTAACCGTCGGAAAACTAGATCCGTCGAGGCGAGAAGCTCCGTTGGTCTCGAGTACTATATGTACGGAGAAGTAACAAAATTTAATTTAAATCCATTTAAATTTAAAGTAGACAGTTTTACAAAAATCCATATATAGCGCAAATGAAGAAAGACGACGAGCAAGATCAAGAAACAAAAGAAAAAGAGGAAGAAGAAGAATTGGCATGTTGTCCAATAGTCGTAGGAAGGCTGGAGGGGGAACTGGAATACATACAGGTAGACGCGGGAAGTCCAGTGAGTCTAATAGCAGCAAGTGTTCGATGAGCTAATAACAAGAAACCCAACCATGGTTGTATTACCGGTAATGGGCATGACAATACAAGGAGTCACGGGAAAAGTAGTAAAGGTGAACAAACAAGCATTAAGAAGGATAACATTGGGAGATAATGAACACGATCATAAGTTTCTAGTAGTAAAGGTGCAAGAAATTACCGTAATTTTAGGAATGGACTGGAGGGTGGATAAAAGGGTACAAATAGATGTGCACTTAGGAGAATTAACTTTTGAAGTTAAAGGGAACGACATATGAAGTTTAAGGACCGCCGACTCAAGCAAATGACAACCAATATCATACAATATGAGGATAAGGAAGAACAAGAAATGGTCGAAGGATTAATAGATCAATTTGAAGAAATATTTTCTGAAAAACTGTGAGCGATAAATTTGAACGTTTTATGAATCATATTTTATCGCTATTTAAAGAATGTTTTCCATTAAAAAAAGTTAAGAGTAGGAACAAAGATGGAAATATAGCATGGTATACACCTACATTAAAAGCGATGCGTAGTTACCTTTTCCATTTACTCGAACTTTACAGTTTCTGGGGTAGTGAAGATTTGAAATTAACTTATAATAACTACAAAAGGGTATACCGTGCTGAACTCCGACGTGCTAAAATCTCCGCTAACGATAAAGTGATATCAAATTCAAATAATAAAAATAAAGCAATTTTGAATATTATTTACACTAACAAAGTGTGTAATAATGACGCATTGACCAATAAATTTACAGCTGATCAGTGGAACTAACATTTTGTAAATGTATCTAAAAATATATTACTCCTAAAGGCAGACCCAAAAGTTGATCCGTTATCTTTGTTTGATATTGTTATTCCTGCTAATCTTAGTTTTAGTTTACTTGAAGTAACTTATAATGATGTCAGAGAAGTTATGCAGTCGTTATCGTCCAGCAGACCTAATAATGTGTATGAACTCAATTCTTGCTTATTAAAAAAGAATATTCACATCCTTATTGGCCCTTTAACCGCATTAATTAACAATTGTTTTCAAAGTGGACAATTTCCTAATTGTTTAAAGGTCGCACTGGTACTACCTTTTTATAACAAAGGTGATACTGAGAATATGTCAAACTACAGACCTATTTCTAGTGCCTATTTTTTCAAAAGTAATCGAACGCGTTTTGGAAAAACGAATTAGAAACTATTTTGAAACGAATCGTCTTTTTCACTATAACCAATTCGGATTTAGAGCGGGTAAAGGAACCAGCAATGCTCTTACGAAATTTACAAATAATGTAATTAAATGTTTTGAGGAAGGTCAATTTAGTGTTACTGCGTTTTGTGACTTAAGCAAGGCGTTTGATTCAGTGAATCACAACGTCTTGCTACAAAAACTAGATAAATACGGTTTAAATAGGACCAGTGTCAACTTGATATCTTCGTATCTATCTAATAGAATGCAAACGGTTAAGATTGGTGACACGTATTCTAGTCAACAATCTCAAGCAAGGAGTTCAACAGGGCTCTATACTGGGGCCTTACTCTCTTATATATATATATATATATATATATATATATATATATATATATATATATATATATATATATATATATATATATATAAATGATATGCCTTATTACAAGGCTATCTTGGAACAATCATATAAATGATATCTCGCATAAATTAGCAAAAAACATCTTTGCATTACGTAATCTAGCTACGTCTGTTTCAACTGAAATTTTAAGGATTGCGTATTTCTCGCTTTGTCATTGCCATATTTTATACAGAATTATTACTTGGGGACACGCCCCGAGCGCAAAAAGAATTTTCGCCTTGAAAAGAAGAGCTATTCGTGCTGTAGATCGTCTGCCATACGCTTCCGACTGTAAGCAATCCTTCGTTAAACTTCGTGTAATGACCATGTACTCGTTATTTGTTTTTGTTTGTTTATGTTATGTCAAGAATAATATTCCTAACATTTTAATATTTTGAAACATATAGTCAAATACATTCTTATGATACTAGGAACAAAGATAACTTACATTGTAATTATGTAAGATTATCTAAGTCACAAAATGGACCTAACTTCTGGGCTGTCAAATTTTTTAATGCACTGCCTACCAATGTAAGAAATTTATCTTTTAGTCAATTTAAATCCAGTATTAAAGCAGTGTTACTTAAGAACCCGTTATATAATATAAACGACTATTTTGTTATTCATTTTAGTCAGTGAAATGTGTCATTTATGTATTTTAGATAATTAATAATTCTGACAAGTGTAAATGTTGGTGAAATAAGCTACACAATAAATATTACTATTATTATTAAAAAAAAAGTCAGAAATGGCACAAAACGTGTAAAAATGCAAAAAAAGTTTCGAAAAATTTTGACCAAATGTCAAAAAAAAAAAATCATTTTGTCACATTATTTATAAAAATAAATATAGACTATGCTATATTTTTGAAAAGCTCTTGGCAAGGGGAAAAAGATTTTAAAAAAATATATAGGGTGTCCCATTAAAAAAAAAGTAGGTTATGTCAATATCTCAAAAACTGTGACCTCTAAAGAAAATCTGAGTATCGCCACTGGATTCTACGTAAAAAATCTACAAATATCAGTTTTTACTTTTTTCATATGTCTGACAATAACAGAGTTACAGGGGATGACTGAAAATGCAATTTTTCCAAAATCACCCTGTAGCACAAAAACTAAGATGGCTATGGCAAATTTGATTAGTGTATCTTTGGTTTCATTAAAAAGTAGCACGGTGTCGCGAAAACCGCAAGGTTCTAACCTAAAAAATAAGCGAGATACCCCGTAAAACATACGAAAATGGGACAACCTTAGTAGAATTCCTAAAAATTCAATCTTTATGAATAAATCAAATAAATAACATTAACTCACAAATTTGCATTATAGAATATATTGCCGTTATAGTTCGAACAAAGAGTGCAGTGTTCGGGCCCGGTGATATTTACTCAAGGCGACCTTAGCATCTAATAGTTTGATAAATATATTGTTTATATGCACCCGATGCCGTCAAAGATTTAGAACCGCCACTTTTCTGTAGAAAACTATTGGAACAATTACTTCCTTTCTTTGGAAGAGTTCATTGGTCTTAACCTACAAATATTTACAAAATGTTTGCAACATTTTAGAATAACTTACCAAAATTCATCTGCTACGTTATTATATTGTAAGTTTTATTGAAAATAATATGCTTTTACGTGCGTACATCTACGATACGTAAATTAAACTTTTGTCTTTTATTTGCAAACAACATTATGATATGTACATTTGATATTTACGTTAAGTTGGTATCAAAACTGTTTGTACAAGAACACGAAATTTGTTGTTGATGTTATCCTTGTTAGTTACTTGAGTTAATAAGAGACATACAAAATGGCACTCTTGGAATAATACGTTAGCTAATAATGTATACATTGTATTCAATATGTAAAAAAGGATAGTCATACACAAGTACGCGTTTGATTCATCGATCAATCGGGATAAGTTAAACGAATGAACTATATAATTGTCGAAATCTGGAATTCCGCCATTTTGACTGGACATATTTTGCTCAAAAGTTCATCATTCCGTCTACTCATGGATTCGAACCTGGGTACCAAATTTCTTGACGATCAGATTATCTTTGTGGACGCTATCACGCTGGAACACATACAGACAAACATACATTTTGAAACTTTCATGTTTGAACCTATTTTTTTTCCAACTTACGGTAAATCAATTTTTAGGTATGGAAGCTCATTTTAAAGCAAATTTAATCCTAATTTAATAATACGCTGGGATCTACTTTCTATCTATTTTCTATTTTGCGATAATTCACAAAAACTAAAGTGCTGCACTCGAAATTTCGCCGACCGATTACAATAGTAACAAAATAAAAAAAAAACAATCGAATATACCATACATAAAACAAAATGCACCCACATACCAGACAAAATTAAAAAACACGCAACACGTTTCAGCAGCTAAGCTATCATCATCAGCGGTCGACTAGGTCTGAAAGTCGACCGCCTATGATGATAGTTTCGTTATTGAAGCGCGTTCGGAGCTTTTTTTATGTTGTGAGGTACGTGGTCATATTTTGTTTGTTACAAAGTCTAGACAAACAACAACAAAAGGGCGAGTATTACAGTCTTTGGGGAGAACATTTTAGGAACTGCAAGCAAAGATTGTATGGTAAGTAATAATTTCTAAAGGGTCATTATTCTAATATTGTCATATAATTTTAATGAATGTAAACAAGATGTAATATCTTCTAGAGTTAAAAAAAAATATTATTTTATATAGTTACATAAAATAAAGTGTAAAGTAATTTTAGCATAATCACACACTAATAGCAGGCTTATGTTTGCGTTTTCATCTTTTTTGATATTTCCATAAATTTGTTCCAATACCTCAAGCAATTCATACAACGATTACTACTTACCGAGGAGCATAACTGTACTTGTTATTGAAATATCGAATTATTTTAATTACACAATGATAGCTTTATTATCCAACGTAATGTAGCGTCCCACAGGTACCCTATCTTGAAAAGCGTAATTTGAACTTATTTGCAATAACGCAAATTCAAGAACAAAACAATCGCTAAGTGATTTATCTTGGCTTGACTGACAGTAATATTATTATTACTCAAATTAATTGCCTGCCTTATTTTGACCTTCCTGGCAATAATTAAAACATTAGTTTAATTACAAGTCTGATATTTAATTACTCGCAAACCTCAAATCTGATCAAACGAAGTGGCAGTCTAGTGGTAGGTACATTGTGCTATCTGAATTAGATAGGCTGGGTGAGGTAAGTGTTGCATAAAGGGCCAGGTAAAAAACGAAACTACTCAAATTAAAATCAACGAGCTTTGCGCGACGGTGGTTCAGCCTGTTAATATACTATTGTGGGAAAGAACCACCAATAAAACCCACTTTATTCATAAATAAGTAATTGCACAAGTACATTAGTAAATCAAATAACACAAAAAAAACAAAGAAAGGGTTAAATATATAACAAAACACCATTAAATCAGGTTAAAGTGTGTACAAAATTATAACATTAAGAGAAAATGAATAAAAAGTGGTTTAGTTACACAGAAACACAATAATAAAAAAAAACACGTAGTCAAATAATCAAAATTAAAATCATAATAAAAATCGTAATACCAAACATGTGGCTCTTTAAAACCAATCATGCCGGTCTTTAAGTAAATATGTACATAAAACAATAAAGCAAATTGCGGTACACATAAAATACAACAACAGTAAAATTGCACAGGTGATAATAAGGTAAAGGCAAGGACAAAAGAAAATAGGCAATGAATTTACACGTATCCAATTGTTTAGTGACCACCAAAGCACAGAATATATAAGTCAAATTACAATAAAGCACATACAAAGAGAAATCAGCTCGCAGGCAAATAATTCTACCTAACAACTGACACAAAAAACTTATTAAAACAAGCCTTACAAGGGTAAGTTATAAATAGATCGCAACATCGTGACCGATATATAAATTTGAGGGCGTTAGAAAAATACAGTGCTCCTTTCTCAGGTCACACATTCATCTATACAACAATAAAAACAATAATAATAAAATTCGAGGGGTTTAATGGTTATCTGACCCCGGGGGTGCGTACCCACTGGCAATTGACTTTTACAATTAATAACCAGCGGTATCAGGTACCCGTTCACCAGCCCACCTCTACACAAATATAAATATAAACAACAAACAACAATGCTCTTTCACAGAAATACCAGAGTGAGAGGGCCCTGTACTGTCTTTTATTTTAGATTTCAGGTTAATGAGCCCGCATACGAATAAGATACTTGTGCAAGGAAACATTTGATATTTAATATGTTATCTAGGCTGGTAAATGATTAGCTGCGAGCTTTCATTTATATAAAAATACCTACTTACATCTGAATATCTATTCCTTTAATTGATCACAGACACAAATCGTTAACCTACGGGGTTTAACTTCAAAAAGGGCGACTGTTATTTATAGATTAATATTTGAAAAACACATTACACCTAACACTCGAAAGAAAAGACAAATTAGTGTTGGCTAATTCAAAAGAAAATGTACACGCACGAAATATTTTAAAGACAAACTGTTTACAATGGGAGTTTATAATTAACCAAAAATCGATCTGGCTCGAGTGACACTCTAACTGTAACTAACTTTCCCCCGATTTCAAACCTAACCATCTTTTCTCCCGCAATCAACCTCCATTTTTCAAAAGTAATATAAAAACAAGAAACATTAATTTACGTTGGAACAGTTTCATATTAATTATGCACGAAATCTTAATTTTAAAAATATGCATTTGTCCGTAACAACCCTACATGTAGCTCTCGAGTTTCCAAGTAACAAACAAAGATATCTTTTGATCGCGGTCTGTACCGACGCAATTACTTATTAAGCTAGTAACATTTTTACATTAAGAATCGGCGCATAAGAAATTCCAATAATTCGTTACGTCCATTTAGTAAAGCATTTTTTTGAGCGTACACCTGCTAGTCAGACCTCAAAACACATGTTTTTCAACCCTCAGCCAAATATTAGTTACAAACAATCTCACATTCCTTACATAAAATATATAAATAAAATATTTTGAAAACATTAGCAAATTACGACGTATCAAGATATAAAAAAATCCACTAATTATCTTTTCTATCGCGGTAACAATGGCGATTTGACAAACGTTTATTACAATAGTAAAATTTTCGCTACCTACAGTAACAAAGGTTTTTTTTAAACAAACAGAAACAAAACGCCCAAAAACCAATCATTCTAATGAATAATGAAGTTTTTTATTTCATTTCATCATACTTACTAAAATAAGCCTATGGAATAATAATATATCAAACAGAACAATATGTCATAATAGAAGAATACCTTTCTAAAATTACTGAAAGTAAAGAAAAGGATTACCATAAGGTCTATATTAAGATTTCTTCTTTTTGTTATATACAATGTGTTTTATTTCTCATCCCTCTATCGTCCTTACTTATTACTTAATCAATTTTGGTCAAAATACTATCACGTAAAAAAATAATTCTGCAAGTTTAAGAAAATTTTACTTGAAATCATCCGACTACTGTAATTAAAATTCAAAGCAAAACTAAAAAAATCATATTAGGGCTAATTTTATTAAAAGTTGTTAACAAAAGTTGTTCAGAATCAACAAATTGGTCTAAGCTGTAGTGTACATTAAACATATGTATATATAAATACATACCGCCACAAAAAACATGAAATGGGAAAAGACTGCATTTAGTGCTCTACTACCCTGTTCTCATATGTAGCCCCAAAAAAACATGCAATTTTTTTAAATTTCGCCTGAAGTGAAGTGTTGAAAGCATGCACTCTATGAAGTTAACAAACATCCAATCAATAATGCAGAACGTTTTTTGTAATTTTTAATTTTAATTTAATTTCAACTACTTATGTTAAATTATAGTGCTGTGGTAATTTAACATATAATTGGTAAAGCATTTGCTTCAAGGTCTAGGAAAAACACAGTCTAGGTTTTTTTGCCGTGTTTTTCCTAGACCTTGAAGCAAATGCTTTACCAATTATAGTGGCGGAAGCTACAGATCCACATCCTGCAAGTCCGCGGCAAACCCAAAGTGTAGCAACTGCGGGGATGCCCACCCCACCTACTCCTTTAAGTGCCGGATGCGACGGAAACCTCCCAGTTCTCCGTCACAGATGGCAATCCTCGATCCCATCATGTCTGACGAGCCTGACTCTGAAGACACCGCACACCTTAAATCTATTCCCGACACAGATACCGTTACTATCAAATCCTTCATACAAGTCCTTACTCCCTCCTAGACCTGTTCCCTAACCACCAACGCAGAGTTATCCGAACCATCGAATCCTTATCCCTCAACTTTTTCCAACGGCGTATCAACGTCTGCGTAGCCGGTACGCGGAGGAAGGTCGCCGTAGTCCGCCAACACCATCCTTAAACGCCTTTGTTCCCAATGGACATCGTAACAGGGACCATTAATGCTAAGAGTGTTCGTCGGAAACGCTCCCTAATTAAACACTTCCTACACGAACACAATGTACATGTCCTTTCAATCAGAAACGAAACTCTCACAAAAATGCACACTACAATTTAACACTTATAATTCCTTCCTCAACAATAGCGCACACGGAACCGCCCTCCCAATTAAAAACTGTTTCCCTTCAACTCCATTTCCACTACCCGCGCACCTGCAGCAACTGGAATGCGGTGCACTTCCCCACTCCTATAATATTCATATCTTATTACAATCCACCCGGACACAATACACTTCCCGACGACCCGTTAGTTTATGCCTCCAGCCTCCCAAATGCAGTCATCTTAGGTGACTTCAATGCCCGCCATATTCAATTCGGTGACACCGCAACAAATGGAAACGGCAACAGACTATCATCTGCTCTGTTGCAGTTGCCTATGTTGAGGATCGCCAATACACAACCTACGTATTTTCATCACTTCGATCGTGAGTGCTTTCTAGGCACCATGATCACTTCAGATCATCTTCCACTGCTGGTCAAAACTTTTTTTTCCAGCTCCCCCAACACCCTCTCAAAACACAATCATTAAAGATTTTTCAAATGCAGACTGGAATGTGTTCCCTGAACAAATCTCCAACAACCTTCCTACACCCGATCTTAAAACCACCCAAGATCTCGAGAGAGCCATTAGGGACCTAACTTCCGTAATTACGGAAGCGGTCGACACCTCAGTTCCGCTTAAAAACATCGACATTTCCAAGAAACCGCTCCCACGACACATAGTGAACTGGATCAAAGAGAAGAGACGAATCTATCGTCAATTCTTGAGATCCAGGGATCCGGCTCTCAAGACGGAATACAATCGCCTTAACGCCTTAATCAGGCGAGAAGCCAATAAACACACAGAAGACTCCTGGGCTAAAGCCACTTCCCAGTTGGATTATCGAGACGGTAAACGCTTCTCGCAATGGTTTAACAGACTGATCAGAAGAAAAGTTAACCCCAAATCCCATCTAACCGACCTTCAGGGCAACCTAATCTCCTCCGACCAAGGAAAGGCCGATTTATTTGGTCACCACCTCCAATCCATATTCCAATCGTCTGGCACGCCGGTCTCCTACAAAAAATCCGAAACCTTAACATTCCCAACTCCTTCTCCAAACTCATGCTTTCGTACCTGACCAATCGATCGGTCAGGGCGAAAGTAGGGAAAAACCTCTCAGACGCTTTGCAACCCACAGCAGGCGTTCCGCAAGGTTCTGCTTTAGCCCCTATCCTGTACACCATACTTGCTTCAGATATCCCTCAAGTTACCCAAGCCAGAGTAGTCGTTGCGCAGTTTGCAGATGACACCGCCTTCTGGTCGGTTAATCGGAACAGCGAAACGGCCTCCAACCGCATACCCAAAACCCTTCGGAACTTTTCCAACTGGGCCAACCGGTGGAGAGTCTCCATTAACCCCTCCAAAACCCAAGCAATCCTTTTCCGCCACCCTAACTACGTCGAAGACAAATTCCCAAACCTATCCTCCAGAAATGTCTCCCTCACCATTAACCAAGAGAGAATCCCCTTCAAGACCAAATCACATACCTAGGTATCCTATTCACCAGAACACTTAATTGGCTCCCCGATGTTAGGAAAACACTTAACAGAATTAGAAATCGTGCAAACCTACTGGGCGCCCTCCGGGGTCGAATCAGAGGTTGTCACCCCAAAACACTCCAACACACATACAAAACTTACATCCGCCCTGTTATGGATTTCCGAGCACCAATATACACAAATATTAACCCTAACCACCTTTCCTCTATAGCATCCTGTGAACGCCGGATATTTAGACGTATACACGGCTACCCTTCAGGTACCCCAGCAACCTCACAACACAACACGCAAACATACCTCCAATCACAAACAGAATCCAAACACTTCAGAAAAACTTTGCACACAAAAGGATTTTCCGCGATACCATCCCTACCAAAGAAATCATCACAACTTCCTACACCTACCAACCTCCCAAATCCCACGGAAAAAAACCAAACTTAAATTTAAACACCCCCCCCCCCTCCGCGATCTTAACCCAATTATTAGACGACATCCCAGAGGAGATAGAAGAGACCCTCGATAACATCCCATATGCACTCCGCATCCCACCGTCTACTAGATAACGACCACGCAAGGGTACCGGCTAACGAATCGTCAACACTCTTACACCCCTCACCACACGCACACCTAAATCTAAATATTCACAACAGTAATAAATCAGACCTTTAACCTTTTTTTATACCAAATAACAAACCCTCAACAAATTATCTTTCTCTTTTGTGTCTTTAGTGTATCCCGATGGGGTTAATTACACTTGGAAAAATGTATATTTTTCATTTTATGACAAAACTTTATAAAAGTTATAATTCCCTTGAAACGGCATTAGTTATAAAAAAAATGCTGGCTAACAATTGAATTGTTAACGAATCAGAAAATTATTTTGTGGAGATAGTAAACATAATACATAGGTAGAAGAAAAATGTACCCAGGTAGATAAAGTCTCAACCGTGTACCCCAAATTTTTATAACAAAATAAAATAAAAAAAAATGTTGGAATGAGTACATCTAAAAGAATGCTCAAGATATAAAAGTTTTTTCAAATGAACAAAAATTTAACATATGCTTTGAAATTTGGATGAGGGTATATGTTTCAAAATATATTATACTTTTGTATTTCGTAATATAAGTTTACTCGATACAAACGTCATTTTCGGTTTTTTTAAGCTTCCTATACTTCATATTAACATTACGCCAATGGTTAACGCCTTGTTGAGAACAAAACTTGAGGTGTAATTTATAATTTTTTCAGAGAATATAAACATCAGCAACACTTGACATAGTAAAAAAAAATGTAACACTTTCGTTCATATCTATACAGGGTGTTTAGAAAGTATTGCAAAGTATTTTAGGAGGTAATTCCTTGTCGAAAATTAAGTCTTTTATATAAAAATAAGTTAAACGTCTTCACAGGGGAAGGAAAAAATAGGGGTTTTCATTTACTTTCTCAAAATTAAAGAAACATAGAGATTATGATCTATTATAGGCATGACTTTCTACTTTTAATGCACAATAACTTTTTGCAAATCAGACAAACATTAGTTTTAATTTTTTTCGATACTTTCAATATTATAAACAAAACACAAATTTGAAAATGCATTGACGGTAAAGACGATGATTTTGTAATCATAATTTTTTAAGTTTTAGAGGACTATTATGCAATTCTCAACAACAGAATAAAATTAACCAGTTAATCAATTTCAAAATTGGTGTTGGTAAAGGTATGATCATCGTCAAAAATTCTTTTCTCAAATAAGGACACGTATAAATAACAAAAAGTAATTTTATGGTTTCAGAATCAATAATGATTCCTACTTAATGGGTTAATCCTACTAGACTTTCACAATCTTCATATAACGTTACAGATGAATATGTGTAACAGATAAGGATTAATCGTCATTAGTTCAGTGGAAGAGGGATCTGCGTGTGGGGCGAATAGATGGTCATAAATCAAAACAGGGAAAATAATAAATCAAAGGCCATCTGGACTAGGTTGAAAGATAAGAGAAGTGTAAATAATAAAAGAATTTCAGATCAACTATTTTTCTTATTATCGTGATTGTTATGTTCACACTGCTGAGAGTTGTACTAAAAGAAGAGGTTTCCAAATTGAATGTTCCTGATCGATCTTAAGAATCAGTTGAACGTGGGCAGGACCATTTTTGTATCTTGTAGCTGTGATTTGGGAAAGAAAAGGTACACTGAAAATCTGTACGAACTTAAGATAATTAACCATTTGTGTTTTTTTGTTTAATTATGTTGTGTACATATACACTTACATAAACAGATGGAAAACGTTTTACTTGTGTATTTTTCTATAAACGTCCTTCAGACTAAAAACTAAAATTAAAACATCTATTCTTAAATGTATGTAATTTGTAAGGCATAAATCATATATGCATTCATATATGGTATAAATAAATTGTAGTGTTGGATATTCCATAACCATAACTTAAGTACAATCGTTTGTAACAACAAACATGTTATCAGCAGTCTGCAATCATTTTTCCGTCAATGATCTAGATATTGTGTAATCTAAATTTTATTTGTGATTTTTTTAATAAATCGTAGCGGGTTTTTGTAAGATCTTTTCTTATTGTGTGAAGTTAGTTTGGGATTTGTATTCATTTCTACTCCAGTTTCCGTTTTTTACAATGTAATAAATAACTCTTGGTAAAATTCGAATGAAATCATTATGTAATGACAAATAGTCATAGGAAATTCATTTCTGCACTTATTGCGATGAACAATTAAAGAAAGATAATCCTGCAAACATGGCTGCCACCAGCTCTACTTTACAGGAATTCAAACAATTTTTTATAAAGGAAATCGAGCTGCTTAGGGAACTCTAAAGGTAATAATTGT
Source organism: Vesta saturnalis (assembly GCA_036346205.1). Taxonomy (NCBI): domain Eukaryota; kingdom Metazoa; phylum Arthropoda; class Insecta; order Coleoptera; family Lampyridae; genus Vesta; species Vesta saturnalis. The sequence goes on from JARFJB010000865.1 coordinate 1,957,022, forward strand.
GCTACAGAGAAAATAGTATATGAAGTAGCTAACTGTCAGTGCAGATCTGCAAATATAATTATCTATAATCTGGAAGAAAATAATTCCAATGACGCTGTACTTAAAAAGGAAAGTGACGATATAAAGGTTACTAAGATCATTTCTAGTTTGATCCACATATCTAGTGACAGTATAAAATTATTTCATTTGGGGTCGACCTAAAATTGATAATAAGCCTAGGCCGATAAAAGTACTTTTGAATTCTTGTAATGATGCTTTAGCAATTTTAAAAAACAATAGCAAATTAAAGGAAACGAAAAGTCCTGTAACTATTTCGGCTAATGCGACTCCTACGCAGAGTGATCACTTAAAAGATTATGTGCGGAATTTACTAACAGATTATTGGAAGGTGAATCAAACTTAACAATAAAATATGCGAATGGAATACCGAAAATAGTTCGTGAATCAAAAAACTAAAAAATAGTACTCGTAATGGTGAACTCCGATGTTATTTCTAAAGAGTGCGTGGTTTACGTTCGAAAATTTCCGAATTCTATGTATCACTTTTAGAATGTGAATTTGATATAATTGGGATTGTTGAAACTGCATTGTCAAATGAGATATCTTCATTCGAACTTATTCCACTCTCGTACAACACTTTTAGATGTGACCATAACTTTGAAATCACCAATAAAAGATGGGGTGGTGTTGCTTTGCTAGTTGTAGAAAATGAAATAGTTTGTAATTTAATAGATGCTAGCGAATTAAGTAATTTACTTCCAAATATAGACTTAATCGGTTGCAAATGTGATTTAACATTTCTTAATTTATATGCTTGTCATTTATGTTAATATCAATGTGTACAAAACATTTTTTGAAGAATTTGAGCGTATATGTTACTCCTTTAACCATTTGTTAATTATTGATTATACTTAATTTAAAACAATACAATTCAATATTGTTAATAAAAATGAACAACTACTTAATTTAATTTTTAGCAATGTAGATTGTGACGTTTTGCACAATAACTGTCCAATAATCAAAGAAGACGAACACCATCCTGCACTAACCATTATACCACATTTGCACATACAAAAATCACTATCTCCAGTTAACTCTAACACCAAGCCTTATAATTTTAAGAAACGTGACTTTTTAGATCTATATAAATCAATGCTTTGAGTCGACTGGTCCTTCTTGCACCAATATCTTGACGCGAAATAAGCATGTACTAAATTCTATGAGGTTATATTAAATTTCTTTGATGAGTTTGTACCTAGATACCATAAATGTAATAAACAATATCCAAAATGGTTTAATACCGATATCATAAATAATATTAAATTAAAACATAAATATTTCAAATGGATTAAGCGATTTAATCTCTGTAGTGATAAAAACGAATAAAGAAGTCTTAGAAAGTTAATTAACTACAAATTCGATCATCTTATAATTCCTATCTATCAATTATTGAGCAAAGGTTATTTACCGATCCTAAACAGTTTTGGCCATACTTTAGTTCGAAAAGGAATAACTCGAGAATTCCCAGTGTGATGAGATATAAATATAAAACTTGTTCAATTCCTATTTAAATAGTTAATGCGTTCAAAGCGTATTTTTCAAAAGTTTATTGTCCTGTTTCAGTTACTAGTACTTCTCAAGTGGAGTACAATATGCCATGTATTCATCTACCCAGTGTTACTGAATTTATGGTGGTCAAAGCTATCACTAAATTAAAAAACAAGGAAACATCTGGAAATGACGAAGTGCTTTTCTTTTTCATTCGAGATTGCAAAGATGTATTTTCATTACCTTTATGCATTATTATTAACTTATTTCTAGAAACAAATTGCTTCTCGGATGTTTGGAAAATGAGCAAAATCTGCCCAATTTTAAAGGGCGGTGGTCCACCAGAGATATCTAATTATGCCGATAAGTATTTTATCAAATTTTTCAAAAGTATTTGAAATAGTCCTTTATGACCATATATATCCTCAAGTAAAAAATTATATATCGCTACATAAACATATAGAAGAAATAGGTCAACCAACCTTGCCTGCTTTAGAGACTATGCGTTGCGTGTATTAGATAACCACAGCCAAGTCGATGTAATTTATACTGATTTTTGTAAAGCGTTTGACAAGATTAATCATCGTCAGGGGTGCCCAAGGATCAAACCTGGCTCCACTGTTATTTTTATTATTTATTAATGATATCACTAGTATAATCTTATGCAATCACCTTAGATTTGCCGATGACATCAAAATTTGTTGTAAAATAACTTCTCTGAAGGGCTGTCTAGTCTTTCAATTAACGGCGGTTTATAACTGGTGTCTAAGCAATTGCTTGAATTTGGATATTTCCAAATGTAATTCATAATTAATGGGCCAAATTGTAACTACACGTTCAGAAGGCAAAAATAATATTTTGATTAACAACCATGAGCCTAAGTCTGCTCCTTACTGAGATACAGGATGTTAAAGTGAAAAAAATAAAATAGATTATTGTAAACAGATCAGCTATTTTTCTAGATAATGACTTGGAAATTGGATATTAAGTAGTTTTAGTAAGGGCAAACAAGAATATGTAAGAGGATTTGAGTTAACTGGTAGATGTCGCCACATACGCCATATTGAATACATAAATTCAGCTACAAATTTTTTGTCACTCATTAATTTATAACTTACTTATTTAATTTAGATAGCTTCATCATTTCTGTATAAAAAAGGTATTCTTTGTTGATCTTCAAAATATTAACAGTTTTCGAGATATTTGAATTTTACAAATTCACCGTATGCCCCCGCGCCCCCCGGTTGTACTTTACATTTACCTAACTGTAATTGATAATTGATAATAATATTAAAATGAAATGATACAAAAATTAAAGTAATAAAACATACTTATCTTTATAAAATTTTATGCAGTAGTTCATAAAAAGAATGTCTTAGTGAAGTATTTATGGTCGCTGAACTAAAACTGAGAAAAGAAGGAAAGCGAACGTCTGCTTCCATTGTTAAAGAACTCTGCAACTCATCCCCAAGAAGAAGCATTAAACTGTAAGAAGCTAAAATCAAAGGATCTAATATCAAAGAAATTGTCTCCCAACCAAGCACTTTCAATGATAGTAGACGCAAATCTTTCGACCAATCAATACAATTTAATACGTAATCAAGTTAATCAAATACACAGTTCTTGCTATCCCCCCTACTATAAAGCAAAAGAAGCTAAAAAAATGTGTTATCCAACTGCAGTTACTGTTACTGAAACTTTTGCTGAAATTAAGCTGCAATCACTTATCAACTATACAGTGACACGATTATGTGAAGTGCTTTTATCGCCATTGGTTTTTTCATTAGCCAATAGGAACTAATAAAGTGGGACTGTGATGACTCAGACCAGAGCTGATATAAGCAGAGGTTTTCAGAGGAGAGTTGCAGCGATGACAATTTATTTTGTATTTCTATGGTTCTGCTGCAAATTGTAGCTGACAATGGAAAAATCAATCGCATTCCTCTACAAGGTAATGTTGACCAATTAAATTGCTTTTTGCCAAGGAAACTGTGGATGGTACTGTAAAGGAAGTCAATTATATTGAGGAACAAACATCCGCTCTATTGCCGACAAAAATTTAGGTCAACAAAGTTGAATATCTTATAAAAGCTAAGATGGTGTTTTGTAGGATCAACGGAAAAGTCTGCAATGTTATGTCGATCCAGTCAGATGTGCTATTTATGTGGTGCTAAGCCTAGAGATATGAATAATTTAAATATAATAGCTGAAGAAATAGTAGATACAAAATTCCTTTCTCTCAGTTTGCCACCCCTGCATTCATGGATTCGGTTTTCTAAATGCGTATTGCATATATCTTATAGGCTTTAGATAAAAACTTGGCAAGCTCGTGGAGAAGAAAAGAAGAACAAAGTTGCCTTAAAAAAGAAACTTGTACAGCAGCTATTCAAAAATGAGCTTGAATTACTGGTTGACATGCCAAAACAACAGTCTGGCAATACCAGTGATGGAAACACAGCTCACACATTCTTTAAAAATGGAGAGAAATCTGCTGAGAGGAGTAAATTTAGATTTAATTAAACGTTTCCGGATTATATTGCAATGTTTAAATTGTGGATATCCAATAAATTTAGTTAAATTTGAAGATTATACAAAACAAACAGCTGAAGTATATGTACGAGAATATGCTTGGTTTCCGATGCCTGTTAAGTGTTCATACAGTACTGTTGCATGAAAAAGACATAGCAACTACCTGCATTCTGTCAACAGAACAGCTTTCAGAAGAGGCCCAAGAGACAAGGAATAAACATAATCGTCGATACCGGGAGTTATTCACCAGAAAAACGTCTAGATTGGACACTAATATGGATTTGTTGCATAGACTATTAATCACTTCAGATCAATTAATTGCAAGCGTGCAATCCTAAAACGAAACATGGAGAATTGCTAGCAGAAGTATTTGAATTACTAGCTGTACTCCAGAAGATTTAAGTAGACCCAGATCTGAAGACGATTCTGATGACAGCAATTCTCAATAAAACGGTTGCATCTTTTCTTTGACTGATAAAACTCATAAGTTACTTTGTTGTTTTAGTTTTTTATCAGAGTCATTGTTAATTTATTCAGAGAATAACTTAAAAATATATTATAAAAGTTAAATAAATACAAACATTAATTTTAGTCATATTAATTAATTCCACCCAGATTTGAAAAATATCACACTGTGCGACATTGGATCCCGATCAACACATGCACATTTCAACAATTTTTAATATGTTGTTGTGTGGTATATCTTCACTCTGGAAGTGGTTAAAAAGCTCGACCCATTGTTTGTCAATAGAAACAGAAACTTTTTTCCACTATTTTATTTTTCGGCTGGTAGTATATTTTTTAATGCACACGATTTCATCAAAAAGTTCCAAGTCATCTATATAAATATCAGGATGTTGGTTTTGAAAAACAGTTAACGAATTTTCAACATCTGACCATAGAGGTTCATTTTTTAGCCATACCAAACAAAACGTTAGCTATACAAGAAGTATAAAACATGATCAGTGACGTTTTAAATTGAGTTACAGCTACTAGCATAGTGTTAACTTGGTTTGGTAAAAAGGCTTCATTTTTTCGATCTATTAATTGCTGCTTTAAATTTAATAGAACCATTGAAGATTCCACTTGCAGCACTCATTTATGAAATGTGGGAGCTAATGAGTGAAGAAACCATAACCCCCACTTTAAAAAAATTGTCTTTAGAAATAACAAGAATCAATGTGGGACGTTTTTCTTGAGAAAGAAAGCAGCTCTGTAACAGTTTGAACATTTTTAATATTCTTTCTATTGAAGCTAACAACACTAACCATGTGGTTTTATTGTATCCTAACAGTTTTTCGTATTCAACATTAACAAACACTTAATTGTTCAACTCGAAGAGTATAAATCAGTAATAGAAATTCACAATAATGGTTTCAATGTCAATAGGCAAGAAGTCTGGTGTTGTTTGAATACAGTTATGAAGGATATGAGCAGCTCAGTTCATCTCAACTAAAGGTCTTTTAAGTAACTGCTGAACGTTATGAGAGACGTTATTTTGGGCATGTCTTGCTGCTCCTCCATAATTGCAATTAATAATATATTCGGATATAATATCTGAAGTTTCACCTGGAAGATCTTGAACTTCTAAAAGTTTTACTTGGATGCCCTTGTCTTTCATAAACCGTCTTACGATTGGTCGCCTTAATTATTTACGATTCAGACAATTTCTTAGTCAGTAGTAACTTTGATAATTTTTTTTCTCATTATCTCCTTTTGTTTATTGGTGATTTTCTTAATTGTAAAGCGTTGCAGTGACGACCTATTTTTGTTTTGGTTTTGATTTTGACAGAAGCTTTAAGCAATATTAATTTTATTAAATTCACGCTATTATTCGTAAGATTCGGATCTTTGAAAACAGAAATTCAGCGATAAAGATAATCTCAAGTAAAGTAACATTTTAATGATTAGGTTGATGACTTTCACTTATCGGAAATGATTGATTTCATAGCACGCTCACTGTAACTTGATATCGAGTGTGATTATTTTAAGGCGACCATTTGTTTCGTATTATACAGGACAGTCCCTTTTTAAACACATCATTTCGTATATGTATTTATTTTAAGAAATTAAGTAAATGTTTCATATTTATAAAGAAGTCCCATTTTTGTCCCGTTCCTGACGTTTCGTTGTTTCGAAGGAATTACTCAAAGTTCAGAAAGTATGAAAAAGATAGCGTGACCTTTAAATAAGACACAATAGGATGACATTACAAGTTCTACAATGTACAAGACTTAAATAAATAGTATGCAATCCCGCTTATGAAGCAGTACTAAGCATCAAGTCTAGTGCGAAAAGAATTTGGTTACAATAGTGTCGTGTACGTATGGAAAAGAAATATACCAGTGCATGTAAATTGATCGTTAGTTACGGTTGAGTGTTATTAAATAACTGTTAACATTGCTACCTTCGAAGAAAGAATATTTAAAATGTTCAAACCATTACAGAGTTACTTTCTCTCTCAAGGAAAATGTTCCACATTGATTTCTAGTAGTTTTTAAAACAATTTTTTGGAAGTTTGGCTATGGTTTCTTCACTCACAAGATTCTACATTCCATTAATGTGTGCTACAAGTAGAATCTGAAAAATCTTCAATGGTAGATGTATATATGGTTCTATCAAATTTAAAGCAACAATTAATAGATCGGGAAAAATGAAATTTTTTTGCCAACTCAAGTTAACACTATGCTAGTACTGAAGACCTACCCGTAACTCATTTTAAAACATCAGTGACCACGTTTTATACTACTTGTATAGCCTATTTGGATAAATTGAAGTTTCGCAAGCGTTTCATTTGGTATTGCTAAAAATGAACCTCTGTGGTCACATTCACTGTTTTTCAAAAACAACACCCTGATTTTCACATAGAAGATTCTGAACTTTTTGATGAAATTGCGTGCATTAAAAAGTATACCACCAGTCAAAAAATAAAGAATGGAAAGAAGTTTCTGTTTCTATTGACACATAATGGGTCGAGCTTTTTAACCACTATGTGATTTTAAAAACCGAAGTAAAATACAGAATTAAATATTTTTTTTTTATACTATTATGACGCCTAAAAACTTACCATAAACAATCACTACATTTGTCACTTAGACTAGAGAGCATAAAAACTCGTAGTTTCGTAACTAATTTAAAAGAAACTTCTTCCCCTCCTTACCCTTACTGAGGAGTATTTGGTACTCCTCAGACTCTTCGGGCGATGCGTCCATGTGCCGTATCTATTTTTACATTCACCTTAGATTATTTTGAAGCCTTTTTTTTGGATAGCACCAGTCCAGGAGCACTTTTGTTGATCCATCTGGTTGAATGCTATGAAAGGTAAGCAAGTTTTTGTTGGATTTTGAACTGTGCTGAGAAGTATTAGTATTTATTGGTGTGCTATTTTCATCCATATTTGTGATCTTAAACAAACTGGCGTCCTTTGATTTATGACTTTCCCTACATTGATTTATGACATTCTACTCACTCTACATGCAGAACAACATTCACCCCACCCTCTTCCACTGACTATCTGCAATTAACCCTATCTGTTACATAAATTCTACTGCCACTTTCATCTGTAACAGTATCAAATAAAATTTTTTAGTTAGTTTAAGGTTAGTAAATAGAGGATAAACATTAAAATCACACAAACCTGACATGCAACCAAATTTACAGTATGTTGCATAACTAAAATTATATAATAAACATGCTCTTTTTAAGTTATACTGTTACCATCTCCTTATCATGTTCCTTACTTTCAAGATGTGTCAACAGCCATAACGTGTTCATTAAAAAATTTGTATGAATCATAAATTTGTTAAGTGAAAAATGTATTAACAGTTAAAAAAACAACGATAATTTAACAAAATCTTTAAAAAATTTAATAATACATATAATTTAAAGTCAATCATTTGTATTAGAGACAGTTAGAAAACATAAGGCTTTTAAAATTTGTAGCACAGGCTCTCGATACAAATCATTTTGACACCAATGCTCCAATCTTCTTCCCAAATCATAAACACCAGGAGATGATACAGCCGCGTAAAGCGACATTACTTCGGAACCTTTCGGAGGTAGTGTTTTCACTGTTCCACTAAACCCTACCCAACGAAAATCTTTAGAAGGATACGGATAGTATATACTAGCTCGATGTGATGGAGGTGGGGTTGAACTACAAGTGAAAATGATTATATTTAACACACATCACAATTACATCTTACCTGTTTGTTCCTGAAGTATTAATTGTCACTAAAGAGCTAACATTCGAATCATTATGTAATGAAATTTTTATGGGCACAATGCATAATTTACTATTTTCAAAGTTATGGAAAATATGACAAGTATTAATAATGCACATTGACACTTGCATTTTTAACTCTTCAGATGGCTCATCTTCATTCACAAGCATTTGTAATTCAGATGAATTAATAACAGGATCATATAACACAACTACTCCAGTATCGTCAAAATTATCTTCTTCATCCTCCATTTGCAATTTTTCAATATTTACAAAACTCTGCCCATTTACATTTTGATTCATCCCTGTATTATCAGTAAAATTAGCGGCCCATTCAAAAAATAATATTCCCTCTTTTTCTCTTGGCTTGTCAATTGGTCCATCTTCGTCGAATATATTTAATCTAGTTTGATCTATCCTTTCAGCAAAATCTAAATATGCTGAATTAGATTTATCAGCAGTATTATTTAATGGTACTTCGTAATAATGTTTATTAGCTGTAATATGACGATGAGCTCTTAATAAAGTGAATGCTGATTGTTGGGAATTAATATTAATCAAATGACTTTCATTTCCGATAGGTACTAGCTTCCAAAGCGAACTTAGTAACGCCGCTTTTATTATTCTGATCTCTACAGAAACGTTATAATATGTTTTATTCATATTAATTAACTTTACTGAAAAAAGTAATTCTTTACATTTCTCAGATTTATACCCTTCGGTTAATGTAAGGTCCATCCCCAAAGACTCATGCACTACTAAATTCCATTTGTGTCTAATTAATCTATATCTGAAAAAATAAGATGTATATGATAAATAATATTTATTCAAAAAAGAATTTTCCTATTTAATTAAACCAACATTTCGTAATTCAAACATGAGAATATATACATAGTGGAGTACGACTTTGCTATTCAAAATACACCCATGTACCATACAAAAATTAAAAAGCACCGAACGCGTTTCAATAGCTATATCATCATCACCCGTCGACTGGGACGAACTAAAGAAATTTCTAATATACATACCGTCGGCGATTAACGCTTAGTTGCTTATCTGGTGAAACTGTAAGTTAAGAAAGATTAATCAGCTCTGAGTAACCTAAAGGTACTTGAACATCATTATTCATTAGAATTTGTTTGTTTCTGAAGATCTCTAGACTTTCATAGTAGTCAAGTTCTATTACTATTACTAACGTGTTTGATTAAAGATACTTTATTTAACACATGATTTTTATCAAACATACGTACGGCTACGACAGACTTGCCCCAACGTTTGTATCGATATGAGCTTTAAATCGGATTTTGATAGGTCATTTAGTTTGCCCTACATATATTTGTTCACAATTTTTACAATTAATTTTATAAATTCCCAACCTATTTGCTTATCCACTCGATTTTTTGGATCGCCTAAAAGAGTTTGAAAACTATTATCTGAAGTAGTGCTGTTTTCAAATTAATTTTGGAAAGGATTTTAGATAGACCTTTCGTATAAGCAAGATATTTTGCTAATTTTACATACTTTGTTCCTATTTGTTCTTTAGTTTTACCGAGTGTAGTTACATTCTTAACCATCATGATATGTGTTTCTTTCCTAACTATATTCATAACCGCTTCATCTGAAAACCCATTGTATGCAGCAATTTCTTTAATAGTGCCCAATTCTTTATTATAATTTTGAGCAATTCAGGCACCAAAAAATTGAAAGCCACGAGTTTATGCTGCCTACAGATTGAAGTCATTCGTTATGAATTTTTTAGTGCTAGTTTTCTTACGATATATATCTTGTCACCAAAGTATCAAAAAACAGGAGACTGTCATTTGCATCTATGTCGTAGGCAAATTTGATTGGTCAGATATAGCTTCTACAGAGTTCTCAACACTACAAATTTTAGTATTAAGGATGGCAAATACATCATCCACGTATCTAATCTAAATTCTAGGAAAGTAAGGCAAATCGCGTTTTAAGTCTGTTTTAAATTTACCCATGAATAGACTAGCCATAAACGGAGATAAACTATTGCCCATCGTCGTACCATGTTCTTGTGTGCAAAATTGATGGTTAATTTTGAAAAACGTTTGTTTCAATACATACACAATTCTGTTAATTTAAGAAATTCTTCTACTTCTGCATTTCCAAATGGTTTTGTTTTAGAACATCTTCTAAACTAAAGTTTGATCTACTGGAACGCCTGGAAACAACTAAGAAGCGTCAAATGAGATTAAAATTTCATCTTCTGCTCAATGTTTTCAATTTTATCAATAAATTCATATAAACTTGAAACTCTGAAGTTGAGCTGTTGATAGGAGAGACATGAAATCTACTAGACCACCATTTGGACAACAGATAAGTAGTAATACCAGAAATAATGGGTTGTATAGGATTACCTAGTTTATGAATCTTAGGCAAGCAATATATTCTAGGTAGTACGGGATTGATTATCGTTAGTTGAAACCTAAGGGAGTCATCCACACCTCTATTACATTATAATAATTCTAATTCTAGTTGAAGTAATCATTTTAGGAAGGGGATCTTTGGTAATTTCTGAATAAGAACCTGAATCTAAGAGTTCTTTGACTGAAGCAAAATAATCCTTTTTGTTTAAAATGACTACTTGATTACAATTCCAAGTTTTGAATGATTTAAATTAAATTTTGACTCCTGTTGGATATTTTCCAAATTTGAATTTGACTGGCTTGTCTAACTAACTTTTTGCAGTTTTAATCCAATGATTTAATCGAACTTAAATGGTAAAGGACCTGGCACTAATCTTATGAGAAATGGCTTTCTGTGAGATTCTTTTGAAATTCAGATATGTTGTAGATATTGACCTCCTGATCAAAAGTTACCATTGCCACAACTCCCTATCACCAACGGTTTGGATAATACAGAGTGTTGAATACGAATTTTCTGATATTTGACTCAAAATCCATTTGGGTCTCTTGTATTGTGTCCAATTGAAGAAAGAAAAAGAACTTCTCATCGCTATAAAAACACCAAATTATAGTACCTTGGACAAATGAGAAATGGGCAAAGATACGAATTACTACAACTTATTTTACAGAGCAAAATAGACGGAAAGAGAGGGCCAGGGAGACGACGAATATCGTGGCTAAAGAACGTGGTTCAACACAACAACAGTGGGCCTCTTCAGAGCGACAGTAGACAAAATACGGATTTCCATTATGATTGCCAACATCCGGAACGGATAGGCACCCCAAGAAGAAGAAGAAGACCATGTTTTTTGCAATTATCAATCACCAATTGCAGTCTCTTGAACATCTGATACTTATTGTTACGATACCGTCTTTTACAGGGCGCTAAACTATATTTTGACTAACATAACATAACCTTCACGCCATTCCCTTGCGGGGTAGACAAAACAACCCCACCTTTTAATTATTTTTCATTTACAATAGTTCTCCATGCTTTCCTATCTCTGAATACCTCCCTAGCTTCTGCAAGATTCACACATTGTCTCTGACATGTCCTTTTATTTTTAAAACTACTACATTCAGCCAAGTTTTACGCCGCCTACCAGGCGCGGTCTTACCTCTAATCTCACCCATATACATTTTCTTAGTTAAGCTTACGTTGTTCATTCTCTCACTGTGACCAAACCAACGTAATGTAGGTACTACTTTTATATTTATCCAACATCTCTTCCTCGCCTCACTCCTTCATTATACACTCATACTTTATTTTATCCCTTCTCGTTTTACCACATGCGCTTCTCAGGAATGTGATAGCGACGGAATTTATTTTCCTTTCGTGCTTTTTTTGACATACCCGTGTCTCACTTCCATACGGTACTGACGGGATTATTATCGTCGACATACTTCCAATCACTTTCCTTCCAGGATTGACCCTTCGTCCAATCTCGCCATCCATTGTACCATCTGTAGTAAACATTCTACCCAGATATACCAACTCGTCCACTTGTTCCACAATTTCATTTTCCAGAGTAAATACTCTACTCTCCTTTTCACCTTTCCGATTGAACACCACGATTTTAGTTTTGCTCACGTTTACCTTTAGGTCCATGCTATCACAGACTGTATCAAATTTCTTCAGAGCAGTTTGTAGCTCATCCGCACTGTCACTTAATAACATCTGCATACACCAGAGCTCGTACATTTACGTCACAAACCATTACACCATTTGTATCGGTACATGCTTGCCTAACACATTTATCCATTGAACAACCACGGTGACATCACACAGCATTGTCGCACTCCTTGCTCAATATTAAAGTATTCACTCAAACCTCCCCACACCCTATATAATATTTTGATTAACTTACGAAAAATCACATTTTTTATAATGTATTTCCACAAAATACATAGTTGGGGTTTTTTTATGTCCTATACAAACTCTTCATGATCTTGGAGAGAAATAGCGGGTGGTTGAAAAGTATTGAAAGCGACACCTATTAACCAGTAGAGGAATCAAAGTTTATACGCCATTTTAATATTTCATCTTTCGTTTGCACACAACAATTTTTTTTTCGATCTGTAAATTCATTCTTTGTTTACAAGCCATTTGAAGTTGACGTGTCAGTGTATTTTTTTACAATGGAAAGGTCCGAATATCGTGCAGTGAGAAAATTCGTTGTTTTGGAAGGTTTCTTCAGCAACAAAAATTCATAAAAAAATGGTGAACGTGTTAAAGGAAAGCTGCTGCTTCATTACCGACTGTGTATCGATGGGTTTTAGAGTTTAAACGTGGTCGTACAAGCGTTGAAGATGGATCACATAGTGGACGTCCAAAAAATGTAACAACACCAGAAAACATGGAGCAAGTGTATGATATTGTTTGTGAAGATCCTAGTTTGACTAAGCGTGAAATTGCTAATACCGTAGGCATCTCAGATGAACGAGTACTCCATACTTTACACGAAGAATTACATATGACAAAGGTGTTCTGGAAGTTAGTGCCGTATTCGTTAATAATTCAATAAAACCTGAATCGAAAACTAGTTTCTCAGCGTAATTTGGAGCGTTTTAAGCAGAATAAAACAGATTTTGTGCGTCGTTTTATAACTGTGGATGAGACTTGGATCTATCACCACGATCCTAAACTGAAACAAGAACGTTTATAGTGGACAGAAGATGGTTGTTGAGCTTCAAAGCAGGTGAAGTCAGAACGGTCGGCAAAAAAGGTTATGGCATCACTTATTGGGATACAAAAGGGATTTTGTTGATTGATTATCTTGAGAAAGGTAAAGCAATAAACTCCGAATATTATGGCAACCTTGTGGATTAGTGGAATGTAAAAATTCGTGAGAAAAGACCTGGTCTACAGAAGAAAAATAATTTTTTATCAAGAAAATGCACGTGCTCACACAAGTGTTTTGACGATGGCTAAATTGAATGAAATGAAGTGCGAATTGATTGAACGCCCACCGTATTCACCAGATTTGGCTCCCAGCGACTACTACCTCTTCAGACTTGAAACAATTTCTTTGTGGAAAGCGTTTTTCGTGGAATGAAGAGGCTATTGCAGATCTGGAACAGTATTTTGCAGAGCTTCCGGAAAATCATTACAGAGATGGAGAATCATTGGAATAAGTGTATTGAAGTTGAGGGGGATTATATTGAATAAAAAATTAATTTCATTTAAAAATTCAAATTCTTTTATACTTGGTTTCAATACTTATCAATCATATGTATTCAATTGCAAACTACTTTAGTTATTTTTTCACAACTAGTTACGTTTTCTGTTTACTTACAAAATAATATTTTCAGTGCCAATATACAGGAAGTTTAAAATTTAAAATATCAACATTTTCTTCATTTTTCAGCTCATATTTTTCAATAATGCCAGATTTTAAATTGTAACCCTGTATTCAAGATTTACCATAGAATTATGCAAGCTTGAAGTTGTATGGCGGTATTCAAGATTTACCAGAGTATTTTTATAATAATCTATTATTAGAATAATATACAGGGTGTATGATTGTTTACCAAAATATTTAGAACGAATATTTTCCATTTTTTAATCGTTCGTTTCCTGTAACATATCAATATGATGTACAGTGTGTTTTAAAGTGTGCCTACAAGGATTTACATGGCTCTATATTATTAAACAATGGTATTACACAGAACATTAAGTATGATATAGTGTAAAGGTTTTACCATATGCGTTCATATGGTGAGTTGCAATAGAATTTATCCCTTAATAATTATTTCAATCGGATGTTCAGTAAGTAGGAATTGTTTTTCTTCATATTAAAATGGACATTTTTAGACTGTTTCGGAGTTTAACCCTCGTCATTTAAGATTTGTCAGATGGAAATGAAATATGCATCGCCTTCTGAAATGGTAATATTTATAGGTTTGATTGTTTAACCATTTGTTATGCTTGTATAAGAATAATATTACAGTAATTATCGTAAAGGCCGAAGTTGAAACTAGCTAGTATCACCGCCTATTGAGTAAACTAGTGATTTAATTTGAATAGAATGATTTATGAAACAATTGTGTGGGCATCTCGATGGTGTTTTTTTTTACTCATAATACATATCTTTAGGTTAATGTACTTATTGTGTTTTCTTTTAAATGTAAACCCATTTATTATACAGTACAACATTTATGCACATTTTAAGTGTTTGATTTTTTTATGAGACGGAATCATTGAATTAACATCAATATTTTTGAGTTTATTTGAAGTAAAGTAATTACGTTCCAAAGATATAATAGATTTTTAAATTATAATGTAACTTTTAAAGGTTGATGAGTTAATGAATTATATAATTTTCTTGAATTTGAGCATATTTTATAGCGAGTTGATTGATATAGTTTCAAGCGGTTGGTAAAATTGAAGTTTTAATAGACATACGGTAACGTAATTGTAAAGTAAATAGGTCGTTGACCGAACAGCTAGCTTATTTGCTTGCCAGTGATATTTTGCGAGTAGTCGCAATTTTATTTTTATAGGCTCAACATCCCGATTGTAGACATCATTGATTTGTCAGATTTTGGTAAAAACGGTAAGCGAATTTGATTATTTGTTATGGCGAAGCTGTGTATTTTCCTGGATTTACGTACTACATCCCGATATCAACGTTTAGTAAATTTTAGAATTCTATAAATTTTTGATCGTGTTTGATTAGTTTTGTTGTGACGTATTCTTCGTTGGAAATTCAATAATTAATTACCGTAACGATCAGATATTTTGGTGGGTTGAGACAATAATTTTGCGTTGAAGTTTATCGAAATATTTAATGAGTTTTAGTTTTATTTTCGCAATTTTGCTGCTTTTATATGAAGCTAAAGATTTTATTGAAGTTTGGGTGAACATTGCGTAAATATTTTTGGAGTAGAATTTCAGTGGAGGTGAGGGTTTTATTTTCAGTGAACGTTATAGTTTCCTGTTAGGTCATTATAATATCTATGCATGACGTTTTCCCGCTATAAATTTATCTAACAGGTGGTGCCTTTTTGACATTTTTACCAGATTTTGAGGTTTTTGGAGTTGTGACGAGTGCCCTTTTGAAGCGTGAAGTAAGAACCCCGCCCACGCTACTGAGCTATCCCGTGCGCACAAATTGCCTTTACGGGCTGATGCTCTAATGAATATTTAGCATGTAGCAGACTGTATAGTGTTTTAAAGATGGGGATTAAGGTTACACTCGACAATCAATTTTTCTATAAGTTCTCTTTTTGTAGTAATTGTGTATTTCACTAATTCTCTCTTGAGAGGCGTTCTCAATAGGGTTCATATCTGGAGAGTTCCCAGGACATTCCAAAGCTTTAATATTTTTTTGTCGTAGGAAGCTTTAGCTTAGCTTTATGGCAAAAAGCGCTATCGTGACATCAGAGAACTAATCTTTAAGTTGTGGTATCAACCTGGTTTCAAGAACATTTTTATATTGGCCTTGGTGCATTGTGTTTTCTATGACATAGAGGAGCCTGTTTCATTTCAAGACATGACAGACCATATCATTATAGAAGGAGGATGTTTTACAGATGAGACGATGCAGTCGGGCTTGTATTTCATGCCTGGTTTTCACCGTACAAACTGTCACTTTTCCATTAATACCTGAAAAACAGACTCCTCGGAGAAACAAACCTGTTGCGACAAACATTGATTTAAAGTTCACATTTAACAATAAGCTTATTTCTAGGCGGCTTGGCCTAGTGGTTGGGTTTTAATGTACCAATAAAACTGCGCCAACCGATTTTCGGCTTAAAGAGTTGGATGTTTGCCTGTATAGGGCGAATAAATGATGCAGTGGATGCCCTCAACCCTCCGTTTAGGGTGGAATAAAAAATACGGATTTTATGTTATACACAGGAATTAAGTCATTTGAAATTATTCTAATTACTACTATTCTAATTTAAAGCGTCTACGGATAGAAATATTATTACATGGGATTAGTGCAAATATGGAGTGAAAGCAGTAAAAATTAACCGGGAAGATTTAGAGATAATAAAGTGAAACCTGTTAATTGCGAAGTATCGAATATAAGAAAGTGAAGTGATTCGTGTAGCGGTGGTGCCATTATTTGTTGCCATCTAACAACGTGAAACTTTAATGTTTACTAAGTTATAAATTATCAAGATGTAATTAAACAATACATATTTAATCAATAGTTGAGTACATCGCTGATATGAAACAAATCTGTGTTGACCCAGTGGTGTTGAGTACAACCTATAGAACGGAATCCCAACTCAGCTTTAGTTGTCAAATAAAATGGCCATTGTTGTCCAAGATTCGCATTTGTAGCTCAAAAAGGAAACAGCTTTAGTTATTTAAGGGACTTGGAGAATAATATAGCAGACTCCGTTATTGAAGTTATTGAGTTAAAATACTTAATTCTTTCATTGAATGCAATCTAATTGTATGGGTATTAATGCTGAAACTAAGTAAATAATCTCAACGAATGTGTTGCAAATCCAGGGAGATACCACGTTTTTGCACTAAAATAAATTTGTGATAGTGGGGGATTTGCCTGATTTATCTTGAGTCGTCGCATAGCACGGAAGTTTATTACGCATATTATAGCGTTACTAGAAGGTTGTTCGCAATCTAGGAGGGCACTTTACGCGCCAAAATGTCGGCGTCATAAGAACTTTTTCAAACGTCAGGAAGTGAATATATACCGAGTGATATGATAACTCTGGGCGTAGTGACGTCATTAGACGTGCTATACTGGACTCTAAATCGAAAACCAAAAAAGTGTTGAAGAAAAAAAAAGATAATCCTCCTGCAAAAGGAAAAAAAACGTATTCGCGGTCCCGAGAAGTGGGAAAGAAACATAAGAAAAAGTAAAAGAACACAAGGAGAAACGTATACGTAAGTTCAATATTTCAACCGTGTTAACATCTGATATTACAAATATCAGAACCACAACAAAAAGTTTTTTATTTAATATTATTATAGGTCTGTCAAAGGAACTCTAGTACCGGCCAGACGTATTGGAACTAAATGTAAGTGCCATTTAAAATGTTTTGAGTTGATTGGGATGATAAAATTAAAAATTTTTTTGAAGAATTTAACAAAATCGGCGACAATCAAAAGCAAGATATCTAATTGTCTGGACTTGTTATTCCTCATACCGTTGTCAGGAGAAGGGGCAAGACGGGGAAAAAAAAGAAATTTCTTTCAAGTATAAAGTAAGTCATATATACTATAAAATAAACTCTCAAATTGGGGATCTCGAAAATTGTCCCCTACCCCTTTGCACACGTCCTTCGTGCGACAATCTGCCTCATTTCTCATAGGAAATTGGCGATTTTTCGCACGCGACCTTAGTTTGGGAAGAGCGATCGATACAAATAGGATGAGACGCTTCCCACCGACGACTACGACCATCTTCAGGAC
Source organism: Vesta saturnalis (assembly GCA_036346205.1). Taxonomy (NCBI): domain Eukaryota; kingdom Metazoa; phylum Arthropoda; class Insecta; order Coleoptera; family Lampyridae; genus Vesta; species Vesta saturnalis. The sequence goes on from JARFJB010000865.1 coordinate 1,975,149, forward strand.
AAATCGCGCGTTATGGTGCAGAAATGTTAATTTTTTTAAATAAATGCTCGTATCTCGCGAACCTTACGGGATAGGGTACCAGTGGGAGTCGATAGACCACCGAGTTCGTTACGCTCCGTTTGTCAGCACTAACCGCAAACAAATCCGACACGGTCTTCGTGGAGAAGTCGATACGACCGATGTAGATTTTTTGTAGTTTTTCGTACATTACGAATCGTATCGTCGCGTAATTTGTCACGTGGACGTTGCACCAAGGCGTGACGTTTCGTCTCGACCACTATCATCACAATCAGGACAAGTTTTGAGTTATGGTGACTCTAGGATAATTTTAAATGCGTGGCATTTACATGTCTATTGTCCAAGGCACAATTTCCGCCTAATCTTCAAAAAAAAAAAAATGCAACATTTTTTCGACAACTACAAAATTTTGTTTTTATAAAAATTTTGCATTTAAATAAACTTCGTTAGTTATGATTATAATATATTTTTTCAACTTTCTAATTTGCTATATTTTTTTAGGTTCGAATAAATGGGCAAGAATATCCTGTTTGAAAAAATGCACTGTAGGCTATACGTGGTATAACAAAATTGAGGGTAGAAAATAAATATATAAATAAAAAAGCTATAGAAGACCATATAAAAAGTTCTCCCAGACGTTCTTCCCATTATAGCAGGTAAAAAATGAGGGACGCTATTACTTGTCGGCAGACTTGAATGTAACTCAAATGCACAATTTATTTTTAGAAACTCAAATGCACAATTTATTTTTAGAAAAATATGAACCTCAAGTATTTGCAAAAATGCAAGAGGGTAAAGAAACTAAACCACAGGTAACTTACGATTTTTATTACAGTTACTACAACTTTAATATAAGCTTTGGCCCATCAAGATAAGATATTTGCCACACACGCGATCGACTACAAAACAATAAATGCAGAGCAGAATATCGAAAATAAGACCTCCCTTCAAACAGAGAAATAACTATACCTACACAAATCAGAAGTCGCTCAAGAGAAGTCGCAACTCGCCTTAAATGACACGTCCATTGAAGTACTCTGTTTTGACTATGAACAGAATTTGCCACTGCCCCATGTTCCTGGTGGCGATGTCTTTTACAAGCGATAAGTGTGGGTGTACAACTTTGTGTACACTCCGCTAAAACTGGTACTTCCGTTTTCTATATGTATGATGAGATAACTTCAAAAAAGGCCAGCAACGAAGTTATTAGCTCTTTGGATCATTATTTAAGTACTTAACTACCAGATACGGTAAAAACATTATATCTCTTTTCTGATAATGCCTTCGCGGAAAATAAGAATCAAACATTGGTAAAATACTTATATACATTCACTAACATCAACCAGAAGGGCATTTTGAAGATTATCCACCAGTATCCAGAGCCAGGACATATCTTTCTGCCGTGTGACCGGTCGTTTGCGATGATTGAAAAGGCTAAAAGACGGAAAGAAAGAGTACATATTCTCGATGAATGGGAAAATCTAGTACGTTCAACTTCAAAAAGTTAAAAGTTGTAAACCTTGAACAAAACATTATCAACGATTTCCTGACACATTTTAAACCGTTTTTCACAGCGACTTCTACTAGCAAAGAAAAAACTAAATTTTGCATTTCAACATATCGAGTTTTCCAGTATCAGAAAAAAAAGTAGTTATATTGAATGTAGCAGTTCAACATCTATGCCACCTTTTACTAAGTTTTATATTCAAAAAGAGAAGGCGTTATCTTTGTTATTTTCACAGATGATACAACCCTACCTATCCTTTGCCTCTTAAGGAGAAAAAAGCTGCTGATGTGAAAGTGCTGTCATTAAAATACGTACCATCATTCGATAGTACCATAGATCGGCATCTATGGTACTATCGAATGATCTTCGGAGAAGCTGAAAATATTGAGGTTCCAGAAGAAGGTACAGTAGAGGACGTTCATGTCGGATTCTTCATTTATGTAAGACAGTCGATTTATAGTTTAGTTTATATGTTTACTAAGTGTTCATTTCATTACTTTTTCTTAATAAAACTGTTAATGATCACACTTTTTCTTTAAATACGTTTGGGGCAAAAACCAGGTAAGTCCAAATTTTCAAAATTAAAAAAAAATATGGTTCAGTTAACTTTTCTAGGTACTACTATTTTATTCCAAGTTGTTATTTGGATTTCCCACAACTTTCTAAAATGTGACTCTACTGGTTTTTGCACCAAAGTCTTCAATTGTTCTTGGGAGTTTAATGAGTGCGATCTTCGAAAAGGTGAGGGAACCCTTATACACTCAGATTTTGATAAATTGACAGTTTAAAAAGAACAATTATACATAGCGTGTCGACTGCAACCTTCGAACCCTAATCAGGTTACTAATTGAAATCACGTAATTTCACTCACATTGTACTCGTCCAAAATGTAGTCTCGATTAATCTCGATAGTTTCACAGTTCATTGGTGAATAAAATAAAGCAATATTTACTACACTGGATAATAGTGATGATGATTCTATTTAATTCAAACATTCTGGGTCCCAATTCGTGAAATTCTACTGTTGTTTGCATAGGTCTCCCGTTGATAATAACTTCCAAGATCTTTTTGATTACTTTAGTCTGAAAATAGATTACCTCTCATCACAGTTCCCATCTTGCGATGTATCAATTTTGGAAGATTTTAGTGCCTACAACTCCAATTGGCTTCGATTTTCTCTACCACTAATCCGCAGGTCATAGTGCAGAAGCATTTGCTGTATCCTGTGATCTCACACAAATTGTTTCCAAACCAACCAGAATCCCTGACAACCCTAACCATACTCCACATCTCCTGAACCTATTCCTTACAACTAACCCACTTGTCTATAAAACAAGAGACCTTTCCCCACTTGGTCAATCAGACCACTGCCTAATCGAAATAACTTCCTCTGTACACAATCCCACTGTTACTCGAAAAACAGATAGAACTATATCGTGTTTTAAATCAGCTAACTGCGAGATTTTTTTGCAATCTTCCCCGGGCGTGAGTATTGCTTTAAACGGTCCTGCTCTTCAAACATTGCTCTTTCGATAACTGAAGTTATCTTGATAGGTATGGAGTTATACATTCCCAAAAAAACATAATCGTGTAGGTCATGCCCGTTCCCAACACTGGTTTAATAGGGCTTGCGCTGATGCATTATCCCAAAAGCATAAACCCTATACTTAATGGAAATCAAATAAATCTATCGAAAATCACGCCGACTATATTGCCACAAGGAATAGTTGCAAAAGCATCATCACCAAGGCCAAAAAGATATTTGAAGACCGTAGATGCAAAGAATTAGTCTCATGTCCTTTACGTGGTCGTAAATTTTGGTCTTTAGCTAAAGCCATCAGTAAAAACTTTAGTACATCTTAGTGGAGTTGATCGGCCTATTTCCACAGTTTATGCTTTTTGAGCGCGACGTTTCGGAAGCGGACTCTGCTTCCGTCATCAGGCTTAGTCCTGAGAAGGACTGTTTTCGCACTTGAGTCGAATTCATTTGTTATATCTAATTTTCTCAAGCACTTGACTACTCTCAGATTCGAACTTGGTACCTTTCACTTACTAGTCTGACACCTTTACCGCTGAGCCACTGAGTAATCCAATATATATTTGTTAGAACTTATATATATATTAAACTATTTTTTCGTGGTTGCGCAGAAGTTTATTGCGCATGTTGCGCCGTAACCTCTTGCGCAGGTGTATTGCGCTTAAGCTCTTCGCGCATTATTGGAATCCATATGGGTTTCATTTCTACACTAGCTTGGCTTATTGGATTTTCTGCTAGTGCGATGAATGTGGCTTCTTTGAGTTTCCGACGAGTTGTATTCTCGTCCTTTGCCACTATCTGTATGTTATCCCATTGGATGCGGTGGTCTTCGTTCCAGACATGTTCAGCGATTCTTGATCTTTCTGTTTCGCCCTTGCGGACGTTGTTCTTGTGTTCCTGAGTTCTCACTTTGAGTGGTCTACTGCTCTCTCCTATGTATGCTCTGCCGCATTCGCATGGTAGGTTGTATACACAGTTCTTGGAATTCTGATCTTCATTGTATGGTTTGGTTTTGGTTAGTATTCCCCTGAGCGTTCTGGTCGATTTGAAGGCAGTGCGTATCTTGTATTTGCTGCCTATCCTTCGTATTTTGTCTGAGGTACCTTGTATATATGGTATTATCGCTGTATATTTAGGTTCTTCTTTTTCGGTTACCCTTTCCCTGTTAAGGTTAGGTGTTAGATCGGGGTAGCCATTTTCTTTGAGTGTTCTAGCGATATTTTCTGTTTCTCTGTTCAGGTCCTCTTGTTTTGAGTAGAAATGAAACCCATATGGATTCCAATAATGCGCGAAGAGCTTAAGCGCAATACACCTGCGCAAGAGGTTACGGCGCAACATGCGCAATAAACTTCTGCGCAACCACGAAAAAATAGTTTAATATATATATAAGTTCTAACAAATATATATTGGATTACTCAGTGGCTCAGCGGTAAAGGTGTCAGACTAGTAAGTGAAAGGTACCAAGTTCGAATCTGAGAGTAGTCAAGTGCTTGAGAAAAATTAGATATAACAAATGAATTCGACTCAAGTGCGAAAACAGTCCTTCTCAGGACTAAGCCTGATGACGGAAGCAGAGTCCGCTTCCGAAACGTCGCGCTCAAAAAGCATAAACTGTGGAAATAGGCCGATCAACTCCACTAATAGGAAACCACAGTTACAAAACACTTATAATACAGAATTAGTAACTCGGTACGGCCCCGAAGTCAAACAACTTTTCAGAAAGCTTGAAACATCAATGAACAAGCTAGCACTAGAGGAGAACCATCTAACCTTCCTCTGCAAAGCCCGTGATAACAACTAATACCCACTGGGCTTAACATCAAAACTCCGGTACACAGCCGAAAATATCACTAATCGCAAAGAGAGCTAGCGAAGCGTTAGTCAAAGAACGAATCAAACATCACCGTTTCAGAAAGTACCAGCTCGAACACCAATCCAACGAGATTAGAGAAACCATTCGAAATCGAGTGAACGAGCAAGACTTTGATAGGATAAATACGGCTACCAGAAGTAAATATTCGAAGACCAAGGCAATTCACAAGGAAATTCAGCAGAATAAACTCGAAAAGCTAATGAAGGAGAAGAAAGAACCAACTAACATCAATCGAAAAACACTGTCATAAACATCTCTAAACGACAGTTGAACGAAAACGAAATGAAGGTTCTGGACAAAGGCTTGAACTATGCGATAACACCGAGGTATATTCCGAAAGTAGATTTAATAACCGCAGTAGAAGCGACAGCTATGAAATTAGATCCTGAAGAAGCCGAAGAATACAGAAGTAAGGTTAGATCAGTCCTGGATTCATCTAGGCGAACTAAACCTAACCTCTCTAACCTAGAAAGGAGAGCGGTCATTTCCCTTAAGAATGACCCAACGATCAAAGTTCTCCCGGCAGACAAAGGAAACGCGACTGTGGTAATGGATATGGACACTTACAACAGTAAGGTCCAAGAACTACTAGACGGGGGCGAGTACAAACAAATACCGAAAGACCCCACACCATCAATCGAAAGACGGATATACCTGACGCTGGCAAAACATAAGGGGAGTTCTCCGATTACCAGAGAACTAGACTTACCCACACTACAGCAAACCTCCGCATCTGTACGGCCTACCAAAGATCCACAAGGAAGGAATTCCTCTGAGACCAATTGTGAGCTCGAGAAATTCACCTTGTCACCCATTAGCACACTATCTGCTAGGTATCATTACACCCTTATCGGGAAAAACCGAATCTATGGTCAAGAATACGCAGTACTTCGTGGAAACCATCAGAAACTTCCAACCAAACCACGAAGAAACACTGGTAAGCTTCAACATTGTGTGTGAGTGTGTGTGAGTCTATTCGCAAATGTGCCTACCGAGAAGGCATTAACTATCATAAGGGACAAGCTGGAAAATGATGAAACGTTAGACGAACGCACACAACTCTCGGTAAACACAATAATGGAACCACTAACCATATGTATTTGAACTACGTATTTCCAGGTAGAAGACAAATTCTACCAACAAGAGTTTGGGATGGCGAAGGACTCCCACTATCACCCACAATGACCAATATATATATGGAAGACTTTGAAGACCAAGCGATATCTGAATTCACAGAGAAACCAAGGATATGGCTTAGATACGTGGACGATACCTTCGTAGTTTGGCAACACGGCAAGCATAAGCTAGATGAATTCCTAGATCATCTAAATAGCCGCGACCCACCATCAAATTCACAATGGAATTGAGTCGGAACAAAACTGCCATTCCTGGATGTACTTGTACACAGGAATGACAACACTTTCACGACAAGTGTATACAGGAAACCTACCCACACGGGGAGGTACCTACACTACAACTCCAATCACCACAAAAACGTGAAGTTAGGCGTAGCAAAATGCTTGTACGATAGAGCAAAAACAATATGCTCAAAACAAGAGGACCTGAACAGAGAAAAAGAAAATATCGCTAGAACACTCAAAGAAAATGGCTACCCGATCTAACACCTAACCTTAACAGGAAAGGGTAACCGAAAAAGAAGAACCTAAATATACAGCGATAATACCATATATACAAGGTACCTCAGACAAAATACGAAGGATAGGCAGCAAATACAAGATACGCACTGCCTTCAAATCGACCAGAACGCTCAGGGGAATACTAACCAAAACCAAACCATACAATGAAGATCAGAATTCCAAGAACTGTGTATACAACCTACCATGCGAATGCGGCAGAGCATACATAGGAGAGAGCAGTAGACCACTCAAAGTGAGAACTCAGGAACACAAGAACAACGTCCGCAAGGGCGAAACAGAAAGATCAAGAATCGCTGAACATGTCTGGAACGAAGACCACCGCATCCAATGGGATAACATACAGATAGTGGCAAAGGACGAGAATACAACTCGTCGGAAACTCAAAGAAGCCACATTCATCGCACTAGCAGAAAATCCAATAAGCCAAGCTAGTGTAGAAATGAAACCCATATGGATTCCAATAATGCGCGAAGAGCTTAAGCGCAATACACCTGCGCAAGAGGTTACGGCGCAACATGCGCAATAAACTTCTGCGCAACCACGAAAATAGTTTAATATATATATATAAGTTCTAACAAATATATATTGGATTACTCAGTGGCTCAGCGGTAAAGGTGTCAGACTAGTAAGTGAAAGGTACCAAGTTCGAATCTGAGAGTAGTCAAGTGCTTGAGAAAATTAGATATAACAAATGAATTCGACTCAAGTGCGAAAACAGTCCTTCTCAGGACTAAGCCTGATGACGGAAGCAGAGTCCGCTTCCGAAACGTCGCGCTCAAAAGCATAAACTGTGGAAATAGGCCGATCAACTCCACTAATAGGAAACCACAGTTACAAAACACTTATAATACAGAATTAGTAACTCGGTACGGCCCCGAAGTCAAACAACTTTTCAGAAAGCTTGAAACATCAATGAACAAGCTAGCACTAGAGGAGAACCATCTAACCTTCCTCTGCAAAGCCCGTGATAACAACTTAATACCCACTGGGCTTAACATCAAAACTCCGGTACACAGCCGAAAAATATCACTAATCGCAAAGAGAGCTAGCGAAGCGTTAGTCAAAGAACGAATCAAACATCACCGTTTCAGAAAGTACCAGCTCGAACACCAATCCAACGAGATTAGAGAAACCATTCGAAATCGAGTGAACGAGCAAGACTTTGATAGGATAAATACGGCTACCAGAAGTAAATATTCGAAGACCAAGGCAATTCACAAGGAAATTCAGCAGAATAAACTCGAAAAGCTAATGAAGGAGAAGAAAGAACCAACTAACATCAATCGAAAAACACTGTCATAAACATCTCTAAACGACAGTTGAACGAAAACGAAATGAAGGTTCTGGACAAAGGCTTGAACTATGCGATAACACCGAGGTATATTCCGAAAGTAGATTTAATAACCGCAGTAGAAGCGACAGCTATGAAATTAGATCCTGAAGAAGCCGAAGAATATATAAGTAAGGTTAGATCAGCCTTAGATTCATCTAGGCGAACTAAACCTAACCTCTCTAACCTAGAAAGGAGAGCGGTCATTTCCCTTAAGAATAACCCATCGAAACTCCCGGCAGGCAAAAGAAACACGACTGTGTTAATGGATATGGACACTTACAACAGTAGGATCCAAGAACTACTGGACGGGGCGAGTACAAACAAATTCCAAAAGACCTCACACGATCAATCGAAAGACGGATATACATGACGCTGGCAAAACATAAGGGGGAGTTCTCCGATTACCAGAGAACTAGACTTACTCCACACTACAGCAAAGCTTAGCATCTGTACGGCCTACCAAAGATCCCTAAGCAAGGAATTCCTCTGAGACCAATTGTGAGCTCGAGAAATTCACCTTATCTCCCATTAGCACACTATCTGCTAGGCATCATCACACCTTTATCGGGAAAAACCGAGTCTATGGTCAAGAATACGCAGCACTTCGTGGAAACCATCAGAAACTTCCAACCAAACCACGAAGAAATACTGGTAAGCTTCGACATTGTGAGTCTATTCACAAATGTGCCTACCGATAAGGCACTAACTATCATAAGGGACAAGCTGGAAAAGGATGAAACGTTAGACGAACGCACGCAACTCTCGGTAAACACAATAATGGAACTTCTGACAATATGCATTAGAACTACATATTTCCAGGTAGAAGACAAATTCTACCAACAAGAGTTTGGGATGGCTATGGGTTCCCCACTATCACCCATAGTGAGCAATATATATATGGAAGACTTTGAAGACCAAGCGATATCCGAATTCACAGAGAAACCAAGGATATGGCTTAGATACGTGGACGATACCTTCGTAGTTTGGCAACACGGCAAACATAAGCTAGATGAATTCCTAGATCATCTAAATAGCCGCGCACCCACCATCAAATTCACAATGGAATTGAGTCGGAAAAAAACTGCCATTCCTGGATGTACTTGTACCAGGAATGACAACACTTTCACGACAAGTGTATACAGGAAACCTACCCAGTACCTACACTACAACTCCAATCACCGCAAAAACGTGGCAAAATGCTTGTACGATATAGCAGAAACAATATGCTCAGAACAAGAGGTCATGAACAGAGAAACAGAAAATATCGCTAGAACACTCAAAGAAAATGACTACCCCGATCTAACACCTACCCTTAACAGGGAAAAGGTAACCGAAAAAGAAGAACCTAAATATACAGCGATAATACCATATATACAAGGTACCTCAGACAAAATACGAAGGATAGGCAGCAAATACAAGATACGCGCTGCCTTCAAATCGACCAGAACGCTCAGGGAATACTAACCAAAACCAAACCATACAATGAAGATCAGAATTCCAAGAACTGTGTATACAACCTACCATGCGAATGCGGCAGAGCATACATAGGAGAGAGCAGTAGACCACTCAAAGTGAGAACTCAGGAACACAAGAACAACGTCCGCAAGGGCGAAACAGAAAGATCAAGAATCGCTGAACATGTCTGGAACGAAGACCACCGCATCCAATGGGATAACATACAGATAGTGGCAAAGGACGAGAATACAACTCGTCGGAAACTCAAAGAAGCCACATTCATCGCACTAGCAGAAAATCCAATAAGCCAAGCTAGTGTAGAAATGAAACCCATATGGATTCCAATAATGCGCGAAGAGCTTAAGCGCAATACACCTGCGCAAGAGGTTACGGCGCAACATGCGCAATAAACTTCTGCGCAACCACGAAAAATAGTTTAATATATATAAGTTCTAACAAATATATATTGGATTACTCAGTGGCTCAGCGGTAAAGGTGTCAGACTAGTAAGTGAAAGGTACCAAGTTCGAATCTGAGAGTAGTCAAGTGCTTGAGAAAAATTAGATATAACAAATGAATTCGACTCAAGTGCGAAAACAGTCCTTCTCAGGACTAAGCCTGATGACGGAAGCAGAGTCCGCTTCCGAAACGTCGCGCTCAAAAAGCATAAACTGTGGAAATAGGCCGATCAACTCCACTAATAGGAAACCACAGTTACAAAACACTTATAATACAGAATTTAGTACATCTCCTTTCCTCCCATGACGTCTCGCGACGGAGCTGTAGTAGCCGATCCTACTGAAAAAGTCAACCTCTGTCGATTACTTTGCACCAAATTCATGTCTCAATGATTCTGGTAGAACTGTGCCGTCACCCAAATCTACCCCATACGCTATTAAACCAACCCACTTTCGTTACAAGCTCCTAGAATCAATTATCAATAAACTTGAGTCAAACAATGCGACTGGCCGTGATGGTATTCCAACTATCGTCCTTAAAAAATGCTACCCCGAGTATTGTCCAAACTCTTTTCGCTCTCCATGTCACCTGCAGAGCTTCCCTCATCGTGGAAATTGGAAAATGTCCAATCTATTCCTAAAAAGGGCGACAAAACCGATCCCTCAAACTATCGACCATTCTGTCGAAAATCATGGAAAAACCTATCAACCACCAACTACTTTCGCTCCTCGAGTCCAATAAACCACCAGCATGGGTTCAGAGTCGTTCAACGGCTAATCTTCTTTCATATGTCACCCAACTTTGGAACAACACATTAGAGAGGTCCGGTGAAACAGTCGTAGTAGCTTTAGATATTTCAAAGGTTTTTGACCAGGTTTGGCACAAGTGCCTACTTGCCAATCTCACTTCGTTCGGCTTATCCGATACGCTCATCAATTGGATATCCAGCTTTCTTGACAAAAGGCGTATACGCGTTGTCGTCAATGTCTTTTTTTCGAAAGAACTACTATTAACGCGGAGTACCCTAGGATCAGTGATAGCTCCCACACATTTCCTCCTATACATAAATGACCTCATTTCCTCAACAACTAACTCGATCCATTGCTTTGCAGACTCTACATTGTGGTTCTACTCAGTTTTCCCACAACAATAAGTCTAGTCAGGACGTTAAGGTGAAAATGGCAGCCTCAATCGACAGTGACTTAGAACGTGTCCTTGAATGGGGAAGGAATAATCTACTCACGTTCAACGCGGACAAAACCCAGTGTTGCCTTGTTCTGCTGTAAATATGAATGGCTTAGAACTCAAGTTTTCAAACTCTATTTGTATGTTAGAGATGTCCGTATCGTCGAACCTTTCATGAGTTAACCACCTTTTGTCAGCCAGCAAAACAGCTGCCCGTAAACTGGGGTTTCTATACACATCTAAACAGTACTTCACATCACAACTCCTTTTACTGTGCAAGGCTCAAAATTACATCGTGTCACACTAAACGGGCGCAATCCACATGTTTCCACACGGTGACCAAATTGTGGAATGGACTACCCAGTTCCCGTTTTCCTTCAAACTTTGACTTAAGTCAATTTAAGGTAGCCATTCATAAACATTTCTCACCAGTCTAAGAATATCCCTAAATCCTCCCAGTATTCCCGAGCGCTTTAGCACGTTAGGCAAATCTTAGTCTGTCCGGGAATACTATAAGTAAAAAAAATGCTTCCTTATTAATTTCTTTTCTAGACATTTCACTTCGATCATGTTATGATTCCCAATCAAACATTCGGGGATGGATCAAGAAAAGGGTTTCCTGATCTATAATAATCTCTAAGGAGTGACTTCAAATCCTATTCTTCTTCTGTAAATGCGTCGATGGTCGATCACGGTTACTGGTGCGGAACTACTTCAACTTACACCTCTGGAAATTCCTTTTCAAGAAAGATGTACTTCAACTTACATAAAACATTTAATTTATTTACTATGGTTCGTAAAATTTACACTACTCGTCTGACTATATATTTCTTATTCTAACATTTGCATTTAAGGAATAACATAGTGATTATCGTTCCCACTACGGCGGTAGATCAATAGTAAACATTAATTGAATTAATCACTGCATTATCTTCGTGAAATGATAAATATAAAACAGAGTCAACGTAATGATACATCAGTTATGGATGATCATCCACTTTAACGGAAATGTAATCAAAATGTAAATCCTCTCTATTGCACTTTAAATCGAACAGTCGTGAATAACTTTTCCGTTCGTTAGTAAAAATAAAAATAATAAATAAGCAACATTCAAAGGAATTCAGAGAAAAAAACTTGTCAAGATTTTACTGATTTCAAGCTATCGTAATGCCTATTTGTTTTAAAGCCAAATATACGTTATGTTGATCTAGAATTAAACTGTAAGCGCCTTATATTAATGACTCGTAATTTTGACACAAGCCTTAATAAGCCATCTCATTTAAGAAAAATTATTGGTCGTCACGTACATTAATAACAAGAAAACCTTCAAAACCGTGTATTGGAAAATTGAAAATGATATTGTTACAAATTTACACCTTTTTACAAATAAGCTTACTAACTTATTTGGTTCTACATATAGTTTATAATTTAATTTAATTACAAAATATAATAATGCTTGAATACTGAATGGTTTCAATATGGATTACTAATTAATCAAAACAAGCCAAGAAAACCACATAATTTCGATATTCAATTTGCTAATGCAACAATTTCTTACTTATGCAAGAAGGTTTTTTCACGTAATGATTTTGTTGTAAACAATTGAAGCACAACACATTCAATAAAAAAAACGTGTCACAATGGTCTTTCGTGGCAGAAAATGAGGTTTTTATTAACTTGTTCGATAACACGATGAATATATACTTAAAGTGAACAGGCTAAATTTGGCTTATCGTGCTAAAGACACTCAGGAACACTTAGGAGGATGGATAGAGGGACATTGAATTGCTAAGAGAAGCTTATGAAATTTTTTCGTATTATAAGTGAGAGGAAAACAGGAACTAGGGAGATCATTCCAGAGTTTAGAAGTCGTGTAGAAGAATGTGGATTGCGCCCGTTTGGCACGACAGTACTGCATACTGATGGTGTGAATGAGAGAACCGAGTATTCCTAGCAAAGGTAGCCCCAGATGGTATCAAAGAATGTAATTCAGCAGCGCAATAGCCATTGTAATACCGATAATACGAAGAAAGTACTGAAACAATTCTCCTATGCTCAAGGGACTGTATGTCAGAAGTTAAGGGCGGGTCATTTATAAGCCTAATCGCTCTCTTTTGAATACGATCAACGATATCGAGAGCGTATTGGGGAGCACCACCTCAGAGGTGAGAATTATATTCTAGATGAGGTCGAATTTGGGCCTTATACAGCAAAAAGGGAGGTAAAGTACTGCTTAGATCTGTACAAAAAGCTGACAGAAGATGTTCAACCCATGATAAATTTGAAGATACATTCATTCCCAACAGAGTAATGTCTGAAAACTTAAGATACTTACAACAGGAAATGATCGATCTCTTATGGCAGACACAAGGCAACACTGAGTTTTGTTAGCATTAAATTTAACTAGACTACTGCTTCTCCATTCGACAATACACTGAATGTCTTTGTTGATTGAATTTGACATTTCAGCTTTAATGGATTGAGACATACTCTACCTAAACCCGTATTGGTGGTCACTAAAGAGTTTGTTAGTTTCAAGGAACAAGAGCAGTTGCTGATTGATGGTTTTTTCCATGGTTTTAGACAAAATGGAAGTCATGGCAATTGGTATGTCGTTCAAGGGATCGGTCTTATCGCCTTTTGGGAATAGGTTAAACATTTGCTAACTGCCATGATGAAGGAAATTCCCCAGAAGACATAGAGATCGAATAGAGCTTAGATAGGACTGGTACTAGTTCGGGGCAACATTTCAGTAAGACAATAGTTTTGTCAGAAGCCTTACTGAGATCAAGCCTACTGATAATCGATTCTAGGAGCTTGTACAGAAAATGAATCGGTTTCATAGCGTATGAAGAAGAGTTGACTAGGAGCATATCTTTTCCAGAATCATTGAGACACGAGTTTGATGCAAATAAATCCACAAAAACATTGACTTTGTCTACAGAATCAGCAACTACAGATCCGTCAAAAGATGTCAGGGGGGGAAATTAATATGTATCAATGTTTTTACTAATGGCTTTAGCTAAGACAAAAATTTACAAGTGCCCAAAGGAGATGTAGTTAGTTCATTGCATTTTCGTTGTCCTAACAAGTTTTTAGCTTGAGTGATGACACTTTTGTAGATATTTATAGCACCAACGTATTCTGCATGACTCTCGACCGTTTTATTAGATTTCCATTTAATATAAGATTTATTTTTCAAAGATATTCAATCAGCGCAAGCCTTACTGAACCAGGGTTGGGAACGTGAGCGACCTACACGATTCCGTTTTTGGGAATGTATAACTCCATGCCCATGGGGCTTACTTCAGATACTGAAAGAGCAATGTCCGAAAAAGAGAACGACTTAAAGCAATATTCACGCCATGGAAAGGTTGCAAAGAAGTCTGGTAAATCACTCCACCTAGTTTACTTAAAATACCACAAGTAGAAATTATTTCTATTAGACAATGGTCAGATAGACCTAGATCGGAAAGAATGGAAGTTTTATAAACAAGTGGGTTTGATCTAAGAATGAGATCTAGAATATGTGGAGCAAATGTTTCTGCACTATAACCAACTGGATTAGTCTGTTAATGTCCAAAATTTGTATATAAAAATGTTTTGGAAATTTACTAAAGAATTTCATTCAAAACTGATTTATTTATTCATCCCCTAAGGAAACGTAATTAACATTTAACTACGTCGTTAAGAGTTATGACGGAGTCAAGCAAACGGAAACAACCCTGACGTGTAGGATGGATGATATTCTTCAGATGTTCGCGTTAAAATCAAAAGTACCTGGATAATAAGGGAAAAACATTTTATATTCCAAATGTCACATGATCGAAGTTTTTCGCCTATCATTAATCATTAATTTGAAAGATGACGAAATCCGAAGACTATCGATCAACTTTAGTCCCTATTATAAAAAACTTTCTGAATACTCAGCTGTCAGTCTTGCTAAATTTGAAGCGGATAAGAGTTCTTTCCTATCTGTAAAATTACCTGCATAAACAAATAGAGCCCTTATTGACAGTCTACCACCTTGTTTTCATCACAATATTTTCAATTCACTCAATGAATATCTAATATTGCGACCAGCAAACCATTTCACGCTATATAGATACAATAGCTAAACATTCTCCCGAAAGGGCTTGAAGTTTTTACGCAAAATTCTGACACTAACGTTATTTAATCGATTATCTGCAGTTTCCGTTACAATATAACTCTAATTCAACAAACTACGTTCAAATTCAAATGATTTAATCGCTTCAAGTCGTACACGCTACCGTTTAGCATTTTAATTTCACAGAAACGGTAGCACGTAATGGAGTGCCTATGATTTTTAATCTTTTACAATTTTACGTCTAAAATAATTCTTTAGATAGTCAAATATTTTCATTCCAGGCTTAAATGCAATCGTTTATGATATTATACGATACGGAAAAATTATCAGTGGCGTATCGTACGATATAGTTGGTGAACTATAATTTAAAAAAATTTCTGACACTCAAATATTCATTTACACATCTTCAAAGTTATTTAAAGGGTCAAAGCATATAACATATAAAATGATATCAAATTAATTCCATTTTGGAATAAGGTAAAATCTTCTTTTGTATACCGGGTTCTGAAAAAGTCTCACACCAAGGTGTTATCTTTGAAACGGATAAAGAGATAGTTATGAAATTCTCGGACGATGAATGAGATTGTATTCTGCGTTTTTTTTAGAGTAAACGTCAAATTTTTTGACCTCTTGAGTTTAGCGTACCAGCGCCATCTTGAATTTTTTTAAATGACAACCTAGGTCGAGTGATATATCATAGAAAAGCTTTTTTTTTCCTCTTTCCAGAAATATTAGTAATGTACCACTTTACTACGAAATGCCTTATAAAATATCAGTTTTATTAATCTAAATCAAATTGTACTCTAATAATGATTTGCCCCTGGTAGATTTTTAAAATTATACAAAAAACACTAGTATAAGCATTAAAAACGTCAACCACATCATTATTTGTGTACAAATTGTCAAAAGTGATACTCATTTCAAATAGATTAGCATAGAGTTTAAAAGCAATTTAAGGATAATAGCATGTTTATCATAAAAATAACAAACAAATTCAAATGCTAATGTTAATTGGATATGGTGAACGGAAACGTACCCATGACGAAGTAAGTCATCTTTTTGACCATTTAAATCCCGAATGCCCTCCTATACACAGATCTACAGTTACGAGATTAATAAACAAATTTAATGAAATTGGTAGCGTAAAGGATTTTCCAAGGTTTGGTAGACTGAAAAGTGCAATTAATGAAGGTAAAACTTTAAATGTTCTATTAGATGTTCACGTATGAACGTATACTTTCAACAAGATGGCGCACCTCCACACTATCAAAAAGACGTTAGGCAATATTTAAATACAATTTTCCCTCAGAGATGGATTGGTTGTAAAGGTGTAATAGAGTGGCCGGCAAGATCACCCGACTTGACACCACTTGATTTTTTTCTCTGGGGCTACCTGAAAGAATGCGTTTATGTTAACAGACCAACTAACGTAAATGTTTTAAAGGATTGCATACTCCACAAATGATAAACAATTCCATTCGTAGCTTCGAAGAGAGAGTTATCATTGTCAACAAACAAATGGCCACTATTTTGAGCACCTATTGTAATGAGTAACTGCAATTTAGTAAATTGTTTAGTTATAATTTTGGTAAAATAAAATTTTGTTTACAATTACATTTTTTATATTTTTGTTAAATTTCTTTCATAATTTCATAGTAAAATGGTACATTGCCGATATTTTTGGAAAGAGGAAAAAATAAGCTTTTTCAGTCGACATAGGTTGTCATTTCAAAAAATTAAGATGGCGGCGGTACGCTAAATGCTGACGTCAAAAAAATTTGACATTTACTCTAAAAAATGCAGAATACAATCCCATTCATCGTCCTAGAATTTTATAACTATCCCTTTATCTGTCTCAAAGATAACAACTTGGTGCATAAAAAAAAATTTGTGTAAAACATTTCTTAATTACATACAGTTAAATACATTATTCATATGGATGCTTATGGCACAGACTGTAATAAGTTTACCTACTGATAAAAGTCTAACCCTATAAACATGAAACAATTTAAATTGTCTTGAGGATGAAATGACATTACAGCACAATGTGTCCAAGACATCGCAAATACAGTAGCATACACTTCTGATACGTTTCTTAAGTATATCAAATGAAATATATATTTTGAAATGTTGCATACATGTTAGAAAATAGATGTTTTAATTACAAACTTAAAAAAATGTAAAGGACACAACTGGGACGATGCATTTCAAAGCATCCAGTGTGATACTTGTCGAAATGTTACATATTGATATGTTTCAGGTGGAACATGTATATAGTGCTTATTTTTTTTTTTATTTCAAGCATGATTATATTCCTTCGCTGTAACAACCAACAGTGCACAAAGAATGGGAAACACGTAAACAATGGTGTCTGCACATTAAGTATAACAATACTTATATCTAGCGCACATGATACACTTAGCAATATGTATGAATGTACGAATAATAATTAAAGGAAAACAAAGGTTTTAGTAACAGATAGTCCATGTTAGCTGTATCACATCAATGTTAATTGAAGATCTACATTTCTGTGTGCTCTGTGCTAGATCCAAATGATCTCGTGTTTTTCTCAGTCGGTACTAGATATCCAGCTTGCAGAATGATTTGTCATGTCCTTTTATGTAAATATTGTGAAATAAACACAAACTGTCTGTGTTGTAGTTATTACTTATTAAATTCAATTTGAAACTTTCGATCAATACTCAATGTAAGTATCATTTATAATATATTGTTAAATCAATTTAAAATGTAGCTAATCTATGACTGCATTGTAGATGCCTTTTTGAAAATAATTAGTAATAACTTACTAAAGATCTAGTTATTACTCGTTAGTAAATGTCATAACTTGAAAATTCTTTAGAATGATATCGAATATAGAAACCGATTGAGTATTACAAGGGTTGCTATTTATGTATTGAGAATAGAAAGAATAAACAAATCAATTTGATGAAAAATATTTTTATTGCTTTTCAAAATAATCGCCTTTAAGATCTATACACTTTTGCATGCGATTAAACCACCCTTCAAAGAAGCACTTTGTCCAGTCAGAAGATGGTAGCTCTAAAACATGCGTTTTGAAGGCCTCAACTGCTCCCTCGGGCGATGAAAATCGTTGTCCACGCAGTTAATATTTAATTAGTGGGAACAAGAAGAAGTCATTGGGTGCCAAGTCGGGGCTGTAAGGCGGATAACCCTTCAATTCGATCTTTTGTGTGTCCACATACTCGTTTGTTGCATGTTATGTGTGTGGGCTGGCATTGTCGTGATGCAAAATGATTCGTCGTTTTGGGTTGGTTTCTCTCAATTTACCGAAAACTTCAGGCAAACAAATGATCGTATACCACGCTGAATTAGCGGTCTTTTGATTTTCGAGAGTCACAGTTACCACAGGACCGGTTTTCGTGAAGAAAACCGCCACCATTTGCTTCTTAACGCTTCGAGAACCAACAACTTTTGTTGACTTTGCTTTACATTGAAACACCCAAACTGTGGACTGGCCTTTTCATTCTGGCTCATACGCATAAATCCACGACTCGTCACCTGTGACGATGTTGTATATCGCTTTGGATGCACCACAGTTGTATTTTGAAATCATTTTACGGCACCAATCGACACGAGCATCTGTTAACAAATGTGGAATCCAACGTGCACACAGCTTCCGAACACACAAATGTTCGTGCAAAATCGTATGTATGCTGGTCATACTAATGCTTAAATATCTCTAGATTTCGTGATATGTCACATGACGATCTTCTTCAATTAGTTTTCGCACAGCAGCGATATTTTCCGGCACAACGACTGATTTTGGACGACCTTCTTTAACTTCATCCGTGAGCGAACCACGTCCACGTTTGAATTCAGTGTACCAGCGATATACAGTGGCTGTGGATGGCGCTTCAACGCCAAAAGTTGATTGATGCATTGTTCTTGAGTTAGACCACGTCGAAAGTCATAATAAATCATAGCTCGAAAATTTTCAAGAGCTAATTCCATATTTTGGCTGAGATGAAATTTTCAACCTACTGTAAACAACACAAATAGTGCTCGCACGACAAAACGTTCAGAGTACGTATATCCTCAAAAATATACGAGTGGATCTTCGCAGGAAAAGTAATTCGATGATCCGTTTGCATACCCATCCATGACGTCAGACCAAATGCGCGGGAAACATAAACATGTTGTGTCCTCCTAACCTTTTATTTTCTATAGTTTCGTTTCTTGTTAGTTCGCGGTCATATTAACTTCAAAGCTAATTATATTCGGTGCTATTCCTGTTTAAATTATATTGTTTGACTATTTTAAGACATTGAAAAATGTTTAGTTGTGGTACTTGTGTAAACAGAAATTATGCCTCCAAACAGGCTCTTAATAAACATAATCGACAGACTCATGATGTTTTCGTTGAAACATGTTATGAATGTGAGTGTTGTAACGAGATATTTAAATCTAAACGAAAGTTACAAGAGCATAAGACAGTGCATAAAAAGCAAAACGCCCTCGCTGGATTAAAATGTATATGTGAAAACTGTGGTAAATGTTATACCACGAAGAGTGCCTTAAGGAAGCATATGAACAGAAAACACAAAGTGTTATTTGCACAAGATCAAATATTAAATTCAAATCGTTATGAATGTTATGACTGTGGCTCAACTTTTTCGAAGAAGTTAGATATAATATTCCATGTGAGGAGACATAAGGACTTGCATCGCAGACTCTTATGTCCATATGAAGGCTGTGAGGAAATGTATAACAGACATGTATCTTTACGTAACCATATATCTAGCTTTCATAATATATTCCTAACACAAGAAAGTCATGAATTTGAAACTAAATCAGGTAAATAGTTTGTAGTTATAGATTGTAAATTTGTGTTTATAACATAGTGGTACCTGTTTACATAAATTCAGAATGTTTTTAATATGTAATTTTGATAATCTTGGTTTGATATTGTATCATTTATGCATAGATTCCGGAGTTATGTAATTTTGTGGCAAAAGTATGACATTGCCAAATTCAATTCCCATGAAATTATTGTTTGGCAGAATGTCCCAAATTACTTACTTTAATAAAATTAGTAGCCCAGTTTTGGTTTAAGGTTACTAAAATAAACAATAATTTAATAATATATCATAAATCAAAATAACAATATGGAACCATCTTTCAACTTTTGCCAAAAATTTAATATCTCCAGAGTAGGAGTACTAAACTATATAAAAATTACCATAATTTTTTCTCTCAAGATTTTATGCATTCCTTTTTGTTCAGAATTCGATAAGTGGAAAGCTGAAATAAAACAATCACTTAAAGTAAATTATGTAATGGATACAAGCAAAAAAGAATTGAAGCAAGCTGTTCGAATTTACTATCAATGTCATCGCTCCCTGGCTCCACGTCCACGATTTACAAGAAATCCAAAAAGGCATTCCAAAGCATTAGGAACTAATAAAATAACTCGAGCTTGCCCATCTACTCTCATAGCAACAGTGATGATTGATAAGATATCAGTGGTGCTATATCCTACCCACATGGGACATTCTCACGAGCTTGGACGTTTAAGAATTGATGAACTTGAAAGGACTAAAATAGCAGGTAATTAGGTTAATACTTTAATGCAGTAAAACTCAACAAAATAGTAATGACTATTGCATATGTAATAATATTGATGTAAAGTATCTGCTTTTTTTAAACAATGGTGATTAATAGTACAATGGGGTATAGGTATCATTATGAATGAGAAATTAATATAACAAAGACGTCCGAATTGTGTAATCACATCACTGTAATGAATATGTGGTTGCTCGATCCATGTGTGCTTAAATAAATTTTATCTGGAACTGGTTTGTGTAGCCCCATTGCACCAGTTATTGGACTCTGTTTCAGTTGAAGAGTGATGCTCTTTACTGGGCTGGTGAATAATATGACAATTGCCTTACTACAAGTCACATTACTCCACACTTGTGTAGTGATGGCCTTTATTATTCAGGTGATACAGTGACAAATAAGTGGAGTAGTGGGGCCCTTACAAAGCAGATCTAGATAAAGTATCAATAATTTGTATGCATATTTTATAATTAGGCAACTTGGTTCATGTCTTGATGTGCAATCTTACATGTATATAGTAGGGATGTTGTCTTATTTATTATTCTTTTAGGTAAATTATCGGAAGGAGTTTCAGTAAATAGAATCCTTACTGATATTAGAGAAAGTGTGTCAGATGGACAGCTAAACAGAATCCATTTGATTGAAAAGAAAGACATTAATAACATTATAAGAGATTATTCAATTGGATACTGCACAAAAAGACATGAGAATGATGCAATTAGTGTCAAGTTATGGGTTGAAGCAATGAACAAATTAAATAATAGTCCAATATTATACTACAAAGTACAGGGGAAGAAGGCCGGCGTATTTAAAGATAGTGATTTCATCTTAATAATTATGACTGAATTTCAGGCCAATTGTTTTAAGTTATTTGGGAACAATAAAGTGTGTATAGATTGAACACATGGTTTAAACCAATATGGATTTCAATTATACACAATAGTAGTAGTTGATGAATTTGGTAATGGAATACCCGTAGCAGTTTGTTTTTCAAACAGAGCAGATGTTTTATTATTTCAAACATTTTTTCAGTGTGTAAAATAAAAATTGGGATAGTTACTGCAGACACATTTATGTCGGATGACTACCCAGCATTTTATCTCGCATGGAAATCTGTAATGGGTGAAGTAGCAAGAACATTATTATGTTCTTGGCACATAAATAAGAATTGGGTACAAAATTCCAACAAAATTCAAGATAATGATAAAAGATTATTAGTTATGAAATCTTTGAAAGTACTGCAAAAAGAATTATGTGTAGAATCGTTTGTTAAGCAGCTTGAAACCTTTACTACTCAACTTATAAGTGATCCTGACACATATGATTTTTTTCAGTATTTCTCTAGGACTTACTATAATCGAACTAACATGTGGGCATATTGTTATAGAAAACATGTGGGGATCAATACAAACATGTTTCTTGAATCTCTTCATAAAATAATTAAGCATTATTATCTTCAAGGAAGGCAATGAAAACGATTAGATAAAACCATAAATGCCTTAATGAACTTAGCACGTGACAAAATGTTTGAGAGAGTCATAAAATTAGAGAAACATAAAAGTTCTGAAAAAATACAAAAAATAAAAGAGGGTCATAAAAGAGGAGAGAGTATTTCAGAGGAATATCTTAGTCAAAAAGGAGAAAAGGAATGGTATGTAATTTCCACTAAAGACATTGAGCATACATATCTTGTTGAGAAAATAACAGATAATTGTAGTAGTTTTTGTGAATTAAAATGTGAAAAATGTAACATTTGTATCGATTCGTTTAAGTGTACCTGCCCAGATAATGTCATTAATTACAACATTTGTAAACATATACATGCATGTTGTATGAAATTTTATACAAAAATATGTTCTCAGCCTATTCAATCCACATCTATCTGCGAACTTCAACCAGATCTTATTATAACAGAAAACAGCACCGGTAATAATTCCAACCGAGACTTACTTAATTCTAAATTGGAAGCAATCCTTGGCCTTAATAATAAGTTTACTTTAACAGACAATGAAACACATTTAATTTCAAAGAAATTAAATAACATCATTGATATATATATATATATATATATATATATATATATATATATATATATATATATATATATATATATATAATAGCAATGGGCAAATTCATTTTGAAGTTAAACATAAGGCTAATGTAGCAAGAAAGATTGAGCCACAGGTTCGAATGTTCTCTTCTAAAAATAAAAAAAGAACTTCCGATACTCCACATGAATCTGTTGTTGAAACAAAAATGTTAAGATTAGCTCTGTTAAATCCTGATGCTAGAGTAATGGATATCCATACTGGTTTTGACCATAGTTACGTATGATATAAAACTAAAACTACTTAGTCCTGTATTTATTTCTAGGTTTTTTATTTTATTGTAGATGTAGAAAAAACAACTGTATCTTCATTATTAAATGTTGGTGTGTTCATTTAATAAAACATATCACACAATGGATGTTTTATTTGTTACACAAATTATTAATACTGTCAATTTCATTCACCTGTCAAAAACAATGCATTTTAATATACTTTGACATTGGATAAACTGCTAGTAGGTGTTTGCAAGTGGATAAACTATGTTATGATTTTTCCATGGTAACGATAGTTAAATTCTGTTAGTAACGCTTAAATAAAATGGTTTATTAAGTGTAATTAAATGATTCATTAAATTGTCTTACCAAATACCATTCGAGCTTGTGTTTATTCCCGGGACAAACTTTCATTTTGCAAAACTCAAGCTTTGTTGCTTATAAGTAATAGGACTCAAGCAAATAAAAGATAAAATCGCGAAACTGTCAATTACCAAGTAACAAAGCTTCTGTTCAAAATGAAAGTTTGTCCGGATAAACACAAGCTCTTATAGTATTGCCTCCAACAACTTAACTCGTGTATAAAAAATTATATGTCGCAGTGCAATTGTTACTTTGACAGCGACAAAAGTTACCCACAACTTTTACAGCGACAAATGCACTAGTGGTTTTTTCACATATATTTTCTAATCAATTATTGCAGTATCCGTTCCCATATACTGTACGTTCAAATAAAAATTCTATTTGTAGTATTATACAACCACATATTGTTTCCTTTAGCAATTTGACTCGAAAAACAACCTAAAAATGGTCGACCATCGGTGTGACATTTTTATTGGTTAACAGTTTTTCCGGTCTAATTGTTAGGCAGCAGATTTTTATTAAACAACAAATTTGCTCGTAAAAATACTAATTCCGCAGGACAATTTAACGAACAAGAGAAATCAATATAGTTCAATATGTGGGTTCCTATGTGTATTTATACACTACAAATAAACACATTTTTATTTGAACATAAAGTATATGAGAACGTATACTATGATAATTGAATAGAAAATAAATAAGTGAAAAAACCATTTGCATGAGTTAAATTGTCAGTAATAATACGAGTGGTCGTGATTATAGAAAATCACATTGGTGATCACGAAACATGTTATTAAATGGACTCTTGGAATTATTTTATATTTCCCGCGCATTTGGTATGACGTCATGGATGGGTATGCAAATGGATCATCGAATTACTTTTCCTGCGAAGATCCACTCGTAAAAATATCAAACTTTAAGATGACAGTGACAAATTTCATCTGGCAATACCAGTGTTGCCAATTATCAATACATAAATAGTATCCCTCGTAATATAAATATTGTTTAATTTAGTCTTTCACTTTGAAGGCTTATTTTACAAAACTGGTGCGGTCGATTTACCTAAAATTTTTGCTATTTAACAATTGATATATTGTTGTTAAAACATGTAAATTCTAATTGTTTAATTGGCGTAGTTTTAAAACTGTTAAATTTTATTTACAAAAAGGTACTACAAATCGTATCGTTTTTCAACAAGCTCGACCTTCATAAGTAATTATTTTCCAATGCAAATCAATAAAATTCGAGAATTAGGTAGTTCGATTCTTTCTGAACCTATTATCAAAAATAAATTGTAACAAATTGTTTTCATTTGCTTGTAAATGACCCAAACAGGTAAACATGACCAATTCTCACTATGTGAAGTAAGTAAACTTTTTTTTATCATAACATTAAGGAATTGCCTAAATAACATAAATATAAAAATATTTTCTGAAAATATACTCGTGATTACACGATTATGCCAAAGAATAATTTTTTATTCTGTGATTATGCGGTTTTGAAAAATGTGCTGTTATTGAATAAGGATGGCAAACCGCAACCGTTTTTAATTTAGGAGAGGCGGCACACATGTACACCCGGCGTCAATGAAAAAGCCCATTCTCGAAGTAGTTTTAAAATTGCACATAAATGTTGTACATCACTTTAAATGCAAAACTGGTCAGGTAGATTTTGTATTGTTTTTTACACAAAGCAGGTCCAAACCCCCTCAAGGTGCGATATAGAGCCGATAAATTGAAAAGGATTCGTTAAATTACAATTAAAAAAAATATTTTTTTAACAGAAGTTTTAAGATTTAATTTCCCATGATTGGGTTGTATATGTCATTTTGAGATTTCACAAAAAACCTAAATTGACATTTTCAGGCTTTCCGGTTTCTTAGAAAAACGTTTGGGATTTTTATTTTTGTGCAACAATTTCATCGAGGTTAATTCATATTAAAAATATATTACTCCTATTATTAATTCCTGTATGTGAAGAAAAACAACCGACTTGGAGCTGTGTTAAATTCCTTAAAGTAAACCATAATAAGATTTAAATTTATTATCTAATTCCATTATAAGATCATTTGTTTGGTTTTATAAATACACATATATTCAAATTCATTAAAAATATAATTCTTATTTTTATATAACAGATTTTCAAGTCATTACGTATTTTCATAAGAATTCTTTCATTAACAAACTGGTTGTTTAAGAGAATATCTAAGTGCCCGTAATATAATGGAAAATTTACCTGACTATTACAATACGTTCTTGGCTATTGCTAAAATTTAAAGGGTGTCCAAAATTTTTACCTTAGATCCCCTCGGGGTGTGCGCTTTTTCATTGTCGTCGCGTGTACTATAGCGCGTGAATGAAATATTTGTACACATATTTGTACCTTCAATTTAAGTCAATATATTATTTGTTAGTGATGTTGAGGACTGAGGGCATGTAAAGGTTCGAACCCAGAGCGGTTTATATATATATATATATATATATATATATATATATATATATATATATATATATATATATATATATATATATATAGTTATTATTTAAGCTTCCACAAGTAGTGTTATTGAATAAAGACATTATTCGGATCAACTTGTGTTTATTAACGTGAATGTCCCCTTTGTCAAGAATATTTAGTATATCATTCTTGACAAAGGGGACATATAAGTCCTCGAAACGTTGAATATCATATATTTTCACGTTAATAAACACAAGTTGATCCGAATAATGTCTTTATTGAATAATTATATATATATATATATATATATATATATATATATATATATATATATATATATACCCACACATGAGTATATGCGTATATCGTAGCAGCTTCTTGCCAAAAGAAAATGCCGAAGCATATGTACGCCGAGTTTAAACATATTGTTCTAAAAGTAAAAGCTTGCTTCGAAACGGAAAAAAAAATGGCGAAATCGCAATTATTCATAATCACGTTACAAAGACGAATATTAAATTTTTATATGGAAAAAATGTTTCCGTAGTCGAGCTGCATCAAAGATTGACAGACGAGTGTCCGGATTTTCCACAAGTGTGTACCACCGCATTAAAAAGATGGGGAAAAGAAGTGAATTTTACTTCTAAAAACCTAAAGAACAGGCCAATCTTGGTGGAAGCTACTACAATAGCTGCTAAAAGAGTGGAATATTTATATTCGATTAAAAGGTACAGAGAAACGGGATGTAATATTTTTTACTGAAGAAACATGGTGCGCCGCAATTCAAGAAAATTTGGTTGGGTGGAATTTGTTAACCCAGAAAGCCGCGCGAGTTTTGATCAATACTGAGGGACAATTCAAGAAATAAATCGATTCAGAGGGGGAATCAAGCGACCTTCTGGATCTGGACCAAGAGTGATTATATTGGATATTGGCAACGAAAACAGCTTTTTACCAGGTTGTACCAAATGCTTCGTTGGAAAAAAAGTCTCGGCTGATTACCATGACTAAATGAATAAACAGCATTATGAAGAATGATAAGTGATCCCGGATAAATCTGTGATCGTACTAGATCAAGCACCGTACCACACAATGATAGATCCAGGTTTTAGAAATCCAACAACTGTCTGGAGAAAGCGAAATATAAATGAATGGTTGAACAAACGAAAAGTTTCATTACCAGAGGGCTTCAGTTTTAGAATTATCTTGTATGCACAATTATAATAAAACAATATTTGCTTTAAAAAGTGGTCAAATAATTACGAGGAGACAGTGTTAAAACGTTATGGTTTCCAATAGCCCACTATGAATTTAATGCAATTGAATTGATATGGGCTTATGTCAAAATGAGTTGCTGAGGAAAACACAACGTTCAAAATAAAGGACGTTTTGGAACTTTGCAAGTTAAAATTACAAACTGTGCCAAATGTCGTTTGAGGTAATTGTGTCGATCATGCCAAGAAAGACGAAGGTATGTACAGAAAAAAGGAAAATTTAGTAGATGTCGGCATAGAACGGTTAGTTATAAATTTAGGCGACAATGATGATGATGATAACGATTTTCAGGATATTGAGGAGGATGGCAAAGAAGATAGCGATGATTGAATATAAATGCACTTATTATGTAATTTGAAAAAATAGTTTTCGAGGTCTAAAAATTGCGCCTTTTACTGCAATTTTAATATTACGTTCTATTAAAAAATGGACGGAAACTATTTTTCCGCACTATATAAATTCCGATTTCTCAGTAGAGGCGACACAAGGTCGCGCGTTGAATTGTCTTCCCCGGTTACCTCTGCGTGCAGTTAGACGTTATCCTTGTTCAACGAAATATTTAATTCTATCCCTTCGTTAGAAATTATATAAATTAAGAAAAAGTCGATCTTTCCATATTTATTGGTTTTAATGTTAATAACGCTTAGAATAAGGGAGTTAACAAGCGTGGCATTTTTCCTTTAAATAATAGAAAGTGATGAAATCAGCCTCAACCTCTAAGCAAAGGTGTACTATGGCATATGCATATACCTAAAAAAGGCAATCCGTTAATTAGTGTTTTAATTATTAATTCATACAGATTGGTCTTGCGCGAAAAGTGGTGAAAAATGGTGTTTTCTCTCATATATTTCGCTCTAGTACTTAGCTAAATGTAACATAAAATATCAAATTACGTTCACATGCACAGAAATAAATATCGATCATGATGCAAGCTGTTTGATTAAAATCGGCTTAATAGTTTTCGAAATATAAACGTTTAAAGTCAGGTTACTAAAGTTTTTATTTGGATAGTAGGTCTATCTAACCATTGTCTAATAGAAATAACTTCTATTGTCCCTAATTCGTCTGTTGTTCGCAACACTTAGGGGAACCTTGCTGTTTTAAGTCAGCTAAGTGATTTACGGGATTTCTTAGCTCATCTACGAACATTGCTTTTTCAGTATCTGAGGTTATTCTGATGGAGACGGAGTTATAAATCCCCCCCCCCAAAAAAAACACCGTATAGCTCATTCTCGTTCCCAAGCCTGTTTTGCTTTGAAAAATAAATCTTATACATGTAATAAAACGTCGAGTCATGCAGACTATGTTGGTGCTAGAAATACCTACAAAAGTGTCATCACTCAAGCTTAAAAATTGTTTGGACAAAGAAAATGCAATGAACTAGCTACATCTCCTTTGGGCAGTCGTAAATTTTGGTCTTTAGCTAAAACCATCAGTAAAAACTTTAGTACATCTTCATTTCCTCCCATGACATCCTTTAACGGAGCTGCAGTTGCTGATTTTGTAGACAAAGCCAATCTCTTTGTGGATTTATTTACATCTAACTCGTGTCTTGATGATTTTGAAAAAGAACTTAGCGCTAACGCGGGCGTGCCACAGGGATCAGGTATAGCACATTCACTATACCTAAATGAACTTATTTCTTCAACGGCTAACCCGGTCCATTGCGTTGCTGACGATAGCAATCTTCATTGTAGTTCATCTCAAGTCCACTCTTAATGGTAATCCACTTTCTATCTCAAATCAAGACATTAAAGCTGAAATGGCAATTTCAATCAATAAAGACATTCAAGGCATCCTTGTGTCCGCCAAAAAAGATTGATCGTTTCTTGTTGTAAGTATGAATGGCTCAGATCTTAAGTTTTCATGCTCTATTTCTATGATAGAAATGACTATATCTTCAAATCTACGATGGGTTAACCATCTTTTGTCAGCTACTAAAGCAGCTGCTCTTAAAATAGGCTTTCTGTACAGATTCGTTTCAGTTCTTTCATTGCATTATAGGTATTACAATGGCTATTGCGCTGCTGAATTACATTATTTGATACCAACTCGGGCCACCTTTACTCGGTTCGCTCATTCACATAAATATACAATACAAATCTCAACTTGTCATAATTCAATACCCCCTATCCACCCTCCTAAGTGTTCATGAGTGTTTTAGCGCAGTAGGCTAACTTAGCCTGTTCAGGACCCCAACTATAAAAAAAAATCAAATGATACGAGGGGCAAATATATATGTTGCAAAACAAGCAATAGTAACAGTGTGTACAAACTCGTTAACAACTAAGTACTCACGGACTAGATCCAAACAGAACATTGGCTTAAAGGGCCTGAATGTTATAACTTGTGTAAACAGTATAGTCAAAATTAATGTAATAAACAAAACTAACAATTTTAATTTTAGTTGACTTCAAGGTTAGCTTCTTTAAATTTTGTATGGAAAAACGAAAGAAAATAAATAAAATATTTATATTATTTTAATGTTTCAATAAAGTGTAGCAAGAGAGGCATATAATAATAAATTCTTCAATTTGACTGGTTTATTTTTTTTATAGTAATGTTTGTGCAACGTCCCAGTGCAAGTGTCCAAAACCAACCACTTATAATGTATATACAACATTTCAAGGAAAAGTGTACAAAATCAATAATTTTGAATATGTATGTAACATGCTTTAAGACATGTTCCTGTAATACTTCTAAACAAATATCTCAGAAACATGTATGATGATTATGCCTGAAACATTTCACTCATTAGTTTCAGCGACGTGAATAGGTATAGCGGCATTTGACGCTGGGAAAATTTTGAAAGAGCGTGGGAATATTTTGCGGATCGTCAGAACTATACTTTGGA
Organism: Vesta saturnalis; assembly: GCA_036346205.1. Lineage (NCBI taxonomy): Eukaryota > Metazoa > Arthropoda > Insecta > Coleoptera > Lampyridae > Vesta > Vesta saturnalis. The sequence goes on from JARFJB010000865.1 coordinate 2,005,149, forward strand.
AATATTTGGCAATTGGCCTGGGACAAATCCTTTGATGTTTGCCGACAAGGACAAAGTTCATTGATGTGTTTTTGGGAAACGGATTTCCGTTTTGAGATGTTTAGGTTTGATCCCGCTTAGAGCTGATTTCGAGCTGGTTTGACCTGTTTTTGGGAAACGGGTTCATGTTTTTGAGATGTTTTGTCCTGTGTTTAGGAATCGGGTTCAAGTTTTGAGCTGTTTTTGAGCTGTTTACTATCATTTCTCAAAACAGGTCACAACAGCTAAAAAACAGGGTCAAAACGGGGGCCTGTTTCGCAAAAACAGGTCAAAACATCTCAAAAACAGGAATCCGTTTCCCAAAAACAGATCAATGAAGTATGTCTTTGTCAGCAAACATCAAAGGATTTGGCCCGGGCCAATTGCCATAGATTGCCAAAATATAGTTCTCATGATCCGCAAAATATTCCTACGCTCTTTCAAAATTTTTACACGGCCAAGTGCCGCTATACCTACTAACGTTTAATTTTTAAGTTTCTGAAGGTGGACATAAAATATCTATGTAGTGCGCTTGCAATGTTTCTGTAGGAATTTCTAGAATGTTACCTTGTTTCCACGTCTCGCTTCTGAGATATATCCTAAACATTTCTTTGTCTAGTGGGTATAAGTAAAAAAATTCAGTAAGTATATTTACTGCTGACTAAGCTAGAGAATTTTAAAATTTATTTACATGTAATAAATTTTGTTATATCCCTTTTAAATTTGTTTCCTTCCACTCTCTTTGATAGCTGACTGAGACATGTCAGTTTATTACTACGCTTAGTAACTTCGTGCACCTTACCTGTGCCTTTAATTACCGTTCAACTCAATTTTGAAGCACGTGAGTAAGGAAAAATTACCTCATCTGTGAACTGTAAACAAAGTCTCTTTTTATAATTAAGCGAAATGTAACAAATATAAAAACTTAAACAAAAGTCGTTTCCTTCCACTCTGTATATAAGAAGTTAAATATACACAAATAGATTTTAACATCTACATAATACTTACCTAGGTATACAAATACGATCACAGTTTTCATAATATATTAACAAGTCAACCAGCACTGAACCTTTTTGATCAGGTGCTTTAAGCCAAATATTAACAGAAATCGAAAGTCCAGGATCTAATTGACCATTAGGTAATGGTATTTGAGTCACATGATTTTTTCGTGCTTCTCGTTCTCGTACTGCAGGTGTTTCCAATTCTTCGTAGTCTTTGTATTCAAATTTTTTAGTTTGGAATTCACATACTGATAGTAAATGTGGGGTAGATGTACAAAAGAAAAGTTTATGAAGTGGTTCACTACCAACATTTCTCATTTCAACTGATATTGGATGAATTTGATTACATAATACTTTATTATTAATTTCACTAAACATAACCTAAACACGTACAGTCAGTATAAACTTTTAGAATCAAGTCCTTACCTGAAGACATGGTGATGGAGGCATAATAGTAACAGGAAGTCCTGTATCCTCCGTCTCCTGATTATCTTTCCTAATAAAACCTAGTTTATTTATTTCTAGTAATTGCTGACCACGAACTGAGACCTCTTCTCCAGAAGATTCAATGTTTACAATAGTATAAAATAATCCTTTTATAAACAACTCTCCAGTTACTAATGGTACAACAGATAGTATTAAATCACGAGAACTAACACTTTCAAAAGTGAGAGATTTTATTATGTGAGTTTTTAAATAGTCATTAGCAGTCTCTTGATGTGATAAATTTGACAGAATAGTGCCATTTGAGGTTTTTAAATCCCAATATAAACATAAATCTTTCAAATTTAAAGATACACTTAATGGATTGTTTAATTTTAAGAATACTTGAACTGGCTCATTCACTATTGCGATTATACTTGAGTTATTCATATTTTTACTGGAATAAAGCACAATAAGAGGTTTGAAAATCATTGGTAATGATCCTTGGGCTTCTTGTACCAACATTTCTTCTAACTTACTCCACTTCTGGGTATTGATAGAATCACTAGATGTTTGTAATGATATATCTAAAGCCGCTACCCTTGCCGGTACCGATAATGGTGGACTTTGACCGATAAGAACCTTGGTTGATTCAGATTGTAAGATTGGAAGAAGTAAAATAAGTTTTTGACCATTATTTGGACCGGTTAGCAACATCTAAAAAGAATAAAAATTATTATAAATTCCGGCATAATTGATAAATACCTTTTGACTGGAAAGATACTCTTTCAAGAACAACAATTGTTGGTCTTTTGATTGCTTACTTTGTATTGTCATTAACATTGAAAATGATTGAGCTGCTTCATCAAGAACATTTAAAGCACTTGATAATTTTCCAATGGTGTAATGGACATGATCTTCAGCAAAACTCCAGCTTTTATTTTCATAAACTTGTAAAGCTTGTTTATAACATCTTAAAGCGTGCTTTTTTTGTGCAGCTTTCGAAAATCTATGACCCGCCAGCACCATATGAAACGCATATTTACGTACCATTTGAGGACGTGAGCAACTCAAAAAGTTGTATGCAGCTTGTTCTAACAGTAAAGCAGACCGTAAATCTGATTCTTCACTTGTCATTCGAATTAATTGATGAGCCGCTTCACCATGTAAATTCCTACCTTTTAAACATTCAGTACTAAGAAGAGTTGCTCGTGTTGCAAACTGGCCCATTCTAAAAACATTATTTTTAATTCATTAGATACACTATGAGTTTACATTTGTTACAAAAAAGCAAGACCCAGCTCTATGCAACATTCATTTCTGTATTGACGTAGGTACTTTATAAAGCAACCATGAAAGTAAATAAATAATACGCAACTAAATTTGTAACAACCTTACTAATAAGAAACAATAAAGAACGGTTTGACAATAAGTAGCCGAGAGGTTCAGACCCCAATCCAGGTCTTTGACCACTGGAGGCTTTAATTCCTTCCGATGATATAAACCCAGAAGTACATGTCCATGTAATTAGTAATAAAAACTAATTCTTGAAAATAATTAGTCGGGCGGTAACCAGAGAAATACAACAAACGAATGGAATTTATAAACAAATCCAAACAAATATTCAGACGGTAACTAAGACGAACAAAAAATCAACAGTTATTTACTTATTACCGCACGAAAAACGTAACATTGAATTATCTCTACAATAGGTTTCTACAATATTTATACCTTAAATTAATATTATTACACTTATTCACAAAAAGTAAAGGGCCATGTAGAAGGTGACTATTCTGGGCTTATGAGCTTATTAATTCACTACAAAAAACTTTTTTAAAACTTATCTTAAAAAAGTTGATAGTTTTCGATAAATTCCCAGAGAGTACTTTAGGGACTTTTTCGAAGAACCATGCTTTCGCAAACAGAAAGTTAAATATATTAATAAATCATTAACACAAATATAGAAATAATGAAAAACTGGTGTAAAACAGAAAAATTATAATAAGCCAATGCTCACTAATTACTTCATTTAGGTGAGACAAAATGTAGTTGACGTATACGTTTCTTATACACGAAAAAAACTAACAACCTGTGCATAAAAATTTACGCCTCACAAATGAGACTTACAATGAGACTTACAATCAACCTCGTTCGCCAACTTTATTAACATTTTCTACTGGGACCAACAAGCGCCTCACCAACTCAACTGGAATTAACAACCATTCCACTAACTTAACTAATACTCCAGGCGAATCAACCGCGCTCCGCCTACGAAAGAGGAACCTATACGTGTTACACCAACTTACAAACATTCTAAACTAGGCCCAACAAGTGTTCCACCAAACAATACGCATGATACAATTATGTTGTCCATTCATTATTCCATCCCTAACACACATTAATTTTTGCGTTGAAACTAACAACTACCCAGGTATGTATAAATATGCTTACAACGCCCACCTTCTTTTCAAATGCGCTCTAGTCATAACGTCCACGTTTGAATTTGATCACAAAATCCACTCTGGTGAAAACCTCCACTATTAAGTTTGGGTACAACCTCCAACGAGGTCATACCACCCACCGATGTTGGTCGTAACCTCCATTATGTTTTAATTATCACAATGTACGTTTTTAAAGTTGGTCACAACCTCCACTCTGATCACAACCTCCATCGACGCCTGCCCGTAACATCGCATACTGTCGTTGGTTAAAACCTCCATTCTTTCTTTTGCCGGTCACAATGTCCATTTTAAAACCTTGAATTTCAAGGTCCAAGCTTTATAAAAAAAAAATTCGACCATATTTGGCCAAATTTGGCTGCAATGCAGCCCCCTGACCTTGAAACTCAACTTTTCACATATATTTGTGCATGGTATTATGCGAAAAGCTCAAGTCAAAAATTTCAAGGCCCTAGCTTTATAAAAAATTTTTTTGACCATATTTAGCCAAATATGACCGCAAAAGTTAAAGCAAAAAACACATATGCGTGTATTGTCATCAAGAATACGCATGTATGCAAAATTTCAGATCAATCAGAGATCAGGAAGTTGTTGAAAATTCAATTACAAGATTTGAACCGGACAGACAAAGTAAGTTGAATAAAAGCGTTAAAAAATATTTAAAAACAATTTTGTAATCTACGTGTTGTCTTATAGCACATTAATTATTAAGAGTGGTAAGGGTTGTTTACCGGTAGAAGAATTATCTGAGACCAGTTAAACCCTTAAAGTTCGTGTTCCTTACACTATTTTTTATTCGACGCCTTTTTTTTCAATTTTTTGGTTAAGTGGATCGTGGATTTCTTCGATACAAATGCATAGACGAAACATACTTATTTTGACCGTAAGTGAACACTTACGCGTCATGTTTGCTTTTAACAACCACAGCAACCATTATGAAGTGTAAAGTCAAACTAACGATCTAAACGTACGCGTGGTAAATTGATAAACATGACTGATTGGAAGAAAAATACTATTAGGATTCACTGCGGCTAAAGCCAAAAGTTTGCAACTTACTATTTATTTTTGTTTTATTTTATCTAGTAATTATTCTTCCTGGTCCGGTCACTTTCTCCAACGTTAACTTCGTCCAAAACGTTCACCTCGCCCAAATTAATAGTTTACTACTGCGAAAAGAGCATGGGGTTAGTAAAAATAAGATAGAGTAGCTTTATGTTTTTTTTTACTTTCAGTATTCCTGAACAAGCTAAGATTTGCCTAATGTGCTAAAGCACTCAGGAACACTGGTAGGGTTTAGGGATATTTTCAGGCTGCCGAGAAATGTTTATGAATGGGTACCTTAAATTTGCTTAAGCCAAAGTTTGGAGGGAAACAGGAACTGGGTAGTGCATTCCACAACTTAGTCGCCGTGTGGAAAAATGTAGATTGCGCCCGTTTAGTGTGAAAAGATGGGATTTTAGAGCGTAGTTATGGTGTGAATGGGCAAACCGAGTGTTCTTGGCGAAGATGACCTGCGAAGGTATTAAGGAGTGTATTTAGGAGGCACACTTGCCACGGTAATAGCGATGGAACAAGGAAAGAACCGAAACTATTCTTCTATTCTCAAGAGACTGTAGGTCAGAAGTCATTGACGGGTCATTTATAAGCCTTATAGCTCTTTTTTGGATGCCGCTTACCACATCACGGGCGTATGATGGAGCACTGACCCAGAGGTGGGAATTGCATTCCAGATGAGGCCAAACTTGAGCCTTATACGGTAAAAGGAGTTGTTGCGATGTGAAGTACTGTTTAGATGTATGTAGAAAGCCCAGTTTACGGGCAGCTGTTTTGCTGGCTGACAAAACGTGGTCAGCCCATGAAGGGTTCGATGATACGGACATCCCTAACATTAAAATAGAGTTTGTAAACTCGAGTTCTAAGCCATTCATATTTACAACAGGAAATGATCGGTCTTTCTTGGCGGACACGAGGCAATACTGGGTTTTATCGGCGTTGAAGGTGACTAGATTATTCCTTCACCATTCAAGAACACGTGCTAAGTCACTGTTGATTGAGGTTGCCATTTTCACCTTAACGTCCTGTCTAGACTTATTGTTGTGGGAAAACTGAGAAGAACCACAATGTAGAGTGCTGTCGTCTGCAAAGCAATGGATCGGGTTAGTTGTTGGAAAATGAGGTCATTTATGTATAGCAGGAAAAGTGTGGGAGCTATCACTGATCCTTGGGGTACGCCCGCGTTAATAGTAGTTTCTTTCGATGAGAAGCCATCGACGATAACGCGTATACGTCTTTTGTCAAGAAAGCTGGATATCCAATTGGATAAGCCGAACGAAGTGAGCTTGGCAAGTAGGCACTTGTGCCAAACCTGGTCAAAAAGCCCTTAATAAATCTACAGCTACTACGGCGGTTTCACCGGATCTCTCTAATGTGTTATTCCAAAGTTGGGTGACATATGAGAGAAGATCACCCGTTGAACGACTCTGTCTGAACACATACAGGTGGTCGTTTAGGAGTTTATTGAACTCGAGGAACGAAAGTAGTTGGTGGTTAATGGCTTGCTCCATGATTTTCGACAGAATGGAAGCTATTTGTCGATAGTTTGAGGGATCAGTTTTGTCGCTCTTTTTAGGAATAGGTCGGACATTTGCCAACTTCCACGAAAAGGGAAACTCTCCAGATGACATGGAGGTCGAAAAGAGTATGGAAAATACAGGTACTAGCTCGGGGTAGCCTTTTTAAGGATGATAGCTGGAAGACCGTCAGGGCCACTCCCCAGTAAAGTTCATTGATAATTGATTCTAGAGCTTGTATCAAAAGTGGATTGGTTTCATAGCGTATGGGGTAGATTTGGGCGACGGCACAATTTTACCAGAGTCATTGAGACGTGAATTTGATGCTAAGTAATCGACAAAGAGGTTGGCTTTTTCAGCGGGACCAGCTACAATAGCTCCGTCGCGAGACGCCATGTGAGGAAAGGAAGATATACTACAGTTTTTACTGATGGCTTTAGCTAATCAAAATGTACGACCACCCAAAGGACATGAGAATAATTCATTGCATTTATGTTCTTCAAAACTCTTTTTGGCCTTGGTGATTATGCTTTTGCAACTGTTGCAATATAGTCAGCATGATTATCGACAGATTTATTTGATTTCCATTTGGTATAGAGTTTATGGTTTTGCGATAATGCATCAGTGCAAGCCATATTAAACCAGGGTTGGGAACGGGCAAGACCTATACGATTCTGTTTTTTGGGAATGTATAACTCGATACCCATCAAGATAACTTCAGTTATTGAAAGAGCAATGTTTGAAGAGGATGACCGTTTAAAGCAATACACACGCCTTTCCTTCTTTTAAAGTACGTCAATTCCTGACAGGTGTTTAATTACTGCTACGAAAAAGACATCGGGATTAATTAAGATAGAAAGATTTGGGCGAAGTGAACGTTTTGGGCGAACTAAATGTACTACACAATTAAAATACTTAGGTAGTTTTTGGGTTTCTCAATTAAGTAGTTTCTATTTATATTCTATATAAATTCATACGTTTCGATAAAAATTACAGTCATCGTCCTCAGTAAATGGTAATTAATATCTGTAAGAACTGCTTGAGATGTTGGAACAAATTTATGAAATATGAGAAGGATGAGAACGTAAACATAAGCCTGCTATTAATATAAGTCTGAGAAACGTATAAAACTATGGAATCTAATGTTAGTAAAGAATAACTAAATTATTAACCGAGATATCCCCAATGTTCTTTTAAACGTCATATTACAAATATATTTTTTTAATAGGTTTACGCCGCTGAATTAGAGTTGGCGGGATGAGTACTGCATTCCTAATATATTAATGTAAGCATATCCACATGTGTTATTTGCAAGTGTTTAAAAAACGGTGCGAAAATATTGTTGTTGTTGTTAAGTGCGTTTCTTGGAGATGCAATGTATAATTGTTCGTAAGTAATAATGATTTTTACATTATTTTTTGCGCAAATGTTACTTTTTATTGGTAAATAATATGTTATATTATGAAATTATTTAAGGTTGGGTTAGGTTATACGGAATATCAAAAAAGATACAGTGTAAGATAATACCATGTTCGCTTAACGGAACAGTGGGAAAAGTGACTACTATCTTTTTAATTTTCAGTTATTGGAAGTGGCCAATAAAACTACATGAAATGTAGATGATGCAGACATTTCTGCCAATATAATTTTATTCCCTCCTTTAAATGAATATAATACAGACGAAGATTCGGGAGATGAAGATAACGTGGACTTGAATAATTTACCTGGGTCACAACTGCGGACTGAGGTAGATATTGGTTATAGAAAGTCCCGCAAAATTCTTCTGACATAGATGAATCAGGGCAGTACAGCTTTTATGATTTACCTAGAAGTCAAGTGTAGGCTGAGGTGGACCAGAATGCAGAGTCTGTGAACAACATTTTGATAGTAAAGATGACTTGCCATTATCAATTTATGGAACCAGAGTAGTACGTGATAAAATTGTAAAGAAAAAACGAATTTACAAAGATTTAGATCCAGAAAATATTCCTTGGAAAAATGTAAACGGACCAAAGCAATTGTACACTCCTTTGGAAACATTCTCGTTGTTTTTTGATCATACAGTGTTCGACATGCTTTTGAAATTTACAAATATGTATGCTAACACACAATAAGAATGGGGACATTTCTGACAATGAGTTACGGTTTCTTTGGAGTTCTACTACTCAGTGGATAAGGCTAACAGTGAAGAATGTCATAATGGCAGAGCAAAGTTAACAAAATTTAGACAAATTATGATGTAAGTGTAAAGAAAAAAAATCATTCACTTTAAAATTTTACCGTTTTTCTTTTACAGCGTTGTGACATTTACCTATCCATTAATTTCATTTTCTTGCTTTAACCAGAGTATATAACACTCTTTGCGTTAACAATAACTTGTTTGAGAATTTATTGTTTTGGTTACAGGTAATATACGTCCTAAAATTTAAAATTCGTTTCATACCTTTATGTGTTTATTAAACACGACATATTTGTAACAACATATAAATAATATTTGTTTTTAGAAACGTAGAGAATGCTTATTATTGAGGTGTTCGTAACAATGCATAAGATATACAAATCTTAAAGTGAATTAAAATTATTTAATAAGATTAAAATTTGTTAAAATTCTTTTGAGTATTATAATAGCAGAATGCATTGATTTAAGAAACCTTTAATACAAAATATATATAAAAAAAAAAACTTAACGGAATGAGTATTTTCGTTTGATGGTAAGTTTTGTATGTATAAATTACGACTTTGAACACAAATCTCCTTCAGCTAAACTGAAAACAATAGAGCTGACTCATTAGGGACATTACAATATCTTTACTTAACTGCACATATTTTACAAAAATTCAATTTTAACCCTTAACTGCTTACATGGAGTCTATCAGACTCCGCCCACTGTACTTTGATCAGTAACGCCCACTCAAGTGCATTTACAAGTGCCTGGCTCTCAGTACCTTCTTAACTTTCAGTCTAGTTTGAGGCCTTAAAAAGACATTATTGTAAATTTTTTGGTTTCCGAGTTATAGTCGTTAAGGAGTCTGGGAGACTCCATGTCAGTGTGTGTGTAATATAATTGAATATATGATCCTGGCTAGTTCTTCACGATCCGTGAATATTTTAGATCAAAATTTCGAGGAAATTTGTAATCAATGGTATGACGAGGCGAATAGTGACATATGTGATACTGAGAACGAAGACGAGAGTGTTATACTCAGTGAACATGACTCTTGTAGTGAGCAAGAACTAAATTCTGAAGAGGACGATTTTCAGCAAGAAATTGATTCTGAAAACAATTTGGAAGAAGAATGTGCTTCAGGTAAAAATTTGGAAGCAACAAAAAAGGCTTATTTTTACGGAAAAAATCGATATAAATGGAGTAAAATAGAGCCAACCCGAAACGTACGAACTCCACAACATAATATTATGCATTTGCCAGTGGCACGTCGTCCTGACCAAGATAATTCTTCCACCTATTTTCAAATTCAGTTTTCTCAGGATATGTGTGAGTTAGTCATAAAGTGGACCAACCAAAAACTAGAAAACATGAGAAATACATATAAAAGAAAAAATAAACCAGAATTAGCAAATATAGACGAAGTGGAATTCAAAGCGTTTTTGGGATTGTTGCTCTATACATCCATATTCAAATCGAATGATGAAGATGTACGTAGTCTTTTTGCTGCAAATGGTAAAGGAAGAGATGTTTTTAGGGCAGTTATGTCAGTGCAACTATGATAAATAGGATAATATGGTTACTCAACTTTATATACTGCACGAATTTTATTTTATAATACTAGAACTATGTTTTTGTTTTTTTGAATTAGTTTCAACTTTGTTTATTACATTTTGCACAACAGAAACTAATTTCAGATCCATTTTGCTTAATTTTAATTGTATAAGAAATACCTTTTTTAAATGCTTTATTGTAGATACCTTCCGTTTTTGCTCAAATGATCCAAAAATTATATTATTTGAATTTTGTTGTAAACATGTTTCTTCTTAAGCAATAAACTTTGTTGTTTTATATGTGAACTCTTAATTTTACAAAATTAAGGAAAAATGGTTTTCCTTTGTGGAGTCCTCCAGACTCCATGTCAGCGTTATAGTCATAAAATGAGATGTCAGCAGTTAAGGGTTAAATAAGGGTTTAGATGATAAGCGTGTACTTTTTTTATTGGAAAAGAACTACTCCGACTTTAAAAATGTTCAATATTTGAAAATGCCGAGCGATGACATAACCACACCTACAACTATCCTACTTACCTTTTCACAGAATATTTTAAAATAACAAAGAAAATATTAATTTTCGAAAAATTTTAATTAGCCTTTGTATAGAAAAAAATAAGAAAGAAGTTCCTAGTTGGTTACAACAAGCGAAATCAAATTGTTACATACACAGATTATTTATTATCGAGCATTTAATAAACTGTAAGTTACATAAAACTAAAGTGGATGTCATAAGATTTGCGTGTACCTGCTTTTACATCAAGTAATAAAAAATTGCGAAATTTAAAACATATGTGATACGATATATTATATATTTAAACATATATGAATAATTTTAATGTTCGGCATTTAAAATGTAAATAGCTTCGTCTTAAAATTTAGTTAGTAGTTGAAATTGATACACATTTTAATAAAGTGATATGCAACCCAATGTACATACCTACGATAAAACACATTACTTTAGCTCTCTTCCCTATTATATACCCTTCGGTATAAGTTACCTTGTTCTTGAGGAAAAGTATACATTGGAACTACACAAGTAGGTTTGATACATCATGTAAAGAACATGAGATTTTTTTGATTAGGTCTATCAGAGAAATGTGCGGTAGCTGAACGTGCTTTAAATAATTTAAATCATGACATTCAATTTAATAATATGTAAAGACGTAAAACCATAACTAAATGAATGGGTGGATATTGTGACCAATGCCCGTGCGTGTTGTGTTACGAAAACGTCGGTAGATGTAGTGACAGAGTGGAGGTTGTGACTGATTTTAACGTGGGCGTTGTGACAGGCAATGAACGGGTAGAGGTTATGACCAACAGCGGTGGGTCATGCGACCAACCTAAGAAATGGGCATTGTGATCACTAAAAAAATAGTGGAGGTTACGATCACGCCGGTGGGCTATATGACCAGTACGCATCGGTGGAGGTTGTCACCAGGGTGGAGATTGTGATCATACTTACTAGTGTAGGTTATGACCAAATTTAAAAGTGTATGTTATGATCCCTCTCATACTACCACTACCTAAAGGTGCGTACTGCACAATATTTTACAGATTTGCAACCAATTAGTGTGTTCCCCATACTATCAAATTAATAGAAAAAGTATGTGAGCAGTAACGACAATTAGCCAAATTTGACATATTATCTACATCACAAGGTTTTAGGCCTGAATCCGCTCTGACTCATATCGTGGATGATATATTACAATCAATGGATTGTGAGCTATGTACCATACTTGATTCACACGTTATAGTAAGGCGTTTGACAATATTTTGATATCAGATTATCACCCTCAGCAATTAAACTCATAGAAAACTACCTAACACGAAAGCAACAAATTATACCGAATGGGAGATTATCTAACACAGTGACACTTTCTTGTGGTGTGCCACAAGGTTCAGTACTTGGGCTCTTGTTTTATATAATCTGTACGCATGGTTTCCATAAAGAAATAAAAAACTGCAATCTACATATGTACGCCGACGATACACAACTCTATTATTCTTTCAACCACAAAACATCACAGAAGCTTGTGAAACTATCAACTCAGATCAAAAGCATGTAACCAATAGCTCAAAAAATCATTTCTAAATTATAAATTCAAGTAAAACACTCTGGATTTTATTTTGTAAACATAAATAAAGTGAAACTTGTCCAAACTGTTAATGAAGAGATAAATAATTATAGAATTGTATTTAATGATTATATAAAGATTTTGGGTGTTATTATAGGCGATAAATTGAGATTTGTTTGTCACATTAGTAAATGTATTCGAAGAGCTATTTGCAGTTTAAGAACACTTGACCGAAAAACACTTTATTAATCTACATCTGAGGAAGGTGCTGGTGTAGTCTCTGGTATTGTCACATTTAAATTACTGCAACATAGTATATGGACAAGGTTTAACTAAGGGAGCTACGTACAGAATACATGAAATACAGAATTTAAAGGTTACGACTCTCAAATCACTTTCAGATCTAATATTCGCGATTTAAATTTGATGCATACAGGATTAATTGATATCCCACAGCATTCAACCACGTTATAACAGACGTTCATTTGCTTACAACCTACCTTGCATTCGTAACAACCTTCCTCACGCCTTTTAACTACTTCCACTCACACTTTTCAGAACAACTTAAATATTATCTGTCACAACATATGTTACTTTGGAACGTTAAATTATATCACATTTGAGTAGGGGTTATGTGCAAGACTAAAGGTGTAACATAAGTCACACCAACTGAACTTCGCCCCTTTAATTGAATTAAATTAATTAACTGATTGCTATAGTGATGTAATAAATTATTTAATTTAATATACATAAATGAACAAAAAGGAATAAAGTACTCAACAGTAATGGCACTAAGGATAACGAAATAATCAGATCAGAAGCATTTACAAATCCTGCTAAATCAGATAGCGTTACTGTTTATGAATAGCAAGATAATATGGAAGGAAATCAGACTACAGATTCTAGACAGAAAAATAAAATTAATAAGGAACTACTAGGCATAAAACGCTCCTGTAATGAAAGTTCTATGAAGGCTGCTCGATATTGGTTGCACAGAAGAAATATCTCAATAATATATATATATATATATATATATATATATATATATATATATATATATATATATATATATATATATATATATATATATATATATATATATATAATTATATATCTGTGTTCAATTAAATAAAAATGTATTCTAAACGTATTGATTAATATTGGTCATTTAAGAGTTGTACATACTTAGTAGTTACTATGCACAAACTATGAAAAATCATGGTGGAGTGTTGCTTCTTGTTTGCAATGATCTTGCTTTTAACATATTTAAAATTGGGTATGCCTTTTATCCTTCCATTTATTAAAAAAGGCAATTTACGTAACTATCCTAGTTCTAGTAATGATTATTAATAATTTCATAAATGTAAAACATTTGAATGGTAATTATGTAATCGACGACATCTACTAATTGTTCGTCATCCATCGTGCTCATTTGGTACCATGTAATATTTTATAATATTATTGATGACTGTGAAACATATGATTTAAACTTACATCAGTACAACTTTACATAATTAAAAAGAGAATATTCATTTTAATTATAGTAATACTGATTAATATTAAAAATAATAAATTGTTAAATACAGGTATCTATTTCAAAATCACGTGACCTCTTATAACCAATGATTGAAACGTTTAAAATTGAAAACAAAAAAAATAAATGCTAATTAGTGTTGTTGTAATAGGCTGGTATTCATCCTAGTAAACCAGAAACCAGATTTACTGGGTTCGCTTTTTGAATTAATGGGTCCAAACGAATTTGATATTAGTTGTTGTTCTGCAGTTTTACGCTTTCCATTGCCTACATGCAACGCTGTCTACAAACGTTGCGTTACATAAAACCTTTTTGTCGCATTAATCTAAAATAGAAAAGGACAATTAAAATATTAATGAATGGTAATAAAGAACAGCTGTTTCATTATCGGGCACTGCGCTTGCGGTAAAAGGGACTATGAATGAAAATAAAATAATTATTTAATTAATAAAAACAACGATTGGCACACTTACATTTTTCTCACAAACTTGACAAAGAAGTAGGTTTCCATCCATTGCTAAATTAGAATCAAACTTTGCCCACAGGCTATAGTTGGCACTTCTTGATTGCTTGTCTGCTGGCATTTTTATAATTCAAAGTCACTTAAAATACACTTGCTGCTCTTCACAAATGACAATCTTAACATGTTCCAAAGTTGTGACAAACTAGCTGAGTCAGTAGAAAACTTTCTGCTGACAATACTGGTCCCCTCATTAACTCATGAATCTCAAGAAAATAATCCTTCTGAGAAATGTTCAGCCAGTAACAATAAAGGGCAAAATCCACTAAACCTCTACCTTTAAGTGCTGGGCAATAATACTTTCCACAACTTATTTCAGAAATTTAAAATGTGCATATTTCTTGGCAAACTGCTAATACACATTTTTTTTAATTGAAAATTTAAGAACTACATTTCTTAAAATTTTAATGTAATTTAAATATGCCATAAAAGGCAGAAAAGGGCCAGAAGAGTAGGAAATTTCTCAAAAAAAGCAGAATCCTAAAAAGACGAAAAAAGGCAAAATAAAATTTGAATTTTTGAATTGCACGCATTCAAAAACATATTTAAAATTGGGTCTGCCTTTTATCCTTCCATTTATTAAAAAAGGCAATTTACGTAACTATCCTAGTTCTAGTAATGATAATTAACAATTTCATAAATGCAAAACATTTGAATGGTAATTATGTAACCGACGACATCTACTAATTGTTCGATAAAACTATAAAATGCTCTACTGGCGTCATCTATCGTGCTCATTTGGTACCATGTAATAGTTTATTAATATTATTGATAACTGTGAAACATATGATTTAAACTTATACCAGTACAACTTTACATAATTGAAAAGAGAATATTCATTTTAATTATAGTAACACTGCGTGATATTAAAAAAAAATAATTGTTAAATACAGGTATCTATTTCAAAATCACGTGACCTCTTATAACCAATGATTGAAACGTTTGGAATTGAAAACAAAAAAAATAAATGCTAATTAGTGTTGTTGTTGTAATAAGCTGGTATTCATCCTAGTAAACTGTTTGAGTTAAGATTTATTATTTTTTAAAGAGAATCAGATTTTTACTATCACAAGAATGAAACTAGACATAGATCTGAGCTTACAAGATGAAGTGGAGGTAGATGAACCAATTGAAGAACAAGATGATTTTGAAGAAGAATTTTTTGAAGGTGTGATATATGAGTTACTAGATGAAGTATCAGCTTAATGTGTTAATGTTCATGTAAATGAATGTATTTTTAAACACTTATGAATGATTTACTTACAGAGATACAAAGTGCAGAGAATGCATATTTGGAGGAATTACGTATACTTCGTGAACGCTTAGAAAGGCAGATACAATGTTCTGTCACAACAGCACAGTCTCATATATTTCACAACTTTGAAAACAATAATTCCTACACTCTAGATGTGATAGTTTTGCTATATAATCATACTGACACTGACTGTTTAGTATCGGTTAAAAAAATCGAACCAGATAAGTATGTTACTATTATGATTTATTATTATATCTGTAATAATCCTATTTGTAGCATGCCTAATGTATCATATTTGACTGCATCTACCAATAACACATTTACAGAAAAATTGATAACTTTACCTCCAAAAGGTGTTAAAGAAATACCGTTGCATTTGGTTATATCGTCTCCTGGTACATATTATTTGGAAGAAACATTTCAATATTCATGTTCTAACGATACAGTTCCATATGCGGTAGATCAAGTTTTAAAAGATGAATGTGTTTTGTATGTTGATGATACACTTGGTCAAAATTAAATGTAATGCATTAAATAATTGTTCAATACGAACAGGTTGTCATATTTTATGTTTTGTTTATTAATAATTAATGTTATGTAATCCTTAATCCAGTGTTTTTTGTTTTTCAGAAATGTACAAATTGCACTTCATTCTTGTCGTGTGAAATTTGATTATGTCTTTACTTTGGAAATACAACACTTAAAAATTAAACTCTTTTTTATTATCTTATACTTTAAAATAGAAACTTTATCTAAGAGAATTGTAAACAAATCGTGTTTACGAAGAACATTATCCATTACACGAATTTAAATTACATAATCACATAATTTTTACCACTTGTCTTTTCTATAAGTAGAATTAAATCACAACTGAGTTGGTCAATCATGTCGACTTCTAACGTGTGTACTAAAATTTCATGTAAAAACACAATCTAATGCTCATGATAAATCCAGAAATATTGACATGGCGTGAATTCAGAACCTCCCAGATCATAATTTACCAAATAACTGACTCACTCTGACATTTTTGGTATCCAAATTGAAATTTAAATAAAATATCAGTCTCGAAAAAGTATTTATCTATCGATAGATCATAATTTTGAAGATTTTAGAAAGTATTGGCAGTATAAACACTGGGATGTTAACTACTACGATCTTTTCAATCCCCTTTCTTGCACAATGGCAGAACAGTAGCAATTTTCAACTTGTTTGGAAATAACCAGATTACAAAGATAAGTTTACCAATTTGGTGCAAGGTGGAATTAATACAAGACTACTGTTCTTCAGTACCATAGTATTACTTCCATAAATGTCAACTATTTTTATAGGATTAAACAATTATTTTCCACGTAAGATATGGTATGAAATTTAAAGGATATATCTGTACTAAGCTTAATGTACGCACTACAGGTATATACTGGATTGAACCCTTACAATACAAAGAACACAAGTTCATCAATGGAAATTTCTTGTGCACTCGAATTTTTACTTAAAGAATTTATTATCGTTCATACAGTTTTTATTGTATTGCTTGAATTTAAGATTAAACTATCGTTACTAATACATTTAATATTCTTGATAGCATCTCTGCAGTCTCTTCGAAGATAATTTCTAAGATGTTTTAAATTATTCGTCTTTTCATTATGATGTATGTATTATATTTGCACAAGCCAATTGATTACGTTCCTCTCACAAATATTAAACTATTTTATATTATTGCCACAAACAGGAACTTAGAAATCAAAAAATTTCCGTGAAACCATTAAAAACTATTTCACACTTTTCAGTATAACTTTGCAGTAAAACTTTTTAATAAAGGTTTGTATTGAAAATTAAAAAATGTAATACATCCCCTTTTTGGAAGTGGTCTATAGATATATATTTAATCAGTTCTGTGTCACAAGTATCATTTAGATGGTAATTAACAGTTTTTGTTTCCTTCCTGCCAGGGCTCTTGTTAAATAAAAAATGTATTCCAACCGTATTGATTAATATTGGTCATTTGAGAGTTGTACATACTTAGTAGTTACTATGCACAAACTATGAAAAATCATGGTGGAGTGTTGCTTCTCGTTTGCAATGATCTTGCTTTTAAAATTTTAAATTACACTAAGAAATTATTGATTGAAATTCATTATGAAAAGTATGCTGTTATTTGTCTTAATGTAATTATTGTGGTAGTTTATTGTTCCACCAATTGAGATTATGATACGTTCCTAAATAATAGTAATGTTTTATTGCATGATTTAGCATATTGCAGCAATGTCATATTAATGGGCGATTTTTATGTGAACTGTAATTCAATTCATTTAAAAATGAAATTAATCTTTGTGACCTAATGTAGATATTTGCAAACCAATTTTGAAGCAATTAGATATCACTATTGCCTTCATAATACGTTTATTAACATTGGTTTGGATAGGTATAATTTAAAAATACATGATACTATGTTATCAG
This sequence comes from Vesta saturnalis, assembly GCA_036346205.1. Taxonomy (NCBI): domain Eukaryota; kingdom Metazoa; phylum Arthropoda; class Insecta; order Coleoptera; family Lampyridae; genus Vesta; species Vesta saturnalis. Next base: position 2,023,184 of record JARFJB010000865.1, read on the forward strand.
ATTATTTTGGTCAAGCACTAACTGCTAATTAGTAGATCACAGCTACTTATAGGATGCGACGCAAATGCACATAATGTCGTATGGGGTAGCAGCAACACCATTACAAAGGTGAGTCATTTTTCACAATTCACTATAGCACATAACTTGAACATAGTGAATGAGGAAAAAAAACCTACCTTTGTAACAGGGCCTAAATCGTTATTTGCCGATAATCAATACTTCGATTCATAACAATTCCGACTTAGACGCAACCGTGGAGTCACTAACACGATTGTCTATATGTTTAAGAGTACTTTTTTCCAACCGTGAAGGTATAAAACAGTCTCATGGTGGACTCAAGAACTCATGCAACAGAGAAAACATACAAGACTATTTAATAGGGCGAAAAGTAAAGGCGACTTGGAAACCTACAGAACATCAATCACTGAACAAAACAGAGCACTGAGACAGGCTAAAAGGGCATCCTGAATGAAGCCCTGTGACGAGATCAAAAAGACTCCGTAGAGTGTCAGACTGTAGAGAATAATGTCTAAACAAACTCCGTGGTCTGTAATATCCAGCTAAACAGTGGTGTATACAAGAAAACAGGAAAGGAGACTGTGATTGAACTTCTTCGGGTACACTTTCCTGGTTCAGAACTACTATTAAATCAATCACTTGACGAGCTACAAACCAGGGGTTTGGGTGCCATCAAAAATGGACTGCTAACAGCTAGAAAGGTGATTTCCTTTGATAGAATTAAATGAGTAATCAACTCGTTCAAGTCATACAAAATACCGGAACTTGACAAAATCTTCCCGGCAATGCCACAGGAAGGGCACTACACTCTGCTCTATTTTACGAGCCAGTCTAGCAAATACAGTAAGGGAGCGCATGCAAACCGCCCTTAATTAACGTTAAGTGGTCATAAAAGAAAGGCCTGAAAGCCAGTTCTAAAAAAACCACAATAGTACCATTCACTCGCAAAAGGAAAGTAAAGAACCTTGGTCCTCCTCTTCTTGGCGGGAAACTTATCAACTTGTCGGTGGAAGTAAAACACTTGGAAGTCGTTATCGACTCCAAGCTTACCTGGAACCAATACACAGATAAAGTCATCAGAAAAGCGGAAATCACACTCGCTATGGTAAGATGCATCTATGATAAAACATAGAGATTGACAAATATGGTTTGCTGGATAAAGTCAGACCAGCAATAACATCCGCGGCACTGGTAGAGTGGCCAAAAGCCAGCCAGGAAACAAAAAAACTAAAACTACGCAAGGTACATAGACTTGCCTGTTTAGAAATTGCGGGGGCAATAAAATCAACGCTTACCACCACAATGGGATCTCTGGTGCGCCTTATTTTCCCTTCAATTCATTATTGAGGCAAAAGCAAGGATGAGACTTCACAAGATTTAAAACCTGCGGAACAAGGCACATAAGACAAAAAACGAAAAGTTAGTTCAGAGCAATACCAAAAAACTTGAAAACCAGACTCTTCAAGATTAGCAATCCCGAAAAGGGGTCTAAGCAAGCCAGGAAATTCCTGAGGAAAGCCTGGCCTGGTGCACAGACGGGTCAAAAACCGAGAGAGGTGCTAGAGCGCGCGTCTACTGCGCAACTCCAATCGAATCACAATCTCGCTTGGAAAGTACGCTACTGTATTTCAAACGGATATATACGCGATACTGGAATGTGGGCGGGAAAATGAAAGAAAGCACTATACACATAAGCGCATCTTTATATTATAAGACAGCCAGGTAACCTTAAAAGCTTTATCGAGTCATAAGACGTCATCACAACTGGTTGGAGAATACTGCGAGGAACTCAATGACTTAGTGGGACGAAACAACGTCACACTACGATGGGTTCCGGGCCATTGGGGAATCGAAGAAGACGACGAACTCACTAGGTAGGAGTCACTAAAACCGTTTTACAGACCAGAACCTGTTCTAGGATTAACACAAAATGCGGTCCCCAGGTACATCAAAGAATGGATGTCGGAGCAGCATAAGAATTGCTGTATTAATAGACCAGGATACACAGCAAAGCCTTCATAGGTAGTCCTTGTTCAAAAGTATTACGGTTGAGTAAACAAAATCTTAAAACTCTAACGGGAGCGTTAATAGGACACTAACAGGAGCCCTCACCTTCAAATTCTGCAGTAAAGCACCTGAAACAGTTATGCACGTTTTGTGCAACTGCGATGTGCTGTCTAAGAAAAAACTGCGCATTTTCCGATATCCACAAATGGAACCGGAAGATTTCAAAACATTGCCAGAGAAAGACCTTCGTGATATATTACAAAGACTCAACAGGACTGGGTGTGAGACCAACCAGTAAGAACACAATAAGCGTGAATGGGTTCAGTATCCTCGGAACAACAAGAGTAGACGAGCCCTGGCAGGAAGGAAACAAAAACTGTTAATTACCATCTAAATGATACTTGTGACACAGAACTGATTGAATATATATCTATAGACCACTTCCAAAATTCTTAATTTTCAATACAAACCTTTATTAAAATTTTTTATCAATTATACTAGCTGTCTTGGTTATACTAAAAAGTGTGAAATAGTTTTTAATGGTTTCATGGAAATTTTTTGATTTCAAAGTTCCTGTTTGTGGCAATAATATAAAATAGTTTAATATTTGAGAGAGGAACGTAATCAATTGGCTTGTGCTAATATTATACATACATCATAATGAAAAGACGAATAATTTAAAACATCTTAGAAATTATCTTCGAAGAGAGTGCAGAGATGCTATCAAGAATATTAAATGTATTAGTAATGATAGTTTAATCTTAAATTCAAGCAATACAATAAAAACTGTATGAACGACAATAAATTCTTTGAGCAAGAATTCGAGTGCACAAGAAATTTCCATTGATAAACACACTTGTGTTCATTGTATTGTAAGGGTTCAATCCAGTAGATACCTGTAGTGCGTACATTAAGCTTAGTACAGATATATCCTTTAAATTTCATACCATATCTTACGTGGAAAATAATTGTTTAATCCTTTAAAAATAGTTGACATTTGTGGAAGTAATACTATGGTACTGAAGCACAGTAGTCGTGTATTAATTCCACCTTGCACCAAATTGGTAAACTTATCTTTGTAATCTGGTATATTTCCAAACAAGTTGAAAATTGCTACTGTTCTGCCATTGTGCAAGAAAGGGGATTGAAAAGATCGTAGTAGTTAACATCCCAGTGTTTATACTGCCAATACTTTCTAAAATCTTCAAAATTATGATCTATCGATAGATAAATACTTTTTCGAGACTGATATTTTATTTGGATTTCAATTTGGATACCAAAAACGTCAGAGTGAGTCAGTTATTTGGTAAATTATGATCTGGGAGGTTCTGAATTCACGCCATGTCAATATTTCTGGATTTATCATGAGCATTAGATTGTGTTTCACATGAAATTTTAGTACACACGTTAGAAGTCGACATGATTGACCAACTCAGTTGTGATTTAATTTAATTCTACTTATAGAAAAGACAAGTGGTAAAAATTATATGATTATGTAATTTAAATTCGTGTAATGGATAATATTCTTCGTAAACACGATTTGTTTACAATTCTCTTAGATAAAGTTTCTATTTTAAAGTACAAGATAATAAAAAAGAGTTTAATTTTTAAGTGTTGTATTTCCAAAGTAAAGACATAATCAAATTTCACACGACAAGAATGAAGTGAAACTTGTACATTTCTGAAAAACAAAAAACACAGGGTTAAGAATTACATAACATTAATTATTAATCAACAAAACATAAAATATGACAACCTGTTCGTATTGAACAATTATTTAATGCATTACATTTAATTTTGACCAAGTGTATCATCAACATACAAAACACATTCATCTTTTAAAATTTGATCTACCGCATATGGAACTGTATCGTTAGAACATGAATATTGAAATGTTTCTTCCAAATAATATGTACCAGGAGACGATATAACCAAATGCAACGGTATTTCTTTAACACCTTTTGGAGGTAAAGTTATCAATTTTTCTGTAAATGTGTTATTGGTAGATGCAGTCAAATATGATACATTAGGCATGCTACAAATAGGGTTATTACAGATATACTAATAAATCATAATAGTAACATACTTATCTGGTTCGATTTTTTTAATCGATACTAAACAGTCAGTGTCAGTATGATTATATAGCAAAACTATCACATCTAGAGTGCAGGAATTATTGTTTTCAAAGTTGTGAAATATATGAGACTGTGCTGTTGTGACAGAACATTGTATCTGCCTTTCTAAGCGTTCACGAAGTATACGTAATTCCTCCAAATATGCATTCTCTGCACTTTGTATCTCTGTAAGTAAATCATTCATAAGTGTTTAAAAATACATTCATTTACATGAACATTAACACATTAAGGTGATACTTCATCTAGTAACTCATATATCACACCTTCAAAAAATTCTTCTTCAAAATCATCTTGTTCTTCAATTGGTTCATCTACCTCCACTTCATCTTGTAAGCTCAGATCTATGTCTAGTTTCATTCTTGTGATAGTAAAAATCTGATTCTCTTCAAAAAATAATAAATTTTAACTGAAACAGTTTACTAGGATGAATACCAGCTTATTACAACAACAACACTAATTACATTTTTTTTTTTTGTTTTCAATTCCAAACGTTTCAATCATTGGTTATAAGAGGTCACGTGATTTTGAAATAGATACCTGTATTTAACAATTTATTTTTTTTAATATTAATCAGTGTTACTATAATTAAAATGAATATTCTCTTTTCAATTATGTAAAGTTGCACTGGTATAAGTTTAAATCATATGTTTCACTGTCATCAATAATATTAATAAAATATTACATGGTACCAAAGGAGCACGATAGATGACGCCAGTAGAGCATTTTATAGTTTTATCGAACAATTAGTAGATGTCGTCGATTACATAATTACCATTCAAATGTTTTGCATTTATGAAATTGTTAATAATCATTACTAGAACTAGGATAGTTACGTAAATTGCCTTTTTTAATAAATGGAAGGACAAAAGGCAGACCCAATTTTAAATATGTTTTTGAATGCGTGCAATTCAAAAATTCAAATTTTATTTTGCTTTTATGCGTCTTTTTAGGATTCTGCTTTTTTTGAGAAATCTCCTACTCTTCTGGCCCTTTTGTGCCTTTTATGGCATATTTAATACTACATTAAAATTTTAAGAAATTTAGTTCTTAAATTTTTAATTTAAAAAAATGTGTATTAGCAGTTTGCCAAGAAATATGCATATTTTAAATTTCTGAAATAAATTGTGAAAAGTATTATTCCCCAGCACTTAAAGGTAGAGGTTTAGTGGGTTTTGCCCTTTATTGTTACTGGCTGAACATTTCTCAGAAGGATTATTTTCTTCAGATTCATGACTTAATGAGGGGACCAGTATTGTCAGCAGAAAGTTTTCTACTGACTCAGCCAGTTTGTCACAACTTTGGAACGTGTTAACATTGTCATTTGTGAAGAGCAGCAAGTGTGTTTTAAGTGACTTTGAATTATAAAAATGTCAGCAGACAAGCAATCAAGAAGTGCCAACTATAGCCAGTGGGCAAAGTTTGATTCTAATTTAGCAATGGATGGAAACCTACTTCTTTGTCAAGTTTGTGAGAAAAATGTAAGTGTGCCAATCGTTGTTTTTATTAATTAAATAATTATTGTATTTTCGTTCATAGTCCCTTTTACCGCAAGCGCAGTGCCCGATAATGAAACAGCTGTTCTTTATACCACCATTCATTAATATTTTAATTGTCCTTTTCTATTTTAGATTAATGCGACAAAAAGGTTTTATGTAACGCAACGTTTGTAGACAGCGTTGCATGTAGGCAATGGAAAGCGTAAAACTGCAAAACAACAACTAATATCAAATTCGTTTGGACCCATTAATTCAAAAAGCGAACCCAGTAAATCTGGTTTCTCATTTTAACTCTGCGAAGCTCTTATTGTTGCAAACATCCCGTTCTATAAATTGAAAAATAGAACAGTTAAGTTGTTTTTAGAAAAACATACGAACCAAGCGATTCCGGATGGTTCGATGTTGAGGAAGAATTATTGGCATTTGTGTTACCAATCGGTATGAATACATAGTTTTAATTATTGAATTATATTAATTGAAACGTGGCGTTTTTTCTTTAGAGCATTGAAGTCATACGCCCTGAAATTGGAGACAATTTTATATGGACGTGCGTTGATGAAACAACGAACTGCCACGGTCGCTATATAGCGAATACAATTGTTGGAAAATTAGTAACCGATGAAGAAGCGCGCTAGTAGTTGGCATCAACGCAATTAAAAAAAACAAACCACCAAACAATTGCAAAATTTTCTAACGACAGCATGCGTAAGTGTAGTTATTTTTATTGTAGACAGCTGTTTGAATATGTCTTTTATTTTAGGCATACCTACTGATGAAGTACCTCACGAACGAATATTACTTTTACTTAGTGACGCTGCACCTTATATGGTAAAAGCAGCACAAGCGCTAGAAATATTTTACCCTAAATTAATGCATGTAATATGCCTCGCTCACACACTACATCGGGTTGGCGAATGTATTAGAAAATAATTTAAGACAGTTATTAAATTCATTTCGCCAATAAAAACGGTACGTTTATATTATTTTTGTCTGATTATATAAATATATTTCCTGTTTTTCAAGGTGTTTTTAAAAGCGCCGTTACGGGTAGCGGTTTATAAAGAAAAGCTCCAGGGAACTCCGCTACCACCTGAACCAATCATCGCTAGATGGGGAACGTGGATATCTGCACGTGACTTTTATGCTACTAATTTTACAGCAAATAAACAGGTATATAGGTATATTAACATTTTGTTATATTTTAAATCATATGATATGTGTAAATAAAAACAGCAATAAATTTATTGGATACATCATATCTCAATTATGTCATATATGAAATGGTTTAATTATTTGCCAACTAATACAATATATTCTTCTACAGGTTGTACTCTTAGTAGTTATGTTAGCATATTCAGAAGAAAAAATTGAGGGTTAGTTGAATTTTTTAAAGGTCAATACTAATATGGTATACAACAAAAAACTGCATGCTTCGTCGGCCATCTTGATTTAAAGATGACGGACTCATAAAAACTTTAAGCTTAAATATCGTGTGAGCAGTTAGTTGGATTTGAATGATTTTTTTTAATGTTAGAGAATAAATAGCTTTTTCATTTTGCTCATTACTATATCAATGAAAAATCTTACCAAACAGAGGATATTTGGCTATTTCTGTAAATTAGATTAATAGCATATTATTCTTCCGGTATACTTATACAAAATCAGATTGAAAACAAACAATGAAAAACAACAAATTGAGTTGCACAAAACTTGGATTTATTAGTAATTTTAGAAATTCATCGGAAAATTTAGCTTAAATTAGATATTTGCACGAACTAAAGAAGACTTCCGTTACAAAAAAGTTACAGTCGTTAAAATCAAAAAATGCAAAAAAATATTATAGATTATCGATGTCCAAGTCACTACATTCCGGTTGAACTGAATGTCGACAAGACATACCCTTACAAAATTTGCAGAGATCACTACATTTATACGCAGAAAATGGCAATTACCCTCACAAAAAGTTTAAACATTTACAAAAAAACGAAACCATTAAATGATCTGGTTCTGGGGACTCACTAGTAGTGATTGGATAATATTCATTATTCTGTTTACGCCAACTCCAGTCTTCGGGATTTAAATTATTACTTTTCCAAAACTGAATTTGATGATATAGTTTAATCCCTGTTTTGATATGATTCTTTTATAGCAATTGTATCTTTCTTCGTTTAGGTTGTCTGCAACTGAGTTAGAACAGAAATGAGGAAAAATCCTTCTCCCACGTTGCATAAATCAGTTTTTGAAGCATTACTACAGTTAAATATTAAGATATCTTTTGACAAATTTATTTAGTTCCTAATACCTTAAGTATTCGTTTCTTTCCCATTTTACATGAATATGAAGTTGTCTCGCAACCAGTAAATGCCTGTATAAATAGCAAGTTATTAAAACATAATCTGGCAAAGAATTTGTAATTTTTAAAATGTCTAGATATTTATCGGAAGACTTTGCTGAACCAGAGTGTAACATATAAATCTTAGAGTCGTATTTCTTATTTTGGGACAAGGATAGTAGCAATATAATAATAGCTGTGTTGTCTGCTACTGTAATAACATTTTGCCAGAGTTTAAAGTATTAATGGCCATATTGGCAACCAAAGTATCACAATCATTCTCTGCTTGCAAAACAGAAATATTATTTTGAGTAAAGTAATTAATCAAGCCTGCGATGAACTAGGTTTTATTGTTCTTATTAAAAAAATCCGATTATGTGGTAGTCACTGGAGTAGCGTCTGTAAAATCTATATTTGGAGTAAACTTTGTTTGACGACGACGATGCTCTTCATCTTTCGTTGAGGGTTTATAGTACCCATCGAAACGACTGCAACGTTACCTTTATAGTTATTACAAACATAATTATAGTAATGACCAAAAAGTTGCCCAAAAGTAAACAGTTACAAAAGTTGACCACCATCTATGACGAAAGGTATTAATGGCACTAAGAAGGAATAATGATGCATCATAATTATTGTATTGCTAGTAAAAAGTTTTTGTTTACGCTGACGTTGTCAAAGTTCACAGTCGGTGACTACAATGCGGAATAGCGAATTTAGAAACGTTCAAATGATTACTAGAACAAAATTTTTAGTAGGCAGGCCACCAAAACAAGGATTGTGAATACCTTATTGATTGGCGTTTTATTTAGAAAATTAATAAAAGTTTGTCTGAGTAAAATGATGTTACAAGTATCGAATATGTAATGCAACAGGTCCGTAATTAATCCGGCCGCTATAATTCTCGGGTGTTGCGTTATCCTTTAGAATCGTTTTTTAATGCCATTTTTAAAACGTAACCATAACATGTAATACATCAAATTGTTCAGCATACAATTTTCTACAATTCTATATAACGCATTTTTTTAATATATCGTACTTATATCTGTGTAAGGCAACGAGAAAAAGAGTCAATTATCGAAAAACTTCAAAAAGTGCGCATATTTTTTACAATACAATGTTATATAAAGACCAAGAAAAACCACGAATATGTATAAAAAAAAGATCGTTAAAATCGGACTACACGTTCCAAAAATATTACATTTTCAAATTTTATTGATCCGCCATCTTAAGTTCAAGATGGCTTATGAAGCAAGCGTCTGTGGGAGGGGGACTCACCGGTTTTATGATACACTGTAGTAAAATACTGGAAAAAATCAGCTTTCCCTCCATTTTTTCTTTTGAAAGGCAAAATATCATTTAAAGTTACTGTACTATCTTATTTGATGCTTCAAATTGCAATGCCAACTCAAAATCACAAAAAAGCCTTTAGTGACAGTGAGGTATTACGAGCCTTTAAACCAAATTTCTCTTGGTTGTCCCACGTAATAAATAAATTAGAAATAGTTCGACTGACTCTTGTGGAATCCCTAGAAATTGTAAAAAAGGGAATGGATCTTACATCGAGTGCCCCAGGACCAATGCGAATAAAAATAAAGGATGAATTTAAATTTCCGAAATTCACCAATTTAAACTAAACTGTTTAGTTGAATTTCAGTTATTTTTTTTTACCTTGAATAGATATGTTGCTGTTGCTTTTTCTCTCTCAGTTAAACGCCGTTTCTTTTAATTTTGCCTTTTTATATCTTTTATTTTTGCCTTTTTTGAGACTTTATTTTGCCTAACTATCCTAGCTCTAATCATTACATTATTAAAAGCTTATAAGATCATGTCCTCAGCCTCATAAGTGTGGTTCGCAGAAAATAAAAACCCGCTATTTTACGACGCGCATTTTACGTGATACGTGTAAAAAATCCAATTCAAACGAAAACTATATTGTAATCTAGCGTATCCAATGTTATACGGATCTAGTACAGTGCTTTACAAATTACAGTATGAAAAACAGTATTCTTGACTGATATACATATCACACTAACCTTATACCACATTTAATTTGATTCCATTTAAATATGAAAGTAATAATTATTTTGCCGAAACTGATAAACACCGTCTAACGTATGGATCATCTTTCATTTACTATTATATTGTAATTGAAAGTAAAAAAAAAAACAAAAGCAATTTTTCAAGTGTGTACTTGTTTCTGCATTGTTCCAATATCTGAGAGACTGAATTAATACATGATTCGAATGATCGCAAATTGAACAAATAATATTAATCGGCAGTAATTAAGGCCTTTCGAACGGTAGACAAAGAGGGCGGTGCACTGTTTTAGTATTACAGTAAGAAGACAGAAAAGGATAGTCATATTGTGATTGATTTATTACTTCTAGACGGCCTGTGATTTGACCTGAAAATTCAGTTACCTTTGACACTTCCCCCAATCATGTCCACGTGGACCAGTAAAAAAGCCGGTAAGTGGTTTGTGTTCATTTATTGAGACTGAGGTCGAGTTAGGAAAACTACGTTTTTCTTAAAATTAACCGTTGTAACAATTTAAGATTTTAATCTAAAATTCTGATTTTATTTCTGATCTGATTTTTTGCATACATATACCTGAAACATGAGCGCTTCTAATATCAATTCAGGAATTTTGAAAATGTTTACAGTTTTTTTAAAATAAAGTTGCAAATATAAAATTATCAAAATCGTGCATCCAAAACTTCATCCTGCGGCGAGCTATGTGAATTATTAAATAATAATAACGTCAATGCTTCGACATGTTTTGGACAAGTTTATTTTAATTAATTACCATATTTACTAAATTAATTGTTTTCGATTTCAAAAATTACATTTTAGAAAATGAGGTTTTGTAATCTTTTTAGGAAAAGCACTGCAACTCTTCATTTATAGGTATGCTTATTTTATTTCTAGATATAAGACTAATGCATATGATTTCTAGAAAGGTATGGTGCCGAGAGCGGCTAGTGGCAACGCGCGTTTCAAGGCTAGCGGATAAAAACTCATATTTCTACTATTGAAGTTAGCGACTTAATTTTTTTTAACTTTCTACGTTTCTGGTCACATTTGACTATATATATATATATATATATATATATATATATATATATATATATATATATATATATATATATATATATATATAGTATAGAAAGTTTCAATAATTCACATAGCTCGCCGTAGGGTGAAGTTTTGGATGTACGATTTTAATAATATTATTTTTCAACTTTATTTAAAAAAAACTGTAAACATTTTCAAAGTGCTTGAATTGCTATTAGAAGCGCTCATATTTCAGGTATATGTGTGCAAAAAATCAGAATTTTAGATTGAAAGCTTAAATTGTTACAACGGTTAATGTTAAGAAAAACGTAGCGATTTTACTCCACTACTTGGCAGTGTTGTATGCAGGAACAAAAAAAAACTTACATATCCCTAGTATTCAAAATAAAGTAATTCAATTTATTATTAAAGTAAAAACTATTTTTTATATATTCATTATGATGAGTCATAGTACTGTAATAATTATTAAACGGTTTTTAATCAACTATGTTCTACACACGATTCTTTTAAGTTGCTCCTTGAATAAATTACTTGCAATTCTGTTTTTAGTTTATCTCGTAAATATATTCAAATCTACTTTTAGTAGAAATAGATTTGTGTAAACTCGAATATCTCATAAATGTCGACATGGTATATGTAAACAATCGCCACTTCCGGTAGTTTCTAACAGTGTACATATTCCGAGAAGTCGAGGGCGGAGTCATAAGCTCCATCCGGGTTCTATTCGTAACACGTTTAATGATATACTTTCCGTGGAGAGTTTGAATTTTACTACCATCGTTTTGTTAATTTTTCTAGGTTATTATTAACAATATATAAGTAAGTTATTCAGAAAAAAATTACAAAAAAATCATTTAATGGACTAATGGTTGGAATTTTTTTTTTACAAAAAAAATTGTTAACTTTTTATTGAAACCATTTTTTGTAAAAATAATGCTATGAATCCTTTCCGGTACTTGATTTTGATATACAGTACAAACATAAATGAAATCCGTTGAATCATGATATGATATGTGTAAAGAAGAACAGCAATACATTTATTGGAATATCATATCTCAATTACATCATATATGAAATGGTTTAATTATTTGCCAACTAATACAATATATTCTTTTATAGGTTGTACTCTCATTTGATGCTTCAAATTGCAATGCCAACTCAAAATCACAAAAAGCCTTTAGTGACAGTGAGGTATTACGAGCCTTTAAAACAAATTTCTCTTGGTTGTCCAACGTAATAAAGAAATTAGAAACAGACTCTTGTGGAATCCCTAGAAATTGTAAAAAAGGCAATGGATCTCACATCGAGTGCCCCAGGACCAATGCGAATAAAAATAAAGGATAAACTTAAAGCTGTTTTCCTAAAAATCCTTCTTTGGAAAATTTAAAAATAATTTCCGAAATTCACCAGGGGATTTCTACTCGAAACTCTATGTTTGATATACTGTCACACAACTAATCCGCTCCTATAAGATCATGTGATGTAGAAAGGTCCTATTCAAGCTACAAACAAATTGTCAGCGACAAGAGAACTTCTTTGACTTCGGAGAACACAGAGAATTTACTGGTGACCAGTTGGCAACGTAATAAAACCAATGTTTAAATAACAATATGCGTACCCAAGTTGTTAGTACTGTATATACGTATTTATGCTCTTTTTTTAAAATAAACTGTTTAGTTGAATTTCAGTTATTTTTATTTTACCTTGAATAGATATGTTGCTGCTTTTTCTCTCTCAGTTAAACGGCGTTTCTTTTAATTTTACCTTTTTATATCTTTTATTTTTGCCTTTTCGTGACTTTATTTTGCCTAACTATCCTAGCTCTAATCATTACATTATTAAAAGCTTATAAGATCATGTCCTCAGCCTCATAAGTGTGGTTCGCAGAAAATATGAAAAAATCAGGCTATTTTACGACGTACATTTTACGTGAAACGTGTAAAAAATCCAGTTCAATCGAAAACTATATTGTAATCTAGCGTAGCCAATGTTATACGGATCTAGTGCAGTGCTTTACAAATTACAGTATGAAAAACAGTATTCTTAACTGATATCACAGTCACCTAAAGTTAACAAACCGTGAAGTGGTAGAATTGGCAACGTTGCAGGCAGTCCGAAATGGTCTGATACTACGTGACTTGTGTTGTGTGCTGTACTTTATGTTGAGAGGTTACTTCCTAAAGAATTAAATTTTCTATGGGTTACTTTAATTTTGTTCTTACACCTTTGATAAAATAAGTGATTATTGGTGGTGAATTATTCGATTACAAAAGGTATGTTCATATTACATATGCTGTAATAAGTAATGTGTGGTTACTGAGAGTTTTGTTCAATGTTATTCTTCTGACAAAAAATGCATTGTTACAGGGAGTAGTAATATATTTTAAGACAGTTCTTGAATTTCAGATGCAGACACTGCAGCGTACTGCAAATCATGACCAGTACCTTGAAGTTCGAAAAGGATCTCTCTTTTAAAAGTGATCACCTTCGTAATGAATGGATTAGATGTATTAACCGAAAATTTTGTTGATAGAAATGGTACTGTTCATCAAAGAAATGCACCCAAATTGAAGGAGAATGATTCAAGATTTGAAAATCAACCATCATATTTGTCCAAACCAAAACCAATGATGAGAAAAGATCCTGTAACTAGAATGAGCTTATCGTTGTATTAACAAGCATTTTGCTTGATACAAAATGTTAGTGGGTTCATCATTAAGATAATCTGAGCAAATAAAAGTTGTTGAAGGAGAATGCGATTCAAGTTTTGTTAAACATTGACAACCATCAGTGATCAGTTGTTTCCAAACCATTAGTATTACCAATAATGATTTAAATTGTGTCCTGTATACTAGTAAGAATGGCTTATCGTTGTCATTTCAACGCATTATAAAATGGATTAGTGACCAGGTTATATTAAAGTTATCACGCTGGTCACAACTAGAAAATCTGTTGAAGAAAAGTTTGTTTCACTTAGTTAAACATTGAGAGCAGCAGTGTAAAGTTGTTTCAAACATTATGTATTACAATATGTATTTAATTGTGTCTGAATATCTAGTAAGAATGGCCAGTAATGTCACCTCACGATAAAATGGATTGTTACATTTAACTGTAAGTTATCACGCTGGTCACAACTAGAAAATCTACTCGATTCCATTAGTTTGCAGAGCAGCAGTGATAATAATATTCTACCAACACTCTGAATATGTAGTGCCCTTGACAGTATTCTAATCAGTCAACATCATGCTAATAATGGATGGTATTCTGCAGTTCATTAAATCAATTATTTTGCTCACAGCAAGTAGGAAAAATATTCTCTACCAACACTGTATTTGCCCTCATCAGTATTTAATCAGTCAATCATCCTGCTGATCATATTATACAGCAGTAATTTAAATTTGCTCACTATAAGACTTTCTACAAATGATTACATCATCATTTCATGTATCTCCTGGTGAAAAGTAATGTCATATTCTACATATGTCAATTGATGAAATATGTAAATCCTGGTGTATAAAAAAAAATTACTGGATTTGCAAGCAATAATGATAAACAATTGGCCAAAACAATTGTAACTTTAATGACTTCATCACTGTTTGCACATTTTAAAGAAGTGGTACGTTTAATACCGGTATGTAATATTGCAGGTAATGAACTGAAACACATAGTCCTTGAATCAATTCAGTATATTTAGGATTGCGGCTTTAAATTATTATGTATCATAACAGACAACAATCATGTAAACGAAAACATGTTTGGACAGTTATCTCCAACCTTTTCGATAACTAATCCCAAGTTTAATAATGAAAACATTTATTTATTATATGATTTTGTATATATATTTAAAAACATTAGAAATAACTGGATTAATAAGAAAGACCCAGAAAAAACGTCAGAAAAAGCGTTTATGTTTCCAGATTTTAACAATCATTCAGTAATACGAAAAGCTTTTTTTAAGGACTTACAAAGTTTGTATCAGCTCGAGATGAACCATTTAAGCAAAAGAGCATACAAACTAAATCACAAATATATTTTTCCAAATAAATTTGAACGGTAAAAAGTGTCTTTGGTAGAGAATATTTTTCATGAAAGCACAATAGCTGCTTTACAATCATGTAGTGTTTGTACAGACACAGCAGCATTTCTGGAAATGATTAGAAGTTGATGGAACATAATTAATGTCAAAACTAAATTTAAAAGTCAGGCAAAAAGGAATGATTTGGCTTCCCCTATTTTTTCGCAGTGATGCCAAAGTAGTTTTTTTTTTTAAATTTGTTATTTGGCTTGATTCATGGCATTAGATTCCCGAAGGATCTTCACTCACAAATGATACGTATCTTGCACTTAAAAACAGCACATTAATTTTGATATTTGATACTAGGCAAATTCCAAACAGATAATTTAGAAGAAAGATTTGGTCGCTATAGGTACCTATCTGGCTGTAATTATAATATTTCAGTAAATCAGATAATTGATTCAGAAAAAAAAATTCGAATTCAAAATATTCTTAAATCATTTATCACTGGTGATTTGACACACTGCAAATTTCGACCACCTGATGATCTAAATAATGCAACATTAAATCATTTTACAGATTGTTCATAATTTACTTTTATTTTTGTTAGTGATTATCTACAAACATACAAATGTGATGAATCAAATCAAATATATGTTTGTGTATATGCAGTTCATACCGTACAAAAAGGTCTTAAATGCTTTAACTGCAAAGATTTTGTTGTACAAACTGTTGGTGAGAAGTTTAAGGATCACTACTTTGACTATCTGCAACAGGGTGGTTTATCTGTTGCAAGGGATGAAGTGAATTATATTTATTTTCACTCGTGTGTTATTTTTGAGTACATTATAAACCATGCAGAAACTATGTCACTATTTCTGTCTCATAAAAATCTAAAATATTTATTGGCTTCCTTGGCTCTTCTCAGCTAGGAAAGTGATAATTTCTATGTTGATTTTTCTAAAATCTGTATTTGTGGCACAGCTGTTAGAGAACTATATTTTAAAATTTCTGTTATCTTCTCCAATACCTTGTCAAATAATTTTGCAAAAAACAAAAATAATGAAACTATGACAAATAAAATGACCGAAAGTTTATCTAAAAAGCGCAAGCTTTCAATTTTAAAATAATAATTTGTATCGTAGGACTTTAATTAACTTAATGATTTATTGCACAATTGATTTTAAATAAATTTGTTATTACTAGATACTTTATTTGATCATTTTGCATTATTTTGTAACTTAATAAACCGTTTACAGCAAATATTTTTCTCTTTTATTGTGTTATTCCATATGTAGATATTATTTTCTTTAGTTTTTTCATGAATGTTTCTAGTAATGACTACTTTCATCAGCTGATGCAGTGTTGCCATTTTTACTTCATGGCTTGTTAGCTTTAGGTGGCTGTGCTGATATACATATCACATTAACCTTATACCACATTTAATTTGATTCCATTTAAATATCAAAGTAATAATTATTTTGCTAAAAGTGATAAACTCTGTCTAACGTATGGATCATCTTTCATTTACTATTATATTATAATTGAAAGTAAAAAAAAAGGCAATTTTTCAAGTGTGTTACTTGTTTCTGCACTGTTCCAATATCTGAGAGACTGAATTACATATTACGATTATAGATTGTAAATTATGGCATTAATAAATTATTCGAATGATCGCAAATTGAACAAATAATATTAATCGGTAGTAATTAAGGCCTTTCGAACGGTAGACAAAGACTTAAAATCCAAGAGGGTGGTGCACTGTTTTAGTATCACAGTAAGGATAGTCATATTGTGATTGATTTATCACTTCTAGACGGCCTGTGATTTGCCCTCAAAATTCAGTTACCTTTGACACTTCCCAATCATGTCCTCGTGAACCAGTAATAAAGCCGATAAGTGGTTTGTGTTTATTTACTGAGAGTGAGGTCGAGTTGTAACAATTTAAGAGTTTATTCTAAAATTCTGATTTTTTGCATACCGACACCTGAAATATGAGCGCTAATAATAGCAATTTAGGAATTTTCAAACTTTTATAGTTTTTCTAAAATAAAGTTACAAAAATAACATTACCAAAATCGTAGGACCGAACTTTGCAAATGAGGTCGAATTAGAAAAACTACGTTTTTATTAACATTAACTGTTGTAACAATTTAAAATTTCAATCTAAAATTCTGATTTTTTGCATACATATACCTGAAATATGAGTGCTTCTAATATCAATTCAGGAATTTTGAAAATGTTTAGTTTTATTAAAATAAAGTTACAAAAATAAAATTATCAAAATCGTGCATCCAAAACTTCACCCTGCGGCGAGGTATATGAATTATTGAATCATAATAACGTCAATGCTTCGACATGTTTTCGACAAGTTTATTTAATTTATTTAATTACCATATTTACTAAATTAATTGTTTTCTATTTCAAAGATTACATTTTGGAAAATGAGGTTATGTAATCTTTTCAGGAAAAGCACCGCTACTCTCCATTTATAGGTATTCTTATTTTATTTATAGATTTAAGACTAACGCATATGATTTCTAGAAAGGTATGGTGCAGAGAGCGGCTAGTGGCGTTCTTGGCAACAGCGGGCGTTTCAAGGCTATCGGATAAAAACTCATATTTTTACTATTGAAGTTAGCGACTTAATTTTTTTTTTAACTTTCTACCTTTCTGGTCCCATTTCACTGGATATATACGTATAGAAATTTTCAATAATTCACATAGCTCGCCGTAGGGATGCACGATTTTGATAATTTTATTTTTTCAACTTTATTTTAAAAAAACTGTAAACATTTTCAAAGTTCCTGAATTGCTATTTCAGGTATATGTGTGCAAAAAATCAGAACTTTAGATTGAAAGCTTAAATTGTTACAATGGTTAATGTCAAGAAAAACGTAGCGATTTTACTCCACTATTTGGTAGTGTTGTCTGGAGGAACAAAAAAAAACGTACACATCTCTAGTATTCACAATCAGGTAATTCAATTTATTATTAAGGTAAAAATCATTTTTTATATATTAATTATGATGAGTCATAGTACTGTAATAATTATTAAACGGTTTTTAATCAACTATGAAACTATGTTCTACACACGATTCTTTTAAGTTGCTCCTCGAATAAATTACCTGCAATTCTGTTTTTAGTTTATCTCGTAAATATATTAAAATCTACTTTTAGTAGAAACAGATTTCTGTAAACTCGAATATTTAAAAAATGTCGACATGGTATATGTAAACATTCGCCACTAAAGCCTGTCCGGTAGAACTGAACGGGTATCGGATTAACAAGGAGGATTGTCAATATATGGTTCTATTGTGCTTGAAACCGCCTTAATGCTTTGCTGTCTCGTACTTATTGTACGTGACAAAGAAAGATGGATATATTATGAATAATGCCTCTATTTCTGCCGAACAAAAGCGTTTGCAACTTTCACACATAATGACAAGGCAATAAGAATCAGATGCAGGTAGAATAGAAATTCAATAGGTATAATAAAATGCCAGTGGTTCTCAACACTGCTTTAACATTATATAATTTGTGAAGAAATGCAACTTTTGTATAATAAAAATAATAATCGATTACTAATTACCTATAAGTAATTTCAATTGACACCTTTCACTTATACTTATAACAACAATAACAAATACATTTTATTATAGTTAGTAAATATTAATTAAATTACAAAGATATACTTTTATAATTAAATGTAAAATTATAATTGTCATTCGGCTTCAGATTCATCACTTCCTGAGTCATCCAAATCTTGGAAAAGATCATCGTCATCACTTTCTTCAGTGTTAACTGTGAAAATAAGAGGTCTTACTTCATCCACAATCTCTTCATTAACAAAAGTATCTTTAATTATTTTATCCGTATGATCAATACATTTTTGCCATATTTCCGCACTAACTGTTTTTAATGCGTCGTTCCACGTATTAAGAACATCTTCGTCTTTTCCGGATGTCGCAACGATACTTTTGTCGTATTTGTTCTTAGTAATGCCCCATACCAACTCAATTGGATTGAAATGGCAATGATACGGGGGCAGGCGCAAAACTTCATGTCCATATGATAGAGCTAGCTCATCGATTACATATTTTTCGCATTGGTCTACTTTGTTTCTTTTGGCCAATTCCACTAACTCTGCCTTTGTCATAAAAAAAAAACCACTGGCATTTTATTATACCTATTGAATTTCTATTCTACCTGCATCTGATTCTTATTGCCTTGTCATTATGTGTGAAAGTTGCAAACGCTTTTGTTCGGCAGAAATAGAGGCATTATTCATAATATATCCATCTTTCTTTGTCACGTACAATAAGTACGAGACAGCAAAGCATTAAGGCGGTTTCAAGCACAATAGAACCATATATTGACAATCCTCCTTGTTAATCCGATACCCGTTCAGTTCTACCGGACAGGCTTTATCCGTAGTTTCTAAAAGTGCACGAGAAGTCGAGGGCGGAGTCATAAGCTCCAACCGGGTTCTATTCGTAACACGTTTAATGATATACTTTCCGTGGAGAGTTTGAATTTTACTACCATCGTTTTGTTAATTTTTCTAGGTTATTATTAACAATATCTAAATAAGTTATTTAGAATTACAAAAAAATCATTTAATGGAATGATGGTTGGAAATTTTTTTTTACAAAAAAAATTGTTACTTGATTTTGATATACAGTACAAAAATAAATGAAATCCGTTGAGTCATAAAGGAGAACTGTTAACAAAACCGTTTAATATGGTGCGAAATAAGCCTTAAATACATTCTTGCTGTCGGTTCTTTAAATTGAATTTCTTTCCTTCAATAACGAATTTAATATCAGGTTACTTCTAACTGGCATTAGTTACAAAACTACAAAACTGTAATTTTAATTACTCTCAGTTGTCTATTTATACCACGAATCTCAAAAATTTGTGCTATGCAATACGTGTCAAGTTCGGGGTCTAGGACTTTTCGCCGCCAGGCCAGTTCGTCGCCAGAACAATTTTAATATTTGGAATAACATATACACCCATTACGAAGCTTTCTCTGTGCGTATCACGGAGTAAAATAATATAATCAGGAGTGCTTGCGCGATGCGAAAATCTGTCCTCGATAAGTAGTCATTGTGGGACAAGGAAGTCCGAGAAAGACATAGCGGATAAGAGGCTGTCAGTATGGTGTACGTTACCCGGTTATCCACGTATGTCGCCACATTTCTGCATTCTTGCTAGATCCAAGGAATCATGTTACAGTTATCTTCGTGTAAATTGTGGTGTTGCGACTACTGTGTACTGGATTTTTACATTTAGTGAAAGTTAGTAGGTATAGTCTGAAAAATCTAACATTTTCAGTTTCGGATTAGCGATTTATTTAACACCGACATATACACTCTATTGCCGTTTCCTTCCTACATGTATGATTTCAACAAGTAAAGCAAGAAGGTGCATTAGTTATCTGAATTAAGAATTACATTATACGTTTGAAACTATTCGTCATAAGAACCGTCAGGTTAGAAAGAAATAGAAAATCAAGCAACCATACGTATTTTTAAACACATTTCGAACTTTAACAAACAAGTTTGTAATGACATTGCAGAAGTTTAAGAAAACGCATAGTTGTTTTATTTTCTATTTCTTTCTAACCTGACGGTTGTTATGACGAATACTTTCAAACGTAGGATCAAAACGCACCTACTTAGCAAAAGGGATATGTTAGCTAGGTTTATTCTCGATTATAGGTGTGACTGATAAATTCAAAAGATTTCAGGCCGTTATTCTAATATTTAATCAAATCCACAAAAGGAATATGGTGGGTAGATTTCTCATGAAATGGAATACATATCTTATAAATTCAAAAAATACCACGCCGTGATTTTGTAAAAGATTTAAAATAACTGGATTTTGTTATGTCGTGATATATTAGGGCAAAATGCAGAGTAACAAAAATCAAAAGCATAGAGAGCGAAATACAAGAGGCAATAATACCAAACACGCCGGCCCCAGACCGAAGACCGTTGTGCTACGCGATTATATATGTCTCATAAGCGCGCTAGGATAACTTATCATCTGATGATCTTAGGTCGTGGGTGATGTGGATTTTGTTGCTGATGAGATCTCCTTCAAATATAGATGTGGTGTCTCTTACTGTTGAAATATAAAGTGCAATGGAGGTGGAGCTAGACCCATCGAACCCACTTAGCAAAGGAAATATGGTCGTTAGGTTTATCGTGAGCTACAAATCTGTATTTTATAAATTCAAAAAGATACTAGCTCGTGCTTTTGAAAATGTATTAAAATAACTTCATTTTTTAAATGTGGCAAACTGCAGAGTTATAAACATTGAATGTGTACAGCACAAAATTCAAAAGGCAGTTATAACTCTGGATGGGAAACCAACCCGCAGCGCTACCGCACCTATATATCTCCTAAGATAACTAGGATTCTGACGATCTTAGGTTCAGGGTAGATGTGAAACTAGACCTATAGAGCCACTTGGCAATAGTAATATCTTCGACTAAAAGTGTATAGAGCACAGATAATGACACCAAAAACTCCAGACCCCCAATCCAAAACTATACTACATAACTACCGCGATTATAAGCTACCTTAATGCACTAAGACAACTTGGTATCTGATGAACCTCGGTCAAATATTGATGTGGTTTCTGTTCGTAATGAAATAGAAGGTGCTATGGAGGTGGACCTAGACTCATCGTGCTTGCTTGGAAAGAAGAATGTGGTGGTTAGGATTATCCTGGGTTCTATGAATACTATGTACATATCTAAAAATAACATCAAATTGCCAAACAATGTGTATTGGATAGTAATTTGAGAATGAGCTATTTTATGTTTGACGTTGAAATAGATGAAAATTCTATTAACGAATTGGCAGAAGAGAGTAGTTCTGAAAATGCCGGCAGTTTAAAAATAATAGAAGCACGTTTGAGGAAATTTGATAATAAGATTTGTGTTGGGGGAGCAAATTTTTTTAATTTTCCACCTTCAAAAGTTTATATGTTATAAAGTACGTATGAGTACAGCTTTTAATGCAACGAAGAAAAATAACCTTAAAAAAATTAAACAACGGAATTATTAAAGGCTTTATTGAGCTAACATCAAATGCATAAAAGTGAATTACTAAATTTTAAGGAACAAATGGAAAAAGTCGACGAGGGTAAATCATACATCGATTTAGAGAATAGTAATATTCCAGAACCACAAAAATTATTAACTGGGGAATGTGTTCAAGAAGAAGAAGATTGGTTACTCTAGTGTATACTGCTTCATATTAGAAGTCCAGTTGCTTACAAGTTTTTAAACAATAACAATATTCTTCTACTTCCTTCACCCTCTACAATTAGGAGATAGCCTTGGCATGGTGAATATGAAATGTGGTCTTGAGGAAAAATTCTTCCAAGCTTTTAAAGGAAATTGTCAACGAAAACCGAATTTTAACGACATGGAATTTTGGTATTTGACCAATTGGCAGTTTGAAAAAGTTTAAAAGTAAATGTAAGAATGATGGAACTTCATGGTATATTTGAATGCTTGATAAAGAGAAACTACTGGTTGTACCTTTGAGCAGAAAGGCTTTATTGAAGTCTCTATTGGTACTGGCTTTTATAAATAAGATTGATGCAATAAGTAGATAAGTATTGAATAAAATAAGTACAAAAAAAACATGCAAATCTGTAACCACTTATATCGGACACATTCTGCCCATGGACTCCTGATTATATTATCTTACTCCGTGGTTCATATTAAAAAACAGCATGTCTATTGTTTCTTACATCAATTTTTAGTCCATTTGGTATTTGACGATATGGCAGTTCGAAAAAGTTTAAAAGTAAATGTAAGAACGATGGAACTTCAAGGTATAGTTGATTTTGGTGAAGATTATGGAAAAGAAAGAAACAGCAGATCATGCAGTAGTGATGATTATGCTCAGCCAATAGTAGTGTACGCTTCTAAAGGTGTTACGATAGGCGCAATATTGGCGTGCCTGATAATAAAAGTTACTTGTGAATTAGAAAAATCTGGAGCAACTGTGGATGGTATCATATGCGATGGTGTCACCACAAACAGAAGAATGTGGAAAGAATTTGGCATTAGTGCAGAATACAAAATGAGCCACAATAAGTGTGTACATCCCTTTGATGACAAAAGATATCTGTATTTCTTTTCCGATGCACCTCATTTATTTAAGTGCATAAGAAATAGAATCTAGAAAAAAAAACACATTCATGTAAGTGTTCCGTTATATCTGCCTATATTTACATTAGAATAATATTGTTTAGTGTCCACAAGGAAATGTAAAGTGGCGTCACTATGAAACGGTTTATAAGGAAGATCTAAAGTTCTATAAAAAAATCGTGATAGAAAATAGCTTTATTTTTAGGTAATTGGAAATTTTTCAAACTGGCTTGACAACTTGACACAACTAGTCGACAAAAAACTTATAGATAGCAAACATTTTTTATCATCTCCCACTGCTGAAGGACTTAGGAGGGTAACCCTAACATGGTGAAATATTTGTTAGAAGATTGCGATTTTTAGTACGTTTTGACTTTCAGATTCAATCAGGATATCCTAGAAGTAAGAAAGGTAGCAATACTTAATAGCCTACTAAGATTGATAGTTTTCAGCAATTTTTTGGGATTATTTGACAAGCAGGTAGTTTGAACGATCACTTATCATTTGCTACGTTCTTGCAACTTTATCGAAAGTTAAGTATATATAAATTAATAAAACCACCGATTTGTAGTAATTGTTCCATAAACAATCAAGTTGATGGGGGAAATTTAAACATGAAAGATTTTAAATTAATATTTTGTAATACTAATAAAGAGCGAGACCATATAAAATTGCTCCAGGAGAAACTGTCATCAGAATTTAATTCTTAACTGGTAACATGAATTTTATTACGTTATAAGTAACACCGATCTCTCAGAACCTGTATTTTTTTCATTTCAATTACACAATCTTCTTTGTATTATTGAATTTATCTGTTATATATGTATTTGTTTGATAGTTCTAACACAATAAAATATTCTGAAACATAAATTTTATGACTCATAAAGCAGAAACTATTTGTTACAAATGTATGAAAGTAGTTTGAAATTCAGCCTGAAATATTTCACTTTTACATTGACACTAAATTATTTCACATATTAATATAATATGTTATGTTATGTTCTAACGCAATTGCTAGTTTATAAATTTGAACAATGTTTATAACAATTCACAACAGCAAAAAATAGAAAAGTCACAGTTTCTTTACACATTCGTTGTATAACTTCGTAGAACATTTCAAGCAATTCGGCATCCCACATTTGACAGACTTGTAATTAGTCTTCCTGCACTTTTCATATGGACAATAGTGGCATGTCTTTCTTTTTTCCAGTCGGTTTGATCTCTGATTCATGTTGGTTTCTGCATCTTGTTGTGAGAAAGTGTCTGTTATTATTTTCCTCAATTCTACTGGTAAATTTGGAATTTGTAGCCTCCTTATCATGTGAGTTTTTATTAGATCAGTTGCTAATATCTTCAAGAAGTCGAATCTGTCCAATGTCGGAGTTTGTTTCAATGTTTTGAATATTGTTTCTGTATTTACACAGATAACTGATATCATTAAATAGAAAATAGTTAGAGGCCATCTTCTAGTCCTCCTGTTTGTTGAGTAATGTGCACATTTCATATCAATTGTGTCGACACCAGATTTGGTGGCATTATAGAAGAATGTGATCTCAGGTTTGTAGTTCGTTACATCTGTATATTTTGAGTGGTGCATCGATGACACAAGTATCACGGCTTTAGATCTCTTGGGTACATGTGACAATAGCGTTACGTGTTGAGTAAAGCCGTATACTGAAGAGCCAACTTCTCTGGTTTTATTATGGAAGAAACTCTTTTGGGATCTCCTTTTTATTCTTCTTTAGAGTTCCAGTGTAGATGAGTTTCTTCTTTCTCAATTCAGACACCAATTCAAGAGATGAGAACCAGTTGTCCGCTGTTATGTTGCGATTAGTTCCCACTAGCTGCAAGGCGCACTACAGACTGTGTTGGTTTGCTAAACTTTCTCTCTTCAGTTGACAATGTCTTTCCATCACTATCCTTCCGCACATATGTGTATGAATTTAGAAGGTACGAATTACGAGCATCAGTAAGACACATTAGTTTAATTTCGTATTTGGCTGGTTTGCCTCTGAAAGGAATTAGTGCTTCATCTGCACAAGCATGTGCTACAATATTGTATAGTTTCTGACGATTTGATACTAATTTGTTGAAAATTTCTGCAGCTGAATCTTTTTTTTCCCTCTCTTTCCGGGTAGATAAGTCGTCAAATCTCAAAGCCAATAAAAGGACTTGACATCTTTTCAAGGACATAACACCCCGAAAAATTGGGCGTCCGTAGGTGTCTGTAGAGAACAGTGACTGGAGATTCTCTCGTCCAGATTTGAAGATGGTGCACAGCGTCATCAACCCTACAAATGCTTCAATTTCATTATAATCAGTATCTTTGTAAGATGGATTTTCAGTTTTTTTTCAATTTCTTCCTCAATAGTCCTAGCTTTTTATTTGTGTGTCTAACGATTTCGATAATAATCTCGTCATTGAAAAATAATCGCCACACTTCATCACGTCTAGAATTCTGATTCAGATTCAAAGAACCGCCTTTTAGTGCCGACCATTTCACTTTTATAAAATTTCTTTCTCTTCCTTTACCTTGGCTGTATGGTCCCTGTGAACTCCATGTGAAACATTTATTTTTACCATAGTAAATCGGATTGTTGTTCTTCTTTATTTTGCACCAAAACCTGAATTCACGATGTCATCACATTAACTATTTTCACTCATTTCGGAGACTGCGTCACGACTATAACATGACAGAGTATCATTCTCTGAAACAATAATCAACATCACTAACATCTGCTTGTTATAAGGCTAACTGCTCCAACTGCTGACCGAGCTGGTAACGTAGTGGTGACACGATCTGCTTAGCATTCGGGAGGTAATGAGTTCGATTCCCGTTACCGTCTACCTTGTATGAGGTTTTTTCAGGGGGTTTTCCTCATACACATGTAGCGGCATGGTCACTGCGTATATACACATCATGTGCGGCTGCTTAGACGAATGCTGGGGTAGTATTTCCCCCCTCAGAACCCTAACTCCGTTTCTTCCGATCCTATCCTGACCACACCCATCCTTAATCCCACCATGCATATATACGTAATGTATGTATGTATGCTGGGAATCCATGATTGTGGCTGAAGGAGCTCGGTAAGCTCGAGCAGCCCGCCCTTCCCCTTACAGAGGGAATGAAATACGTGGCCTTTTCCCTTTTCCTTTCCAACTGCTGACTTCGGCGTGATACACTTATATTCGCTTTTGTTTCGACATTTTTATTCAAACTGAAAAAAAAACCGATATGCTACCTAACTATAAACTATTATTTGTAATATACTATTTACTACACCTGAATAACATCAGTTTATGAAAAGAAATTACAATTTCAGTAAAGATCCATTTAATTTTTAATTTTCGAAAAAAGTATTTTATACATATCTTTTTTGTTGTAAACTTACGCTTGCACAATATAATTTTGTGATAATATAGTTGAGGAAATTGTTGTGCTGACATTGAAGTTGAAATTACTTTTTTCAATTACTTTTTTTCCGAAATAAAAATTATTTTTTTCTGAAGTAAATTTGAAACTGAAATTACTTTTTCTAAAATTGAAATTATTTTCTATGAAAATTAAGTTGAAAAGGTAAGAAAACAACAACTTTCTTTGTAGAGTAAGAATTCTGGGGTGCGCAAAATGTACTTACGTTATAAGGAACACCGGTCTACGAAACCTTCTTGGTAAATTTACAACAATGGGTAGCAATAATTACAGAACCAAAGAATATTCAACCAAGAAGCGTCACTCGGAGCTCGCGGTAAAACCGAATTTCATTGCGCATGCGTTAATTCGCCATTATTCTGTAGGTTTTTCCTTCAACCTTAAAACTACCATAAATATTAACTTTACCTTTCCTTATTTTATTACCTGTGTTCAAAGAATATATTATTTGACTATATAATGAATAGAAAAGATGGAACTTATTGTGCTGTTCGGGGATGTTCTAGCAATACAAGTTAGAAGAACATTATATTGCTTCGATTTCCAAAAAATGCTGAAAGGTATGTAAATCAATAAACACTTAACGTTATTAATTTAACTTTACGTATAACCTGTACGTAATATCAATAATTATTATATTTGTTTTTTATTTTTGTAGGTCAAAAATGTGGTTACAAGCATGTAATCGTGAAGACTTGTTCGATAAAGATGTTAACCAACTTTATAATAATTATAAAGTGTGTGCAAAGCATGTTTACAAATGAGACAAAAAGTCGACTCTTGTCTACAGCAATGCCTACAATTTTTAGTTTTTTGCAAGGGGCATCCAAGCAAGAATTATCAAAGCCACATACATCTACGTCATCAGCATCTACAAAAAACATATCCATTCTTTCAAGTAAGTATGTAATTAAAATTAGTGTACATTTTAAAAAAAGAGTAAAGTATAAATGTTTGCATATTTAAATTCTTATGTGGTATTGATATTGACACAGTCAATACTCCTATAAAAAAAAGCTGTTTTGAATTTTAACATACTTTAGTATTAACAATTTGCCACATCAAAATTATGATCGTGTAATACATAAAACTCATATACCATGTATAGAGCAAATTACAAATTTGGTAACGATTCTTTTGTCCAGTTGTTATACAATATGATTTCTAAGACGATTTATCACAAAAGGGATTGTGTAGATAAAAAGATTTATTTTTTTAGATGTGCTTCTACCTACAGACAGTGTAGCACACTTGAAACCTCTCCAATCAACATCCACTCACACTGTTGAACTTCCCAAGGAGACTAAGTTAGGTTAGTATTAAATTACAGTTACACAATACCAATACCTTGTTATTTATTTAAGATACAATGTTATTGATCATTACATATTACAGATCATTCTTTAATAAATTTTATTAGGTGAGATTATGCTCATTATGTATAAAGTTAGCAATGCATAGTAATTTTTTAAATAATCTTTAATGTCATACTAATTCCACTGTTATTTTTAGGCACTACTTTATGTCAGCAAATGGAACCCCAATGTATGTCACTCGACGCAAGCACAAGTGGTATGGAGATTGCCTCTTCTTCAAAAGTTTCGCCTGTATCAACTCAAACCCCACTGAGTCTGACCGCTGATTCACCCAGAAAAATCTAGTTAAGAAAGGCTTTGAGAGATTTAAAAAGACGAAAAATTATGCAGAAGACAATCCCGTTAAAAGAGCACAAACTTACAATTGAAAATGTTGACACCTATTGTGACACATTCTTGCCAACAACATTTTCTGCATTTGTTAAAAATCAAGCTAGACTTGGTAAGAACAAGCCTAAAGGAAGAAGATACAGCAGCGAATTTTCTTTGGCACTGTATTTTTTGGGTCCTCGAACTTATAATTTTTAAAAACAAGCTATGTCTACCATCCAAGATTTCATTGGAGCGCATGCTGAGAACAGTAAGTTACCTACCTGGACTTAATAATGCAGCTCTCTATAAAAACTTCGAGGTAAAGGTATCAAGCATGTTAGAGCAAGATAAACAATGCATTATATGTATCGACAAAATGGCCATAAAAGCAAACCTTTTTTATCATATCCAAAGAGATGAAATAGTTGGTTTTCAATGCCTAGGTGATAACTTAAAACATTTTCAACCTGCATGCAATGTAACAGTTGTAATGGCAAGAGGGCTTTATACAAATTGGAAACAGCCATTGGCATATTTTTTGTGGCTATGACATTTCCAGCAGAGCAGTTAAAAAAAATGTTGTTTGAATGCATTACAAAACTATCTGCAACGGGCATGATTGTAAGCGATATGGGTTCCAATTTTATACATTTGGCAAATATTTTAGGTATCACACCTAACAATCCAAGGTTTTTGGTACATCATCAGAAAATATTATATTTGTTTGACACACCTCATCTACTGAAAGCTGTGCGCAACAATTTATTAATAAATACATTTCACTTTGAAGGCAAAACTACATCTTGGTCGTACATAAGGGAATTCCATGAAAAGGTTAAACTTTTGTCAAACAGGAGTGCATGTAAACTAACCAGTTCACATATATATCCCACCGACTTTGAAAGGATGAAAGCTAAACTTGCAGCACAAGTTTTAAGCAATTCTGTGGCGAGTGGTATGAACACTTATATAAGCCTTGGTGCCCTATCAACTGCAGCAATGGGAACTGTCGAAACAATTGAAAAGTTTAATAAACTGTTTGACATGTTGAACTCATCTTTGGGAAGAAGATACACAATTTATCAAAAAGTGTTTAATGGCGAGCCGTATCAAATAGATTTTTTACATAGTATGATTGATTTCGTGAAACACTTGAAAATATTTAACCAACAAGGGAAAGATATCACTTCCAAAGTTAAATTTATTACCTTGTGGCTAATAATAATTGAGGGAATTAAAATATTATTAATTTTTTAACTTGTATAGTTATAATACATTGCTTGACTTAGTTTTTTCAAATCTAAATGATGTTGAAGTGGAACTTAGTGATGACTATTTGGTTAGGAGGGACTGTTATCATTCATAAATAATAATTATATAATAATAGGTACATAAAACTTTGTATGTATGTAAAAACGGTATTTTGGACATTCTTTATTGTTGTCATTATATGTTTAAGTTTGTAATATTTGTGTTACTGAATATTCTCTGCCGACGTTTATATAAATTGCTTAATGTTTCATTAAACTTTTACATGAAGTACTTATCTTGTATCTGATAGTTTTTGTTAATATCAATTAAAATCTCAAAAGTTGTTTAATCAAATCAAAAACCATTTATTGAATTATTGAGTTAACATATTTACATAATTCATTCAATCAAGTGATGTACTGTGTACACACTTATATTGGTGAATAGTTGTGAAGATGAGTACAAGGGTGGTTTTTTAAATGTCAATTAATTTCTGTGTTACATGTACCAAATTTAATAGGTCTTAGCAGCATTTCCCCAAGTAAATCATAATTCAAAAGTAACCGACAGACAGTGGTAAAATATTTTTAAACTGTTCATCAAGAATATTTTTAACAGAGTTAAACAAATGTAGTAAACTGCAAATCTTCTTAATTAACAAGTGTATATGTTGGTCCCATTTTAATTTATTATATAATTGTACCCCTCGATATTTAATGCTATTTTTCCTCTTGAATGTATGTAAATTAACATTGTGTGGAATAAATTATTTTCTGAAACATAATTGCTTCATACATGACGTTGCTAAATAAATATTAATTTTGAAATTACCGCCTAAATAACCTACTAAAAGATGGCGAAGGTCACCCAGATTTGTACACCAAACATCAAAGGCGGTATTGCGAGTGACGCTTCTTTTGACAGAACCATAATCAGTGTAGCCAATATCACAAAAAAATAAAGCGACATGGTCTGATAGACCAATATTACCACGTAAGGATTAAACAGCGGAAGGAAGATGATAACAATGATCTTGAAGATGACAATTTAAAATAATATCTTGTAAAATTTTTCAAGAATTGTTGAGAGTAGTAATACATTCATAAACGCCGGTGAGGCTGCACTTACAAATTTAAAAATCAGTGGGGTGGGGGTTAACACATCCTATCGTACAAATTTTCTATTTATTCCAAGAAGTCGAGAAAATGTTTATGAAACATATTAATGCCAAACACACATACCACAAATGTATTGACGAATCTGTTCATTTACTAAATAACTTTAAGCTCCCGTGTACATTACACAAAGTTGATGTAATGTCTCAAACTGAAGACAAAAACACAAAATCTAAGTTTAGAGGGGAAAAAAAATTACAAAGTAGGTAAATAGATAGATAATTGTCGCCCTATATAATGTTATTTTTAATACGAAAATTTCTTGTAGTAGCACATTAGATGAATAACTAAATGTTCACACACTGTTGTCACATTTCTTTATTTGCCAAATTAACGAAACTGCATGAAGACGTTAGTTATAAGTATAAAATCTCATAATAAACTATTGTAGAAGCTACCTACAAGATTAACAATAGGTTTTCAATTAGCTTGATAAAGAGAAACTACTGGTTGTACCTTTGAGCAGAAAGGCTTTTTTGAAGTCTCTATTAGTACTGGCTTTTATAAATAAGATTGGTCCAATACGTAGATAAGTATTGAATAAAATAAGTACAAAAAAACATGCAAATCTGTAACCACTTATATCGACACATTCTGCCCATGCACTCCTGATTATATTATCTTACTCCGTGTGCGTATTAAAAAACAGCATGTCTATTGTTTTTTACATCAATTTCTAATCCTTTTAGAAAAATATTTTTTAACGCTTATTTTGTTCTTTTGGAAAATTAATATGGTAATGCTTATTTTTTATGCTTTTAGAAAAGTATATTTTTAACACTCGCTTTGAATGCTTTTAGCAAAATATTTTTCTAGCACATATTTTTAATGCTTTTAACAAAATTATTTTAAACACTTATTGTTAAGGCTATTTTGGGGTGTACTATAGTCGGCAGCCCCTGCATAAATTTACTTAGTTAGGTTAGGTCAGTTAGGTTAGATTAGTTAGGAATTTCAAGATACAGTGTGTTTTTGCTATACATTGTGCAATGAATTCAGAGTGAACTCACTCACAAATTTGGGAAGTGGCTCGTGACACAGAAACATTAATTCAATTTCTTCAAAAATTGATCACAAAGAAATTAATTATCCCGGTTGCGGTCATGGTATGACATTTCATATTGATATTGGACCTCTGGGCTCATTTACCCGCAAAAACGGGCACAACATACAGCCACGCCAAAGGAATACAAAATTTTAGCAACACGAGCTACTTAGGTACATTGAGCGACACGTTTTGGAATCGGTCAAGATACTCTGGTTAACACTGTCATTGCTCAACGAGGATAGGTTAGGTCAGTTAGGTTAGATTAGTTAGTTTAATTAAATGTTGGTGTTAAATAAATTTTTTGCAAATTTGCCGTTATTTGTGTTCATTGATGAAATTTATTCAGGGGCTGCCGGCTATAGTAGCCCCCTATTTTGTTTATGTTGTTTGTTTTTAAACTTTTTTCACAAAACATCAAGCTTTTGCAGAACTTATTTTACAATTTTTGTGCTTATTGATCCGGTCTCCAATAATGGGTAATAATAAAATTTTGAAATGAGAATTTATATACGAAAGCGCGTCCAAATCTCCAAATTCAGTATGGAGCTTATGGAACAGCAGTGCAGGATTGTCCAACTCATTATGCAATAGATTACTGCACCTATAATACCGTGTTCCGGTTATAATAATACTATATCTACGGTACGAGAGACACAATTTCTAACCTCAAAATTAATAAAAATATTTGCAATGCAATACAAATTTAAATAAATCTGCAATGTATTTATGAATATACCGAAAAACACTACCCTTAATCGATACAAATCGAATCTTTGAACCGTATTTTTTAGAAAAGCGAAGTAGGTGTATGTAATGTAGGGGTACATTATATGGTAATACGATAGGTTAGATACCCAGTACATGGGATTGTAAATTTTATTAAAGTTTGATTATAGCTGCATCATTTATTTCCATTGTAATATAATATAGGAAGTGTGGCTATTAAATAACCAGACTGACACTGTAAAACATTTATTTTGATTTAATAGCCACACCTCATATTTTAGTAAATTTTCTTATTTTTCAGTACATTTTAATCGCTCGAATCGATTTCTAGGTCTTTGCATGATGATTCTGTAACGTTGATTATAAACTCTGCAATATCATCTTGAAGGTTATCACCCACCCACATCTTACCATCAACGAACTTTACATGACATATAATGTTGCCAATTTTCAATCGTCACTTTTTCGTAACCAAATTTTATTAATTCCTCCATGTCTTTAACCTTAAAAGTCTTGTTATTCTTTTTAATATGATGTTTGAATTGTGCCCATACCATTTCTATTGGGTTTAATTCGCAGTGGTAAGGAGAACGAAGAACCTCATGGCCTCTTTCTTGTGCCATAACATCATTTATTCTTGTCATATAGATGCTTCACTTGTGCTACAGTAGCCAATAGGTCTCGCTACAACTTGTTATCTTTAATGGACATTTCTTTCTTACTAAGGCAATCTACAATTTGTTCTTTTCGCCACGCCATGTTCGGAACGTTCTCTACCTTCCTGCTGTGATAAGAAGCATTGTCAATAACGATAATTGAATTTGGTGGTATATTTGGAATTAGTTGATTGATAAACCACTTCTCGCAAGTGTCTGCATCCATTTCATTGTGCACATCGACTGTGTTCTTTTTACAGAGGAAAGTAAGTTCTGCACCAGGAATAAAACCATTATCGCCACCAGCATGAACTAAGACAAATCGGGGTTCAAGACCACTTGGTGATTTTTAACCTGTACTGAGCCCTTGAACGACCACTTTTAATAGTGGTCACACCATGCCTTACTTACTGTGTGCCCCACGTTAACCCACGATTGTGTGGAGGTAGCTGTAAATGGGTTCGGAAAATTTCGCATTTTTCCACTTAAACAGACAAGTCTTCAGAGATGATGACTTCGCAATTCACGCTCGGCATGGAAGAACATCGGCACCAGTAGGGGAGAGTGGATAAATTGCTTTGCCAATTATAAAAGAGGATTATTATTGTACCTACTACGTCCAACTTGAGCAGACCACTTGTAAAGCCTGCGGATAATAGTCCTTTGTCAACTTGCTCCTCGACTCTCATCAGCGGAAATCGGACACAAACACAAACTAGAGCTTGAGCAGTCTGTCGAAAAAAAATGTACTAGCTGCGAAGAAGCGAATCTAATTTCAAACAGACTAAAGGTAAATAGCCATAAAAATCTCACAAAGGTAAACAGCCAAAAAGCCTCTTACAGCTAAGGGAAAATAAAAGAAAACATATACAGCGTATACAGGTCAAAATTATAATAAATAATTGCGCCCTATTAAACAAATTGCTGCATATAATGCGTTTTCAGATGAAGTGGTTATGAACATAGTTAAGAAACAAACACATAGGATGAGGGTTAAGAGTGTAACTACATTAGGTAACGCTAGAGAATAAGTAGAAACAAAGTATGTAAAATTGCCAAATTATCCTGCTTATACAAAGGGTCTATCTAAAATCTTTCCCAAAATTAATTTGAAAACAGTCACTACTTCAGATAATACCTTGCAAACTCTTTTAGGTAATCTAAAAGATGAAGTGGATAAGCAGGATATGTCGGGAATTTACAAAATGAATTGTAAAAACTGTGAACAAATATATGTGGGCCAAACTAAATGACCTATCAAAATTTGCTTTAAAGAACGTTTAGCTCATGTCAAATACAAACGTTGGGAAAATTCTGTCGTAGCTTTACATTGTCTGATAAAAATCATGTAGTAGATAAAGTATCTTTAATTAAACATATTAATAAGCATGAATTTGATTACTGTAAAAGTTTAGAGATCTTCAAAAACAAACATTCTAGTGAATAATGACGATCAAGTTTAGGCTGCTCAGAACTCCTTAAACTTCCATAACATTAATCTTCACCAGATAAGCAACGAAGTGTATAATTATAGTTTTTCTTTGGCAATCTTGGTTCTTAAATTACTGAATAGTTTGGTTACAATGTATTTTTACGTTTCGCTACTAATTTATAGTATTATCAAAAATATACATTATGTATTTCAGAAATCTGGACTGCATTCATATATTTTTGGACATTATCACACACAATACTTTCAAAGTCAATTATTAAAATAGAATTTTGATTAAAATCTTTGTGCATGCAAAAACTAAGAGCATTTATGGGCTTTTGGACGTATAATAATATATATATATATATATATATATATATATATATATATATATATATATATATATATATATATATATATACAGGTGTTAATTAATGACAGGCGTAATACCAAGGGTGCACTCTGAACCAAATTCAAGTAGAAAAGTTCATATAAAATGTGCCCTAAAAAGTCTGGTTTTCAAGATAGTGTCAACGTTTTAAAAAAATGGGTTTTTATTAATATCTCAAAGATCCTATTGTCGATTTTGTTGAAATTTGGCAGTGTTGTTTATTGTGATAAGACACTAAGTCATCACTAACTATATGATAACTATAAGTTTCAGTGGCGGCCCGGGGGGCAGTCTCACAAATAATATTGATAAAAAACGTGCGCCACAGACTTTTTAACAATTTTTTATTTTTGTCGGATTAAGTATCTTACTTCGTTTTTGAGAAAAAATAGTCAGTCGAAAAATTGTTAAAATACAATCAAGTTAACGTTGCTCGTTGCTAGAAAATGTTGTTTTGTAATGTTTTTGACATTCAGTGACATTTTATTATTTTTCCTTCGGTAGATTGTGCTATTAAAAGAATGGTAAATAATTATTTTATTTGGAGATGACCCAAATGCATTTCCTTTATGGTCTTGCCAATGGTAATGCTGCGGAGGCCCGGCGACTCTGTCAAGAAAGGTATCCTGATAGTGTCCTTTCAGGCAAAAAAATACCTCCGGGGAAGACCTCGTACAATTCGAACTCCGGCAGTTGAGGAGGTTGTCCTACATGCTGTCGAAGAGAATGCAGCAACTAGTACGCGAAAAATTGGTAGGGAAATAAATATTTGCTATAAAATGGTATGGGAAATTTTAAGAGATTTTTTTGTTGCATCCTTACTACGTACAAAAAGTTCAGGCACTTCTTCCAAGAGATTTAAACCGCGTACGCAATTGTGTAGATTACATCTTTGCAGAAAATCCTCACTTAGATTCCATAATAGTTTACGGAGGAAGCACATTTTTCCAGAAATACAATAACTAATTTTCACAGTAATCATAACTGAGCCCAGAAAATCCTCATGCTATTAAAGAGACACATTTTCAGGAACAATTTTCATTCAACGTCTGGATCGGTATCATAGGTGACCATTTTGTTTACCAGGACGTCTTAACGGACATACAGTAATTTTCTACAAAATGATTTTCCTTAACTTGTTGAAGATGTTTCTCTTTAGTTACGGCATCAACATTGGTTCAAGCATGATGGTGTTCCAGCCCACTTTAGCATATTGGCTCGTGAGTATTTGAATGGAGCTTACCAAAATCGTTGCATAGG
Organism: Vesta saturnalis; assembly: GCA_036346205.1. NCBI lineage: Eukaryota > Metazoa > Arthropoda > Insecta > Coleoptera > Lampyridae > Vesta > Vesta saturnalis. Next base: position 2,059,505 of record JARFJB010000865.1, read on the forward strand.
TCGTGGAGGACCTAGATCGCGTGACTTGAATAGCCTAGATTTTTATTTCTGGAGGCACCTAAAATCATTAATTTATACTACACCAATCTAGACGATAGAACAACTAAGGATGTGACACTCATGGAATTTTCGAAAAAGTTTCTAACATTTTTTGTGAATATTCTGTTTAATTGTTATTACTTTTCATTTGTTAGGTTTAAAAAATGGCTTATAGCAAAGTTAACTTGATCTGTTTTAACAATTTTTCGACATGTAATGAAGTGGTTTGATTTTTTTCTCTCAAAAACGAAAAAAATATCAAGGGACCAAAAAGTTGTATTTTTACCTGCTTAATCCGACAAAAACATAAAATTTTTAAAAAGTCAGTGGTGCATATTTTTTGTCAATATTATTTGTGAGAATCCCCCGGAACACCACTAGAACTTATAATTATGTTCTAGTGATAACTTAGTGTCTTATTCACAATATACAACACTGCCAAATTTCAACAAAATCGGCAAAAGGATCTTTGAGATAATAAAAAACGATTTTTTTTAAAACTTTTACACCCTGAATCTTGAAAACTAGACTTTTTAGGACATATTTATATGGACTTTTCTACTTGAAATTGGTTCAAAAATGCGCCCTTGGAATTATGGCCTGTCATTAAGTAACACCCTGTATATATTAGACATTTCTTTAGTTCGCCCCACTCGACTGTTATTGGAACGCGTTCGGTGTTTTTCAATTTTTGTGTGGTACTTGGGTGTGTTTTGTTTATTATAAATTTAACCATTACGGACAAATAACAAAACAAAAATTGATTTTGATTAAGAAATATCATACAAGAAGCTGAGGAAACGTAAATTGCGTGATGATGAAACTAGACAATGAAGTTGAGTTTACAGGCCGAGAAAAATTTAAAATTGATAACTTTTTTTGTTATTATTGACACGTTAAATGGAGAATTAGAAATAATAAAAGAAGCAGTCTCGAAGACTTTTTCTGTGTTTAGCAATATATAATGATGAAATGACATTAGAGTGAATCGCTTCAGTTTCAAGGTCTACTCAAGACCGCTAAGATATCTATGCTCCATTAGAGACGAGCAAATATCTTCAACGTGATTCATTGTAAACAATATCTCTCAAAGTAGATATAGCTTTAACAAATTTTTTAAGTATAGCTGTTACGAATTATTCAGCAGAACGGTCATTTTCTGTCCCAACAAGAATAAAATCTTATCTTAGATTATCAATGGGCAATACTTACTATAAATGCAGATATTCGCTACAGTGATAAATTTGATTTTAAACCTTCCATTGAAGAATTCGATACAAAGAGACAGAAAAACATTTAGATTTTGACATTATATACAGACGTGTCAAGGCCTATGTTTTCCGTTTATCTTTTACTAATTTTTTTTGCCGAGTTATGTGTTCATAATTGCGATGATTGTGTTTAGAGTTTAACTTATGTTTATGTTTTATTTATTATTTTGATTATTAATAAATATGTAAAAATCCATATTCTCTTTTATTTTCTATTTGGGTGTCGTAAAGTCTTGGGACGGGCGCTCAGACATGTACTGCCTATTAGCGCTTCAATTCCTAAATCCGTCTCTACTTGCCATGTAGTACCTAATTTATCCAACTAATTTAAAAATTTAATTTTGGTTCACAATCTACAAAAATGTCTCCCTAAACTTCTAGGACGTATTTCCATATGAGAAATTAAGCTAATATTGTCAAATAAACATATGATCCAAAGGTCACCATTTTCAAGACACAGGGGAAAAAAGGGACGTTTTCTTTTTTCTCAGGAACTATACACACAGACAATCTGATATTATGTACACTGCCCACACTCTACACGAGTCATACACTGATGCTTACGATACTCAATTATTTGATACAGTGGGAGAGATACGGCCAGGTCGAAAGGGTTTTTCAGGTTGAACTTCTACGCCACTGGATGTACTCGAATTTTGTTTTCATTTCCGTATTTGTCAACTGAATATACACGAATATTGCGATTTTGTGATTTGACGGCACGTTTCTAAGATAAACAGGAAAATTTGATTTAATGTGTTTCAGCGTAGACCACTGTTTCACTATTTCGATCTGGAAATCTGTCAAGAGGAAAACATCAGGGATTTTTCTTTAAATCGCCTCCTTTCAGAGGTACAGGGGAATTTTTCTTTGCCTTGATGTTTTCCTCATTTTCACAGATTTCACATCGAAATACTGAACCAGTGGCGTACGCTATAAAGTATATGAAATCAAATTTTCTTGTTTATCTTGGAAACGAACCGTCAAATCACAAAATGTGTCTTTTTTCGAAACTTCAACACCCTGTATCTCTAAAATGGTTCATTTGACAAAATTAGCTTAATTTCACACACAGAATATGTTCTAGAAATTTTGGCAGACATTTTTTAAACACCGCGTATACGTCTCATCTATATAATGCAGTTTAAATCATTTGTGCAAACTTTAATAGCATCTTTTTAACTAAACGCGTCTAAAACATTTTACACTACCAGCGTTATTTGCTGCTGCAACCCTGAAAGAAACGACTGACAATATCAACAAATATAAACCAAAACGACGATTTTCAAAAAAAGATAAATTTGTACTTACCTTATTAGAAAACTTCTTGCAGCATACCAAACTCACAACATAAGCACTTGAATGAGAAAATAATTGACACGATATTAATCTCTGTTAGAGACTAGGACTAACACCCAATTATCTCGTAAATTGTTAGTCCAAATTATACAAAATTTGGGATGAGCCTATTTTGGGATATGGAGATTCCAGATTTGACATTTGCAATGTTCTCAGATTTGCTGTTTCTCTGATATTATTAGTCACTTTGGTTTTTTAAATACATCACCCTGTATATGTAGTCATTATTGAAATCTCCTCGTCAATGCGAGTTCAACCATTGTAACACTTATGATTTTATGTAGTCTAGAAGGTCTTAAATACATAAAACAGAAGTCTGGCAACGCCTAATTGTCTCAATAAATTTTTTAATACAAACTATTTTCAATTACATTAAAACATAACAATTGAAAGATTACAACATTTTTAACATGATTACTTAATCTAAATTTATGTTAATTAAAAGTAAACACCTTAATTTACTAAATAATAATCAAACAGTAATCAAAATTTGCAATGAGCCTATCGAGCAAGTAAAGCAATATAAATATTTAGGTGTTATTTTAGATATAGCATTGCTCAAAAGATTGCAAAAAAATCGAATTTTTTATGCAGGTTAACTAATACGATCAGTACCTGGCCAAAACTTTTAATCTATAAAACCACAATAATGCCTCATTATATATATATTGTTCATCAATTCTTTACTTACTAAACAATACCGAAATGTCTATGCTTCAAAAAAGACAGAATCGAGCATTAAGATGTGTCTTAAATTGTAATCGTTATACACGTATTAAGGATATGTTAACTAATACCAACTTACTAAGTGTTAATCAAACCGTTTTCAACTATACCACAATTGTGATTTTTAAAATGCGAAATAACATATAACCTGAACACCTGTCGAACAGAATAAGTTACGTCAGCGATGTGCATAGTTATGACACAAGATCAGCAAGAAACTTCTACATCTCAACTGTTCGAACTTCACAAGAACAGAATAATTTATTTCAGAATGGACTTGTACAATATAATAGGCTACCAAATTATATAAAAAGATGTAATAATTTAAAGAGGTTCAAGAAAATAATTATGTCACAGACAATATCTGTATTTAAAATTAATTGCGATTTATATTCCTAGAATTTTTTTTTTATTTATTTATATACCTGCACGGTATTTGTTTTTTGTTGTTTTTGTATCAGAAACTATTAGTGTTTTTCTATATTAGCACATATCGCTGTTGAAATAAAGTTATTATATTAAACTAACAAAACCCAACTTTCGATAAAAACCCCCATAAAATAAATTACCTACCCAAATTCTCTGCATGTGGAACATCACAATGCTAAATAACAAATATTTTATCTTAAATTTTATTCGTCAAGGGTCTCTAAATTTCTTTTTATTCTACTTAGAATTAATCGCAATAAGAACTTTGTGCCCCATTTGCCATTGCCATTAACAAAACTAGTAGGGATATATTTATCTAAACAATTACAAATTCATAATTCTTATAACATGTCATTAAAAAATAGAGGAAAACGTCTTAATAATTCTAGCTAAAAATATCGTTATCTAACGGCGTAAATAAGCACTTAAACTACAAATGAAATTTAAATAACCATGCACTTTATACAAAATAATTTGATTATATCTGCAATAATAACATGAAACGTAATCATATTTTCGTCATCTTCCAATATACAGAAACTGAATATTTACACAGCTTTTTTATTGGTAATACAAGGTGTTCTAAGTTTCCTGAATGTATTATTGCCTAACAAATTACATGATAGTGACAATATTGATATTCAGTTGTAACGTGTAAAACAAATTAAAAAAAAAAATCAAGTGTTCAAAATGTGCTCCATTTGTGAGTCGACAGTACCCTAATCGCTGGTAGAATGCGTCTACCACATTTCTTCATGATTGTCTAGAAATTAAGATTCATCAATAATTCATTGCCTTAGCTCTGCAAAACTTGTTGGTTTAGTTTTATAAACTGAATATTTCAAGTATCCCCGATAAAAATAATCTTTAGGATTGAAATTAGGCGAATACTGCCTCGTCTACTAATCCATCGTCCGGGAAATATCTCATCTAAATAACGCCGAACATTTACACCAAAATGAGCTGGAGCTCCATCTTGCTGAAACCATATCTGATTTAAATTGGCTCCAAACAAGTTTCTCAGTGTAGGTACAATTTCATTTCTAAGTAGCATTTCGTATTTATCTTACGTTAAATTTCCTTCGACAAAGAACGCCCCAATTAACTGAGTACCCACTATACCTGACCATACATTTAATTTTTGTGGTCTTTGAGTATAGTTTTCACGTATCCAGTGTGGAGTTACGTCACTCCAGTACCTTAAATTATGTCGATTTACACTCCCACGCAGTGTAAAGGTTGCTTTGTCGGAAAAACATATGTTGTTAACGAAATTTGTATCATTTTCAATTTTATCCATCATTACCTATTACTCTTCCATTTCTAACCAGAATGATTATTTGCAACTTCAAACTTGCCTAGATAACTTAGCTAGATGGAGTAACTCAAATCATTTGACTCTTTTAACACTTTCAAATGTAAAATAATCTCATTTAGTAGCAAGGTTAATGCAATATCTTTTAATTACTCCGTCGATTTATTCACTTAAATAAATGCTTATCAATCAGAGACTTGGGTTTTATTTTTGACCATAAATTTAGTTTTGGTGAACATATAAAAGAAATATCTCTCTCGGCCAATCGTACATTGGGATTTACACTAAGAAATTGTAAAAGTTTCGACGCCTTACTTTCTCTGTATTTCAGCTTAGTTCGGTCTAAATTAGAGTATTGTGCGTTAATTTTCAACTGTACTTACACCATATCAAAAATGCAATTATGCTAAGTTTAAAGTGTCTTTATAATTTCATACACAATAACATAGATGCTCCTGACCTTTTAGCACTTTTAAATTTTAAAATTCCTCGAACTTCTTTTCGAAGAGTAGCCACTTTCATTTGCAATACACCAGGGACTGATATCTTATACCGATCTCCCATTTTCTTTATATGCCGGAACTTTAACCTTGTTAGCGTAATATGTGACATCAACCACTCCAGCCTTTCCTCCTTATTGTCAGCTTATTTGAATTTGAATATTGTTTAATTCCTTTTACTTGTTTTATTTTATACCATTATATTTAGTTTAAGTCTAGCTACGTTTAAATGGGAATGTAATTTCAGTTTTATTATTGTCCTGTTAATGGATGTTATATCTGTTGAACATTAAAGCTTATTATTATTATTACCTTAGTAAACTCTAATCTACGGTCGAAGTCATCTTCACTTAATTCTTGCAATAAATGAATTTTGTATGGTTGAAATCTATTCTTATGTAATATACGTAAGACTGAAGAATGACCTATATGATGTAATTGTGCAACCCTGCGTGGGGATGTATGTGGACCTTCAACGAAACTACGCATTATATCTAAAGTTTTGTTGTCATTTATATCTGTTTTTGGTCTGCCTGATCGGTATCTTACTTTTACTCATCCAGAGTCCTCAAAGCGCTTTACAGTTTTTTGTACCGTCGCCTTATGGATAGAAGAACGGTTTGGGAAAGTATCGTTGAACAAGTTGGCTACTTCACTATAAGATCTTTTTTTGTTGCCGCACTCTCTCATCATTAGAATAGTAATTCGTTTTTTTTCATTAACAACCATTTTATAAAAACAATGTGCTTTGCAGAACTTTTCAAACCACATCAAACTACTGTCAGTTTTATTTAATAATGTAAATGGTGAACAAATGCCAAAATCACAGTATTCTATATTTAAACAAATTTCTTCAAATCTACATATTTTGCACTGTTTATATATGGCTCAACTCGTATTGAAGAGGAGATTCCAATAATGACTGCATAAACAAGGTGATGTATTTAAAAAAACCAAAGTGACTAATAGTATCAGAGAAACGGCAAACTTGGCAACATTGCAAATGTCAAATCTGGACTCTCCGAATCGCATAATAGGCTTATCCCAAATCTTGTACAATTCGGACTACCAATTTAGAAGATAATTGGGTGTTTTCAGACTTTTGGTCCACTCTGTATATGCATGGTGGGAATAAGGATAGGTGTGGCCAAGACAGGATCGGTAGGAACGGTGATAGGGTTCTGAAGGAGAAAATACTACCCCAGCATTCGCCTAAGTAGCTGCACATGGTGTGCATATACGCAGTGACCATGCCACTACATGTGTATGAGAAAAACCCCTGAAAAAACTTGATGCAGGGTAGATGATAACGGGAATCGAACCAATTACCTCTCGAACGCTAAGCGGTCGTGTCTACTATAGCTCGGTTAGGATTCAATTGAGTTGCTCATATTGACACAATTCATACTTCTTACACCTCTGGAGTTATTTACTATTACTACTTCCAGCATTAATTAACAATTTACTCCAATAATGCAGACAATAAACAAGAATTTTTGGAATTGGCAACCCATAATTTTATGAACTCTATTAAAATTTAAGGAGTGGAATTTAATTATATCAATTTGAAAGGTTTTCGCTAAGAGGATTACTTATAATCACGATTTCTGGATAACCCTACGATTTTGTTTGTTCAAGAGAAGGGTCTTAAAATTTGAGCAAAAATTCAAATAAGACAACATGACATCACATACTTGCAAACATTCAAATAAGTTGTTATGCTTTCCTCCATGTAATCTAAAGTTTTCCTGGTAGACTCATTTGCCATATACGCAGATAAACCAGCCATTTCTAAAGCACCAGCATAATAAAACCAAGCTTGGTCTGAATTAAAGTCTCTCTTTGCAGAATGATACACCTGAAATGCCATATTGTAATTACCAAACATAAAATAGAGATCTCCTAATTTTCTCATCTGCAATTCAGGTGCATCAGGAGCATAGCTTCAAATAAAAATTCGTAAACACAATGTAAAAAAAAAATGTCAAAACATACATCGGCATACCACCATTCCCATTGGATCCACCTTTGTTAGGAGTAAACCAACGTTTAGTTGCACTAAAAAGTGATTTGCTCACACCTTTTTTATTGATAACATTTTCGGTTAAAGTATGTATTTGCCTTTCAATATAAGGCAATAAGGCTCGAGTACAAAATTCATGAATAAATAATTTAATTTGTTCTACATCCTCAGTCGTTAAACACATTCCGTGAGTGTTGGATTTTGTGGAAACCGATAAATTCTCTTTCTCAAAAATCTCTTTCTGCAAAAGCACAATTTGTATAAGAGCAAAATAAACTAAATTTACTTACTACATTTTGAGTATCATTATCAGGACTTAGAGGGTGGTATGGTAACATATTATTACCAGTTGATGAGTCATCGTCTATAGTTAATAATTGCAGCCTGGAACTACTGGGTGAATTTTCTGCACTTAAATGAATGCCATCATCAACTTCAAAAGTGCTAGATAGATAATGACTCCATGGATCAGGTAATTGCTCAGTTACTTGCCCGGGAGGTCTTGAATTTATTCGTAGTAAAAAACAAGTATTAATTCCATATGTAATTTTTAATGCATCTAAAGACTGTGTCGCTCTGAAAAATAAGAAACACTATACAATATTTTTAAAAGACTTTTAAGAGCTGATTAATTGCGTTAAGTAATCTAAATAAATATTGTAACATGGTGACATATTGTTAGCATGACACAGTGTAATCACAGCTGGGAAAAATTTTAAAGTCTCAATTGATATTTACTGTCAAATACATTACAAGACAGCAGTGTTAAAGATCTTTATAATTGTCGTGATAAACAACTTGTTATTTTTTGTGAGTTAAATGGCAGTTTGTCCCAGTGGGGCGTACAGTTTTATTCTTTCTGACACTCTCAGATTATGATTTAGGAATAGAGATAATAATGCGATTTATTGCCCAACAGAAAAAAATCCATTTACAGTACAACACATAATGTGCAGAAAGGTTACTTTTAGCTATTTAGCCTATGACAAGTCAACCAAAAATTAAATTAAGTGATTAACCACATTTTGCTTTAAAATCATGTATAGAACAAGCGGTAATATCACACACAAACAAAATTTTATTAATGTTGGTTGAACTAATAAAAAACGGGGATTTGTTAAGTAGATCCGCGTTGGCCTTGGAACATTGAAAAGTGGAATAATTACAAAAGCAAAAATGGGCGAACACGAAACGAATGACAGATGACAGTAGCTGACAACTAGTTTGATACGTAGCAAATTAAAGAGAAGTCTAAGACAGGATTCTACAAAATTCTAAATATTGTACCCAGAAACGGAATACTAACAGTTGCTGGTCGGTTCCAATTGCGAGATAGGCTGTCTAATTAAAATGATATAAAGAATTTACATTCGAGAGCTATCCCCAGAAATATGCAAGTGTAGTTACTAAGGAGAGTAGTGAAGATCATTTGCTATGCATTTTCGTATAAACATTGCACCTGCGTGTGTGCGTGTGTGTGAGCGTGTGTGTGAGCGTGTATGTGAGCGTGTGTGTGAGCGTGTGTATGACCGTGCGTATGAGCGTGTGTACGAGCGTGTGTACGGGCGTGTGTATGGGCGTGTGTGTGAGCGCGTCCGTGAGCGCGTGCGTGAGCACGTGCGAGAGCGCGTGTGAGTGTGTGTATGTGAGCGCGTGTGTGAACGTCTGTGAGAGCGTGTATGTGAACGTGTGTGAGCGTTTGTATGAGCGTGTGTGTGAGTGTGTGTGTGAGCGTGTGTTAGAGCGTGTGTGTGAGCGTGTGTTTGAGCGTGTGTGAGCGTGTGTGTGAGCGTATGTGCGTGCGTGTGTAAGAGTACACGTGAGCATGCGTGAGCATGTGTGCATGTGTCCGTGTCCATGTGTGTCTGTCTGCCTGTTTGTCCGTCCGTTCGTCTGTCTGCATATCTATGCCTGTCTGTCTATCTGCCTGTCTGTATGTGCCAGTGTGCGTGGGTGCGTGCGTGCGCGTGTGTTTGGAAGTTTGAAAACAGAAGAATGATCTAGAAGACGAAAAGGATGCATTCGTAGAAGCTGTGCAATTAAATGATTCATATTAACGGAAAGTCATTAAAGCAGATGATTTGGAATCTGTCTTCACGTTCCTCAACAGTAATACAACGTGAATTAGAAGAGAGGAAACAATAGAATTCAGCAAAGGTAGTCATTTAAATTCCTTCGCTTTCCACTCAGCATCATACTTCGTTGTGCCGAAATGCAGGAGAAAGCTATTCTTGTGTTGCTTGTTCCGAAGTAGATCGCACAAGAATCGCTCTACGTTGAACATGAACGAAAACGCTACAGAAACGAACAAAATCCAAAACAAACATATCTCCAAAACATGTAAGCATACATTCAGATAATGGAGTATTAGCTTAAGTTAAAGCAGCAGTATCCGTGTGAAATTCGATTTCATAATCAACACCAGATTTGTCCAATTTTGGTAACGTAAGCTCTCACCATTAATTTCGTTAGACCTAACACAACAACTAACGATAAGTTCATATTAAAGCTCAGTTTTATTTAAGCGATTGACTTCTAATTTCCCAATAATGAATATCTTGAATAAAGAGGAAAAGAAAATTTGAGATAATGAGATAAGCAAGAAAAAATGTATTAACTAATCTGAGAGAAATGGTAACTAATAAAGTGCAAATAAAAAAAAATCTACTCGAGCTTCACGTTGGGCGACAAACTTTTAACGTAAAACGTACAACAGTTAATGAAGCCACTAGATACGTAGTCAGAATAACGGTTATTTACACTAGACTAATGTTAACGAAGCCTTTTAATAAGGAGCCACAAACTTTTTAAAACCCTAAAAATAAAAAAATAAAGAAAATGAAAGATGAAAGAAAATTTCAATTAACACGTACACAAAGTAACACATAAATTAGACAAAAAAATAAACACCCAGTAAACGTAAATGTAAAGGAAATTTCAAATAAACTGCAAAAATAATCTTCGTTTATTCACAACTGAACCCAAGAGTTACTAATATAGAAACAAACTACTTGTGTAATACAGTTAAGAAACAAACCAAAAGTTAGTGATCTAGTTGAGAATGAAACCGGACGTGGGTTGAGTAAATATTTTTGATTTTTTTTATTAAGAGTAAAATAAGTTTATTCACAACTGAACCCAAGAGTTACTAATATAAAAACAGATATTGGGTCTGGTACCACAAACAAAAACTATTAATTTAAAAATAAGAAATAAATTTAGAAAACAAATAAAATATGTAAAACGGAAGTTAAGGGAACAAAATCTTATGCCCGGCGATAGCAGCTACATATCGTAGCAAGTAGTTAAATTTAACCCCAAATATTTATAAAACGCAGTAATTGTACGTAAAATGTACCTAGACCGTTGAGCTCAAAAGTATGCCGAATATAGTAGGCAGATTTAGCTGACGTTAATTTAAATCAAAATAAGACAAACTTAGCGAGCAACCATATGTACGTTAATAAAAAAGATAAACACTTGTGGCACAAGAGTCCCCTTGTTTAAAACAGTTATACAAAAGTATACAAAAAAAATGAATCCAATAAAAGATCACAGAATTGTCACAGTAACCTGGCCATTCGAAACAACAGTAACAAAAATTTAACTATACGTGAGGCCAAATGATTTTTGACTGACAGATCATGAAAAAAAAACGTAATCAACAGTACAGCTGTTATTTATCAGCAAACAGCCTTAGCCATGATAAATGGCAGATGGAATATACATAAACCTTTACTAACTTGAGGTTTCAATTTACTTGTATTTTTAGTAAGCGAAAACGGATGTACACCAGTAAAAGTTGCAACTAATGAAGTTAATAGCTACAGGGTGCACTAAGTACCCAGAAGAGAGAAACCATATGAACTCGGTGAAACTTGTACAATTTGTTGGTAGGAGACGATATAGCAAGTAACACATAAGAATTTATCAAAAGTTGTATAGGAAGTCCACGTGTACGAGAAAATGTTTGTAGCAACCCTTAGCGCTTTACATCTATATCCCAGTCTAATTTGGGTTTTGTTTATTTGATATCAAGCAGAAAATCATTTGAGGCACATATTTTACAAAATCCACATTATTATTTTTTCTTTTATCCGCTGATTCTGTCAGAAAACAAACTACCTGTATCGCTAGATGGCATTTATCTATTCAATACAATTTTTCAAGTAGAAATTAATTGAGTAATTAAGAAAATTTTAAATGTAGTAATCGATAAATAGATGTGTATAAAGATGAGTGAAATATTTATTTGTTCCAGTAAAGAAAACTTCCTAAACATTTAGATTTTTCTTCCTTAAATATTTCATTCAGGAGCGTTGACGATAACTGAAATCTAGAGTGAGGAACGTAACCGGGTCTTAGCATTTTTATGGCTTTTCGATTTCATTATTTTTTATCGCTCTAAAACTGCAATTTGTTGCGTAAACGGCTTTGGCTATTTGTTTGTCCAATTCTTTCTTCTTATCTTGTCCAGTTCGCACAACAAAAGAACCCAAATGACCGCTACTTCCACTATTTTCACTTTCACCTACACTTCCATTTTCACAGTTCTCGCTTCTTTGTTTCTTTTGCAACTGGATAATTTCATTCTGGCTAGTTCCAGGCTGTGACTGACAATCACCATGAAGAGTTTCAACATCAATGATATCACTAGTAGTACTTTCACAGACTTCCCAGTAACTTTTTAATCTGTCTACTAGACCTTGCAATTCTTTACCACAGTTTTTACACACTGCTCTGCAACTTAGTTTGCCAATACTTTCTTTTTTACAAAATGTTGCCAAGTACTAAATTCCTTTCTGCCACGGCTTGTCATGACTACAAATGTCTTGTTAGATTACCCACAGAACCAAAAATATTACTAATAACTAGAATAAGTGCGTGTCATTTATATCGTTTTTACAAGTTTCAACAATTCCCCAAACTCGCAAAACTACGTAAACAAAATTTTCATGTTAAGACTTGTCGAGTTTTGCTTCCTATCAGTACTATTCCTGCCTGCTAGGTTTGCAAACTTTAATAAACAGAGTTTATTAAACGAGTAGAAACTTATATTAAACATGTTACCCGTGTTTAAAAGCCAATCAAATAAAAATTTGAGATATTCTTAAATTTCTGCTAATAAGACTAGGAGAAGCATAAAATCTACAAAAATCGTGATGTATAAAGGTATTTAGTTACGTAAATGATAGTTTTTATTACAAGTGAAATTCGATCCTAAACTACTAAATGGTTCAAAATAAAAACACACTTTCATTGTAGTATATTCAATAGAAGATTTATGACCCCACATGTAGCACGTAGTAAATACAAAAAGCTGACCTAAATTTGTACGGTGGGTATAGAAAAAGACTTCTGCTAAATAGCTAAATTAAATATAACTATTTGAATCATCACAATTTCAAGGCTAAAGAATAAAGGTTATTCTAATTTAATAATTTATATTCTGAATAAAAATGCATCAGCACAATGAATGAATGCTGTTTGTTTACCTTATCTTGTTTGTTGCAGTTCTAGTTGTTTTATAGTGGGTTTAATACTGCCATTGTACGGCTTGAAAAATTGCCGATATTAAAGATTTTGACAGTTAAAGGCGGACTTAAAATATTTTACCTATGCAAGGACGTTTAAACGTGTAACTGTAAACGTTTAATCGCTGCAACCCTACTGCCTGCAAATATTTGTTTGCTTAATAAAACAAAACATAAACAGTTAGAATTATTTGAAAATAACATATTAATAAAAACTAGTAAAATTTAAAAAAAATCATTTTTTTTTAAAAATTGTCGATTTTTGATTTTTTTTAAATCATGATTTTTATCAACCCTGGAACTTAGATACTAATAGCGCGCTATAAACTTTTTAAAATAAAAGTAAAACTTCAGAAACAAGGAAAAGGAAAGCTGACTTGTTTATTCACAACAAGTCTTGAGAGTTACTAATGTAAAAATATGTTTTGGCCCTGATACCACAAACAAAAATTATTAATTAAAAAATAGGAATTTGATTTAGAAAACAAAACATTTAAAAAGTGTATCAAAATTTTATGTTCGCAGAAAGTAGCCACACATCATAGCAATTCAATAAATTTAAACTCCACATATATTCAAAACGCAGTAATTGTAAGCAAAACGTACGTACACCGTTGAGCTCAAAAGTATACGTAATACAGTAACTTAAAATTTAGGTGACGTTATTTTAAATCAAAGTTCACAAACTAGGTGTGCAACCATCTGTATAGTCAAAAAAAGAAAAATAATCGTTCCACACGAGTTTCTACTTATTTAAAAAAGTCTATTAAAGTAGAGAAAATTTATCCAGTAAAGAGTTACAGAATTATGACAGTAACCACTCCATATTACAACAGTAACAAATTTAACTATACGCGAGCCAAATGATTTGTCAACATAACTGAAAAATCATTAAAAAAACTTCAGTACTGTTTAAAGTTTTTAAATATAGATACCTAACAAAGACACGCGCAGGTAAAATAAATGTTTAATAAATGGAAACTTACTAACCTGAGTTTGCTATTTACTTATACTTGTAGTAAGCGAAAGCCAGATGTACATCAATAAAATCTGCAGGTAATAAACTTCATAGTTGCTTCAGAATATACTGGTAGTCTTAAATGTCTAGAAGAGTGTAGCCGTGTAGAATTTGCTGGTAGGATACCATATACAAAAGATGACATTAAAAATGGTGTAGGGAGTTTACGTGTACAAAAAAATTTTATTTCCGAGCTAAGCTCGGTGGAGAGGGAATGTTTATAGAAATCCTTACTTTGATCTAGTGCTTGAAATGTTTATCCCAACTTAATTTGGCTTAAGTTTAATTGATATCAAACATAAAATTATTTTTCTTTTAGTCGAATTTCGTTTATATAAATATAAGTAACTAAGCTTAGTAATTGGTAAACAAAGGGGTATAAGGAGGAGTTAAATAAATATTTTTTTAAATAAAGCAGAAAACTGTAAATAGAAAATACCTAACACAGATAAGCAGTAGCGTAACGTGTGATTTTAATTAAGGTGAAATTGTATGTGTACTTACACTAAATAATGTAACCAAAGTTATGCAAGTCACGTTTTACATGCTAGTGCGAAATAAAACGAAGACGAAACTTAATTTAATAAGTGCAGTTTTTTGAAAACGACATGATAGTAAATGAAGGTACCTCAACAACAATAACTAATCCAACTTAACTTCACATAATGATAAACAAATCAGTACTCAAAAAGAAACTTTTCCGAGTGTACTTGACAATTATTTTGTTTTAACTGAAGACGAGAACTTTATTGAAAATTTGCAGTTATAGTGCAACTTCGGCAAGATTATACCATATTTCTTAATTGTCATATTTTAACTGTTATTATTAGCGTAGATCATATATATATATATATATATATATAAAACCAACACACACACACCCCAACACAAACAACACACCCCAAAACACCCACACACACACCACACACA